>JACATO010000648.1:1232372-2464745 GCA_018389105.1 Nautilus pompilius | reverse complement strand
CGCCTAAAGTGGCGATTCAAAGGGGTTTTCTCCTTTAGTCGCGCAGCGCGTTTTTCGAGGATTAGTTCAGGAACAGGGGGCGGCATTAATAACGGACTATACCGCAGCGACCTCACCCCCTCCTCCAATGTCGTATCGATCAGTTCGATTCTCGTCACACAACTGCGGTGTATTCCTGCCCCTCGGTGCCAACGATGAAACCGGGTCGGTCCGAGATGGCCTCTTGGAGACCCGCCCCCCCCTTTTTTTTCGTGGACCTCGGTGAACCGTGGATAACCAAAGACAAAGACGATCCGGCGGCTTCTGACATTAGCCCTGCAGCGAAGCGGTCTTTGTGACAGCCAACGATCTCTGGTCCTGCACCCGGCTTTTACAGAACGAAAATGTTTGCGCCTGCTCTCTCTCTCCCCCATCTCTATCCCGCTCTTCTCTCTCTCCCCATCTCTCCATCTCTCTCTCTCCCCCTCGCTCTCCTCTCTCTCGCTCCTCGCCCTCTCTCTTTCTCTCTCTCCCTACCCCCTCCCTCTCCCCTCTCCCCTCTCTGCTTTCTCCTCTCCCATCTCTCTCTCTCCCGAACCTCCCCCTCTCTCCTCCTCTCTCCTCTCTCTCTCTCTCTCTTCTCTCTCTCTCTCCCCTCTCTCTCTCTCACCCATCTCTACTCTCCCGCCTCTCTCTTTCTCTCTCTCCCTATCTCCTCTCCCCTCTCTCTCCCGCTCTCTCTCTCTTCTCTCTCTCCCATCTCTCTCTCTCTCTCTCTCCTGGCAACGGATGGCGGTGCCAGGTTTCCGCCGGCTATATACGTATTTTTGTAACTTGAATATGCCCGTCTCTACTACAACACGCAGACAAACTACCTCTGTCAGAGCAGACTTGTATTATTCCACAATTTTCATAAATAAAAAAGCAACCATATTAATACTTTCCTCAAAAAGCAATTTGTCCCTTAAGATTGGTGTTGCTTTTTTCCTATCTTTACCAACGCTGCATTATATTATCCATCAGGTTAAACGAGAATCTTTGTCGGCGTCTGGTTAGTATCAACCTATTTCGACTCCCTTTTGTGGGCGCGGGAGTTACTCTCAGTCAATGGTTCAACAAGCTGGCTAAGCGTTTTGTCACCACTACCCACACACCCACTCGAATCGTTGTCGCAGTGTTCGTAGGTATCTATGATGCACCAGGTTTAGATCAGGCTGAGTAATCGATAAGTACAACTTGCTCCAAAACACGATGACATTACGCTAGGATAAGAAATGAAGAATCTGCAGCCCGCAGAATTAATGGAGAAAGTGTCAGGGTTAGGAATTTTGAATAAATCTGGATATTATTCTGAACAAAGATTAAAACCCAAATAGAGAGATGAGAGAGAGGGGGGGGGAGAGGGAGAGAGAGAGAGGAGAGGGGGGAGGAGATATGGAGAGAGAGAGAGGAGCGAGAGAGGAGAGAGAGAGAGGAGAGAGAGAGAGAGAGAGCGAGGAGAGAGGAGAGGAGGAGAGAGGGGGAGATAGGGAGGAGAGGCGAGAGGGGGGGAGATGGGAGAGGAGATAGGGAGAGGGAGAGAGGAGGAGAGAGATAGGAGAGGAGCGAGAGAGAGAGAGATAGGGAGGAGAGAGAGAGAGGGGGAGAGAGAGGAGGGAGGGAGAGAGGGAGAGAGAGGGGGGAGAGATGGAGACAGAGAGAGAGAGAGGGGGGGAGATAGGGAGAGGGAGAGAGAGAGAGAGAGAGGGGGGGAGAGGAGAGAGCGCCTCTGGCGTGGAGATTGGGAGGCTCCGATAAAAACTGGGTGTAGGTTCGATAGGTAAATCGGACGAATTCATGCGTCTACGGTCGGAGTTAGTGATGTCAGGTGTGCTGAATACCGAAAAGAGATACGCACGCATTCGATCCTCCAAATTAATTCAAGGTGAGTGAATGTTAAATATTTAATTAGGAATAAAACAATGCCTGAGCCAAAAACAATAACCAAATTTTAGAAGGAAAAAACATTAATATCTTTTAAACAAATTTCTATATATTTTCTCACCACTCTTGCTGATTTTTATCGGCCCGATGCCGGCTGGCACTAACCGGGAGATATAACAACCTCTCACGCGTCTAAACTACGGCGTTCCTCGGTACTCCAGCCCGTCATGTGTTCCGTCACGTGGTCTGGACGCCATATATGGACTCTAGTAAAACCCGCGATCTTCTAGGCCTTGAGCCCGACTTCGCACCTCGTGAACATCGATACCCTCGTTAAATTAATTGCCGCTGTTTCCAGGTGACTGATTAATATTACGTCGCTCTTGGACTTCATCTCATGCTGAAAGACAACCGGTTGCTGCTGATACTAAAAGGCTAACAAGCGCGCTTTGGTAAATGCAGTTTTCATCTGTATATATTTATATATATAAACAAAATAAGGAACAGATAACAGTAACAGACGATGGGAGACCGACAGAAGAGTTTCCTTGGATGCGGTGATTCATTACGGATACACAAAGGTAGAATGACGCTGGCTGCATACACAGAAAAAAAAAAAGAGCGCAGTTTCAATATACAGCCAAGCAAAAAGTATCCGGAAACCTCAGAGTAATATCTTTCGACAGACGGTTGCTAACAAAATGTATTTACATACCTGTATTGTTTACATCACCTGGAGTTTTCATACATAACAATACAGCAAGAACTAGAAGTGTAATTAGTATCTTTAATTGCATATGCTAATTATGCATCGTTTATTGCATCAGCAAACTTCCAACCAAACAACCAGGTGTTTAAAATGGCAGAATATTGATGTTCCACTTTCGGTGTTAATATGTAGCTTGACCACACTTAACAGCTTTCTGACATGGAGGAAATTACACTTCTACAATATTCGGCAAAGATGGATGTAGGCTTTCTCTGGCTCACTCTTTACTTCAATGCTTCTCACAGCTCTTCATCTGGAGCCTTTGGGAGGGGGGGTGGCCGGGCCATCCCAGTATCTCCACCCCTTTTCTTTTGTGAAAAAACTCGTTCATATAGTTTGAGGTGAGCTAAGAATAACTGTCGTGCTAGGAAATATAATGTCCTCTGAACAGTTTTCTTGCTGGTGGCAATATTGTACTTTTTAAGTCATTGTAAATCAAGTTTTTTTCTTACTTTGATTACTTCAAAAACAGTTAACCTTAAACTCCGAGTGTATTATTTACATGCTGTTTTTTATGTTGAAGAATAAATAAACGGCATAGCGTTGCAGTCATT
This sequence comes from Nautilus pompilius, assembly GCA_018389105.1. Taxonomy (NCBI): domain Eukaryota; kingdom Metazoa; phylum Mollusca; class Cephalopoda; order Nautilida; family Nautilidae; genus Nautilus; species Nautilus pompilius. The sequence continues at coordinate 2,461,520 of JACATO010000648.1, read as the reverse complement.
ATATAACGCTCCCATACAATTGCTCTGATTTTCGGTTTTCCCTCCAGTTCCACAGGTGGCGCCTCGAACGTTAAGCTAACCTGTCTACACAACAAGTGATGCTACTTCAGCAATATCCCAAAAAAATTGCAAAAAAGAAAGAAACCAACAACACGAAAGGAGTCGAAGGTCATTTGTCGGCTTGTCGTTTTGTTATGCATGTCTAGTACCCCCATTAATCCAGAGCTAACCCAAGCCGCTCTTCGTTTGGTTTTAAAATTAATTGATATCTGGTTTGTCGTCGTCGTCAACACCGATGTCTCCATCATGGCGGATACTTGACAGAAAGGATACAAGTTCTTCTACCCGACGAGACGAGCATATAACCTTTTTTAAAATCTGAGAAATGGGGCCGTGAAGCTGCCGGTGTCCGTTTGGAAGAAGTTCTTCCTTTGGTATAAAAATGATCTGCATATTTCAACATTGAAGAATTTGAAACTAGTTGCAAATTGGGTGCCATGTTGCATATCTTGTCTTTAAGAGGATAGAATGTTTTCGTGTAGCATATATCCAGAATACTTTCTCCTGTAACTGTCGGGTATAGAAGGCTGGTACTGTCCGCGAAAAGAGACTTAAATCGTTACGTATTCTTAAGGTCTGTACCAACGCCATCCCGATCATGTCTGTGCCTTTCAGTACGAGATTCTTTGCGGAAAGGAAAATCTTGAACCGAAGGTAGGCCATACTTTCGACTCCAGAGAAGTTGGTAATTGAGGTGGTTGGCTTTCAGACGTCCTGCTGCAAGAAGCCATCCAACAAAGGCTTTTATCTCAACAGAATCTGTTTTTGCTTTTTTGTTCATGACTTGGTTACAGTCTTCAGACCTTCAGTTTGTTTGTCAGTGGTGTCCGCCGTGAGCTGGATGAGTTTGTCATCGATGAAAAGGCCATAAGTTAGCGATCGATGGTTGACTCAGCTGCTCGTGAACGCGCACATCATCAAGACGACCCTGTATTATATTACGTGGCTTGCTGTTGATGTAAATGGTGGATTTTACTTTCGGTGTGTTCTATTCCTTCCAACATAGAACTCTGGGTTTGTTTGTTTTTTTATTCTCCATCGCCACTAACTTCAGCATCTGCAGCTTAGGATTCTATTTCGCTAACGATGGGGTCACTGTCAGTGTTTATATATTTTCTTAGTTCTTTCAGCAAAATATCAAATATTCAATGAGCCATTTTGGATATAATGTGTGAAAAGCAAACGTAAATATATTGTTGAAGTTCCGTATATATATATATATATATACATTTTACATGTTTCCAGACAGTTATATAAAAGAATATTCAAGAAAATATTCTGGACTGTTCGGAAATGCTTACTAATGTTCTAGAATGTTATAGAATATTCACAGTATACCCCGTAGTGTTCTGAGTCATTATTATCTAGTATGGCCTATTCTAGAATATCAAGGGAGTGTATTCTGATTATGAATCCCGAATACTCTATAGAATGTTTCATCGCAAAGATATCTTACTCTCTCTCTCAACCCCTAAAAAAGCTGAATGGTATAGGCGCTCTTTAACTTAGGCTGCCTTTTGTTGTTGTTGTTGTTGTTGCGGATGCAGTAAGAGTTGCTTCCCCTTACCGTTACCAATACAAGATTTGACACAAGGGAGATAAAAACGCTTTGCGATGTTGGTTAACATAAACTGTGCCACCATATCGATTATTATTATTATTATTATTATTATTATTATTATTATTATGTGGACATTGAGTTGCCAAGGTCCTGAGATTCGAACAGCGCCACGCGAAGCACTGCGGCCACCCCTAACAGAAGACCCGGAGGTCAGGTTGACCCACCGTCTGGCCGCATGCGCAGTTGACCAAAGAATCTTCCGGCTTACCTTCGTAATCCGGGCCGACGGTTGCATCAGTTATTTCCTGTCCCCGAAGGGAGGGGAGGGGGGTTAGGGGACAGAGGTATAAAGACAGCGAACTGGCCGCGAGAGAGTCAAGGAGAGCGATGCTTCGCGCGCTGGCGGTCCCGCGAGTCTGCGGCAGGTTCGCCCAGGTGAGATCCCTGACGAAAAGCGGCCCCTTCCATCTCCGGAGAGGGTGGGACGACTGGCCCGGGGTTGGTGTCCGGACGCCCTTTGGCAGGGCCTTGGATCAGAATTTCCGCGACCTGAGAGACTTGGTTAATCAGATGGGGCCCAGGATTTTCGGAGTGGAGCCCTACTGCCGGAGGAGGCCAGGTGATGTCACTGGGACTCGGGAGTCGGAGGTCGCGGAGGTATAATAAGCCCCCTTTGTCGCTGTTTTCTCCGTATATCAGAACATAGTCCCCACCCCCCCCCGAGCCGCCTGTAGGGTTACTTGTACCCCATTATAACATCGGCAGAACTGGCTGATGTCTGGATCTAAGGAAAACGGGGCCTAGAAATATCCCCCCTTGTTTTGGATGGGAGAGGGCAGCTCCCTAAATAAATGCCGTCTAATTCTGTTACCGCCCCCCACCTCTCCTCGTATCCGTAATATAAACCCTCCATTTAATCTGTTTATTAATTTTAAACTCATTTCCCCTTTTGAAGAAGTTGTTACACTCATTTGTAAGAGTGATCTCTCTTTGGCGCGACACGGTTACCTCCCCCTGCTTCCTCTCCTCTCCATCACGGAGCGTATTCTGTAAAAGTTTGCCAGCCTCGCGGAGTCTCTCGTCTTCCGTAAAAACCCGACTTGAGACGTTAACGGCCAAAGTCAATAGTAGAAAATCCCCTGACCCCCCCTTTTTTAAATTAAAATTTTAAGTTTAATTTAAAAAAAAAAAAAGGTATTAGTATTACTCATTCATTTTGAACTTTAAGCAGTACCTTATCTTTATTTAACCCTATCTTCATCAACCATGTAATATGCTCGGATAGATGGTCCTACCCCTATATCTGTATAGCACTCATTCTTCAAGAGTTGCTTCCCATTAACACATTTACTCTCAAACGCATTTAAATCTCTTCTCTTCACCCATTGCTTTTTTCTGGGGAGCCTAGCTTGTCGATAAGATAGATTACCGTATTTTTCTGTGTATAAGTCGATGCTTTTTCCTGCAAGGGCCTCACCATCCACTTATACTCCACTCCAACTTATATATGGATGAAGTCACGCTACCAGAAACACGGCACCCTTAAGTACCGTGGGGAAATTTTATGTATGATTGCACGTGTTGGTGCATGCCGACTTGGATTCAGTTACCTGCCTTCTGTTTAGTGCTTAGTTGGGGGCACAGATATCATGGTGTTAGGGGAGCTTTAGTTCACCAGAAAATGCGCCTGCTATAAAGAAAAGGGAAGCACCTACTGCGGCTTTTAAACTGGAAGTGGTGATTTTTGCTGAAAACAATGGTGGAAATATGGCAGCGGAACAGCAGTATGGCGTTGGTGAGAAACGTTTGTGATTGGCGAAAAGCGAAGGATTCATTATTACGACAGACTGAAGAAAGCAAACCGTGGTTGCAAAGCTGGATGATTCAACTTTGTATTCAATAGGCAAAAATCATATGGAACTGTGTTCAATACAGATTGAAGCTTTATTTTGCCTTCATTCTCTTTCTTTTGCCTAAAACTTTTTCCTTCCCCAAATCCCTTGCTTTGATGTTATCCAACACTGCTGTTTTATAACCCTGACAGAAATTTTATACTGTTGTTACTGTACAAGAGCACTATCGACTTATACACCACTTCAACTTATATGTAAATGAAGGCTTGGAAAACAGGAAAATCGACCTATGCGACTTATACCCCGAAAAATATGGTAATTGTGTCAAAAAAAAAACTTTAGTGACATCTGCAGTTGATTTTCTTTTTCTAGCCTGATTTTTGTTAACATTATGATTTAGCACAGCTTCAGCACCAGACATGTTAGTCACAGATCAGATCAGCTGTCAGGGAATTGAAAGAAAGAAAAAAAATGGACAAATGGGATGATGATAATTGGGTAGATAATTCATAGTTTTCACTAAATTGTAACTGGCAAATGGTTCCTGGTTAAGGGTAAGACTTAGCTTGGTAACTTCCACTATTAAACAACATTAGGCCAACCTTCATTAAGGAAATATAATTAAGGTATCTTAGAACGAGAATTTACTGTAGACTTGGATTAATGTGATAACGACAACTTGGGGCTTTGTTACGCTTTTTCTCCAGAATGCCTTTCTAACCTCAGGAGTATGTGGGGGTGAATGTGATTTAGTATACCTCATAGACACTATCTACAATTATCTTTCAACTAAAAACATCTTTAGTGTTGTCATATTGTGATTATTTGTTTGCTTCTTTCTCAGCTGAACTATGATGGCAACAAATTTGAGTTGAAGCTGGACGTCCAACACTACACGCCTGAAGATTTGATGGTGAAAATTGTCGATGACAAGCTGGTCGTGTCAGGGAAGCATGAAGAGAGAGCAGACGATCATGGATTTGTTGCTAGACAATTCACAAGGCAGTTTTTACTGCCAGATGTTAGTAATTTTAAGCATATGCATTATTTCTAAATGAATCTAATGAAACTTTAGAAGAAACTTTTGTTTTTAAAATTTTAACAAGAGTTATTTCCCTTAGACTTCGCTCCCTTTTCTCTCTCTCTCACTCACACACACACACACACACACACACACACAGAGACAGAGAGTATGGCTACAAGTTTTATTTTAAAAAGTTACTGTAAAATAAAAAATATAATAAATTGATTCTCTTCACTATTAGGGCTTGACGTTGGCGACAAGAAAGATCACTGAAGCATTGCTTTTTTAGCTAGTTTTCGCTATTTCCTATATCAACAATATTTTTACTTTTGTATTTGTTTAATTAATTTTAAAGTTTCTGCTAAATCTTCAATCCCGCTGGCAAAACATTCCTGGCAGATTGATTTACTGCTTCAGAGATTAAATTTAAAATTTCATATGATCAGACATTCCAGTGCATCTATTAAATACTCAAAGTTGAAGAGGGCATATTTCAACTTTTAAAGTTTTATTTGCATTGATTTCAAATGATGACTCAGTAAATTTTGTTAAAAACCCATTTTTATCAATCATCTGATATTGACTTTTATTACTGGAATGATTTATGAAATGAATTTCCATCTTAATCCAAACTTAAATTTATTTCTTATGGAACTGTTGCCTGGTCTGAAATAGATACATTCAAGAATTCCTTGAGCATGTGCTTTCAATAAATGGGAGTATTATCTAAGAGAATAAACTTCCTGTCCTCTAACTACAAGATTTCTTCAGCTTAAATTGTTTGGGATTTCTGGAAGAACTGTGATTAAAATATCTGACTAAGTACAGGCTTTAAAGTCTTAGATTCCTTGGTATTTCTCCAATTTTTTGTATAACTGGTATTACTAACATTTCTTTTTTGCTGTTTTTAATAGGACATTGATCCGGATTCCATCACATCTAATTTGTCCAAGAAAGGAATTCTGTGCATCCAAGCCAACACAAAAGGTGCTTCGCAGCCCAATGAACGAGTGATAAATATTGAAGAAGAAGATACTAAAAAGATTTAGCATATTTCACATGTTTAGATGTGAGTGGGTCTGCCTACCTCCTTTCATATGCAGTTTGCCAGCAGAAGCTGATGGTGTTGCTTCTAATAAGAGAATTCTTTTGATAGTTAGAAAAATGCATAACTTGCAATTTAATTACAAATACACATCTTCAAGCTAAAGTTCATGAATTATTGCTATTTTTTTTTTTTAAAAATATGAAGCATCTGCATTATAAAATTAGAAGTCTTGATGTTAGTCATAGATTCTGTAAAAAATATTTGCTTTGATTTACTGGAAGTTACATACCTTTAATTCTAAAAATACATAACATTGCAATATTTGATTATTTCAAGTGTTTTCTACAAATCTTTTAAAGTAAATCTGTTTCTGTTACATAACACGAAAATTATATAAATATATATAATATTTTTTTTGAGAATAACCAAACTATATTCAGTTTAGTCTTTTCCAGAAGTTGATTGGTTCATCTGTGCACCTTATCTTCAGCATCTGGAATTGAAGCAGAATTTTACTTATGATTGTTTTATTGTTGGACAAGAGAGAAAGAACTGTCCATGTTATGCCTTTTGAAAGAAAGTGTTGGGTTAAGAGATTGTTCTGTTTACTTCTCTTTGTTGTGGCTACTGGCCAGATGTTATCTTTGTGTTGCCAATGAAAGAAGAAAAAAACCTGCTAATGTCTTCAGACTAAAAATGTTTTTTTACTGTTCTTTTTTTCTCTCTCCTTTTTTAAAGAAAACAAAAATGCGGGCTTAGTTTTTCTTTAAATATGTGTCGTTAAAATGACAACACATGACCAATGGAGTGAAGGAACTATTCAAGCTTTACCTGCCACAGGCCTGAAGTTTCAGATGATGGACGAGAATATTTGATCACGATGGTGAATGAGTGGAAACAATTTAGTGCACAAAACTGATCTGGAGGGTGGGTTATGAATGATTTTTGAACATCTTAAACATGAAGGAGTCCCTATTTCCGCTGCTAGGGGTAATTAATGAAGTAACAAGAATTTTGGGCCCATTATTTAAGATTTAGCTTGTACAAACCACGGATATGCTGTGGAGACTTGTATTTAAGACAGGATATTGAAAGAATGCAAAGATGCTGTAGGTTTTCTTTTTGTTTGTGTAAGATATCTTCTGGCCTTTGTATAGCAAGTAGACTAAACTATTAGAAAGTATTGAATCTGGTAACCATTAGGCGGCAGGTTCAAGACGCTAAAACGAAAACTTAACGTTTACCGCAAACAAGCAAGACTTCGCTAAATGCCACCTGTTATGGGAAGATTTCTGAAATGTTTAGAGATTAGTTCGAATATAAGGTGAAGCTCGAATAGATCCTATACTTTCAAGTTGTTGTCTGCCCCATTAAAAAAAAAAAAAAAATTTTTTAAAATGTTTTTCTGATTGAAGAAATAGCCCAAGAGAAGTTATGTAAGCGACTATTTAAGTACTGTATCTGCCCTTTAATGAAAGAAAAAATGGATGAGGAACTGTAAAAACTTGTTTATCAAAACTATGCAACAGAAAGGGGAAAAAAAAATCCCTTGACCCTACTGTAGGTCTAAGCAGCACGTAGTAACTATAACCAAGGAGTTGAGATGCTGACAGCAGAGTATCATCTGAGACACGTGCAGTTTTTAGATGAAGGATGGTAGATGTTAGCATACAGTATATAAAGTTGGCGGCCATGTTGATTTTGATGATTCAGTAATTCTGTTGGTTTAGCTGTAAATTTTTACTGATGCAGAATAAATTATGAGACTTGTATTTGAAAAAATGCAGATCTGTGTGTGTGTGTGTTTGGCCCCTTTTTTGTGTGTGTGGGATTAGGTAATGGACCCTTTGTTGTTTTTAAAACAGATTTTTTAAAAAAAAATATGGAGTGCTAATATATTTGAGAAATGTATTCCATCTCACAAAACGAGAATCTGGTATTAAGTTGATTAGCTAAACCATTCTATTTCTCTGCCTTTGAGTAGGAAAAGTTATTTGTTTGCTGTTTTTGGGGAGAATATTTTCCCCAAATTTTAAATTTGTTTATTTTTTTCAGGGTTATTAGTAATTTAAAGTTGAAAATCTCTTTACACTAACTGTTGAAACAAGAAGGAAATATGCATAAGCCGGCACTTTTTTTTTTTTTTACAGAAATACTAAACAAATGTAAACTATCAGGATGAACCTGGATGATGATGATAATAATTTAAAAAAAAAAAACGTTTAATTAATCAATTTAGGAATAATGATGAAGACCATCTCTCTTTGCATAAATCTTGATGGGTTTCTGCTTTGCAACTGCTTAATTCAACCCACAACATACACTGAAAAGTCACAGCCATCATTGATGCTCAGAATTTGTGTTAACTGAACACTGTAGCAACTGCATTAGGAGTTAAATATCTTAAACAATTGCCTACTTCATAATTATGTTGGGTGGGAAGATTATTTTGAATAATTCCCCTCCTTTTTTCATACACATTGTCTGTCTCTAACGCCTGTGCACTCCTGTGTCTATTCTGCACATTCATACATATACCCTCATTCTCTTTCAAACACCTCTCTCACACATCTATCTTTTTCCTGCATCTCCCCCTCCTCTCTCTCACCTCTTGCTCCCAGTCTCTCTCTCTCTCTCACACATGCAAAACTTTTGTCTCTTAAAAAACAATGCAGTCAAACACAGCATCATTGTTGTTGTTGTTCTTTGATAATGTTATTTTCTTTAGCCAGTCATGAGAAAAGCAAGTTGGTGTTTTGATTAGTGTGTACTTATTAGTTCAGCAGCCAAATACCATTTGAAAGAATTCGCGATGTTTGACCAGAGTTACGCAGCACCCAATCTTTATAATACATTTCTATCAGTTTTCTCCTAGCTCCTGCTTCTAGTGGATTATTAATAATCACCGTGAAAGAAAGACATTGGCCAAAAGAATCTGTCACCCATTACTGAACTGACAGTAATCGCTGTCCTGGTCATGGGTTTAAACCCAGCTGGCTAGTAAAATGTTTTAAAGCAACAGGTTACATTTATGGACCAAAAACTAGAAAAAAGCAACATACAAATATATATAGTTAGTTAATTACAGCTTTGCCCCAGTGGATTTTAATGACCGGGTGCTGTATGTTGGAGCAACCTTTATTTGAAAGTTCATAAACAGGATAGAGGTCAGTGAATGTGGAACCAGTCCAATGTTATTCTTTCGTGAACAAAGAAAGGTCTACGTGTTTCTACCTGCATACGAGTTGGCTTCCAGATTTCAAAGATAGCTTGCTTTTTTTTTAATGTTCCAATAAGGGATCCCCCCCACGTGTGTATTTTTTTCTGCTTAGCTGATTGTCAGCACAAGGAACAAAGAAAAATACACAGTAGCAGAGATTACGACCTGAAACTACTATTGCTTGATACAGGTGCAAATCCTAACTCAGGCAGAATTGGTCTTCCATGATGAAATGTGCTAAACGGTTACCATCACCTCGTCATCGTCATCATCATCATCAAAACTGTATAAGAATTTCTTTTTTTTTTTTAAATGTTGAAAAAGGAAAAAAAAAAAAAATTAGATTGTCGAAGAATTTGGTTTTGTATACGCAGAGCTTGTGATTGTCATTAATTCCCCTCCTCAGATTTGAGCGACAGATTAAGCTAACCCAAAGCGAGTAGTAGTTTGGATATGCAGGAAACCATTTTCATTGTCCCCTTGGAGCAGAATGAACTCCTCTGTTGCCATTTTAAACTCAGCCCCCCCACCACCCGTTTGCTATTCCAAGCAGCAGAAATGGCTCTTCAAAAGATATTTTCCTTTAATTTAAACCTAAGTTTTCTGTTTTCGTTTTTCTTTCGACTGCTATTTTCTGAGATCTCTCTCTCTCTCTCTTCTTTTAAAATGTTTATCAAAATATGAAAAACCACCATAGAGGCAGGAAGACATTATCTGCCATCAGTTGTGTGCGCGAAATAACTCATTTTATGAAAGGGGGAGCTTTGCAGGGTTAGGGGTTAACACCCGCAACGCACGATTTTCCCAGAGAAGCAACTCCAGCGGCCTAAAAAGAAAGCAAACAACAATAATGCAGGTTTTGTTTTTGCATTTCCATAGATACCAAAGAAGTGGTATGGAGATCTTTTATTTTTTGGACAACAAATAAAAAAAAAAAATAAATTCTTTACAAAGAAAATTTAGATTTTTGGTACTGTGCCAAACTGACAACCTTTTAGAAAACTACACTTGTAGTTATCTCCCCCTATCTGGGATAATTCTAAACAGAGGCATGAACTCACCGCTTTCGAATTCTGCGCCTAATGGTTTTTCTTTCTACAATCTGTAAAGTGAGTAAATTTAGCCAGCTTTTCATCGGCGTCTCGCTCTTTTGAACCTCTTTTTAAAAGCTGACCTAGAGTTAGAAATGTAAATTTGTGAATAACAATAATAATATAATTTATACCTGTTTAATAATATTTAAAAAAGAAAAGAAATAGTACTACAATATTCCTGACAGTGAACTCATGGAAACAAGGTCACAGAAGGTGAAGAGACTTATTTCCCTTGATTTACTGCTTGGCAGCAAATCAAATTTGTTATTCCAACAAGAAACTCCCCCACCACTAACTAGTTTTCTGCTGGTTTAACATTAAATCTAAAATTTTGAACATTAACTGTAGATCAGTAAACCAAGTAAACACGTAACACGATGATGTGAACATTAAAAAAAATATTAGATTTACTTGGGGAAATTTTGGCAAAACTTTAACAAAGCGGAGATGCTCGTTCTTGGTGCTCTGACTTCCATGGCAGCTGATCAGGCACGAGACATTCAGAGCTATGCCTCTCCGACCGCCAAAACAAATCTTTCATGTCTCATTTTGCCACAGACTTTTTTTTTTTTACTTAATTGTGTTTAGACTTTAATCTTCATACAGTTATGTGCAAATATGTCCTTATTGGTCCATCATGCCATCTCAGTGTAGATAGGGTGTGTCTGTATCTGTGGGTGCAGCACCTTGTCTGTCTGTCTGTCTCCATTGGTGCAGCACCTTTGTCTGTCTGTCTGTCTCCATTGGTGCAGCACCTGTATCTGTCTGTCTGTCTGTCTCCATTGGTGCAGCACCTGTATCTGTCTGTCTGTCTCCATTGGTGCAGCACCTGTGTCTGTCTGTCTGTCTCCATTGGTGCAGCACCTGTGTCTGTCTGTCTGTCTCCATTGGTGCAGCACCTGTATCTGTCTGTCTGTCTCCATTGGTGCAGCACCTGTATCTGTCTGTCTGTCTCCATTGGTGCAGCACCTGTGTCTGTCTGTCTGTCTCCATTGGTGCAGCACCTGTGTCTGTCTGTCTGTCTCCATTGGTGCAGCACCTGTGTCTGTCTGTCTGTCTCCATTGGTGCAGCACCTGTATCTGTCTGTCTGTCTCCATTGGTGCAGCACCTGTGTCTGTCTGTCTGTCTCCATTGGTGCAGCACCTGTATCTGTCTGTGTCTCCATTGGTGCAGCACCTGTGTCTGTCTGTCTGTCTCCATTGGTGCAGCACCTGTATCTGTCTGTCTGTATCCTTGGGTGCAGCACCTGTGTCTGTCTGTCTGTATCCGTGGGTGCAGCACCTGTATCTGTCTGTCTGTATCCTTGGGTGCATGGGAATGACCGGTGCGATGTCTGCTAATCCGTACCCGTAGATCCAGGGGGTGGGGGTGGACTCCAGAAAAGCTCTTCTCCAAATCGACGTTTGAGCTATTAAAGATCCTAACTCCGAGATAATTTAGGGGCAGATTTGGCCCTTCTGTTAGCTTTTCCACTTCCTGAGGTCCCGGTAACAACTGCAGTATAAGTACGAACCCCCCCACCTCGACATCGTGAGAGACCGAGGCGGGACATGTCGGGCGAAAGTGCTACCCGAGCAGGAATGATGCCCACCTACGCATATTCGCACAGTCCGGAGCCGGAGAATTTTGCCGAGCCTCTGTAGGTCTTCTTTTGCGTTCTCCTCTCTCTCTCTCTCTCTCTCGCGCGTGTATATTACGGAGAGCGGCAGACGACACCTGAAGACAGCGGCAATTTGCTGGCACGTTCGTCTGGCAGCTCCCTCCCATGACACCCACGTTTGTTTAACTCCTTTATTATTATTATTATTAGTAGTATTATTAGTATTATTATTATTAGTAGTAGTAGTAGTATTATTAGTATTATTATTATTATTAGTAGTAGTAGTAGTATTAGTATTATTATTATATTAGTAGTAGTAGTATTAGTATTATTATTATTAGTAGTAGTAGTAGTAGTAGTATTAGTATTATTATTATTATTAGTAGTAGTATTATTAGTATTAGTATTATTATTAGTAGTAGTAGTAGTAGTAGTATTATAGTATTATTATTATTATTAGTAGTAGTAGTATTAGTATTATTATTATTAGTAGTATTATTAGTATTATTATTATTATTAGTAGTAGTAGTAGTATTAGTATTATTATTAGTAGTAGTAGTAGTAGTATTTACTCGGTGTCTTGTAAAGGAAAACAGCCCTACAAAATCACCGGGGAGAACCTTAATACAACAACAACTGAAGGATTTCCCCACGGATCCAGCCAAACCCGTGGCAGACGGCCCCTGCTGCGGCCCCCTTTCTTTCTCCCCCGACAAGTTCCGACAGTGCAATGGGGGCCTCGATAGACTGGAATGTTGTTGTTGTTTTTCCTTCTTGGCTCTGGTTCTGTCCTCCATAGCGACAGATTTTTGTCGTAAAAAAGGAGGGGGGAGATTTTGCCGGAGATAAATCATAATTTCCGACACTAAGACGAAAATGATTGCGGCTTCGTTCTGAGGGCCGCGGATGTTTGTGATCGGGGTCGGGGGGCGGACTCCATTACGAGCCATTGACGACGGGCGGGCAGACGACAGTAAGGCGGGTCGGCGGCGGTGTTCTCCGATTGGCTACAGGGGGCGGTTCGCTATATAAAAGGTGGGGCCGGAAACATGAAGGATGTATCCCCGCCGATTTTCGACGGGATGGTCGGGAACTGCGCGATGGAGACGCGGTACAGTAGGAAAAGCGAGCTCGGCCGCGCGGTCCGCGGACTCAACATGGCGGCGAAGGTGGAGATGACGAGGAAGGTGGACCTGTGGTTTAAGGAGCAGACGTCCGTCCTGAACAGGCTGACGAGGAAGCAGCTGTCTGCCCACAAGTCTTTGGTGAGGGTCTGTCGGGAGAAGCGACGGCTACAGAAAGAGGAGCGCCTGAGGAGAGAGGAGGCGATGGCGGGGGAGGACGAGCGGGGGAGGCTGGAGGAGCTCGCGCGTAAAGTGGTGGAGAAGTTCCGAGAAAACGCGAGGAGGAGGAGGAGGCAGAGGCGGCGAGAGGGGCCGTGCGGGGGGCAGGGGATCGGCGCCCTGGCGACCAGTCGGCTGCTGAAGCGGAGAGGAAGCCGAAGGCAAGATATGTCGTGGTGGAAAGCGATGGGGGCGTACCGACGGAGCAAGATCTGCGCGGACAGTGTGTGGCTGGACACCCTGGCCACGACCTGCATGGCGGTGGCGAGGGAAGAGCTGGTCGCGGACGGTCGGCAGGGCCCCGGTTTAGGCGGGAAAGCAACCACGACCGGCGGATTGGTCCCAAAGAGCTCCGACCGGACGAACAGCAACGACAGCGGAGATCGAGGGAGCGAGACAAGACGACCAAAAAGCTTGGAGGGCAGGGACTTGGCGGCGGCGGGTGGCGGGAACAGGGCCTCGTGCGAGTTCCCGGAGAGCGCGACGACAAATAGCGGGATGGCCGATGGCGCAAGCGCGGGAGCCCGAGAGTATCTGGAGGAGAGAGCCCTGCCGCCCGTCAGGGTTCGGAGACACGGGCTGCGCCAAGTAGCCCCGCCGCCGAAACTCTACCTGCAGGGAAACCTGAGGGGCTGCTGTCCACACGGTGCCGAGGGCGGCGAGAGGGGTTCCAGGACGCCTCCGGACGGAAGGGGGAAAGAGAGGAGGGCGGTGGACAGGGATCTGAAGTCGAAAATGGTTCTCCCGAGGCTTGCAAATGGCGGAGACGAGAGCCCGCCGGGCAGAAGGCGCGAGAAGGTCGCGAGGCTTCGCCAGATCGTCTCCGAGTCGGACATGGCGGCTCTGAGGGGCAAGGGGACAAGGACTGGCAGCAGGGTCGCGGCGCGAGAGAGGCGGCCGCATGCGTCCGAGTCCGACTTGGTCGAGCCCGGACCGGACCGGACGATGACCAATGTGGCGATTCTGAAGAAGAGGAGGAAGAAAGCCCGGGAAAAGGTGGAAGAGGAGCTAAGGACCGAAAACTTCACGTACTATAGAAGGACGAGCGAGGGTCAGTTGACCGAGTTGTCGTGTCCGCCCCGCGGGCCGTTCTTCCAGCCGCCCAATCACCACGAGAAACATCAGCAGGTGAAGCTGCTGATGGAAGAAAGAGAAGCGATGAACGAGCAGAAAAAGAAGATCAAGCAGTTCTTCAAGGACGTAGAAGAGGCAGGTAAAGGCGAGTTGTCAATCGTTATAAAAATCGTCACTTTGGTTCGACAAAGTACTTTTCGAGTTTTCGATCTTTTAAAAATAGGTGCAGACAGTGCGAACCAGAGCTCTTCTGCCAAGAAGAGTACAAAGAATAAGAAGACAATGTGATGCACGGCATTCTTTCGGGTTCTCTAGTCTATTAAAGCACACATGATCTCTAAATTAGTGATATAAGAATGACCTTCAATTGGTTATTTCTTATAAGCTTTCGATCTGTGATTAATAATTCTGGGGTTAAAACCGAATCTTAAACATTAGCAAGGACCCAGTGCACGCCAGAGCTGGGTGGACGGAATTCCTGTTTTTCTCTGGGAGTGACTACTGGAATGACGACACCTGGTGTTCTCGTTCCTATCTCTTAAACTCTGGTTAGACCTCATTTGCGGGGTGCAGTCCACGCTTAGTGGCTTCATCTCGCTGAGTTAGAACAGCTGGGGGCGGATCGACTGGTTTGGTGGAAGCAAATAAGCGAAGGAAGTAGACGCCAACTAAACTTGCTCATCGAAGATCCGAGGTTACCCGGAGATTTAGCTGAGGCGTTTGAAATAGTGAAAGGACCGGAAAACGCTCTGTCTGTTTTCATGTCGGACTCTGACCCGAGATAGGTAAACACATTCGAATGATCGCAGTAGGTTTTCGGGTCCGACCGATAGAAAACGTTTAATGTACGAAAGGACGGGGACAGGTAGGGGACTTAATGCTTTCAAAGGTCTCCCTCGCTCTCTGTTAATAACAGTAATTTCCCTAAAAGGCTGTTCTCCTGAGGACCGTAATCCCGACAAACAGGTGGCCGCACCCCCTCTCAGCTGCCGAGACATCGCGGGTTCGCACCTAGCGGTTAGGGTTCCTTTCATCTTTAAGTCTTACCCGGCGATCAAAAGCCTCTTCACAGTAAACGGCTCGTGGAAGCGGTACAAGCCACACGGTTGCAGGCACGTAGAACTCTTACAGTTAACAGGGGAACGCCCCCCAGGTGAGTTCTCAGTTGTCCGTCTAAGATTTTAAATAATTGGTCGAGTTGTTGGTCTGACGTGAGGCCCAACACCACTCGTTGTTAGACTTAATCTTAAGCAAGTAACAGAGGGTGATAAGGCGCTTGGATAATATGGACCCATTTTAATTGATCTCTCGGTTATTCAGTGTAATATGAAATGACGGGAATCCTTCTAAAATCTATCTTACTTTCAGTACTTTTCAGAGATATGCAGGGTGCTATCGACCGACGTTCGCGCAATACGTTAATTATTGATTAATTCTCAAGACAGCCAGCAAATAAAGCGACCATAGTTGTCTCTCTTCCATCATAATTTTATTATCTAAAAGCATGATTCGAATTACGACGTAGTTACCACCATACTCTTTGTTGTTTCAGATGGGGCCAGTTCGTTTTTAACGAATGCATATCTTTCTGCTCTTAGGGTAACGCGATCCCGCTAGGCTGATACGAACTGCGAGTGAGGAACAGACTGACCTTATCACCATATCTATTCCGCAGTGGAATTGTACGGGAAATAAATGAGTGCTTTACTTGGAAGCCATTTAAAGGGAGTTAATCCTTGAAAATATCAATCATTACCCACCACCACCATATCTCTCTCTCTGTACTGACGTCATCTCTCTCTCTATATATACTGACGTCCTGACGTCATCTCTCTCTGTACTGACGTCATCTCTCTCTATATATACTGACGTCCTGACGTCATCTCTCTCTATATACTGACGTCCTGACATCATCTCTCTCTGTACTGACGTCATCTCTCTCTATATATACTGACGTCCTGACGTCATCTCTCTCTGTACTGACGTCATCTCTCTCTATATATACTGACGTCCTGACGTCATCTCTCTCTGTACTGACGTCATCTCTCTCTATATATACTGACGTCCTGACGTCATCTCTCTCTGTACTGACGTCATCTCTCTCTATATATACTGACGTCCTGACGTCATCTCTCTCTGTACTGACGTCATCTCTCTCTATATATACTGACGTCCTGACGTCATCTCTCTCTGTACTGACGTCATCTCTCTCTATATATACTGACGTCCTGACGTCATCTCTCTCTATATACTGACGTCCTGACATCATCTCTCTCTGTACTGACGTCATCTCTCTCTCTCTGTACTGACGTCCTGACGTCATCTCTCTCTCTCTGTACTGACGTCCTGACGTCATCTCTCTGTACTGACGTCATCTCTCTCTCTCTCTCAAGATTAAAAAAATCCGCGAGTTTTTATTACAGCCGACTCTATTAAATTTTCACTATTTTCACACACACACACACACACACACACACACACACACACACACACTAGAAATGGTACCATTTCGGGGACGAACAGAAGAACTCCCCCTCCCCCCACGCGGGATGAAGAGATGTGCGACGCTCCACTTACCGAGCAACCGCGGTCGTTTCTGGACCAGTAGTAAGTTCACTCTGTGGCCCCTTATGTCATCAAACGCTGTCAGGTGACTTCCTTTAAAACGAGAGGACCCAATTTGATTGTTTTGACTATTTTTTTTAAAGTGAATTTCAGAATCAACTCTAGTCCTTAAATTGCATTATTTTCCTTGTATAATAATAATAACAATAATAATAATAATAATAACAATAATAATAATAATAATAATAATAATATAATAATAATAATAATAATAATAATAATAATAATAATAATAATAAATAGTTCTTTACACTGAAAACAGGCAGTTAACACGAGGTTGGTAAAAAGGTGGGGATTTAAATCATCATTGTTCTGTGTTTACGTATCTTGGTGATTCCGGTTTTTTAGAATAAATACGTGAGGAAACTGTTAAGGGGGTTAGGGCACAATTAAGTCGTGGAGACGTCAATTCGTGTTTCATATCACATTCCGAATAATTATGAAATATATACCTTTCTTTTTTTGAAAAATAAAGACCTTTCCTGGGTCGAAAAGAGCCGATCGGCAAGAAACGTGTGAGGATACAATAAACTCGGCAGCGAAATATCTGATTCCAGATTTCACCTTTGTTTCTCCCTTATTTTATTGTCGAATGGAATGCGTACGGAAACTGCTGGTGCCAATTCTCGTGCGAGGGATGATGGCGGAGTTCGAAGCCTCGGAAAGATGGTAGAGATAGAGGAGACGAAACCGCAGACGCCCTTCGTTGTTCGGACTCGAGGCCTCTCATCACGTCCGACTTCATGTGTGGATATATATGACCGCGGGGGCAACAAAGGTTGACTGGTGGGATGGATTTGTCGCACTGGCTCTCCGGTTCTGTCTAAGGCTGGGCGCTGGACGCTTCGCCTTTCTATGTGCACCCCGACCGACTGGGCGAAGTGGGGCTGCGAAATTATACTAAGGAATCACTGAACAGCCGAGCAAGCATGTGACTGGTGTCCTTATGATCGATAAGAGAACCCGCAAGTCGGAGAAGTCTGCAGGAAGGAAGCTGTAGTGCTGTTTCACGGGGTCCTCGCTGCCGGTTGGTGCGGGTTTTAAGGAGAGGCGTGTTCTCGAAACGAACAACGAGATCGGCCAGCAGCTGTATCAACGTCTTGGGCTTCACCTGTTTCAAGAGTAAAGTTTCCCAGAAACTCCAAGCACCCGGACAGTCTTCTGTGAGCCAGAAAGCGGTTTTGGTATCAGCACCCTGGAGAAATCTGCAAAGTTTGACAGCGATGCTGAAGTTTTCCATTTTCTATCACTGTTTGATTTCTTTGTCGGGTAGGTGGGTGTAGAGTCCATTCTGGGAGCCCAGAACCTCTGCACTTGTATTTTCGCGACGTGAGGATACCGATTTGGCTGAAGCGCATAAAGTAGTAAATGTGGCGGTTGAGGTGCAGAGAGGGGATGAGAGAGGACCAGAAAGGATACCAATACCAGATTTCTTGACTGTATTGTGCATTTTTTGAAGAATGTATGGCACGGATAAGTGGAAGGATAACTCAGCATCACGTCCCCAGGATATTACATAAAGAAGAATATATTCATCTTTCTTAGACCATGTTTTAGGTTGTCACAAAAGTTTCGTCGGTTATTTTACCGCAACAACGAGACTTCATATCGTTGCTGAACTTGAAGTTTATTAATCAAAGTCATACAAGCGCATTTATACCATTTTGAAAAAAAACCCTGCATTTCTGGAGTCGATAGACTGTTGGAAGGCAGTTTCCATTGTTGCTTGGTTGGAGAAGGATTTCATACGGAGGAAGCTGAGCCGAGGTGTTTGAAAAGGTGGTAGTCTGTGGGAGAAAGGTCTGGTGAATAGGCCGGGTGAGGGAGAACTTGGTACCTCATCCTGTTCGGTTTCTGAAGAGTCCCTTTTGCAACACGAGGACGAGCATTGTTGTGGAGCAGGATCGGGCCTCTTCGATTCACCGAGGGAGAGTTACTGATGAACGACGTTTAATTCACGACAGCACCTTTCAGCTGTGATGGTTTCGCCAGGGTTTCTTATTATGACAAGCGAAGAGCAGATCTCCGAGGGAGAGTTACTGATGAACGACGTTTAATTCACGACAGCACCTTTCAGCTGTGATGGTTTCGCCAGGGTTTCTTATTATGACAAGCTAAGAGCAGATCTCCAGTCGACGGTTTTGTTGTTGTTCAGTCAACTCGTGAGGCACCCAACACCTGGCCGATTGCCTCAAGATGCCGGGAAACAGTTGCAGTGTTTCATCAAGCTCTCCAGCAATTTCTCCCACTGTTTTCCTTGGATCGGCTTCAACTGAAGCTTTCAGACGGTCGTCATCACAGCAGGAAGGACGTCCGCTACCTTCCTTATCTTCGAGGCTCACATCTCCTGATGGAAACTTTGCAAACCATCGTTGTACTGTGCGCCCATTCACTGTGTCCTCGCCCCGTGGTCGCTTGATGTCACGAGTCGCCTCGATCCCTTTGTGGCCCGGTTTGAACTCGTGAAGCAAAATGGCACGAAAACTTTTCTATCCATTCTTCACTCAGAACCCTGAAACAAATATCCAGTTAATGGTTTTTAAAAAGATAGTTTTTTGCAAAATGTACGCCAAAGTTCACGCTACAAAACGATCTATAACTTGTCTACATAAACCTTCACAAGCTTGCAAAACACGAACCCTAAATTAACAAAACATAAAAACTGACAAAACTTTGGTAACGACCTGATAGTTTCTAAGATGGAATAATGTAGCCCATATTTTCTTGTTCAGTATATTTCGCCATATAATCTGCATAATATGGACACTAAAGGCATGGATGGTTGGTAAAATGGTGACTTCTCCAACCTGTGAAGCAGATTATCTCATAAAGAATGGAATTTGCCCAGACATTAACTCAACGTTTCTGTGTTTTGGCCACAATACCATTAGGTATTGCTGCGGTAGAAAGGTCTATTTTTGTGCCTCTGAGAAATAAATAGGTGGCCACGTAATACTATGGATAAAAAACGGCTCTCAGGTTTAGCTCTCGCGCATTTACGTCGAGACACATCCTTGTTGATGTTTACCAAGTGCTACAGGATTTCGACCGATGGAATGATCGTCCGGTGTTTCCGCTCATTCTAATGGGTCTTTATTGTCACTGTTGCTTTGGGTCATTTATTGCATCTCGCTCTTCTTTCTTGCAATGGAACAATCTGTGCGGAGGTCTTCGGGCCAAACGAGAAGAAATTTGGTGAAATGTTTCGATCTGGTTCAGGTCTTTGTTTGTTTTAAAGGAAGTTAAGAGAGAGAGAGAGAGAGAGATGTTTAATAACTTGGAGAGATGGAGAGAGAGATGGAGGGAGAGGGGGAGAGAGAGAGAGATGGAGAGAGAGAGAGAGATGTTTAATAACTTGGAGAGATGGAGAGAGAGAGAGATGTTTAATAACTTGGAGAGATGGAGAGAGAGAGAGAGAGAGAGATGTTTAATAACTTGGAGATATGGAGGGAGAGGGGGAGAGAGAGAGAGAGAGATATGACAAAACAACAGGGTTCTGTGAGGACAGAGAGGATGCAGCTGCCATCCTTTATTTCTCCCAGAAAGTCCATATTTTTAAGGGCTGGGGGTACATGTCGTGGTTGCGGCTGTTAGTCAGTTGGAAGTTGGATGGTCGCTCATCCTGCTTCTTCCTCGAGGGAGCAAAAGTCTTTCTATTTTTAAATACTGGGGTTCGCCTCGGGAACGGAAGTTCTTGCGGTCCCTATGAAGACATCAGAAATCCGATACATCAGTTTGGCTTCTCTTCTCTGCGGTTAAAGAGACTTTTTGCAAAATCGAATATTCCGCGATACTCTCACTTTCTGTTTGTTTTTAAATGAGAAGCTTTAAAATCGCTACAGTTGTCTCCTCTTAGCGGGTCCGTACTTTACATATCCGACCGATCTTCGGTGCCGGCCCAAAGCCACGAGCAGCGCCACCAGTTTTCTTCTTCTCCCTCTACCCGTGGTTCCTGTTGGCGGTGAGAGCCGGTTTGGTCGCTTTTTGTTGCTGTCTTTGTCCCCTTTGAGACGATAAGAGGCTGATAACTCACACGAGCTCCCTACTTGTGGGGATTAGGGGGAAATTTATGGCGAGTCCAGTGCTGGAAATAAATCACCAAAGCCGCGGTTCCTTCAACAGAAGAGATAAACGACACACACACACACACCTCGTTATGTTAGCAATAACCAGCAGAGTTCGCAGATAAGTATATTTGACACGTAAAATTCTTCTGTAGTACAATTCTCTCTGGTAGGGCGATCACTAGTCACGTGTTCATTATTACGTGTATTTGTGAGAGTGAGAGTGTGAGTGAGGGTAAGTGTGTGTATATGTGGGATATGAGTGAGAGTAGGTGTGTGTGTACCTGTGAGTGAGAGTGCAAGTGAGTGTACGTGGGAGTGAGGGTGTGTGTATATGTGAGTGAGAGTAGGTGTGTGTGTGTACCTGTGAGTGTGAGTGAGGGTAAGTCTGTGTGAGTTTAAGTGTGTGTATATGTGAGTGAGAGTAGGTGTGTGTGTGTACCTGTGAGTGCGTGCAAAAGCTGTTGACAAATACCCGCTTTATACTCGAGCTTTAGGAATCTTTTTATTATTTAATCGTAAGTCAAATCTTTAGAAAATCTTAAGAGGAAAAGTATTTGCTGTGTTGGCGTCTAAAAGCAAACAAAATACAGGGGGATACTATTTGTAGGTTTTTCCTTCGGTGGAGAAATGTTTTCAACTGGTTGATCATCTCAGGTTTCTAGTATAAACCTGGTTAAATTAGAATTTCACCTCGACCCTGGAGGTGGCTGACTCAACAAATAACTCCGGTACTTTCTCTCTCTCTGGTTCTGACATTACCTGAGCTTGGTTCCTGACTGTGATTATTATCAGTTAAAAAAATCACACATTTTTATTAATAAAATAAATAAATACAATATCCATAGGTTAGAGGGCCAAATAATAAAAAGAAGTCCAGTAAATATGCTCTGCCCTGACCCTTAATTTAATGGCCCTCCATGATATCCATATCGTCAACTTGGCTAACTACAAACCTCAGGGACAAAAGCTAGGATCCAGCTGCCCCAGTCGGAAGAGGTTTCCCACTGAGCCTGGATGAAAAGTTTAGATTTTCGAGAATAAAGTGAAAGTGATTGCCACTATGCTCTCCAGAAATTGTGATGGGAGAGAGAAGGGGCTGAACACTCTGTGTAGCCTCTATCGAAATGGACGTCAGTGTAGCAGACCTTTTCTCTGTTCTGTTTATGTAAAATCTACTATGAAAAGGATTCATTTCCCCCCGGTTCCCATTTTTCGTTGGCAACGGTGGAGGATGTTTCCTTCTCTTCCCCTAAAGTTTCTTTGCGGTAGGGGCCCGGGTCTTTTCTCGAGTGATTTACCCGGCACGTGAAAGAACCGGTGCTCGCGTAGACCGACCCCGATAACGACAGGCTGAGAGCAGACAAACCCTCGTCTTCGCATATTACTTCCTCTGACGACATACCCCCCTTCCTTCTCGTGTTGCCCTCTACTTTGGAGAGAAAAAAAAGGTCCTCACTGACCAACAGATGGCGCGTTACGCGCCTTTATTGCTTCCGTTATTTCCGGCGTCTTCTCTTCGTGCAATGGCTGCTTCTAAGTTTCAGACCGACATCTTTACGGCTTCCGCTCGGCCGATCTGTTGTTGTTGTTGTTGTTTCCTAAAACAAAAAAAGTATTTCTACGCAGCACGCACAGCCCGGTCAACGACTCTGGTTTATTAGCTACAAACTCGGCTCTGCTTGCAAATAAATCAGACCAAATCTCCTTGTACTGATAATGAGACTGTATATATATGTGTGTGTGTGTGTGTGTGTGAGAGTGACTGTTCTCGGAAGGGCTGCTGCTGCGGAAAGTCATCAAGGCTGTGCTGGTGTTACGGTCCGCCAGCCAGCACTGTCATTGTGTGGGGCGGAATCTCTCGCCATTGCGCGCATTTTTACAGGCCAGCGACCATGAGACGCAGTTACCTTAGCCCGCCCCCCTCTCTCCGTAAATGAACGGATAATGCCCGCTTGTCGTAACGGAGGACTGACTCCATCAGTATCATCTCCTGATATGGGGGCTAGCCCCTGTAAACTGCGGCCACAATCCAGTCCTTGCTTGCCTGACTGTCTAAGGCTAGATACTAACTGTCAGGGTGTTTAGAATATGTGACAAAGACACCATACCTGTACAAGTTGTTCCACAATTAACCAACAAGATCTAAATCTTCATATTCCATTACCGAAATAACACGAGAAACAAACGGTATGTGCCCCGTTTTTATCCAAGAATTCTTGCAGAATGATGCAATTTTCACATTTCCGGACTGATTCCACGGATAATCCTCAGCTATTTCATTCTTTTTTTGTGTGGTTCAGCAGTGGTGTTTGGCTTCTTATCATGCACCCGTTTCTTTCATGATTTCTTGCCAGAAAATCTCTGGAGGGTTAAAGCACAAGATCTCAAAAGTTCAATGGACGAAATCCTATCTGCCAAACTATCGCCGGCTGCTCCACCTCGCATGAAGGTACTGCGAACAGACTCTTTCGTCACCATGCTGCACTCAAGGAAAATCGGGCCAGGCGGCGCCACCGATCCATACTCATTACAAAACCACGACACCGGGGCACGTCTTTGTACACAGTGAGGTACCATACCATGATGTCATATGCTGTGAAGCAGTTTTGTCTTCGAGGAGGCCATGGACGAGTCTCGGATGAAATATTGGATACCCCTGTATATATAGATGTCAGATTTTAAAAGTATTATAC
Organism: Nautilus pompilius; assembly: GCA_018389105.1. NCBI lineage: Eukaryota > Metazoa > Mollusca > Cephalopoda > Nautilida > Nautilidae > Nautilus > Nautilus pompilius. The sequence continues at coordinate 2,438,257 of JACATO010000648.1, read as the reverse complement.
GCAATAATAAGTAAAATCAAAAGATAGATATTTGTGTGTGTGTGTGGAGCTGCATTTCTGTTTCTATTACTACGCTTATGTCTCAGACCATTTGTTTCTTCTCCAGGTTCTAAGATGGCGGCCCTGCCACAGCCCGCGGTCAAAAATGACGAGAAAGTCGCTTCCACGTTCGTCTCCAAGGAGAGCCTGGCCGATATCGTGTTCAAGGTGTTCCGGCAGGAGAAGCTGGCCACGGGATTGGACCCTAACTCCACGGAGGCGTTGAGCCACTGCAAATATCTGAGGAATTACGAGCCCCTGACATTCGAGCAGCGCCAGGCGGCCAGGCGATGTAAAAAATCGAGCTGGCAGCTGGCCAACGAGTCAGACGACTACGGTTACTTACTTTGATTCGATACTCTACTTTCACTGTACCGGTGGGGAGAGTGGTACAAAGGAAAGGTTTCACGTATTTTACGGTGTTGATGGGAATGAGTTGCTGAAAAAGACTTTCTGGGTGGGATCCCCGCCATGTACTGCGGGGCTCTGTGTTTTATTCTTTAGTTTTAGAAATCTGTTTGCCCGTTTAAACAATGGCCTCTTTTGAATGGACAAGGAAGCAAGTAAACCGGCTGTCAAGTGAATGGCTTTTCCAAATGTAGGCCGGACCCTGGCGGAAGCTTCACCGTGCGGAAATTGGCAGAACAGCACCGGGAGACGCTAGGCGCGGTTCAGTCTGCCACGGCAACGACACAGTAGGCTAACATCGCTCGGGACCATCACCGCCAGTGTTCTGTCTCGGCCCAGACTAGAAGGTCGGTTGCCTTGTCCCCTAATCTTGCGCCGCGGGATATTAGACTGAACGACAGTTGCGACCCCGATGTACCAGTGCGGAAAGTTAGGGCTGCAGTTCGAACAGACCGCCCTCCATCTTGTCTATGGTGAACGAGGCGTGGGTGTTCGAGGGCTGCTCACCTTCGCGCAGAACTCCCCCCCCAAACCTTTCGGACGGCCCCCTTCATTTTAAATTTTCGCTTGAATATCTGCATCAGAAACCAAAGTCTAGTAAGTGCGAGAACCGAACACATATCCATTCTTTCTTACAAAAACTTGCCATTTAATCCGAAAAATTCAGGGAGGTACGAAATTCTAAAGGAAGCGTTCATCGTCACTTTTAAGGGATCCCGCCCGACCCAGAGTCAGAACAATCCGCCTTCTTTTACGTTTAAGTGTAACCATGCGACAACAAATCTATTGTTTAGACATCTGCTCTCTCTCTCTCTGGTTTGTCATCTACGTGCTTCTTTAATTTATTGGAAGTTTGTGGCTTCATCACTTTATAAATGTATCTACGTCTCGGGTGTCTTCTGATGATACATAAACAGTTTCATTGGCTTCCCTCTTCTGCCAGGCGCCCAGTAGGGCTTCCTTTCCTGTAACCAGTGGCCAGACTTCTACTGGTTCAGACAGGCAACCGGTGAGTGTCTGGGTGAAGCTTATGCCGGGGAGGAAGTACGGTCCTGACCGGACCTTTGCCGTCAACAGTCTAGTAGGCTATCTACCGGAGAACTGTGCCTCCCTTAATTCTCTCTCTCTCTCTCGAAAAGTGATGCAGTCAGTTTGGCCACAACTTTATGCGCAGAATACACTGTCTACAATCTCAACGGGGCTCGGCCAGCACACAGCGCGGTCACGTCGAGCCCTTTCCTGCAGGCCTATGAGACCGAGAGTCTCTTTCACTGAGGGCCACGGTAGATAACTCGAACGAGCAACAACGTGTATGTGACCCGATACACGACAGTATTTGTAAATGAAGCAGTTGAAAGGAAAACACTGTCAACCGCTGTAAGGCGCGAAACGCTTATATCACCACACCGTTGTGTATTCCCGACATTTCTCGTTCCTGTTTTGCTTGTCACCGACTACGCTTCGCGGAAGATGTCTGACGGAACTATACGAGATATTGCCGATGGGAGGTAACTCCAACGCCAAGAATAACCGCATGGCTGACAACTGAGGCGAAGACAATTTTTTCAGTTCTTTTTTGACCTTATAAAAGTTGTTTGTGTGAACACGATACTTAAAACAAAGTAAATCCTTCTCACATTAAACATTAAAAACAATTAATGCAAACGTATAAGGTGAAATAGTTCGTAAATATGCTGCATATATAAAGTTTTATTTTTATTTTGTCAGATGTTTATTATTATCATTATTATTGTCTAAACAAAACAATACAATCTTAAGGAAATCTAAATCTATAATCGTAAAGAAAAAGTTTGGATGGTTTTACTTTCACTTTTTAAATCTCTAGTCTTTAGACGTGATATACAGATGTACAGAGAACCAGGAATTCTATTTAATATTTAGTTGGTATTAAAAAGACATAATGACTGTACTTATTTTATTGTCTGTAATACAACTAAATTTTAAAAGGAAGAGTAAATTCTAGGTACTAAGAATATACTTACACATCAAACGTAAAACAGCCGGACTTAACTTACCAACTGATGGAGTAAAGCCATAATTTGGAAATGAATGCATCAAAAGTTATTTCCAAAGGCTCCTTGAATCAGTATGTAATTCTCTAAATAAGTACGACTATTTCATAAAGAATAGGGAATCGTCTTAATTATTAATGTTTAATGTTATTTATGTTTGTTTTTTTTCTTTCTGTGCCAACGTTATTATCTCCCCTTGACGCTTAAGGGTTACTTCCCCTTATTTATTTGTAACCTTATCCTTCCTGTCGAACTGGGGCAGGAATGTAGACAAACATCTTTTCCATCAGCTGCCGCCATTGTGCAGTTATGGGCCCCTCAGCCGCGGGATGGGTGCTGCTCGCCTGCTGCCTGTGTTTGCCCGTGGGTCTACCAGGGTCGGACCTGCTCCCATCGAACATCCTGGTGTTCGGGGGAAATGGGTTCATGGGGTCTGCGACCGTCGAGCGGCTCCTGCAGCTGGGCGACTCTATTACAATCGTGAACCGCGGGAACTGGTACTGGGACTCGACCAAGCGCATCAAGCCCCACGTCCGCCACGTGGCGTGCGACCGCATGCAGTCCCTCCAGAAGTGCACGGAGTTCATGCACTTCCTGGGCGGCGGGGTGTACTTCGACACGGTTGTGGACTTCAGCGCCTACCACCCGTTTGAAATCACCGAGGCCCTGTCCGCGCTGCGGGGCCGGGTGGGGCTGTACGTGTTCATCAGCTCCGACTCCGTGTACGAGGTCTGCCCGAAGAACCACACGGGGTCCTCGCTGGAGACCGACGCGGTCCGGCCGGCCGACGACCGGACCAGGGCGGAGTACGCGGCCGAGGACGACTACGGGGACAGGAAGCTGTCCTGCGAAGAGGCGCTGATCGCCCAGAGACGGGGGGGCGGAGGGGTCCCGTACATCGCCCTCCGCCTGCCAGACGTGATCGGGCCCAGGGACAACACGTACCGCCTGTGGATATACCAGTTGTGGATGAAGCTGAGGAAGTACCTCGAGAGACCCGTCTCCATCCCCGGCTTCCTGCTAACCCAGCCCCTGAGTTTCGTCTACGTGAACGACATCGTGGATGTCATAGTTCGATGTCGGTCGGCGGGCCCCGAAATCCGCGACCAGGCCTTCAACCTCGCATTTACCGAGACCCCAACGCTGCACGAACTGCTGACGGAGATGAAGGGCATTCTAAATCTGCCGGAAATCGACATCGACATCGAGCCGGGGACGTCCAATTCCGTTTACCTCTTCCCCTCGGTCAAGCTGGGACCCTTGAACACGTCGAGGGCGCGCCACCTGCTGGGTTGGAACCCCACGCCCCTTCATCAGGCCATAGAGGAAACTATGGAGTTTTACGAGCGCGCCCTCACCGACCCGGACTTGGAGGTTCCGAGGAGGGACATCATACGGCTGATGCAGACATACCTGACCAGGCGACCGCTCCAGGTGCTGGTCGGCCTCAAGCAGGAGTATGGCCTGCAGTATCCCCTGGAGAAGGAGGAACTCTGAACGGAAGGAAGGATTCTAACGCCTTTTCGCGTAGCAACTGGCGCCTACCCTTGGGAATATCCTCTGAAGTGCTGCACCACCAGGGCACGACATTGATGCCATCAGCTGACCGGCAGTCGATGTCAGAATAACGCATCTCGAAGGATGATCTCTTAAGAAGTATTAAAAAAATTTTTGCTGTTTAACATTCAGATGCTGTAGAACGGGATCTGGGATGCCCAGCATCCATGAGAAATTAGTCATCAGCTTGCAGTTGATTTTATTACTCCTGAAAACCGCTGCCCTTGTGAAGAAGAAAACACCAAATGGTATCATTCGTAAATTATCATATACAATTTTGATTTTGGGGCATTTAAAAAGGCAACTGAGCCAGAACCAGGCCTTGCTTACTGTTGCCTCTTCAGTTTGCCCCTTGGTGCTCTGTTTAAAAACCAGATGCTACTAGCAACTAACCTATTGAGACAGGTCACCTGACTTGGGAACAGTTCGTCATCTCCAAGAAACGAGGTTGCTGATCAGATGTGGACGGACGCTGTAAGGAAATTCTGCTAGGCGGCAGTGTTTAGAACCACCACCCCCTCCAGAAGGCAGATCGCCACAGCAGTACCACTTCAACATCACCACCGTTAGCTTGTAAAGCTGTTTCTTTTCGGGAAATCTGGTGCAAAATTACATCTGAGGAAAGCCGATGCCGCGCATTCACACACAGGCCAGTCATTCTGAAAAAAAAAAAAAAGTGCCCTTTTAAATAGGTTTCCACCCTTACAAAAACCCAAAAAGGTTCAGTGAACTGTCAATATGCTACAGCACAGCAACAGAGGACGTAAATTTTACCACCACAACTGTCTTCAGGATTCATTAGCCTGACTCTCATTTGCACTGCTTGAATGACCAGCCGTTTCTCATTGTTGCCTTCTGGCAATATGCACGAAAATCACGATTGTGTTGATATTCAATGTATTTCATTCCCACATCTTGTGCTACTTTTAAGTGAAGAGGTAAAACATTAATTTATTGAGATACTCATGATAGCATGAGACATCCCATTAATCGAGATGTGAAGTTTCTTCATTTATAGATTTCAGTATCTGTTGCTGTTTACGAATGAGATAGGAAGCCAAATTGTTTCATTTCCTGGTGCAGACAACTTGCAGAGTGTGATATCCTCTCATTGATAAGCTGATTTATCCAACATTTATACATATTTTAGGCAAGCTTCATTTTTGGCTAAATTTCAAGATTCTTTTTTTTAAACAACCCTGACCTAAGTCTTTCAAATGAATTAGTTTTCATGTGGAAAGGTTCTTTCATAGGATTTACATACATGAAACAGACTCCCTGCCTGCTACAAATACTCATATATATACTTAACCATATTGCATATGCCCCTTTTGCGTTTTTTTTAGCATCGAAAGCTATATAAAAATGTCACTTAACCACCTTTTCAGTTATAATACTTGAACCATTTTTTTAAAGTCACTTTTATGTTTAAAAAAAGAAGAGTATCTCACTCACTGCCTGTCTCGTGTGTGCATGCACCCGTGTATGAAAATGTATTTGAATTAAGTAATTTTACCATAAGTATTTAGGAAATTTAAGACGGCTCCCTTGATTTTATTTTAAAAGTTAAAAGACAAGAAGTTTTGTATTGGAATATCTATTTTTTTCTCCAAATACTTTTGAATTTATTAATTTTTTTAGATTGCCTTTTGGAGAAAACGTCAGTGTTTTTATGTACCGGATCTGTTTTAAAAACATAAACTCCTTCATGTAAAGTCTGTTCATCTCCTGTTTTGTGTGTATATGGTTATAATTGCAACACTTAAAGCTGCAGAGCAAAGGACTAACTTGTAAAGGAGAAATTAGACCACCGGCAAAACCTGGTAAGGGTTAGTGACAAACCATCTTTATAGAAGGACTCTGCCAAGCTCAAGGGACTGTGACAAAACAGTCGCTATCCAGCAGCACAGGTTTTGTTACCATTCAGAAGCTTGCAAGGTCACCCTAGAGACATTCTTGAAGTTGTATTTTCTACCAAAGGCCTTTGCTTGTCATCCATTAGCAGTTGTATCTGCTTCTGTCCATTGGAAGTTGGCTGTGTGTATTAATGTTATTGAACCACAAACTAGCTAGAAGCTACCATTTATGTTCATTATCCCATTTTCTGGTTACAGATATTGAGGGGATCTCTCATTGCCATATGCAGTATCCAACAAACAAGTTGCTTTATAATGCTCACAAAGGGAGGTAACAGACACTTTTTGTTTGTGTATTTTAGCAGTTTTATGCATTAACTGATCTGATAAATCTTTTCTTCAAAATAGTGCAAATAACATGTCAACATCAAACCAGGAATAGGGCAGGACAACTCCATTTTCAACCTCCCCCTCTCCAAACTCTGCCAATTTGGATCCAACCAACTCATTGAAGTTATGATGGCAACGGGACTGGTCATTATTTCACCTGCTTTTAATGTTTGATGATTTGAACAGATTTTCACTTTACCATGAATTTTGATGTGTCTATTACAAGCACAAAGTTAATTAACCCTTTAATCAATGAATTATTCTTCCATCCTGACATGTTTAAAATTTCCCGAGAATCTCTAAACAATGCAAACTATACCTGTAATTTTTACAATTTTTTTGGTTTCTTAATATTTTTTACATTTTTCTTCAAGTTGTACTCAATACAATCCACCAATAACTAATAGTAAGCAGGTCAATGTTCATTGGTATTTTTCTGTAGCTAAAAAAAATTGGTACAAAGGAGTGTCAAACAGTATTCAAGAATAGCTTAAACTTTTCATATCACTAGCAGTCAGTGTAGAATTAATCTACACGAACCCTCCCTTGTATATAGTTACCTCCCTTAATTTTTAATTCATTAAAAAAACACATCATTTTGGGCCGTCTTAAAGTGCCAAATGAAAAGATTGAAGTAACAAAATACCCCCCCCTCAAGAAGTACTGCATACATTCATTCTACAAGAAAATGAACTGGCAAACAGAACATTTCAGACATCATGTAATTCATTATAATAAAGATCAATCAATCCCAAGCTAACGGTTATCTACTATGGGCCGGCCAGTCATCTAAAAGTGAAACAAATCAGGTTAACAGGTATCTTTTTTTTTTTTTTTCCGGTTTATTAAGTGTGTTTAATTATTACCTCCACATAATACTCTATGTAAATTTGCTTGTCAATGCAACAAATGGGCTAATTAGGAAGAATTAGCAAATGTTTGAGATGTTATTAGCAGCATATGAATAGCCCAAATTCCCTTCTTTTTAATATAAACATTTCGATTAAAATTATTAAAACATATTTAAAACTTCCTGCAGACCAATTAGTTTATGCAAAGCACTCAGTTCTTCAAAGCTGCTATTTAATTGGAGTTAGCGAGCAACCAATTTTGTATGTTCAGTAGAATAGAGACAAACAATGGATATATATATTTGCATATGTAACTAGGAAATGTCAACAATCATTTGTTCATATTAAATTAACACATTCAAAAACAAAATTTTTTTTTTTTTTAAAGAGTAGAAGACAGATGAGAAATCACTTGACAGCTGTTTGATTTTGCACTACTGTTTTTATTATAATAAGTTAAAACAAAGAAATGCTGAAAATTTCCAGATCTGCTGGTAGCATCACTCTATTGTACTTGGGTATCTGAGTTCCATCCACACAACTGGGAGCTGTTAGCAGCCTGGGCTTTTCTGACTGACAATCAAACAAACCTCTGTGTTATTATAGAAAGGTAATCTCGTTTAAACTTATCCCCGTTTCAGAATCAGTCGTGATGGGGAACAAGACTGGAAGTTGTAACGCTGCTCATTACAAGAATATCAACTACAAAAAAAAAAAAAAAAAACATCTTCCAGAGAGGGGAGCGTGGAGTTTCTCTTCAACAGAAAGTACTTCCTCCCGCATCTGAGAGGTCGGCTAGGTTCATTAGATCAGCTGAAGTCAAAGTTTGGGTTTAGGGGAGGAGGATTTTCTTGCTAGAATGATCGGGGGGGGGGGGGGACAAAGACACTAATAAAAACACCTGCATTCACTACTTTTGAGCAATTTGTGAATTGTGAATGTTTTTTTGAGTAAGGGATCTGTCCCCTAACTACACCGGGTGATGTGTGTGTTTTATAGTCTGTTCACCAGTAAGACTAACTGCAATGTCAGGGTGCCTAACCTTATTTAAGCTGGTTAAAATACATTCTCAACATACAAAAAGCTCAATTTCAATTTCTTTTGTTTATTAAAATGATACTTTCCAAGTTAGTGATATAAATTCATGAAAACCCATTGAGATGAATCCAAACTAGGGCTGTATTTGCACATGAATAGGGTTAAGTAATGCACTCCCAGCACTTACATAAAATAACCTAAAGTGTACTAAACATGCAGTGTCTCATGATTGTTGTACTCTCACACATACCCGGCAACAAAACTCGCCGCAGTGTCTTAAGGATATATTAGTCTTGGAAACGAAAGCAGTCGCTGACGATTTTCCACACATTGTCTTGAGATGTGAGCATAAAATTCTGGTTGAATGATCGGTGTTTCTTCTTCAGATATCGTACTGTCCCGTACATTGTGACAATAATTGTGATCTGTCCCTGGGATACTGCATCTGAAATGAAGCATGAAAAATAAAGGTTATGCCTGTCACACTGCAGCACAATTAATTTTAGCATTACATCTCAGTAGTCCACATCTTTTGGGCTGTTTGTTTGTTCTGATTCATAGTACTAAAGCCAGTTTTATTTTCTGCTCTAGGAGAATCAACTTTCTTCTCTGGGTAGCGGGGAATAACAATAACAAAACCACCTTACTATATCTGGTGACTATCAATACATATTCTAGTAATGGTGATAAATTGTCCACAAATTCAAAATTTAACTGGGCAGGTACTGTATTTTAAATGAGTTTAAACCATCATTACCACTTAGCAAAGCAGACAGATTAATCTGCCGACAAGATGCCTTATTTTCATGTTACACCAACTGGATTTAAGGCTGTAATGTTGCTATAGAATTATCTGTTAAAACAACGCACACGGTGTTAAGGTTTTCATATCAAAACGATAGCCACACAATATTTACCCATAAAAGTTACCACACACAGTTGCTGCCAAAAAAAAATATTCCAAATGTAAGCAAATTGGTCCAAGTTTAATAAGCTTTGTATCTGAAGAAACACTTAAAAGCAGCACACCGAGCCAATCACCTGCGCAATATTATCACATGAACCACTTGAACTAGTTTAGCATAATTAACACACACACGAAAAAGTTTGAAATTCTAGTTTAGCCGTTATACAACTTCATCCCTCCCTCACACACTATATACATAGTTATTTTGACTTTTTTTTAAGATTACAAAACGGTCGGCATGATATCTTTATATGGTATTTATAATCTGGAACTTAAAAGGGGAAGTAGCTTTTGCAATGATTGACAAACTTGTGTTAAAATTTCGATCATTTCGGATAGAAGTTTAAATTGATGGGTATAGCAAGGTGTGTTAGATAAACAGTGCTGAATAGATCAGTTGCTTTTTTTTCTCTTAAAATATTTCTATTACATTTGTTAGTAAATTAAAAAAAATAATAGTGCTGTGGTCTGAATTCAAAGCTGCACAGGTGGAACCAGGTGATTCTAAGAAATGCTTTAACAGTTTCAAGTATACCATCTTTGACCACCGTATAACACAATAGTTTGATTGTTAAATTTTGGTACCTGTTATTTCAGAATGATTTAACTAACATTACATCAAACCAAAAAGAAAACTTTTTAAATCACCACGCACGAGAGAGAGAGAGAGAGAGAGAAAAACCTGCATTACTGTCTCTGCTATGAAAGAATTATTTTCTAGTGACTTTAAACATAAGCAACTTGTTGTTTATTTACATATCTATTCACTTTCCAAAGTTCTTCAGTTAATATGCAATACATTAACTTAAGTTTCTAAACAAAACATTCTAAATTAAGGGGGGGGTGAATTTAGGAGAAAATCAAAACTTTCTGAAAGAACAACAGCCAATTTCAACTGCATATTCTTATCAGAGATGAGTTTTTTCCTTCTAATTATCAACACAAAAGTGGTCCTGTTGTCTACCACGGAACAGTGGAGTTCAAAAGTTAGAGCAGAACTGGAATATTGAATTTTGGAGTTAGAGGGTTAATAAAAGCAGTATTCAAGCTATTAAGGGAAAAGTTGACTGGGATTCTCATGGGGTTTAAAAAGGCTAAAAGATTAAGTTTCAGTTTATTATAAATACTGCAGTTTTCTTAATCAAATATGTATAATTAGGTTAAATAAATTAAAAAAATTTTGTTTTTCTAATAAAGATATTCGGTAATAACTTTTACACATGGTTTGCTAAACATTAATAGGCTAGTAACTGATGCATAGAAAAGTAATTACATTACAAAATGAAGAAAATATGATAACAAAGTGATATTTCTGCAGCACAACTGGATGACTGATTGAGAGGAGAGAAAAAAGGAAGTAAACTTGCCAATCATTGGTTGACAATCCAGAGAATCCACAATGTGTTCTGAACTGGGGAGATTCTCAATAAACTTCATTATCTCTGCTGAACCACTTACAGGATTTCCATTCCACAGCAGTGAGGCATCAGTTAGATACAATTTATGCAAGAGCTGAAAACAAAGTGGAAAAATGGCATAATTTCTTTTCTGCTTCTTACTCGGGGAACTGAATTAGACTGATTATGATGCCACCACCCAGAGCCAGGGCCAGTTGCTAATTTGCCTGAAAATGTGACCCTCACACCAGTTCATGTACGATAGTTTTCTACACAACTCGCACAACAAAAAGGCATTCACTTCAGACTGCCTGATGTGACAAGATGTTTTTACATATTCCTGCAGATTAAATATGCTTAGCTTGGGAACAGTCAGCATCAAAGGATGGTTAATGTTTCTCTCAAAAGCCTTGAAAGGTACACACATAGCCGAGGCACTTTAGGATTGTGGTCCTGATCTGTGCTAAATCCAAAAGTGAGAGAGCTCTTGAGTTTCAGCCAAGGGTTAAGAAAGCACCCTATTTGACCCTTTTTAAAACCAGTTAATATGTTCTAGAGGCATGATCAAAAGTTCTGCAACTCCGTAGAACTTTCTAATTTCGCTTGATAGTGTCAAATTAAACCTGCTGAATTTGCATAATGTTACATTAATGCATTCCAGAAAACAAACATTCAAAATAAGTGATCTCTGTAAAGACCTTATAAATCATGACAGTAAATGTGACGCCATTAAAAGTATCTGAAACAGCCATTCTGAAGTGGTTTGAGGTACAATGTCAAGCTACATGAGAATATCTTGAAGACAGATTTTGTTATTCAAATCTAGGGTGATGCACTTATTGGGAATGGCTGTGGGTGTCCAATAACATCGCTTAAGTAATAAAAAACATCTAAAAATATATATACATAACACTCTGTTCCATGATAACACTAACAGAGACTTTGTGTCGATAGTATTAAGCTACTACACGAAAAGTATCTCAATACTGTATTACGATGATCAATAAGAATGTGAAATCTTGGGCATCCTCACTGTGAGTTAAGTTTTTATTTTGGAATTCAACCATAAGCTAAACAAACAGCAAAATTCCTTATTTTTTGCCCCCTTTAAAATCCTCATTAATTAAATAAATAGAAAATCATGGTGCCTACCTCAACAGATTAGAAGCCAACTGACTACATTACAGTTAGCAACCTTAATATCTCCATTTCACCTGAGCAAAACCAGTAAGAAATATTAGAACACATTAAATTGTGGAAAATAGAGGCTGCAAAATTGCACTTACATAAGTAATCAAATTAATCTTTTTTTTAAAAAGGTACTTATGAATGTCCAAGATGTAAGCCTGTGAAGAGGTCAATTAGACAAAAAAAAAAAGCACATAAAAATTGCTTAGCCATACGAAGCAGCCATCTTAAAGTACTGTGCATAATTATTCAGAGGAAAGTCAGTAAAAAAAAACAAACAACTAAATAATTATATATTTTTTTTATTATTGAGATCTCAATGACATAATCATTCATTTAATTCATATACATTTTAAACAGTAGGTTAAAAACATACAAATTTATAATGGAATGGTTACACTGAAACCTGATAAAATTTTATCACAGTCTAACTTGTCAGCTGCAAATATTGGGATTTCTAAAAAGTGTTGTCACCATAAATATTAGAGCCACAACGATTCTATGATGGCAGACATGCTAGACGTACATATGAAACCTGTCTGAAATGATCACTGTGTGCCCCTGGTCTATTTTAATGATTTTCTCACAGTGGACATGATCTACAAACAATTATTTAACTGGTTGTCTATCTAGCATGCATACGCGTATCACTCACAAATTCTGTTAAAGAATTTTAAAATTAGTTGGCCAAAGATAGCTGAGTTTCTCTCATTTAATTAATATAGTAATGGAGAAATAATAAAAACATGCTACCTGCTCATTCAGAATTAAGTCTGAAAACTCCAGACAATTTTATGTTATCTGCAGTTTTAATATTCCTGTGGCACATGTTAAATACCAACTGCACTGACTACAGATGGATAGATATACAACACAACTGGAAATTATACATCAGAGTATCATTAATTCTGATAGAAAAGATGTAAAGTATCCATTACATTATTGATAAACTTCCAAGGTTTTCAAACAACAAATTTCACCTCAGTGCTACAGCAAACCCGCCTGGTGAGATGATTGTGACAAAAGATGGTTCTGCAAAACAACTATCTGATCACTGTTTGGAAAACAATAATGGAGTAGGCAGACAAAGACAACCAGTGTCTCATCATCAATCAGATTGCCTATCATGTGAACTGACACTATGGTTACTACTAGCAGAAAAGATTGAGCACATGAGCTTCTTCCATGCACAATGTTGCCAACTCAAATTGAAACATGGCTAATATGCAGTACTGACAAGCTGTTTCCAAGCCATTCTGGTTAATTCCATACTACTGCAATGAAGATTAGTTACCCATTAACTCTTCACCTGAAAGCTAGATGATTATAGAGAGGAATTCTGTCAGAGCTCCCAACCCTCGCAGAACTAAGACCTCAAATTATACACAACTGAAATATCCAAACTGACACTTTCTCAACTGACTTAGAGAGTGAGTGAGTTCTGTGTTAACTACTTTAAACATCATAAAAGAAATAAATTCTGTTCAATGAGTATAAAGATTAATGTTATGTATGTCAACCTTTGTCTTCAGTAGCAGTATGTAATCACCAGAAGTCTCTAGTGTCTACCAAAACCATAAAACCTGACAATTCTAATCTAACATGCGAATAGATGATTTCTAAAAAAAACACCTTATAAATCACCTGACTCAACCAGAAGTACGTATTCAACAGCAGACGTTCTGAAGTGATCGTGGGTAGTGTCAGGTCACATGAGCACGGTCTGAAGACATTGTTGTCATCATTTCCAGGGTGATCTGTACTCAGGAATATTAAAGAGACTTATTTTAAAGTCGTCATCATTTGACCTTTGACCCAGATAGAAGAAAAAAAATCACAACACACACAAGAGTATAGAAAAACTATGCAGGCTAATTCTGTAAAAAAAAAAAAAACTGATGTCATACAAACTACAAAAAATGCCTGATTAAACAAAGAGCTGAAAAATCCACCTTCATCCATCAATGACAGGACTCTAAGTACGCTGATCAAAAAACCCAAACCATTCACAGAATGGCTGCTGAGCGAGCGAGCATTTACGGAAGTTCCAGCAGTTAATGGTAATTAGCTCAGCCACCAGTTTTAGTCAGGAAGATGGTATTCCTATTTGCCTGATATTTTTTCTTTCCCCATTTTACTCTCTTGAAGTCCAAAATTCCAAACTGGAAATATTTTTAAAAGTTCCTGATTTGTTCAGAAAACCAAGCTATCTTTTTTCCTTTATTTTTAAAGCTATTTCATTAAACTGAAGTTTATCTTCTTAACAAGTCTCTGCTGCAGAAGAGACTCTGCTTTATACATTAAGTATTTTAATATTTTTTGTATTAATGAAGATGTTTTCAAATCCTGCTTTCATTTGTAATGATATTTTCAAGTGAATTAATATTTCCATGTTTTTGAAAATATCCCTAATAAAAGATAACGAGGAATTTTTCCTAATGTATCAATTAACATACAGGAAAAAACAACACAAACATCAAAACAAAACTCAAGAGTTCAAAATGTGATTTAGTTTTAATATTGAAAGGAAGGAAAAGAGGGGAAAGTTGTATACCATATTGATTTGAAGATGGCAAAAATCACTACCATGCCTGAACTGACTTACCACTCACATCAATGCTATCACACAGATATCAGCTTAGTTCTAGAATTATCTTTAGCTCAAATTAGCATAAGCTACAATACCTTCCCCCAAAGGTAAATAAATAAAAATATGTGCATAATATAGAAAGATTTCTCCCCAAGTAAGGCAACATTTATGCATTTTATTTGGTGTAATGTGTGTGTAAAGAGAAATGACAGCAATAATGGAGATTTGAAGTAATCACAAGATGTCTGCAAGCAAGATGTAAGCGAGAAGTCGCTGAGGTAGGTGATTTTCAGTGATGAGCTGCTGAAGTTTACTCTTAAGATTCTGACGAAGATATTTTCGTAAGAATAACCTACAGAGGTGAGCCAAAGAGCAAGGTGTGTGGAGATAGTGCAGAATCCAATCTAGCAGTTCCAAGTTGTTGGCAAGAGCTGCTGGTAAATTTCCAGGGCTCAGCCATAGCACCTCCACTGAACACCCAGCTAACAACAGTAGCTTAATCACAGTTTTGTTTCCATTCTTAAAGGCCAACTGTATTGGCCTCTGAGGGTTGCAGGGAGAGAGTTTATTGCTGAGCGTGCCCAATTCACAATTCTCCCTGAGCAGAAGCTTAATAATTTCCAAATTTTGCAGCTCAACTGCATAATATAGGGGTGAGAGACCCAGAAAGCCTTCAACAAACAGAGATGCACCAAAAGAGACGAGCATGTTCAACATTCTGACAGACTGTTTACAGATTGAGATAAACACAAGTGCAGTTTTAGTTTTGATCTGGCAATAATTAACATTGCCGCCATGCTCCACCAGCAACGTAGCAATACTAATGTTGTCTTCCTGGACAGCAATCCACAAAGGTGTTTCCTCAAAATGGTCAATTCTATTGGGGTCTGAGCCAGCTCTTATCAAGCAGAGCACAGTGTCAAAGTCATTTTTTGACACAGCAATGTGCAGAGGAGTGCGGCCTACAAGATTGCAACTATCAACCCTTGCTCCAGCATCCAAAAGCACCTTTACACATGCAGTTTTCACACAGTTCACATAGAGAAGGTCAAGCAAAGGTGTGGTCCCTTTTTTGCAGACAGCATTTACATTTGCTCCAGCATTAATCAACAGCTTCAACAAGATAACATCATTGTTTGAAACAGCTAAGTGCAGCGGAGATATGTCCAATGCAGAACAAATGTTGACATCACAACCAGCAGAGATCAGGTGACTGACAGTTTTGTACAGCCGTACTTTGTATTCATGCTGGTAACGAAATATCGCTTTTAGAAGGGGAGTCAACCCGTGTTTACTCACTGCATCTTTCATCTCATTTTTGTAGCCCAGAAGAAGCTGCACGCACTTGTGATGGGCATGCTTGCAGGCGATGTGCAGTGCGGTGTCGCCAGATTTGTTCTGTAGATCCGCCTGGCCGCCATACTCAATCAACAGAACCACAGCCTCCACAATCCCAATGCTCGATACAACATGGATGGCAGCAGAGCCCTTGTGTCCAAACTGGATGTAATCTTCTATGAAAATGTGATTGACCAAAGAGGGATTATGGATGAGCTGCTCTTTAACAAGCTGCAAGTTGCTCTCAATCAAAGCATGATAGAAAGCTTTGGCACCTGCTCCTTTCAACTGCTCAACAGGGAGCTCTTCAGAGTCCAACCCAGTAATCCTTCTGATGGTCATCCCCCCAGAACCAGAGTTACTGCTGTTTTGCAGGGAAGCTGTCATTGCCTCCCCACCATTCTGAAAGGAGGAGAAAAAGTTGCTTCAGTCCTACTGTTTTGAATTCTGTCCTTTCTTACATTTATCAAACAGAAAGAGCAATTTGTAGAGAGTTAAGCAACACCAGATACCAGAAACTGAACTATACAGAATACTAATTATCTGCTTAATACCAGAAGCTTTTTGAAAATAAATCCAGATTAAGCATTAAGGGCAGATATTCATTAATTTTCAGCCATCACAGATTATGCACACATTTTTCTATACATGTGTTTTTATTTAATTTTTAGCACAAAAATACTCAAGGATGGCCTTTTAACAGTATTACAATCTCCCCTACTTATGAGAACTGAAACCAGGTTCCTTAAGAAACAGAAGGATAAAATATTCCATTCTGTCCAACTGAATCCTAAATTTCTCCCAAGATTGAGCACAATGGGTCAGCCATCTTCCAAAAAAGAGCAGTGGCAAAAAACTAAATCTTACTAAAAAGACAGAGAAAATTTGTACTAGAAACTGACATCGCAAATAATCCGTTTACTATATATAAATAATAGCCTGTTATTGGTTGTGACAATGGTTCAGCATTTATTTACTGGGTTAGGAGAGCAAAAGACCAACAACAATATAGCATATAGACTGCCCTACTAACCTCCAACCAGCCAATTAAATGACCAATGGTAAATAGGAAGACATTCCAGCCACCACACATGCTCCATGGTCAGGTGGTTATTAGACTGTTAAAGTTGAGGGGGCCCCAAGTCGGAATCTCAGCTGAGACCAGTTTGATTTGAAATACACCTCCCAGGCATGGCTTCTTCTAGGAGACTTTTGCTCGTCTCCTCCCATGCTGAGAAGTGGTCATGCAACCCACACAGTATGTAAGCATGCAGTCCCTAATCTTTTAGGGATCCACAAATCCCTGCAGCTTGGGAAGCATATGACAACAATGACAACCAAAAGCTCTGAGCACCAGGCTCCCTCGCAGACCTCAGTGTAGTAGTGACAAGAACACGACATACAGATCACACAGAAATTCACTTGTTTGAATTATTATTATGAGAGAGATCTGCAGAAATAATATATATATATATATGAAGGTAGAAACACCACCACAGCATGTATGGGGGTTTCCATCTCTCAGTTTAGAAAAGTATTCCATGACAAGCCTGAAAGTGTTAAATTCAGTAACGTTAGCAACAAAAACATGCACTAAGTTTTCTCAAGCAACACACCACCCAACCAGACGACATTCAAACATCCTTCTAAAAATGTCAGTACACTATCACACTTATGAGGTGTTTGAAGGATTTCATTGTTTAATAATTGCACATGACAGAAAAAAATCACATTGTACTACAAAGCTACATGCTTAAAATTGTTATAGCTTCTTTTTTGTTGTTGTTCAGACCGTTGTGAAACCAAAATTGCAACAATTATTAAGTAGATTAACTCCAGCCCGGGCAGTTACCACAATAAAACGAAAGTTTAGAATACATCACAACCAGAATCCACCACCAAACAACTCCATTAAAAGTCAGATAAGGTTTAAAGAAACAGATTCAGATAATGACAGAAAATGCTCTCTGTAAATCAAGGGGTCACTGAAGCTGTTGACAAAGTATTTTAAAGCCCACAGAAAAATCTGGATTGTATCAACAGGGCGAGAAGTGGAAAAGTTATCGGTCACGTTGCACCCCAAAAGATGGAAAGTGTTCAAGACTTTGGTAAGTAGGCGTCACCAAAGACGGCGGCTATGTGGAAGTTTAAGGATCCACCGCTGCATCGCTCAAACACTAAGCAGCGCATGGCTTTGTAAGAGCTGATTTTTTTTTTCACCTCTGAGATTCTACTATCTTTACGCCTGCGGTGAAATAACTCGTCCACACAATATCACCGAAGATTTTAAAACTGCACATTATTTCTTTAATGATGGATAACCCTCAAAAAAACAAAAAACAACACCCCCCCCAGAATTTGGCCTTTCACCGAATACTGAAAAATGCTAAATCCACCGAGGTCAACTTCTCTACTTTTTCCCAGGAAAGCGGGCAACATTCAACGTTTGTTATGCGCCAACCTTGTTAGCCAGCAACACCATTAGGGGGGGGGGGGTCATTGAAAAATAAAAAAGGGGGGGGGCAAAACTCTCCAAAAACCAAATTGACAAACACCTTTAAGCATCTCTCATCATCATCATCATGATATCTTTTAACATTTACACGATACGCAGTACATAAAAAACAACGCTGCTGCTGCTCCTCCTCTAAACTATGCACCTGGTTTCTTCTTGGTATTTCAGACTGTCTCAGCTAAACCAGTCTCCTCTCAACCACACAAAATTTAAACCATCCTTCAGATCTGAGATTGGCGCCTCAGTGTCCCCAACAAGAATGCTGCACTTTTATTTCCCTTGAACATTTTGTGGAGTAAAATCACTTTTGGTTAGTTCTTGAATTTCTCATTCTCTCCCCCTCCCCTAGCTAATGAGAATCTATTAGGAGTTGGATAAAATAAAAACTCACATGAAACTTACTGCTTTATCAAAACAAAATAAAAAATGTATGCACGTGATGCATACTATAAAATATTAGACAATAAAAGTATGCAATTCAATTCTTAATCCCAACTGTCAGGATAAGCACTGGCTCCCTGTATATGCAGGCATACTCTTTATTCTTTTTACTGTACCCCATAGATGTGCTTCTTACAGTTTAAGCTCTTATTAGCCGTGCAAAGCAGCAGTAAAGTGGGATATTCTCAGCTACACACAGAATCAAAAGATAGCCAAAAGCTGAGCAAAAAAACATTTGGTTTATACATTATTTTCCTCCCCACAACCAAAGAGTAGAGAAATATTTATGTAATTTTTAAAGTTGGTTGTGTGCAGCTTGCACTCTTTTTACCTTGTTGATTCTTCTGTTAAAAAAGTGTTTTCTAATATCAAACATTTTAATTATCTATGAGAACGTCCTTTGATTTTTGCCTAATTAAAAAAAAAGGATAGTACTGTTTACCGAACCAATGATCTTCGTAACTTTAAAATCAAATGTCCTCATAAGCATCTTCTATGACTTAAACGAGATAAAAAAAAAAATTATCCAGTTATTAGAATTCTGTTCATACTTCATGAAAATCATTTGAGAACAAAAAATGTCAACATCATTCTATATCCCATACTAGCTAATGATAACCAAGTATAAAGACTAAATGTGATCCAATACTCCCATCTAAAGTTTAAAGACTACTACAATTAAACTTTAAATGAATACTCACATGTCTTTTTGTGTCAAATGTGTCGTAGTAAAGCTTGCGAAATTCATCTCCAGCCTGGCAAGCCTGATCAATTTTGGCTCTCGTATCCTGTGAGAGAAAGTAACATTTGTATTAAATGCTATATTCTTAAACTAATGAAGATATCAAAAATTTCTCTGGGTAGCCTTTATTTATATCCTCTATTTGCTATCAGGTTCCTGGTTTGAATTCATAAAACACTAAAGCACAGTTGAAACTTGTCAGATTTAAAAATTTTTAAAAAAGCAACATTTAATCTAAATGTGAAATAAAACAAGTCTGCATAAGATTGGTACTTACTGTATATCTGAAAGAGTCACTTTTTCAAAAAAAAAAAAAAAACCAACAAAAATCATCTTTTAAATTCGAAAGACTCCTCCTAATGAACTGAACATAATACTGTTTAAATGAAACACCATTCAAACTCTATATTTGTTCCCAGATGACGGCAATGAATATATCTTTTAATTAGCTTACTTTCAAATCTAGGGTAGTGGATATAATACAAAGTTGAAGAGTACTAAAGTTATTCATTTTGATGTATTTATAGTTTAATACTAAATGTTGTTGGTACTCTTCATTAACTGTTGCACCCCAATATCCTTAAAAACATAAAGAAATAGTAAAGTAACCTAACTGTTACTGAGAATTCACTTAAATTTAAGGACCACACTCAAAAAATAACAAATACTTCACAGCAAGACATTTATAATTTCTTAATCACACAGAAAAAAGTAAACTACCAACATGAAATTTCGTGGCATGGGTACTTAAACTTGAGGTCTCCACCCTAGTGTAACTTGTGGAAAAACAGTCAAAATTATTGGATTGACAACCATACTTCAGATAAATACTGGAAAGTAAAGCATGAGATCTTCTCAACCAGGAAAACAAGTTTACTATAAACTAGTAAATTTGCCAAAATGTCTACACTGCAGGAACCATGATTACAAAGCCATCTAAGCCACCTTTCTCTGTCCACAGGTATGGGTGGCCTGAAACCTAGTTCAAAACTTGGTTCAGTACATTAAAAGTTGTCCACCCAGAATTAATCTGTTCAGGCACATCTTTGGTTCTTCAGCATAAAACAATCAGAACTACCTCCTAAACTTCTCCACCTTTCTGACCCAACGAACAATTGAGTAGCCACAGGGATTTAGAAGATGGGAAATTCACTACAGCTGAATTCGTCTTTAAGTAATCTTTGTGTACGAATTTTCAGAAACACCATTACATTTCAGAACTCTAATGCTATTGACCAAGGACTCTTTTCAGACCTCTGGTTAACCAGCAAACGCATTAGGCCACATAAATTCCAACAATAAACTAGCTTTGCACGTTTAAGTACGGACTCAGACATCTCCAATCAACCAAAGAATGTCTGCTTCTTAACGACTGAAACAATCACTTCCTTCTTCTTTATACCATTTCAGAGCAGAACTCACGAGACCAGGCTGGGCGAGGACGACTAGTAGTGCTTCAGGTACTCCAGAAGTAGCTTCTTCTTACTCAGCTGATAGGGAACACAGGGAATGAAAGTATTGCTTCTGAGGCAAGCGCACGGACAGAATCGCACCTCTCCCCTGCCCCAAAGGGAAGACGTTAGTCGGCCAGCTGCCTCATAGTACGCGGATTTTCGCAGGTAGTGGGATAATCCCCGCCTATAAACAGCTAGGACGGCCAACCCACCGCCGTCAGAACTGTTCTGGTACTTAATGGAAACACTCCACATTAAAATCCGTATTAGTCAGCGGGGACTGGACCGCGGTGGGGGGGGGGGGGCTGCGACAAAGTCCAACCACCATCAATACAGTATATCGCTCCAACCCCAGGTCTTAGATTACGGATAATATCTGGCTAAATATACAGCCAGTTCAACACACGATGGCGCTTCTGGGCAAACTGTCTCCGGGTGGGGGGGTAAAAGCTGATGCGGTACGCGGAGGGTAATTCAGCGGCTACCTCCCCCCTCCCCCCGTCGGATGCTCCGCAGTTTGCCGAGGTCGGCTGACCAGAGCAAGGCCAGCCACACACCTTCACACGCAGCATGCATCGCAGTCTTCCAGTTGGTTACCAGAAACCACAATATTGTACACGAGATACCCTTACCTCAATCGCGACGCCCGCCATGATAATGCGACTATACCGGCCTCCGGCACAGGAGATCTACTTCCGTCAAATAATATGGTGAGAGAGGAGGGGGGAGGGGGCCCTCCGTCAAACCTCTTCGATACCCTGGTTACGGCGACGGCCGGCCGGCTTCTTTCACCTGAACATTCCTGGCGCGTGAATGCGCAGTCGGGTCCAGGTCGAAGTCCACCGTGGGGGATGATCGAGGTGAGATAAGAGAGAGAGAGAGAGAGAGAGACGAAACTAACCGAGAGACCTGAATAACCGACCCCTTATAACCCCGTCGTCCCCTCCACACCTTTGGCCGGTTATAAAACAATAAGGGGAAAGTCAGGGGGGGGGTTGTGGTGGGGGTGGGGGGTTCGTTGTTGAATCGGATATTAATACGCAGGAAACAGAATGCATGGGTTAGCCTTGTTTACCCCCCCCCCCTGAAAGGCCCTCAACCTAACCTGTTAGGGGACTGCACTCATCCCCTCATTCCGGGCTCGGTCCCTGTCACCGAGAAGAGCCGCCCGCTCGGAAAGGGATCCTGCTTTTCGTCCCGTCGGATCTACCTGCCTGCTTATCCGCCATAACGTTTTTACCTGGCTAATCACCCACTCGAAGAGAGTTTTAATACTCCCCGATAATCAGCAGGAGGCCATCTGTACTGACAGTAAATTAGGGTTCATCAGGAAAACCAATGGCTGGAGATATCGTCTCCCTTCCAGGTCTCCCTTTTATTTATCGCCTATTTCTCCAACTTTCTTCAATCGCGCTTGATAACTTAGTTTAAAGGGAGATAACTCAATTTTTAAAAAAATGAATAAAAGGGAAATAATTCTACCTAACCAGCTAAATATATATATTAAGGCTGAGGATCCGGCATCAAGGGGTTCTTCTCGCTTTCTTTTTCACGTGAGTTTAAAAAAACAAAAAAAAATTGGGTCTTTCTGCTGAAGTCAACAGAGTCGGGCCCTTGTGGCGCAGGCAGAGATAGATGCCTTCCCTACCGAAGTAGTCTCCCTTGCAGAACCTATATGTGTGTGTGTGCAATGGCTCAACAGGTTGGAATACAATACAACCAGGAGCCGGGTATGGATGGACACCCGTAACTCAGATGCGATTCCGGACGCGTCAGGGCCGGGTGCCCCCTCTCATACGGAAAGAAATCGAGTCCGTTGCATTATCTATTGTTTATTTATCCTGAATCACGAGACACACCACACAACAAACTTTCACCTGGAAGCCCCCCCCCAGGACAGAAAACGGTTTAACCCTAACCCTACCACCCTTGGCTGGGTGATCATTCTAGAAACTTTCCAGATACTAACAAACATTAATTTTTTTTTTTCTTGTTGGAAATATGCATTTGTCTTAACCTTCTGTTGTCTTGCCATCTGCATTCTATCTGGATTTCGTTGCTCTATTTATTAATTGGTGCACAAAGGCTCCCCAAGCCTTCAGGATAGTTGTTTCACATCTCTATTTTCTTAACATAGTTGTCTCTAATTCATAAAACTTCTGACTGACAGTAAATTATCAGCATAAAAATTCGACAAAATCGGAGAAATGAAAAATTCTATTTACATTTCTCGTGCATTTTAATGTTATTTATAAAAATGAAGGCTTTAATTAGGATTGACATTGTTTTCTTTTTTAAAAACCAAACGAAATTCTACATTGGAGTCAAACAAAAGCTTCACACAGTTGGAAACAGTACATTTATTGGAGTCAGATCAAAGATGCACACAGCTGGAAACACTACATTTATTGGAGTCAGACCAAAGATGCACACAGCTGGAAACACTACATTTATTGGAGTCAGACCAAAGATGCACACAGCTGGAAACACTACATTTATTGGAGTCAGACCAAAACTTCACACAGTTGGAAACACTACATTTATTGGAGTCAGACCAAAACTTCACACAGTTGGAAACACTACATTTATTGGAGTCAGACTAAAGCTGCACACAGCTGGAAACACTGCATTTATTGTAGTCAGACCAAAGATGCACTCAGTTGGAAACAGTAAATTTATTGGAATCAGACCAAAGATGCACACAGCTGGAAACAGTAAATTTATTGGAGTTAGACCAAAGCTTCACACAGTTGGAAACAGTACATTTATTGGAGTCAGACCAAAGATTCACACAGCTGGAAACACTACATTTATTGGAGTCAGATCAAAGATGCACACAGCTGGAAACACTACATTTATTGGAGTCAGACCAAAGCTGCACACAGCTGGAAACACTACATTTATTGGAGTCTGACCAAAGCTTCACATAGCTGGAAACATTTATTGGAGTCAGAATAAAGATGCACACACTACATTTACATGACCTTTCCTTTCTTTACATCTGGGACAATTTATAACTTTATATAGAAATTTTTAAGATATTTTAGTTATTTTTTATCTTACCAAAAAAAATTAATGAAGGCTCAGAAATTTCCATAACTTTTGCATTTTCATTTCAGTTTAAATGTCGTACTCAATATGCAAAACCAAGAAAGACCTAATAATGTATGAGATGTTTTTATGTTTATATGTACACAAGAACTGATCTTACAGTTGGTGATTTATTTATTTGTTATGTTGCAAAGATGGCTGAATGTATTTATGTTTTTGTATTGATAAATACCAACAAAAACATCAGTTATGTCACATATTAGTATATTTCAGTAGCAATATTCTATTTTTATAGGGAGATAAATAAACCTTTTGAAATCCATTAAAGTAGTTGTTTATATTTGAATCAACTAAGAGATTGCCCATGTTTTCCAGTACAGTGTTTGGAGAAATCTGTGGCAGGTTTTTATCCACTGATAACCAAGAAAGTATTCTTCACGAAGCAGTATCATGGAAATCTTCCACACAGTTCCTTTAAAGACATCAATTGGAAAACTAAACGATATCAGCGTAAAAGAGTTAAATAGAATATAAAATATTGTTTAAATTAACTTTGTTATATTCTTATGCAAGAATTGCTAACTAAGATGTAACCTCACAGCAGCAGCTATTATCTGCTAAATAAGTGCAGGCTTAGCAGAGTTATGTAACTTGATTGAATTAATTATCTGAAACTGAAGCCTTCATTTTCCTAATTACCTCGAAGGGATAAAGCAAAATCTGTTCATGCATCATATTCTGTCTTCAGTTCCTTGCGGGCAGCTTATGCGCATTAAATTGAACTTTTTTTTTTTTTTCAGGCTGCAGTTTTGAAAGCATTCACGACGGTCTTTGACATGAAGAGGCAGGAGTTACTTGTTGGCAGAGACAGATGAAGATATAGGAACAGGTAAGATTTATAGATTTGCGCACACTAACATGAACAAAGTAGCAAGTAGGAAAAGCAGCAGTGTGGGAGCTGGATGGTGTGTTGAATTATATATGGTGTCATATTTGGATGTGGTAGACATCACCTTCTTGCACATACCAGGCAATAGTGCAATCTCAAAGTTATACATTACATCAGCAAATGGCTTTCCACAGGTGATGGCGAAATTCGTTTGGCACTTAATTGCTTGTTTCCATTCACTAAAAGAAACAAAAACAGCTTGTTAACTACTCATCAGCGGCACCATTCAAAGGGAATAACTCATCTCACTTTAAAGTTTTAAACAATTTTTAAGTTGACACTGTGTGTGTGTGTGTGGTGGAAGAAGTAAGGGCCAATATGGATAAAACCTATAAGAGTTACTAAATGTGGAAGAAAATGAGAATGGAAATAAAAATGGAGTTTATTGTGGATACTAGACAAGTTAGTCTTGTCTACATTAGCAGAAAAGGAAACTTCTAAAATTCCCAATGCTGAAATGTTTCCCTCACAGGGGTTATACTGAAAGTGATGTGCCTCAGTTATTTACAGAAAAATTTGCACTTTTATTCCCACAAAATGTGATGTTAGTTCTACTTATAAATGTCAGTGTACTACTGTTGCTCAACAGATCACAGCACGGTAGCCATTGCAAATGGTGTTTATCATGAATATTATGTTGAAACAACCATGACAGAGTTTCTTACAAAGGAAGATGTAAACATTTGTGTGTGACTGTAAGACGTATGGTTAGTATAGCGTCAGGCACGCAGGTGTGAAATGTCAGCCTGTACATTTCAAGAGCGACACTAAAGACAAACCACATTCAGGGAGATGATGGCTAAAAGTTTTCCATCCTAGAATTTTCTAATTTTGCTTGATAACATTGAATTAAGCTCCTGAACTCTCATAATAAACTTAAATTAGCGTATTGAAGTGCATACCTCTTTGTAGTTTTCTACTTAGTGGAAAAATGGAGCAAGATCTGAAGACAAGTTTTGTTGTTGTTCCCCTCCTTTTTTTTGTGGGGTGATGCAAAATTTTTGGCTGTGGCCGTAGCAGTGCAACACCTGACATAACACAAGCGGATGAACTGATCTGAACCCCGTCCCCTTTTGGATTGCTCTGATGTTTTCTCGAGTTGTTACATTATGCATGAATAAAATTACAGAGGGGATTTTATGGACCAGTGGGATTTTCTCTAATTAATTAGGCTTCATTACTGATCCTTGTACCAACTTACAGTTAAACTGTAAAGGAAAGTAACGTAGACAACTTAACCGGGCAGTTTTGGCAAAATTTGGCTGCCAAATCTGATTGGTTGCATTTGAACTAATAAGGATGGCAACAGAGGTGTGAATGTAAAGGATTATGGGTTATACTTACAGACACATTTGACTGTAATACTGCTTTTTTGTGATCCTTTTGGAAAGTAGAGCAATAACTTTCTTCATGAAATTGCCTTTCAATACGCTGACGCAGGCCGTCAGGTGGAGAGAGAACTGTTTGTAGCAACTGTAGCCTTCCAGGTAAGCTGAAATGTATGCACACATGCATGAGATCTGTTGACTCTCTAAAACAACGCGAAAACACTTCCTTATTTTTTTTTAAAAAATGAATGTTAAGTGTGAATGTGAACTGTGAGCTTGAGATTATGCTGCAGAATGCTGTCATTTTTGTGATTTAGAACTCCACTAATGGCCGATGGGTGACTGCTCAGAATGGATTTCTAACCATAGCCAGTTGAGAGAAGTTGCGGGGTTAGTTGTGGGGCTTTTGCCATGAAGTTTAGGTAATTTTGGCCACAGGGGAACTTTAAGGAAAGCTGAAATTTCCACTTAGCACAGGTCACTACTATGCACGATTCAATTTCATTACTAAGATTACCAGTTGTATGTGATCAGATACAGAAAACAGACAGCTGCTTGCATATCCTTGTAGCAGTATGTTGGGCAGTGCTATGCTTGTGGCAATGGGTTTTTTGTTTTTGAAGTGAGAAGAAAAAAAGTAGGGATGTAATACCTGCCTGTGCAGCTTATGTGGCACTCGCCGTCTTTGCACAACTATGATGTGCACAAAGTTGTTTGTAGTCTTCTTACACAGAAGAGCTATGGTGATGCCCATAGATGTTTGATAAGTATTGAGATTCTGGGTTAAGTAAAAGGCAAGTTAAGGTGTACTTGTTTTGATTTTTGACGTAAAGGAAATTTGCTTGCTATTACGCGGTAATTTCCCAAGCAACATTTTTGGTGATTACCACGTCAGTAGGAAAAAAGGGGTGATTGATAACAAGATTAATGAGAAAAATGGGAGGAGTTTTAATTCAGCGTTTCGTGTTAAATTACTAGGAACATCTCTCGAGGTTTTTTCCAACATGTTTTTATGATATGAAATTAGAAACAAAACAAGGTATGGCTTCGTGTCTGCTTAAGGGTCTTATTAAGGGGAGAATGCAGCCTACTGTGTCTGTGCGTGTCCAGCATGATGTAGTTTGTAGAGAGAATGGAAGAAAGATAAGTGGATATAAGAGAGAGAGAGAGTCAACAGCGACAAAATGGGGAACTACCTCTTATTATTATTATTATTATTATTATTATTATTATTATTATTATTATTATTATTATTAAAGACAATTGGTTGCTGAAATTAGTGAATTTCTTCAGTCTTTGTTTTCAACAGTTTTTAACATTATGTCACTACCAGCTCATCTCAACATGAGAATGTTTTGGCGGGTGTGTGTGGAGAATCTTCCTTTCTGGTTTCCATGGTAACTTTGTTATTATGTTAAGTTAAACAACAAAAAAAGAAACTTATAGAAAACTTTTTTTTTTTTCTGTTGTAAGATTTTTTGTTACTTTTCATGTTTCCACACAGTCCGCTGTAAGCGATCTTGTACGATGTGAGGTCGGCCCCGCTAATTGCTTGTAAAGTGAATGCCTCTGGACATAGTTCCAAGCCCTCATCTATGCACAGCAACAGTTTATTTAAATTTCTGTGAATAAAAAAAAAAAAAGAAGAAGAAAAAGTGGGTCGAGGTGCGGGGGGGGGGGGGACTCGCAGACTTTTCTCGGCAGGGAACAGACTTGCTGCTAATTTTCAGGATGAAACAGTAGTACAGGGAAGGTCAAGCCAAGCATAGGAAAGCATGTATTCAGTTTGTGATGTAGATGTGAGCTTTGAGCATGCTTCATACATGGAGCAAAAAATGTCTTTTGATTTCCGGTTTTTGGCCCCTTTCCCGTGTGCTGTGGGCACAGGGGCTGCTGGCACAGAAACCCACAGCACCCATTCCTGGTTTGCCTCTCGGTCAGGGTTTGCTCTGCTGCTGACTGTACCGCAACCTGAACGCCAAAGACTAGGAAAGGAACCCGAGTGTTTTAATAGTAGGCAGGGTCATCTTGGATGTAGCTGGTTGCTACATGTGTGGAGGGAGCATCGGTTGTATGCCAGAGGAGCACTTTTAGATGCGGAGCGTCGGACTGGCTAAAATGATTGACACCCAGTTGCAACCTGTTAATACCCAGAAAAAGGTAACAGCATTTTTAGTTTGGCATCCTTCTTTGAATCTAAGCATTGCCTGTTAACAGATTAACATTTTTAACAACAGAAAAATTGCTGTCAAATTTGTAAGAATTCCAACAACAACAAAAAGAAGAATTGCTTTCTATTGGAGAACTCCCATCAGAACTGGTACACTCAACATGTGCTCGTACTCACCTGCAGACTGTTTTTAGTTTACCTGGAGTCACTATGGTGCTACCATTGACTCGATAGACCCCAGCTTGAGAGAGACACAACCTCCATTTACTGACCTGGCTAACCTCACAAGTAGCAGCCTGCAGAGGCTTCTGGGTCACAACTGATTGCCAACCTGCAATGGACTTTTAACTTTACATCAAACGTCACAGTGGCAATCCTACTTTTACTGATGTTTTCGGAATCTTCAGCTGCTGCTGGCTTCATCAGATTCTGAAGACTGACAGGAAAGGGAAGGTTTGAAACGTCAATGAAAGGTAGGACCATTCAAGCAGTGATGATAAAAGCTTTTGGGAATCACGCGGAATGTGACATCGTATTCCATCTGTGAATATACACACCTCTATGTACTGGATAATAAATGTTTATTGTTATTGATCTCATTGGTGATGGGGCTGTTTTCAAACAGAATAATATTGATTCATTATGTATTTCTAATACAATTACTAATACCGATAAAGCTTTTGCAGAGTGCTAAGTAAAAGTTACTTCCCTTCAATCATATGGCACATTTCCTCAATTGTTATTATTATTAACTCAGGTAAAAAAAATAATGTCTGTCTTATTGCTGACAACCCTGAATAACTGTTCTTTTTAACGGGCGTGGAAAATTTCAATTTAATCAGGTGAACTTACCCACCACAGCTAGGATAATACAGAACCATGCTGAGATGTCTTGAATCTTAGTCGTGGCCATTTTCTCACCTGCTGTCTGAGGTTTGGTCCAGTGGTTTGTTCTATATACCACTTTTATACTAAAGAAAAAACAACAAACAACAACAACGCTATGGTTGGTTGTTCAAAGTGAAGGTAAATAAATTATATTGCAGTTTTTTTTGTTTTTTTTTCAGATCAAAGTATTATTTACTTTTTAGTTCGTTTTAATTCTTACTGGGGGGGGGTAAACTTACAGTGGACTTTGAGACTGAAATGTGTCACTTTTTATATATATTTATATTTAGCTTTTGTCAAATAGATTATGATTGTTTGAGGTATTTTAGCCATGGCTGCCTTAGTGACCTTTATCTCCAGGTGCACAAGATTTCCTGTTGCTTTTCAAGTGGCAAGATAATGCAGATAGGCAGAATTACCATTGACTGTCTATCCAATAATATACAGACTTAAAGGGAAACTGTAGTGAGATGACAATCATTTGTATATGATTTTCATACTGGGAAAAAGTGCCAAAACCTTTAAATAGTCATTTTCTTTGATCTGAAGAATCAACAGCCATCTTGATTATCACATCGCCATGGAAACAGTATCTCAACCTTTTGACCAAGTTCAAAAGAAAGCTGCATCTCTGCATGATTTCTGAAAATAATGTAATCATGAAAGATGATAGCTGTTCTTGTGAACTCATTAAGTGATTGTGAACAATTTTCTTTACAAATGGTGAACAGAAGAATAAAGCAGTTACTTTGTTGTTTTTGAGATGTGAGAAACACTGGAATAATTAACAAGAGTAGGATAGTTTATTGAAGTAAAATGACAAGGTTATGGAAGGTGGTTATGATGTATAAAACATTAATGAGAATGAGAAAAAATTTAGTTATTCAAAACCAAACCAGATAATTAGAGCAAACCATATAGTTTCTTTTTTTTTTTAAAAAAAAAAAATTTTCTGATAAATTAATTTTAAGATCTCAGACAAGAGCATTTTTTTTCAACTTATTTAGCTGCCAAAACAAATTAAAGTTTATTGTTATAAATAGTCCCCAACCCCATTTTTTTTCTTTCAGAAAGTAATCGACCTGACTTAAACAGAATCTTAAATGAGAGAGAGAAAAGTAAAGAGAAGGAGAATGGAAACGTTTTAATCATATCCCACCAGACTTGCCACTAGAACAGATGATCAGCCTGGTGAAAGCTGGAAGAATTATGTAGGTTGATGGTCATAGGTGATAAAATGTACTTGTGAATTCTTCAGCTCATTTCGTATTTTGGAAAATCGAAATAGGAAGAATCCTTAAAATCATCTGAGAATGGTCAAAAAACCCTATTTAAAAATGAAATCCTCTGAACTGTTTTAGTGTTTCTAGACTTTATTATTTTATTCTTTTTGTTCTCTCTGTTTGGTTCCAGTTTTCATCTTGGTGCAGTTTTCTGTTGGACCCTATGAGATGTCACTGTTCAATTTATTTAAATCTTTCTGCTTTAGTTAATGCTGCCAGTGCCCTCTCTAGATACTGCATTTAGGCTGTTTTCTAATTGGTAAAAATGTCCTAAGTACATCAGCTGTGAAAACTTAATTTTATTATTATTATTATTATCATCATCACTATTCTTCAAGGTTGTGTTGTTTGTCCTGTGATCAGAACAGTAGGCACTTTCTGAAAAGGAATCAAAATTCTAATAATAGTAAGAAAATCTGGAAAACAGTGATTCGGGAGCCATATTGAAAACATCAGTTTGAAGGAATTTCTTCTTATTTAGTGATTTTTGTCCTATCATATCGTAAGGGATAACTTTTTCAACTTTAAGTATAACGCAGTAATATTTATTTTTAAATCTCAAGATGTAATATCACCAGTTTTAAAGTTTTAATATATCTGGACATTGCTGCTTGTAATCTTCACTTTCACTTTTTTCTCCTCGTTCCTTTTCTAATTTATTCTTTAAGAGCCCTGGCTGCTCATTAATAACCTATGTGGGAGGTGAACTGATGAAGTTTTTAAAAATGAGACCCAATCAGTGGTCTAGAAATTCATTATATCGCAAGGTACACATTTAAAGTGCACACCCATTGGTTCTAACAGTGCAGCCATGTTTCAGAATACACTGGAATGTATTCAAATATTTTATAGCAAAAAACAAAAGAAAAAAGAATATGTGCTAATGCACAAAACTTTCATTTGTTTGGGAAGGAGGATTTAAAATATTCAGCTTAAGTTTAAAAACTTGCTCTTATTTTTTAAAAATAAATACACCTGAATGCTCAGATACTAAGGGTAGAAGCTTATACTTTTGTGTGATGCCCATACAGAGGTTAGATAACTAAACTTTTATTATTAGTCTCAGATGGAGGGGGGGGCATTAAAATAACTGTCATACATGATTTTTAGCAGTGTCTTTGATATTCTCTTTATTGCTAATCTTCACAAAAGGAGATAATACACCATGAAGAGCATGATGCTGCTTCGCATGCTTCATCATATGTTGTGGTAAACTATGGGCTTGAAAACCAAAAGAATTACAGTGATTTTCTTTATGTACAGATCTTAACAACAACACTTCAGACTCTTGCACTGTATTAACACATCAGGTGATATAGTTCATACATTCACTTTACCAGTTCTTCTCCATCCTGCATTTTGAGAAAGTATCAGCAATGAAAATATGTACTGCCACCTAGCGATCTGTTTAAGAGTGACTGACATTTTTGTAATGCAGTGTAGTTTGTATTGGTAAAATTTTCAAAGTCTGAAGAGAAGGGGGTTTTCTTTAGGTAAAATAAACTAACTGATCGGTGGACACTTAGTTTGCTGTGCAGACTATTTCTACTGACCTCGGTTATGTTGCTTCAGTCACTGACCAGAAGAGGGCATGTGAGCTGTACTCTATGCATTCTAGGAAATACATACAGCCTACAAGTCAAATACATATTACAAGGACGACACATACAAAATGAATAACTGTTTGGAATATCAAATTGGTAACCAGTATTTATGGCAAGAAACAACAACAACTGGTACATTTATGCAAGTTTTGTTGTTTTTTTTTCATCAAGTTTACACAGAATATTGATATTTTTGTGGGGTATATTACCTGTGTGCATGTACTTACATGTCGATATGCACGAGAGCAGGGGTAAAGAAAAAAAAAAGAGGTTATTTTAGTCTGGTGACTTTAATAAGGCACTGCTGCCATTATGTGGCATAGATTCAATTACACAGGCAACTAAACATAACTCTTGAGAAACTACAAGATAGCACATTGAGTATACAGACTCCCAAAACCTGTTAGTGTGGTGGATGTTGACCAACTTCTATCAAAACCATTTACAATAAGAATAAAAAGAAAAAAAAAAATAAATAAATAATACAAAAGTAATTGGATGCTTTTTAGCAATCAAAGACTTTGTACACCCATGTAAGCATTAGGCTGAAATTCTCATGTACTGAAGACTCTCGTATTTCTTCCTTAATGCAGGTGACAGCAGAAAATCACAGCACAGATCTGATTTATTTTTGCTGACAGACGGAGCATAAATCAGGGGCTCCAGTATTCCAAGTTTTTGACAGCCATCACAGATAAAGCCGAGAGGGCGCAGTGAAAAATGATGGTCAGCCATTGGTGGTGGAGCTAAACAGGTCTGGTGAGAAGCCTTCTCTGACTTCTGTCTCATTAGTCAAATCCTTGGACTGATGTTTGTTTACGACCTCAGCTGAAGTGCAGCCCCGCATCAAAAGCAGCCAGGGTGTAAAAAATGACTGGGTTGTTTTCTGGGTTGTTGGAACCTGAAGAAAGTGAAATGCACAGAGTCTTATCTCTCTAAACCACTACTCCGCATTAACTTTCTCCTCCCTCACAGTTGAATGTATATTTGTGCCACCATCGGTCTGGTTACTAATGATCCATTGGTCTTATTGCTGGACTTTGATCTCTGACTGTGCAGCTTTAATGAAAACAGACTGTTTACTAAGAAACTACAACCTGGGATCTCATTAAGGGTTCTTCAGGTGAAAAAACTGCTCATACCTTGGTAAGTGGCCAAACAAGTTTCTACCCATCATAAGTTAACTTAAATAAATGTACGAAACTAATTACATAACCACCGATGTAAGCCCGTATATGAAAGTTATCTGATGATTATCAGCCCTGACAAAACTCAGTCACTGATGTGAATTTTGTACAACAAAAATTTTTAACCTGATATTAAAGTTACTTCATGAGTTCGTGCCTTGTAAGGGATCTAAACCCCATGTAATTGATTCCAATCCTATTAGAAATTATTAGAATTCTAATAAAACTTTTATTATGCAAATTCTAAATGAAAGACTATTTGTAATTGATGGCGGCCTTACATTAAATTTTTATTATGCGAAATGATATATGGAACACCCCCTTTCGCTTCAAACTAATGTCAGCCAAATTTTTTGTTTGCTTTAAGATTAATGCAGATCCTATATTAAATCCTCATATTTATTGTAAACGTGATTTCTTTTAAAAAAATTAAAATTTGATAAGCCCAAAAAATCACCTCTATGGATGACAGCTCTAAATCTGATTTACTTAAAAAAAACCTAGTATAACCTTGATATGGAATTTTTAATTCTGTAATGCTGACACAATATAATTATGTATGTGTCTATATACACACACAACACACACACACATACACACAATTTTATACATAAATGTGAATCTGCTTTCAAATCATATGCAGAAATAATTATGAACTATGTGGAAGAATATCTTGCTACGTTTTCTGCATAGCTACTTGTTATGGATGCAAGCACGAACGAAGCAGAATTTTGTCTCATTTAAGTGATGTAGCTAACCAGAATTTTCCATTTTGCTCTATAACTCTCCAGACTTTGCTCAAAATTTTAGAAAAGAAACGCTACACACGCACGTTTGAAGATGACTCAGCGTGATGCGTGGAAAGTAAGAATCTGAAAGCATCAGCAGTTGTGCAGTTTGTGTCATCAACATGCGTTATGGGGACAACTTATGGACAGTATTTTCAGTGCCCCGTGGGGAATTGGCCATGTGTCATTACAGGCGATCGTAAAATTGCTTCCTGCATTTGGCTACAGATCAAAATTAAATGGTCAATAAATATTTTGTATTTCTCAGTGGGTTAACAAAGTGCAGATAAAGAATATTGACGGAAAGGCAGCCTGCTGAGATTTGGTGAGCAGTTGCTGGCTGACATTGCTTAAAACATTTCAATATGAAAGACATGCTGACTGTATTTTACTTTTACATACAAAGGAAATAAACAAAAATCACAACATGTGAAGGAAGAATCTTTTGGATTTGTCAGCACCTTTGAACTTGTGCTGAGCAGTGAAAACATGAAGTTGATCAAATATTAGGCATTGATACCATTTATTCTTCCTTGGCACTATATATTCACAAAATGAAAACCCATGACAGTTTGCAGTTATTTTTACCATTAAACTTAAAACAAAATTTTCTGGACTTAACATGGTGGTATGGTCACCAATGACTAAGTTGAGATACAAGTGAACCCCACAGGACATGGAAAACAGACAGACTTGCCAACTCTGATGTTTTGACCCGGTGGATATCTTCTGCAGGATATCTGCTCCATAAAGCAAAAAGGCTGCTGACCTTTAGGACTAGAAGTTAAATGTGGATATACATTGCTGAAGTGCCATTCCATCATCTGGTGCTGGCAGACTAGTCCAGAAACACTAGGCCTTCCACTGCAGAGATTAACTGGCCACTGTCCACAAATGTCATTTGCAGGTGAAGCACACATTTTTTCACTTAAACAATGGTGTACTAAGGTTGTGCATCATTTCCCCCTCATCCTGGGGGATCCCAAATTTTGAATACTGACGAGGATCCTGCTGAGAGATTGGATGTGACAATGCTGATAAATCTATTTTTCAGTTGTGTTAATGGTATAATGTTCCATGTGAATAGTTCTGTCTCAGATTTTGTGCAGCCAAATACGTTACTAAACAGCGCACACATTACTTTTTCAATTTTTACGATGAACCATCATGGCTTATACAAAGTCAGTAGGAAAAAGAAATGCTTATGAATGCAATTTTAAAATTGATTTGTCTATTAACCACCGCTACCAGCAATGGTCGGGTTTGGTGAGCTGCTTACTAACAGCACTCTGGTTTTTTCTAAAGTGTCAGTTTTTCACTCAGAATGTTACTTTAAACATTTTATAACACATCATTACTGATAATACGGGTACAACTAACTAACTTTTCCCAAACCAAAAAAAAAATCATTTTAACTCATGAAAAAAGTTTATTCATTACATTTATTTAATTATTAAGTACAGCAAAAATCTAAATTGCACAACTTTTCGGACTTCTATACATTGAAGTGTCACCACGAATTAGACCCCCAATATAGTCACCCATCATTCTGACATCCCATCTTTGCTGATATTTCTTTTGCATTGTTAGGATGTCTTGGTGAAATCTCTTTACCATGCTCTTCACTGAAATATTCCATGTTCTCTTTGAAGAAATCTAGATGAGAATAAAGGACGTGAAGCTTGAGAGATTCTGCATCCAAGCTTTTCACACTCATTGATTAAATCTTCAATCAATTGTATATATTTTTCACTTCTGTTTCCCAGGAAGTTTCTTCTGACAACTAAACAAAATGCCTTCTATATTTGTTTTTCTTGTTCTGACATCTTTTCTTCTGATTTGAGCACTTGACGAACTTTCGACCCAACAGAAATCTTACCTTTTACTTTTGCTTCTTAAAGATTTGGAAACAATTCGCAAATGTGTTGGAATGCTTCACTTTCTGTGTTAAGATCTTTAATGACCAGCTTCAGAAGCCCCAGTTTTATGTGCAGTGGAGTCATGAGGGTGTTTTCTGATCTCACCAAGGGCTCATATTCATTTTATGTTCAGGGAATAAACTGATCTCTGGCTGGCCACACCACTCTTCTGTAATGCTGTGATGTGGCACGACTATCTCAAAGGCAGAGAAAGCATGAGTATTTTGTGAACCCTTCTTGCAGTCCTTTCAAAAAACCAATCATCTTAAAATCTCCACAAAAATCCCAGTTATGTTTTTGTAGTCAATTTTCTCCAGCAGAAACTTAACATTTCCATAATCCTCCTTCATATGTACAGAATGGCCAATGGGTATCCATGGATATTTGTTTCCATTGTGAAGGACTATTTTGAGACTTCTCACCGAACTGTCAATAAAGAGACACCTTTCAGTAGGATCGTGCATAATACCCATTTCATAAAACAAGCTATTAATGTCACTGCAGAAGCACAATCTGCCATTCGCTGAGAGGTATCTTGAGAATTTTTCATGGCTCTTTCTGGAAGATGTAGATTTACAACTGCTATTCAAGAGATTCCATTCTTCCAGCCTGATATAAGGAGTTCAGCGTTAGATTTTGTTAAATCTAAATCTCGTACAAAGTCATTCAGTTTTTACTGATTTGGAAAATAAGACTTTGAAATTAAGTCAGAACCATAGTTTTCATCTACAGGTGAATTTTCACTTTCTGATGAATCTGCTTCTTTGGATTTGGATTGTGGCTGTGGCACTGGAAAGTCATCATTGTGTGGAATTGGTGCAGTGGATGATGGAATATTTGGATACACAACATCATGTCTGTTTTTGGTGTTCCTGAATCTTGACACATCCACTAGACAAAAGTAACAGTCATCTATGTGATTCTTAGGATCTCGCCAAATGCGAGGGATAGCAAATGGCATCGCTTTGTGATCTCTTAACCATCCTTCTAGCGCTGATCTGCATGTTCCACAAGCCACATGAGGTGCCCATGCTTTATCTTGATCACCAATCTTCATTCCAAAGTACGATTCACAGGCCAGTGAAAATTTATTGTTCGGTGTGATCTTGCAGTCATAGAATTCACAAACATAACAAAATGAGTCTACAGAGAGCTTGCATTTCCGATTTGCAGCCATTCTTACTTAATAACAGAATTAAAAATCACCTGTTAAATGCTTTTATTTCATATGGGCTAAGTGTGCACAAGAGTTTATATACCTTGGTTTATGGATGGAAGTCTTAGAAACTTCTAGAAAGAGCTAGAATGTTCCAGAAAGTGATAGAATATTCTAGAAAGTTCTAAAAAATCCAGGAATTTTTAGGATGTTCCACATTGTGCACCCATTCTATCAACTATAATGGTATAATTATTTCTAATATGCTTGACATTTACCAAAATCCAATGCTGGAACTGTATTTGACATGCAGAATGCCATGAGAAATGTTTAAAAATGAAATTAACTAAATTTTTGTTACCTAGTGTTATTAGTCAGTTTGCTGGTTCATTTTACTTCCACAAGCTGCCCTGTATCTGAAACAGGCAGGTAACTTCTCACATTTGTTTTCTACCATCTCTGCAGATCCCTGGGGATGGAAGGGACAAGGTGCCCTTACAGGAAAATAGATTATGCCCTAAATAAGAGCAGCTTGAAGAACCTTCACTGACACATTAATTAAAAAAGAAAAAAAAAATAGTTAGGAGGGATGTAATTAGTAATCCAGAATATGAAAGTATTTTGTGTGATTTTCTCTTCCTGGATCAAGCGACTCCTTGATTATCTGTCTGGAACCGAGGGACATGATTTTGCCAAGAAAATTGCTGCCTATATGTACTTGCACAAAAATACTGTTAAAAGGGGAGAAAAATTATTTGAACATAGACACGATTGATGGCTTTATTTTTGGAGTAAAGACAAAAAACTGTTAGTTTTTCCCTTTATTCTCTCACTGTATTGTATCATCAATCCGAATCTCTAATATATATATATGTATTTAGTTTAGGTAAAATCAAACTGTAAGACACCATTCCTTGAATCATTTGTTTTTTCTTTGTAGTTTTCCACAAACATCCACTCTGTTCCTAGATGCCCAGTGTAAAAGAATGTACTTTTCTGTGATCATCATGTTGAGAAATAGATTTTTAAGGTTATTTTCTTGATCCATGCCTGTTATTTTGGCCATTTAATACTGAAAGAGAACTCTTATACAAAGAGACTGACAACTTAATTTTAACATCACAAACATTATTCTTTCACAAAAAGTCTAACAAAAGACGGATTGTTTGTTTACAACAGGTCTGAAATTCACTGCAACCTGGAAATGTTTGTCAAGTTTAGACACTGTTTCTAATATTGATCGAGGCTGGTTTGACTAGTATGGATCCTTCCACTACCACTGAAATCAAAGCAAGGACAAGTGATGTATGTTTTTTCTAGATTATCTGAAAACGAACATATTGCAGTTAAGCAACTAGAATCTGATTCCAGCATTGTGATACTTCCTGGTAATAAAGGAAACTCTGCCACTGTTCTAAAACAAAACAGATTACATTGCCAAAGTCACTTCTTTATTAGAGTGTTGTAAACAAGTAAATAAAAAATCCAACACCTGCTCTCAACGGTTAACAACAAAATCACTAAAAACATTTTTCTTAAAAAAGGAGGACTATTATTATTGGTTGATTGATGTCTGATATAATGTATTTTCAGTAGTACTGATTCATCTTCATGTGTGGAAAATATTTTTGAAATTATTTCTCTTGTTGGTCACGGATTCTTTTGTAAATAAAAGTGCAGTTCTCTTAAAGAAAAAATAAAAATTAAAAATATATTCGGATTCCTCTGACAGCCTTGATGATGATTTGCTCACTAATATTCTCACTGATGAATATTCTTGAATTCCTCTCAGTAGATTGCATTCCAATAACAATACTTAGAAACAGATCGTTTTCTTAGAGATATTGGAGACTGAATTCACCTTTGTCTTTCACATACTTTGTATGGAAAGGTTGGTTTTAAAGGAACAACAACAGCCATAGGTTCTTCAGTTTTAGCCAACTGAAGTTTTTTTTTTTTTAAAAGCTAGTTGTAGATTTAGTTTCTACTGAACCTAAAATCCGTCTTGCACATTGATGGTACTTTTGTTGTGTGGCTGTTCAGCCATGCCTCATGACTCTCTCCTAATGCCATTAGACCTGTACAATTTACTATGGATCAAAGACTTAATAACTCTTCCCTGTCTGGATGTGGAAATGTACAATAACTCATGGTTTTATCAAATTGTCAGTGTTTGGGAAAGATACACATACATAGAGAGATAAATATTGAGATTTCTGAAGCAGGTTCCCTGCTGCTGAACAAACTATTTGCTCCGCCCTGTTTTGGTCAACTTTTCAAATCTGTGGTTCGGCAAGTTTGCCCGAAAAAATTAAATGTGTTGATCAAGTATTAAAAGAATCTTTTATCCTGATGAAATTACTGAAAAATCTTTAATTAAAGTGGAGCCAGGGTGATTCTTAGAAGAAGAATAAGGAGAAAAAAAAAGAACTTTGTGTATTACATTTCTTTTTGTTCCACTCACCTGATCCTGACCCAACATGGTTGGTCTGAAAGCGCTGCACAGGTGAAACTAGGCAAATAATCATCATTTAAAATTATAGACAGTGCTGTGACATCTCTCCAAGGAGTTACCAGGTTGGGGTGGTGCCAGACCCCAGTCTCAATGCTACTGGAAAAGCATTAAGAAGGAAAAGAGTTTTCAGAGAGAAAGGGAGATAGTACCAGGAATCTATAAAATGGAGGAAAAGTCAGGGCCACATGCAATAGAGCAGAAGAGAATTCAGCCAAAAGAAAAATCAAACAGAAGGACACTGATGTAGATTTAACTTACTAGCAGGAGAGACATTTAAATTAGAAACTAACCAATTTGCATTCCTCATCAGGAACAGACCTGACTTTTGAATGACAGTTATACAAGATAGCGATGATGGCAGAAAAGATAAATGTCAGAACATGTTTACACTTACAGCTTTAAGACAAACTCCTTAAGTACTAAGAAATCAAAGATGTGATGCATGTGACATCATTGCCTATTCTGAAAAACTTTGGAATCCCTCCATGAAAGGACTGAAAATAAGATATGGTAAAAATCAGAAGAAGACAAGAAACTTGGTGATGCAGTAAATCTTAGGGCACTGAGGAGTTTGAAGAGATGAGTTTGTCAGTATTAGCTAAGGCGGGAAACTCCAGGGGTTTGGGACAAATGATAACAGCTGCTTTTATACCAGGAATTACTGATAAAGGCTCTGGGGTGCACAATGAACAATACTGTTGTTGTTTTCTTTTCATCAAAAACCCCAAAGTTTAAGATCTCCACTTGGACATGTAGAAGAAGTCTTAAATACCAAATATATCCCTGGTATTTTATTCCATGAAGTCATGAACAAGTCTACACCAGTTCAGTCAGCACAACAATGTCTAAATATTAGGATCTCTGGAGGTATTTCAGGTCTGCATTTACTTCTTGTTAAGGGAAAAAAAGTAGCGTTTTTCCCCCATGTGATCTGACAGGAAATTGCTATAGTGTGAATAATAATAATAAAAACAAAAAAAACAAAAACTGGGAAATCAAAGAATCAGTTTTCCATTTCCTCAGACAATACTGCCATTAGCAGAAACAAGGGCCTCAGGATTAACAGGGTTTGATCGATTTGTTGTTGTTTGATTTTTTTTTCTTTTTTTTAGCAAAAAATTCTAAATTCAAATTATAGAAAGTTCCAAAAAAAAAATGCTGAACCCATCCTGTTTACACTTTATTGATTTGTTTCCCCTTCATATCCAGGTCGGTTTGTGACTCAAAAGCATCCATCCCCCCCATTACTCTATCTTGTCTCAGTTTTGTGACAAAGCTGAATACAGAGGCAGTGAAAGCTCATCTTTTTTCCTCCATAACTCGGTTCTCTATTTCCATGTAAAAGATTATACGATAACCCTGCCCCCTTCCCCCCAAATCATATTATTGTTGTTTTTCCTTCAGTTAACGCATTGTAGATCCAAGGCATGAGTTACCCAGTAGAATTGTAAAACAGGATTCTCAGATGGTCTTAAGGACACACTATACACCAATGGGGCTATGTATAAATTGTAGAGTTTCTGTTCCTCTGATCTATTCTCAAAGCTCTGTTATTTCAGATGGTTGATTTTGATAATATGAATGTGGTAAGTGTGTTTTTTTTAAAATAGATTTTAAGTCTACAACAATAGGGGGGGGGGGTTATCTCTCTTGGAGGGCTTTAGTGAACGCCATTTTTTTTTTAGACACCTTTCTCTTCAGAAAAGTCAATCTGACAACCAGATCGGTGTCTACTGTTCCCCGCCACTCACAAAAACAAAGCTAACTTGCTTTCAGTCAAATGTAGACACTACAAGGTCACCACCCAGCCCCTCTCTGAATACCTAGATCTCAGCAACAGGGTACTGCTTAAATGTTTCTTAACAGTGGCTTTATGTACACACTTTAGTTGCGCAGGAGCAGGTAACTTTGAAACTCTCATCTAGGGGGCGCTGCTAGTAATCTGTGATCATAAATAAGACAACTGCCCCGTTCTCACTTATCATTTCAATAAAATAGGCAAACACAAGCAGTTTTCTATTTTCAAATATCAATTATTTATTTATCTATTATTTTTCTTTTCCAAGGCTGCAGACCATTCCGGTGACTGCAAGCAAAGTATTGCGATTGTTGTCGGTAGCAATGCAACCATGACAGTATACAGTGCATTCACCGAGAGCCTCGCCATGGGGTTTTCTTTGAAGAAAGCATCAGCTTGCGTCGTGCGGAACTCTCTACAGCTGGAAAAAATCCGAGGCCTATTGCAAGGATGTCCTTCATCACGTCTGATCGCCACTGAGCACAGCTTGACGTGCGGGCTCCATTCTGGCGCCATGCTGTTTCTGCTCATAAATGCTTTCATAAAGTAAAAACAACAGTGGTATGAAATTGCTTTTGTGGAGGTTTTTGCTTGAGTCTGGGAGTCAGATTTTAATGCTGGGTGAGGGGTGTGAAAAGTAATTCAAGAAGGGCATTTTTATCAAGATATGCGTTTTCTTTTGTTCACGTATTTGCATAAACAAGAGAGGTTGTATGAAAATATACTAAACAGAAATATGGGGGGGGGGGAAAGGTGAAAATTTGCTGGAGCACACTTCCCTGGAAAAGAAAAATAATATAGAAATATGTTACTTTGAAGTAATCTTCTAAGCACTGGATAACAGAGAAAACCCAAAATTTATAAACTCTGTCAGAGAAATCAATTTTCATCCATTTCTTCCAGTACAGCATTATCTCTCACTTTAGCAATGTTAAAGTGGCTTTGGTGGGGAGGAAGTATGGAGTCTGAAACAAGTTCCTATTTGCTGGTAATTATTTAAAAAATTCCCACATTGCAATGCAACAGAAAAGATGGTTTCTAGAATAAAATTGGCTAAAAGCTGAGTGCTTAAAGAAAGCACTAGAGTTAATGATGTAGAGCTTGGATGCTACAGTCTAGATAATATTTACAATTAATAAACCTAAAACAGGATTGAGGGGCTGTGTTTAGTTTGATGGACTAGGGGGATAGCATTGCACTGGGGAAGCATTTCCTTTATTATTGGCAAACAAACATCGTGCTTTAGACTCCATGCACCTTAACTTATAAGCTGCACAAATATATTGTAACAATATACATATTCATGAATGTATAATGTAACCCATGATAATTTTCATCATACAACTGTTTTTAAAAAGGACTTGTGTTGTATGTGCAAACACCCAACTTGCATGCATGTTTAGTCGACGAAGGTGAAGGCGGAAATAGACCGTTCGGACATTTTTCATCAACTTGTTAGCGTCGCCAGCCAAAGACCTATGTCTCTACTGTGATGATCAGGGTTTGCCCCAAGGGATACCTTGGTATGTGGTTTTGCTAATATGCAGCAGCTTTTCCTATTCATTTTTTAAATAGAACGAGTAGCTGGAGCTGGTCCTGAACTTGTGACCTGTTGGTTGTCAAATATTTTTTAGTGTATTTTCTTTTTTGATCGATGCCTTAGCGCACAGCACCATGTAGGGTGTTTTTTAGTTAGTTCTACTAGCGAGATGGTGGGGAGTGTCCAAATTAACTGCCCAGTTTCTAAAATGTGGTACCGTACGTACGCTTGTATGCATTGTCTCTGCGCTTGATTACAGTGTTATAAAGTCGGAAGGAGAGAGAAACTAGCTGGACTCACTGGTTTGGGGGGGGGGAGGGAGACAAAGGAGCCATTAAAATGACTAATGAAGAAATGTGATAAAAGGATAAATTAAAATAATCTGTGAAAGGCTGGACTTTACTTAATTGCAACACTTGGTAGTTATAGTTACATGCAGGAGGTACAGGGAATCTAATGAACTTACGTAAATTCCCCTTCTGTGTTTTTAGGTTATGGTAGACGTGTCAGGCTGGCCAATCCATGCAGTCACTGCTATATCAGTGACAAAATGCTTACAAGAGTCTGGCCTACTACGTCTTAAAAAGCTTGTAACGACGACTCCCCTCCCTCCCTCCGAGAGCAAAGTAACCGTGATATCTATTTCCTAAATCTTTCACAATTTTAAAATTTTTTTCATTTAGATCCCCATTTCACCTGAAAGAGTAGGAAGATTAATTTTTGTCCGAACAGTAAAGTAACTGATCTTTCATTCCCAAAATCGATCTAGTAAAATGTCCTGAACCCTCTTCTTCAAACTCTTAGCATCGTTAACAAGGAATGGATACCAGGCTTGCGCCACATACTATAGATGTGGCTTGATTAAAGATCTGAATAAGCGAACAAGCTTTCCCCCACCTCAGCATCTTCATGTGAATAGTTCTGCGCAGTAACTTTAAGATCCTATTTTTCCTTCCTAACTACCACTTGGGCACACTGCTTATCCCATTCCGTGTTATCTGGAATACTCTCTATTTCTTCATCAGTATTCCAAAATAAAACAGTCATCGAAGCTGTGGGTATTGTTATGATTACTACAGCCCATATTAATACATTAACAGGAAGTGGTAGTCCATCTGTCACCTATTGGCCTAGTTAGACATTGTATTTAAGTTATTTTGGAGTTGACTATGTCAAAATTGGTATAACCTCAACCATGTAATTTGATATCATTTGCAAACCACTTCAGTTTATTAATCAATCCAATAACAGTAACATTCAAAATAACCCCTAAACAGCAACTTTTGACAACATTCATGAAAAGAAATGTAGCACCAGGTAAAACATTTTCTTCTATTTGATTTTAGATATGTCAGTCACAAGAACAGATTTATACCAATACCTGTACCCTTAATTTTTTTTATTTTTTATTGTTTTTTAAATTAAATGTTGATGTGGAACTATTAAAGGCCTTACTCAAGCTCAGGTAAACAGCATTAATGTTAGCCTTAAACATCTTTTTTTGAAGATATCAACCCCCCCTTTCATATAATCTGTATGTTTATCTTTAATAACAGACTCTAACATTCTGCCTATAATACACATGCTAACTGGTCAGTAATTACCTGGTTCACTTTTGTTACCTTCTTAAAGATGGTTAAAATGTTAGCTACATTCCAGTCTGATTGCAGCTTGCAAGAGAAAAGAGATTAATTAAAAATCATTAGGGAGCAGCTAATTTCATTTGCTACAAGTTTTGGAGTTTCAGCAGCAATACCATCAGAAATAGGGGATTATTCTAACTGAAGCTTAGTTATTTGTTGTTTTTCTATATCTTTTGTTATGGTGATACATTATGCCCCTATAGAAGCCAAAGTTTCCGCTTGAAGCAGAAAGCTAATGTCGTTTCTGCAACTACTTGGGTCACCATTTGCATCTTTATCGATTCAGCCTGCTTCTTGCGCGTGTTTTCATG
This sequence comes from Nautilus pompilius, assembly GCA_018389105.1. Taxonomy (NCBI): domain Eukaryota; kingdom Metazoa; phylum Mollusca; class Cephalopoda; order Nautilida; family Nautilidae; genus Nautilus; species Nautilus pompilius. The sequence goes on along the minus strand of JACATO010000648.1, from coordinate 2,393,323 downwards.
GGCATGTACACAAAATCTCTCTTACTGGATTTAATGCTCGCTGTTTGCCAGTCTGACCTTACTACTACACTTCTCCTGAAATGCATTGTATTGTCGTAAATACCTAAGATGTTCAGAATTCTAAACCATTTTACATAGTTTTGATTGTGCCCAATAATTCCCTTGTTATTTGCCCAGGTCAGTGTGTGTGTATTGTTATTTTTTTTTTAAAAATTTTTCTTGGAATTGCTAGATCACAACTGCTCCATCAAGTGGATTCAGATGCAGTCCAAATAGCATCTATGCTGGTGTCTAAGGCTTCATCAAGCAAAACACCTGATAACAGGAATGCTTACCCTGATGAGGTCTCTCTCTCTTGATCTTAAACCTTTTTTGACGACAAACAAAGCTTGCTTACATTAAGCAATATATTATCTATCCTCCTGACTGCTGCTATCTAGTGGTTTAAGGCAATTAATAACATGGCGAACACTGGGATCAGAAACATGCTAGATCTAATAAAGATGCGAATGCTGAACCTGCACGTGCGGTCTATTCCATATCTTGATCACCCCCCCCCCCCCAGGTAAAGTCACCTGTGATAATACTATTGAAAAAGCCGCATCATTTTTTAAAAATTTTTTTTACTGTATTGTACCTATTTCAGTCTACATGCCTGTAACTCCTAAAATGACAAGATTTTAAACAATCAGTTTTGGTAACAATACTTCTGGCATTGGCGTGGCAAATTTTGAATGTAGATGGTAACTGGGAACTATGAACACTATCACCATTATGCCTTACGACTTTCTCTACACCTCTCTCACCAATCTCACCTGGCAAATTATTTTCCCTTAACAGTGGAGAAAATTATGATCTATAAAATTCCTCTTCCATTATGTTATAAACTATACTTCCCCCGCCACCTGCTTTCAGCCAGGTGTCTAAAAATTATTCATGCTCGCCCTTATGTAGCCACTGTACCTGTTCATTAATAATAATAGATGAAAGATGAGATTTAAGGTGATGACATCCATCTTTAGCTAGGTATACACAAGTTTTAGATACCCTACTACTACGAAATTTTATTGCCAAGCAACATATCTACTTGTTTATAGTTCAAGTCACCAAAGAATTTAAAAAAAAAAGAATTGGTGTTCCTTCTCATAGGTTGGTTTTGCTGTTATTACTTGAATTATTCGCTATACAGGCAGTCCCCAATGTAGGTATCCCTGACTTACGTATAGGATTGAGTACCCAAACCCTTATATAAGTCGGGGACTGACTGCACTGCCTTTCAAATGATCCAAATAGAAACCTTGGCTGTTGAAGGAATTAAAAGGACAAGAAGCAACATTGCGATAAATTATATCATTTAAAGTTATTAATGTAATGAGTGGCATTTCACAGATCTGATGAAGTCTTGTTTATATTTACAGTGTTTTGTTTGTTTCCTTTTAATTTTAAAGTGTGGCAAGGGAGGTAATTATCTGCATTCAGGACGCACTAATTTAAAGTCTCCAGAGAATTTTTTTTTTTAAAAAAAAAAAGGGTGGTCTGTTAACAGAGATATAAGTAAATATACGAAGTGATGGCCCATCCCAGCACTAATCAGACAGTGGTTTGATTATTGAGAGACTTGTTGTTATCACTCGAATGACATACAGCAGAAATATCATATATCTATATATATACAGGGTGTCCGTAAAGTTACTATACAGTCTTACCAGTTTACGATCACGTCCCAATTGAACCAGCCTGGAATAACTGTCTGGGCAGGAATATCGTCTGATGGAATTGTGGGTCCACAGTTCTTCGACGGAACTGTTTACGGAGAAAGGTCCCTGGACAAACTGAGAAATGTCATCGTACCGGCCATTGAAACAACGACCAGTAACTTGTAAGACTGTATAGTAACTTTACGGACACCCTTATATATATTATATTTGTGTGTGTCTATATAGAATTATGATAGCCACAGGAAATGAATGGCTGCTGAGCAGAGAGAAGAAGAAACTTTATCTTATGCTGCAGAAATGATGAACTATCTGCACTAATGAACAGTATTTTTGGGAAATTTTTTCTCTCTCTCTCTCTCTCTTCTTTTTTTTAGATGGATGTGAAGCTTTTAATAACATCTTCCTAGAATATAACTATTATGCAAATTATTTTTCTGTGTGCCCAAATAAGCGAGTGATTCTTCCACCACCTCTTTTGTCAGGTATCATTTCCTGATAAAGCAATTTTCGCAAATGAGGAGTTTCACAACTACAAGACAAACCAACCATCAACCATTTTTACCCAAAGACCGGTTGATACATGTAATCGAGTCCAGGGATGTATAGAAATTTCCACCTGCCAGTGATTGTGTTTGCAAAAAAACATCATTAACAGTATTGATCAAGGAAGAATGTATCATGCGCATTCAGCCAGAAATAAGGAAGTAATGGTTGACATACATAGCATTATGGTAATGTTCAGCTAACATCTTGATTGTAATTTATTAACCAATGGGAAAAATATTGTACATTTTTTTTTTTTTAAATGTGTACATGTCACAGATATTGATTTAAAGGTAGAATTTCCATAGGCTAGAAAAAAAAAAAAGGGATTGTTTTTCACAAATGTGTATTAATATTTCCAGAATTTCAGTAGGGAAAGTCAACCAAAGTCAATTACTTTTAAGTGGACCCATTTGTACTTGGCATTGGAAGCATGAAGTCGTCATAGTTTATACAAGCTTCTCACAGGTTTGTGAACGCAGTCAATTCACCTGCTACAAATATAAATCATGCTGTATGTATCTGGACAAACTCTTTTAGAATTTTTTCTTGATTATTCTGCATGTTATCTCCACTTGCTGCTCATCTGTGCCAATGCCATCAATCCATACACAAAACATTGAAAACTTGAAAATATTGTGTCGAATATAAATCGATCAAATACAAATTTGCATACCAGCGACATTGCTTTTCATGTCTTTTTAGTCACATGATCTTTTTAAGATGCCATATGCGGTGCAGTTGCAGTTTCAAACAATTCTGGCTGGAAATCCTTTTCATGCAGTTGAATTATTCGCTTTATGAGCTGTTAGATTCTGGCTGCCTAATGTGCAGCATAAATCTTTGTAATGACCTTCATATGGGACAATACTTCTTGTACTGGCTATAAAAGAAGAGAAAGATCCATGGTCACTGGTGAATGTATTAACTATTTCATTAATGCCAGTAATGTGCAAACCATTGGTTTCTCTAGGCTCTACTGGAACATGGTTCCCAATAACTCTATCAACTTCACAGGCTTCACATATTCATCACAGGGACTGTCTGGCAGAGGAACATCTAAATAATTTCAGAATAAACAAAACAGACAGATATATTTCTTTAATTTAAAAACTGACAGCTAAGATGACCATGTGTGTAAGGCAAACCCATTGAGTGATTTCATTTATTTCTGAGTTTGACAGTTTATCAACTGAGCCATGCAAAGAAGTAATAAATAAATAATAAAAATAAAACAAATTAAAAAAAAGAAGCCATAGTCACTTAAAAAAAAACAAAATCTGAAACCAATATTCTATTTTGTGTTAACTTCTGGAAAACAACTTGGAAGTAATGTTACCATGACTACACGCATCCACACATTTTATGCACCCAGTTACATGTGACTACCATCACTGGTTTCTATTGGCTGTTTAGATTCTCAGCCATGCACTTTCCATAGAAATAATGCAAATAAACTGTAGAAACAAATTTGTGTGTTAAGTTGAGTTAAAGTGGTGTTTCTGTAATTAGCAAATGCTTAAACGAATCATTTAGATCTTTCTCACTCTTAGGACTTTCTTGTTGAGTTGTTTGCTGATGTTTTATCGGATTTATGCTTCAGAATTTTATTTCAGGCATTAGTTTAGTTTTCTGGCCCATTATGGATTTTAGCGATAGGTTCTGACTGGAATTTGACAATTAGTTGCCACCCCTCCGCCGCGCTGAAGGAAAAAAGGCTATAAGACTATGGGATATGAGCTTATTTTTTTAATACTACTACACACTTTTATTGATGTATGTGTATTGGAGACCCATCAGGGCAGATGACTTTTTTTTTTTTGTCTTCTGTGAACAAACATTTCAGAAAATTATTTTCTGTCAAGCGGATGCTGTGACATGCAGAGTTCTCACTCAAGAAGTAGGAATTCATAGATAGCGTTGCACACCAAGCAGACATCATACAATGGAAACAACATGCATGTGCCAGTGGTAATGCATTTAATATATTTCATCTTTCAGACCTCTTAAGTTGGACATGAAGCTACAAATTACCAGTCTGAACAACCCTGATGAAACAGCAAGAGATTTCAGTCCATTGTGACATTAGGGGAAATGATATTTCAGATAATCTAGCTAAGTAAGGACCCAGTAAGGAACGAACAGTTGGAAGAGCCCCACATCATATCAGTAAAAGTGTAAACCATCACTAAGCAGGTATGTGAAAGGGAAATAGAAAAAAAACCATTTTACTCACTAACCTCCCCAGGTAACTGTCTTCCACCAGTGAACAAAGCAGATATACACCATAAGATGAGAACTGGCACCATATTGAACATCTCCAGAACCAGTGAAGAGGCACCAGTATGTTATACAAAAACATTCTCTCTACAGAGGATTGAATGCCAACAAGTACAACCTTCTAAGACAAGCTACACTGTGGTGGCATATCAGAAATATTGGAATTCTGATATAGTAGACATATTGGGGGGAATACAAGACGAAGAAGAGAATTTTCTTTAATCTGATTTCATATTTGCAGGCAATCAATGGTGACTGCCAAAAGCTGAAAGTATAGTCATATGTATGTCTGCAAAAAATTACTGCTGAAAATGTGGCATTCATAAAACATTTTTCAAGGGAGATTGTCTAAAACCTTTCATGTCAAACACATTTAATATTAAACATGACCTCAACTTGCAGACCGATATTTTCAGTTAACTTAAACTTTCAGTGCTTTTCAAACATATACAGGCAACAGTGTATAGTTCTCCTGCCAAAAAGATCAGAAACATCGTGTGCTTTATAGTTGTGGAAGATGGTGTTCTATATAAACTTCATATGGGTTCTGGCATTTCTATGTTTTCTATTCTCACTTCAAACAAGCTCATAAATTCAAGAAATATGGTTTCTGAAGTATTAATAACACTATCTAAATGATTATTAAGTAGATGAGTGTAGCATCAAAACTTAATTTTAACTACTTGTAGTAGTGATGTATGTTAAAACTGTAGACTTTTGTGTTCCTTTAACTTGGTCATGGGCTATAATCACACAACAACTATTAATCTATTTTTGCTTATCGTATTTTCTTCCTTGGTGGCGCTTTTGAAATAGTAAAATAAATTTGCACCAGAGAGAGCATTGCTTCAAGCATGTATATCCATATGATTGATTCTTCCAGAAGAGTGACTGCCCTGTCACAGGGAAGATGTGTCAAAGATTACAGCCTGTTTGCTACTTCAAAGGCCTTGTCAGACTGAAGTAGAAGTACAAGAGCTTTCTTGAAAGATGACTTGCTTCCTATCCTGCATTGTGGCCCAGGGCGGATTAATCGGTGCACTGTTCTAGAGCATTTTGTTTCTATGATGAGAGGGGGCAAGGAGAGAGATCAGTGGCTGGTTATTGCTGAGTTCCTTAAAGAAAATTCACATTTCAGCTGGGTAAATAATAGCCTATCAAAAAAGTAAAGAAATAACACAAAAAATAGCAGGCGGACAGGGTTATTATGGCAGTACAAAAGGGGCGGATACTTCACACGTTATGGGTCTGTCCTTCATTACAATAGTGTTTTGTACTGGCTGCTACTAATTACCATAAATTCTTTCTCTTAAATTGTTCAGCAGTGGAAACTGACTACATTGTGTTGGAGCAGCCTGTATAGACCGGGGCACCACCTCTGAATGCGAACACGTCCCACTTGTAAAAAAAAAAAAATTGCAGAAAAGAATTTAATCAGATCCTAGAGTTTTCTAAAACTCAGTGACCCCTGAACTACTCTTTGGGCTGTCAGATAAAGTGACTCCAGTACTTCCAGTCACACTGTCTAACTGACAGCCATTGGCAATTCATCCCCATCACTCACTCTCTTCTCAAGGCTTGGGGTTAGCCAGGTTTTTTCTGCATAAAAGCATGTCATGTGTGTGTGTGGATTGTAGACTTGTTTCTGCCAAATTTTTTTTTTATTTTTTAAAAAAAAAAAATAGATTTTGTTACTAGTGAGAAGAAAATTCCTAATAACTGGAATCGATCACTGAGCAGTTTTGGCTGAAGCTCATGTAACGACAGCAGCAGAGATGAGAAGAAATGAAGAGGCTGCCTGCCTGCCTCTCAAGCAGTAAAATAGATGGGTATTTTGGCCCACACTGGTAAAAGAAACTTAAAATCGAAAAGTTGTAGGGAGCCCTTAAAAAATCTAATAGGGGGACCATGTGCATAATTAATATAAAAATTGTATTTTAAGCCAGTTTATATATCTGAAGTTAGATTTCTAAAAAAAAAAAGATATGTATTTTTAAAGTTTTTCTTCGCAAAAATTATAACTCTCTTTGGATTAATTGGGGGGGGGAGATGTATTGTTTATACAAAATGGAAAATATGAATATTAATTTACTTTTGGATTTATATTTTTGTTGCAGCCAACATCCATTGAAGGAAGAAGAATTTTCTTTTTTACAGAAACATCAAGTGAAAATACTACCATGGTTACTTAGCAACAAAACAAGTAACCTGACTCACTTGACGTAAATATTGGCAGCCACTTACTCCTAGAGCTCTAGATGGTGTCATTTGACTGTCATAATAATAATAATAATAATGATAATGAAAATATATCTCAGCACTAAGTGACATTGAACCATTAACTGGATCTCATTTACAATTTCTAAAATCTAAAATGAGGTGGTGTTGAAGGTCAAAGTTCAAACTTCAGTTGGAAACAACAAAGTTTAGTGTGCCTCTCTGGTTTGGTTTCTTCTTACTCTCCTTCATCAGCCAGCCGCTTCAGATTCCTCCCATATCTAAAAATGAGGAGTACTACTATGTTTTCCAGGTGTATGCGGTAGAGGCACCCAAGTGATTGCTGCCCAAGTTCCCCCCCTCCCCATCTGTACCTGGGTAACCTGCTGCTCAATGACATCTTTAGACCCGAAAAGATCAGGACAGGAGTTCACCAAGAAGAAGAAGAAGAAACAATCTGTTCTGTTGGAAATTCATTTGTTTTTATTATCACCATTTCGCACCCCATCAAGTTATTTGTATATGTGATGTTCTAGGTAGACAAAATCTCTGGTGTCTTAGAGTTAAGTAACATTGAACATGTTTATAAAGTAAAAGTTATCATTTAGTTTTACACTTTTTACATTGGTACTTCACACTGAAGTAAAATTTCCAGTAAAGACTTGTAATTTAAAAAAAAAAAGAAGGAAAGAGTAAGAGTGGATTATCTCCCTTGGCAGTTTTAATGAAATGGTTAACTGGTAAAAAAAATTGGTAACAGGAAGCTATGTATTTTGTTTTTTCTAGCATTTGTTGAAAATTAGTTTTAAAAGTTGTTACTTTATCATCAGAAGAGAATGAAAATGATTTATTCCCTCCATTTTATTTCTTTTTTGTTTGTTTTCAGCATTAGAAGGGCAAACTGTTCATTTTCCAGCTTACAATACCTATGGCTCGATAGTGTTAAAAGGGTTTAAGTGATGAACTCGGGGGTTTGGAAGCCACTTAGCCTATTAAAGAAACTGATCTTTTATTCTTGTAAGAAAATAAATGGATATACATTTTCTAAATGTAGGACTTGACAATGGAGACCTGCTCTTCTCACTAATTCAAACCGTGGGATTGCGCAAAGTTCACTTTCAGTAGTGAGAGGTTATAATACAGTGGGACTCACATGCGGGTTTTCTTGGGGGAGAACCTATCTAACACACTTAAAATAGACACGAAACAATCAAAGGTTGGATAATATCTATATTGTACTACATTTATAATATACAGGTACATTTTATAAAGGTGGTAAACCAGATTATTCTAATATTTTTATTAAAATAAAACTTTTCCGAAACACTAATGAAATTAACACACAGGTTTGTGGATAGACATTTAATTAATTTCTGCTTACTGTTTTACTTTCTTTTCCAAGATAATGCGCATTAATGTTTAATTCAAGTCATCTCAGATGGTATGTAGACATCGATCTGGAAACACACCACAATTACTGACAACAAAAAAAAAATATCAAGGATTTTAGTTTAAAAATTCTTTTATCATAATAGCATGAAACATTCCATTTGGTTTTTCCTGTAACCACCCACTTGCTGTTTTTTGTTGTTTACAGTATTTGAATATTATTTTTTGAACATGGAAAAAGCAACGAACATTGCCCCACCGATAACCGAGAACCCCCTACTGGAGTTGATGATGCATATTTTGATTGATTTAGCCGAGCAAGCAGAACAAACGGACTGCTTCTAAATTTATTTTGAGGCTTCAGCTTTTATGGCAATGCATTATGGGAAATTTTTTTCGCAATTACTGGCAGAGATATGGTAGTTTAAGATTTTCTAAACGTGCACAGATGTGTATAAATTTAATATTCAAAATTAAAACTTTCAGATACGGATATTTAGTCAGTTTTCTATTAAGTTTTCAATTAATTCTGGGGTAATGTTTCAAATGCAAACAAAATTAAGGAAAAAAATGTTTACTGCAACTCCTATTTGAAATGCTTCAGCTCATCTGAATGTTTTGCTGTAACTTCAGCACACAAGGGTTATTTCCTTGTTAATTACTTCTCTTGATAGAACATCTGGCGCTCCAAGGGTTAGTGCTGGCAGCCTGAGTTTGATCCCTGATTGGCTTGGTTTGATGTACCCCCCTTCACCCACCAGTCAACAACATGGGTATCTTTCTGGCTACCCTGATTTTCTCTAACCCCAGTGCGTTTGTTGTGCTGGACAGGCAGCGCTCTCCAGTGAGAAATTGTGGTACTATACTCTTTCACCAGGGTGTCTCCCTTGTAGAAAGGGTTGCGGTTATTGAAAAGACTGGTTTAGGACTGAACATTTATTTTTATTGTCTCTCAAGCTTAATCAAGAGCTCACCATCAGTTACAGCTTGAGTTATGAAACATTAGCAGGTCTTGTATTCATGTATATTTTTGTTGCAGTTAACTTTTTTTTATTACTGTTATCTTTCACTTGTTTTTTTTTTTAAAAAAAATATTTATCCTGAAAATGAAAATAAAACAAACTTTTTATTATAGTTTATGCTTTAAAAAAAAAAAAATATATATATATATATATTTCCATAGTTAATGTAACGTTTTACAGTCAGCGTCTCATAAAAGCAATCTCTGGTACTGGAGAAAAGTGCTAACAATTCCATTATAATCTGAGGAAGTCAACGAACCAGAACTATTCCATTTCCTTTGGGTTGTCGACAAACACATGAATGATAAAATTCCCATCTCCTTTTTCTTGTAATCAAATTAGATGCAGTGAGTACAAATGTAAAATCTGTTTCTGTGGATATAGTGTATCTGGAGATAATTAATCGCTACCACATGGTTAACAAATGGAAGTTTTCAGTGCCAGATAACATGATTAGTATCAAGAGTCTACTAAAATGTTACTGCAGAGCATCCATTTTTCATTGAACAAAACAGCTGTTTAACTCTTTATTTTCCAGATTTTTTTTCTATCCGTATGTTTTGTCTGCATGTCGGAGGGAGGAAGGTCCTGTAGAGAGAGTGAGTTGTTAATACAGCTGAGGTAATGCGGAAATGTGTTGTTGTTTTTCTGTTTTTATGCTTGGCAATGAAGAAACTGCTTGATATCCTTGTGACCATCACACCCTCGGGTTCAAAAAGTTGGCATTAAACAGCAACAACAACAACAACAATAACAACAGAAAAATATTTTAAGGAATGGAAATCTTAAAGTTGAGGAAAGTTCAGTATCGATGTTATATTCTTATACCACCTGCGGCACCCCAACAGCAGATGACAGTATTCATGGTGTCACGTTTATTCGATATAATCATTCGATTTTTTGAGGCGTGTGGCCGTGGGCAGCGAGGAATAGACTGGAGCAGTCACGTCACGAGCTGCTGGGATGGATGGCTGTCCATTGTCGCTGCACTGCCTGCATGGGCTATGCAACGCTCTGTGGTTGTATGGCTGCTGTTCCAGTAGGTGCTCTAACCCTGTCTGACAGATGCTCACTGGGGATCAGGGTTGCTGATCCAATACTTGGATGATGTGTTTATTCAAATTGGCCCACACTTTCATACAGAAGAGCAGCTGTTATGACCCTGTACAGTTTTTTGACCAAGGGTAGCAGCTCAGGGTTAATGTTATTCTGAGTGACAGAGCCGGTCTTAGCTATAGGCAACATAGGCAGTCGCCTAGGGCGCCATCTGCTGGGGGGGGGGCACCTCTTTAGCAATCCAAGTTTATCTTTATTTTTGTTTCGATGATTAGCATTAGTTTGAACACTTTATCATTGTTGTTGTAGGGCTTGCTGTGTGGCCATTGTATGATGTTTATCATTGTTATTGTAGGGCTCACTTATGGCGATGTCATAGAGGACTTTGCAGCAAAGGCGGCCAGGAAAGTGAAACTGTAAATTGAGGAACTCTCGATATCTTGTCATTCAGTGCTGTTAACTGTCTGTTGTAAAAACAGGAATAACTATGACACTAGCAATCTAGTGTATTATGTATATAAGGAAATAATACTATAAATAATAGCTTAACATTTTTGTTAGTGTTGCTAAGTTAGCGTCAGATTAGCAGCATTATTTCCTTATTAAGGCATGACGCATAAGAAAGAGGGCCAACATCATTATTATGTATATAGTTCTTTAAAAATTGTGTTCTTTATTACATATTTATTGTTATTTCATCTTCTTTGTTATTAAGATCTGTTGTTATGTCTAATTATTTGTTGCATTAGTTTATTAGTTAAATGTTGTATTATTTATTACTGTACGTTAATATTATATTCGTGTGTATTTTGCATGTTACTAGTTTTATTGCTGTAATTAAATGCCATCTGTTTCTTTACACCCTTCGTTTGTGCAATTTTTTAAGGTAGGTGTGTGTTGAGGGGTGCTTTTTATTGTGTGGGTTTTAGGGGGCACCAGTGATGAGGTTCGTCTAGGGTTCCACATAGGCTTCGACCGGCTCTGCAGAGTTGTCTAACTTACATTTGCCACCACTTTGGTATTAGAATCTGGAATTAATGGCAACTCTTTCACACACCTTGTGGCTGCCAGATCAGCGAGAACAGCAATCACATTCAGCTTGGATTCACCTGAAGAGATGGTGCCCTTCCCGTCCTTGATGACTGCAATTCTTCTTCTTCTTCTTCTTTTTTTTGTCCAAGTAGCGATGGTGAAGCAGGAGCAGCGAGTACAAATACTTGGTTGTTCGACGTGTGTGTCGAAGGGCTGTTCTGCCACTAATCCACCTCTGTCTTGCAGTAACAAACTATTGTCCTCTAGTGGTTCTCGTTTGTGTGTGTGTGTGGGGGGGTCAGGGCCCACAGATGGTGAGGTGTTTCTTTTTTCTCATTTTGTGCCGTCTGTTGTCTTAGTAGCTTGCTGATATTTTATGTTCGGACTCTGATGTGACACTTCCTGTTCTCACTTTTGCTGCCGGACATTTGGTGCACCCTTCTTATTTTTTTGGGGGGGATTCTTTGGTGAGCATATTATTAATGTAGTCGGAGCCCCCATCGCGTGCACGTATGCCGGGTCTAAGGCCAGACGAACATTCTTTGCCCGTTTCAGCTCGTTGGTAGTACCTCTGTGACGCTGTTGTTGCAAGCCTGTTCTGACACTCACCAAGCCAAGCCAGTGAGTTGACTCTGGCCTTTGGGAAACCAGTCCCCCTGATTCTGGCCCCCTTAACTGCTTCATGATCTGACAAGGCCAGGTTGTGCAATAACTCACTCATGTCACCGATTGCTTTTTCCAGTACCTTCTATTTAAAACAGGAATTGTGGGAAACCTGTCACTAGTTTTTATCTGTCGTTAACTAATATGAAAAAACCCCAACAACGTAGAGCTGCAATGGCTGGCCTGCTCCTTGGCGCACTGGAAAGCCTACTTCTGACATACCTGCTGTACTACTTGGAACTGAAAAACAAAGGTAGATTGTGTCTAGTTTTACTTAGTTTTTTGGGGTGGTGGGGAGAGGGAATGTTTACATAAATATCAGAGTAAAGTATATAGTACAACAAAAACATACAACAACACTAAGAGGTTGAATGGATCAGGTGATTTCTGCTCACCTTAGCAAAGAACTTTATTATTGTTACTTGTCTCCTGATGCACTTGAGTGTTAAGTAGGCTGGGACCTGAAACACTCACCTGGGGATTTGATCTGTGACACTGCAAAAGTGTCCAGTCTGCTCTGACTTCAACTGATCTAACGAACCTAGCGAAAGCTTCTAGTATAATTCTTTATTTTTTAGATGTGAATGGAAACCACAGAAAATTCATGGAGCTGGCTGATGAAGAAGAAGAAGAGGTACCCCAGATTGAGCCAGCCACCTGTGGGAATGTAAGCCAGGCCCTGCAGTCATAGCAGTGCAGTAGTTTACCACCAGCCTCCTGTGTATTACCTGCAAGCTGCTATATTGGGTTTTCTTTAAAAATGATGGAATCCTAATGTGTACATTGTTATGAACCCACACTAAACACCGAAGACTCTACTCCTCCTCATTTCCATTTCCCTAAAAATGCTTTATTCGATTAGTCTGCACTCATCTTAAGACTGTATTTAAGGTTCTCGTTTTGCCTATTGGAGTGCCGATCATTTTGTCTTATAAAATGCTAGGTATAATAAACATGATAGAAACTAAAATAGAAAGAAATGTCTAGACCGGATCTCACCATTAAAGTGTGAGAAAGCAACATTGTGTTAGGCTCAGAGCAGCTCATGATAGTTATGACCATTTAACTGCTGATGACAACCAGTAAGATGGAACAGTTAAAAACCTGCTTGAATGTATGGAGCAGGTTATGCCTGAACACGAATATCTACAAGCACAGTAATTATTGGAATTTATTCTCTCTAACAAAATTTTCAAATATACTGCTAATTTAAAAAAAAACAACAACAACAACAAACAAACTAAAATAATGACAAGTTAAAGGTGTGTGAGATAGACCATTCTTTTAATAAATACAGCCTAAGTTATAAAATAAAAAGCAACCAACTAACTATATGTTGATTCCATACTACATAGTAAATATTGATTTAAAAATCATATATGCATGACTACTTTCATTTTACGTTATTGCAACAGTTTCGTGATTAAATCCAGAAACACGATATCTAATGCTTATTTTTTGCTGTTAAGATGTTCGTACAATCATATTGTATGGATGGAATTTATGTTGGTCGTCTTTCATTTCCTTCCAGAAGTTTCCACCAGAATACTTTCCACTATTCCAACAAGTGAATTAATATGATCGTCACGCCAATATATATTACCATTTTATTAGCAGCCTGTTTTCAGCCTATTCAGCTGCTGAGCTGATGCAGTCACTGAGCTCCAACAACGTCTCACAGAGAGCATGACCTTGGATTATGGCTAAATGAAACTGGATGTGAGCTGCATGCTGATGAGGAGACAGGAGGGGAGATGTGTGAATCAACATCTCATTGCAATGACTAGTAAATACTTGATGGTGGTCGCATGAACCATTTCGACCTCACTCATGGCCTGGACAGAAAAGCTGTGATGCCCAAGACAATAATGGCAGGTGGACAGACATTGGTCATACTAACCATCCAATAAGCCAAGGTCACAGTCCACGGGGTTTCCAGTGCCAGGCAGTCTGAGTGAGACCGGGGGCATATGTTCAGGTAATTCAGACATGAAGTCTACGGAAAGCAGACCGAGTGATATACAAATGAGAAAATCTGCATCTGGTCTGTGGTGGAAGTTGCTGGTCTATAATATGCAAGGATAAATGGACCAATAAATAAGTAGCTTGGAGTTTCAAAACTCACAGAAAGATTACACTTTTAGTAGCTGGTTTTATAAACCAATCTCAAACATTCTAAAACCTATAAAATTTCACATTTGCTCATTTCCCTCTGTACTCTCAGTGAGTGCGCAGTGGCAGCTGCTGTCATCCTATTACTCAAAATAAACATGACTTTTAAAAATTTAAAGGTAATTATGCCCTGACTCGTGCAACAAAGTGACATTTGCTTTCTTTCTGGTTTATCATTTACGTATTCTTTTTGTTAAAATAATATTTTTTAGTCAAAATAATATTGCAACGTGTGCATTTATTACAGTTTGCTACTGTCACTTTAGTTATTACAGCTCCACAGGAGACTGGTACTGTGTTGGAGATGCTTATTCTGTACCTAGGCTCCTATGATATTACAGCAATACTTAACTAGCCCCCCCCTTTTTTTGTGTTATGTTTAAAATGAATTTTTTATGATACAATGCATAACGGGTAGCCAGAATTTTGTTTAAAAACACTGGGTGATGCATTAACAATGGCCGCCACTGTCTGATTATGTGTAGTAATGCAAGCTGGCTCTGCTGACCTCTGCCCTGATGCTGCAAGCTCGGAGGAGAAGGTGTTGGCTCTCAAGTGGTGGACATGGTATAAGCCAATGAAGAGTTAAAGGTACCCAAAAAATCTCTACTAGAGCATTTTATTTTTAGATGTGGATGGAAATTCATGTGACTGGCTGGTGTGGTAGAGTGAGAAAATGCCAGGGGGATATGCCAATAGAATTAAAACTCGGTGAGGAGAGGGAGTCTCAATTATAGATGGAAACAATTGTTTCCCAGATTTACATATTCTGTACACCTGCCACCACTTACCTTTTATGCAAAAAAAATGAAGTTGTTTTTAAATGCCAGAGTTTAATTCAATTTAACTCTTTGTATGCCACACAGACCATAACAGGTTGAGCCATAGGGTTGTGATACATGGTATTATTTTCAATAATGTAACTTTTTGTGATGACAAATCTATAAATTGCTGCAGCTCCACATGCTTTGTATCACAAGTGCATTGACTAAACATACAACCAGTTCAACACAAGTACTAACTAGTGCCTCTAGGCTGGAATGGTATAAGGGAGGTAAAAAAAAATTGACACGGTGTACAGAGGGTTAACGGAGTATGATGGATACCTGTTAACAGAGAAACTTGATTTCTTTCATAGCTAAATGAAAAAAAATTTTTTTTTAATTTGCAACAACTTATCTGCATCATGAATTTCAAGAGAATTTTGGTAAATGTTCAGTACTTTTCAAACACGTAATGGTAAAAGTCACATCAAGAAGATCGTAGAAGCAACTGCATGTGTGCCATAGTTTTGTGAGGTGTCTGGGATTCTGATATCACTTGCTTAGATATACCAAAGTACTGTCTCACCCAGGAGTCTGACTTTTCCCTGGCTATACAAAAAACACAAAATGGTTATATCTTTACTGTGAAGACTTAATTTATTATTTCTTTTATATATATATTTGTGTGTATGTGTGTGTGTGTGTGTGTATTTGCAATTAGTAATCTTAGCAGTAAAACAGGAACATAAATACCAGTGATAGATGTTAAAACTGTGCCGACTTTAAAGAAGTTTACCTTTGAAATACTTTTGTATTCATGCCAAATCAGAGCTGAGTGATAAGTGGACATTAAAGACAAACCTTATCAGTAATTTCCCTGCTGTTGGTCCTGTGTACAAATAGCAGGGAAATTTATTGCATCATTTATTGGCTGGCCTCACATTTAGCAGCATCTTAAACAATTTGTCTTTGGATGAAGACAGTCATTTTAAGCCAACTCGCCTGTTTAGATAGTCATAATTCAATTCCTCGCTAATAACCAGTGTGAGAATGTGAGTGTTTCCAGATGAGAAGTATAAGCTTTTAATGAAGCTGGAAAGAGTGAAAGGAAGTAGGATGAGGCTCTGTCTCCTTAATTTGCCCCACTAATATCTCAGCCGGACTAGAGAAAACTTTAAACCAACTCTTTTGATGGACTGCTCTTGCTTCTGATTGATAGGTTTTAATTAGATGCTGGGATAAATGGCATTTAATTAAGTAAAGGCAGATGATGTAGGACTTCACAGCAAGATCTGTCTCTCTAGCCTCAGCAGTATTTATCACTAAGCCGCCTTTTCTCCTGGTCTACCTGCAAGACAGTAACCTCAGCAAAGTTCCTACATTATTTCTTGCGGCAGGAAGACAAACGAGCAGCAGCTACAAAGGGTCAGAAAAAATTTGCCATTTGCATCAAGGTCAAATGAGTTTACAAAGTTTTACCTTGCAAGCAGATGAGAAGAGAACATAAATTAAAACAGCCTAAATCCTGACTCTTTCCCCCAAATGCTTTGTTCAGCTTTCTGGAAAACATTAAAGGAAAGGGCTGAAGTGCTTGATGATGAATTTTGTTTGTCTTGTTTGCAAAAAAACAAAAAAATGTGAAATTTTTAGTTGGGTGGTTCTTCTGTTCAAATGATTTCTCAGCAAAAATTGTTTACTCGCTTTTCTGTTTGCCACATCTTTTGTCATTTTTATTCTACAGTTTCTGGTTTTTTAAATGCAATTTCTCTAATTGATGGAGTGTTTAGGCTTTGGTCATCATATGTTTTGTAAATAATGTTGGGTTAGACATGTATCAATGTAAGGGAACTGCTTATGGAGTGGAAGCAATGTTTTGATGAAGCTAATTTGCATGCTGCATTTAAATTTTTTTATTTTTTGTTGATAAAAGTAATGACAGAAGAATTGTAAGTCTGGTGGTCTTGTGTGTACCATAACGAATTAGATTAATCAGTGATGATATCATGTCCTCCCCCCCGTTTTTCCTTTCAATGTTGGCACATTTCCAAAGCAAGCTGAAGGAGGAACAGTGTTAGCACTTTTCATTTTATCAGAAATGTCATTCAAAATAAAAGATGTTGACAGGGGCCTTTGAGGATTTTTAGCTCACCATTTGATTAGGTGGAGGATAGTGTGTCAGCCTGCTGTGGCAAAAGGCCCAAGTTCAATTCCCATTGGAGACTGACTTGGTTTGGCAAAGCTTTCCTCTTTTACTCTTCTCTACCAGTCCTGCCAGCACAGAGTTTGCCCCAGGCTCTTCATTTCCTGCTAAAGCTAACCAGAGTAGTTCTGTTAGGGACCTTCCATTTTCTGCTGAAGACAGATGCTAAACTCCATAAGGTATGAGAATGATAACACTTGTTAACTGTGGTGCTTCGCCATCTCATCAGCTGCATTCATGGCTGTAGATGATGATGACAGCAGAAAATGAAAAAGTTGGATTGTTCAAATTGGACTTCTGTGGTTACGGTGGACAACAAAAAATAACTTTTCATCTGCTTCTGAGGTATGTGCAGGTGTCCTTTATCAACTCAAGCAGCAGCTGATTCCAAATCTGGAGTCAGAATTGACCCAGCCCCATCAGGATTTGTAGTTACAGATAAATGTCGTTGTCAGTCGTCGTTTATCAATAAATCCAGCACATCTCCAAATTGCAAAAAAAAAAAAAAAATAAACTCATTTCCCAATATAAACACATTGTATATTGTAGAGTAACTGTTATGCATAAGCTCAAACACATTGAACAACATAAACACACCATATAAAGTATACGTTAACTGTTTAGAAATGCTTTAAGGACTTGATTTTACGTTAGTGAATAGCATTGGTTTGTCTCTGAAGATACCGACAACAGTCCCCCATCATGTTGGAGTTGAATCTCCCTGATAACGGGTCTCCATTGCCTTTATGTGTTGGAACCTCTCACCATGCTCAGCACTCACAGCACCAAGGTTGGCTGGGAAGAAATCCAAGTGTAAATGAAGAAAATGCAAGTTCAGCGACATACAGCAGCCCATTTCTTCAAAGGCTTTTATCATGTCTTGAACGACTTCCCGAGGAAATTGTGGACTACCGGTCTGAAAGCCTCCCATGCAGCCAGCTCCAACGGGTTGAGCCTGAACTGGAGGACTGGATTGGAAAATAAATCACGAATTTATGGTCCAACAAATATTCCATCCTTCAACTTGGCATAAAATTGCAACAAGTTTTTCTTTCAGATAAAGAAATCCCACACCTTCAACACTCATCGCCTTTACAAAGCTCTTCATTAGGCCCAGCTCTATATGCAGCGGTGGAAGAAATATTCTTTGCAGACAAACCAGTGACACATGTTGCACATTGAATTTTCCTGGAGTATGGTCTGCTCTTGACGACCATTCTTTGATCTTATAGTGATTTGCATATTCTCAGCTATTCCACAAGCACAAGCAACTTGTGTGTGTACATGTAAGAAGCAGGCAACCATGTGCTTCTCCTGCGTAGCCTGCTGTGTGTACACAGTGCTAAATAGAACGCTCAAAATATATAACATTAGATTTCCATTGATTTCTGTAACTAAAAATCCTTGTGTATTGGGTTAATTCTGATTTCAGATATGAAAACAGCATACTTTGAATTAGTCTAAGACACATACTTTTACCCCAGTTTTATTTGCAAGTTGATTCGTCTGTGGTTGGTAGTAAAGTTAAAAAAAAAAGTTTGATATATAGGTGACTGCCATCTTGTTGAAATAATGGCAAAACAAACATATTAATAGGTTGTTGATTAGTGTTCATCATTATGACTTTAGATCATTTTTGAACTAAGATGACCTCAGTCTCTTTATAAATTTAATTTGAATACATGCATTTGGTGACATGTTATATATGTAGAACAAAACTTTATGTGAATATTTGAATGAGACGCCTCTTTCAGCAGGAAGAGCCTCTATCCTGTCTGTCACTGATTCACCGAAATTTTGTATCATGGTCTACTCTGCATTACCCGCTCTTAGATAACAATCCAGTTGCTGTCACGGGTGTTTGATTGGATTCATATCAGGAGTTTGGGGTTCTCATACTTTGGGAAAGAAGCTGAATGCCTTGGTTCCTTAGACTGTAGTTATGCAAAAGACAAGGGATATAGCAGCATCATCCTGAAGAACATGACAAATGTTTGTATCTTTCCACCATGCCAGATTACAGCTTATTTCACAATGCTGCTTCCTTCATACTTGACTGCGGGCTGAAGACAGGTTTTCATTAAATCTCCAGACCTGAGTATACCTTCCAGACATGAATTTCTAAAACCTGGACTTATCAAAGACATGACTTCTGAAAGTGTTTTATTTGTATTGTACAGAAGGGGTTTCTTACACGGATCATTCTTTGCTTATTCTGTTACATAGATTATATCAGAAAACGAATAATAAGTGCATACATGATAAGTATTGGAAACACATTCACAAGGAATGTCAAAACTTTTGCAAAGTTAACTCTGGCCCCTTCTGAACAGAGAATTCTCCTGGTTTTGGTATGGTAGCGCACTGGTTTGGTTATCTGCCCATCACATGGAATATCTCAGCTTTGGTCAAATACATTCATTTACAAAGGTGGCTAAATTGATATGGTAGGATGCTGTTAATTATGGTATTATTTCACAAGAATTGCTATCCCTTAAAAGAAAAAAAAAAAAAATCAAAGGGAGACAAATTCTGTTTTTTTTTTTTTTATTAAACTTTTAAAGTAATTCCCAAAGTTTGTTGTTTGAATGCCTGGTAAACCAGTTAAGACCTCAAAAATGTTTGTTATGAAATGTGGCGTTGTTTACAAATCACTACTTTCACTGTTTTGCTAGGTATAACAGCTTTTAATTTAACTTTTTGTCAAACCTTCCCCCCCCTCCAAAAAAGAGTTTTGTAAATCTGTAACTTAAGGAGAAAGGAATCTTGGCGCTTACAATGCATTGCGTTTTTTTTTTTTAAAAAATCTAGTTTATCCTTTTTTTCCTCTTCCCCCTTTGCCACACCCAGCTTTCTTTCACTTTCACTTAAAGGAGGACTGTTGTCTATTCAAAGATTCCATCTCTCTAAGATTATCTAACAAGAAGTTTATTGCTTTAATTGGATAAGCATATCAGCTTTAACAAAGCCAGTGGGGGGGGGACCATCAAGAATCTTCAGCAGTCCTCTCTAATTATTGATGTGTTTGTCATGGGAAAACATTTGAGGAAAAACTATTTCTGAAGGCAATTAAAATGTTTATCTTTTCTTCCTTGGGACTTATAAGTATGGTCTGCTGCTGCAGAATGCTGGCTTTCTGGAAAGTAATCCTCTTTGCTATCATCTTCTTTGCTGATAGCATCTCTGTCTAAAGTTTAAAAAAAAAAAAAAAATCTCTTACAGGGTATTTCAATGCTTTCATCTATTGTGTTCAGACCCCAGTGCTACTTGAAGCCTTCCATGTATCTTTAAATCGTCATCTCGATATTTTTCCTTTGAATGTGGGCAAAGCATTTAAAAACATAGATTTTACGAATTACTTACGGCAAAGATTTTGAAAAAGCCTGAAGGATTAAAGGGTGATTAGACAAACCTTCGAGAGTTGCTGGTGATGATGGTGGGTTGGATCTCTATAGAGACTGATGCTGAAGCAGACATTCCTTGAAAATAAAAACAGATGATAAGAGTATTTAATTCCCATTAAAGTGTGGTGTGTACATGGAGATGGATTAGAAGACTGCACAGCTTAGGGGGAAAGTGTATGGGGGTGTGTGCAGGCCTAAGAACCTGCCTGATTGTAACCTTCTAATGAACAATTTTCAAAAGGAACCCGTTGCTATACTTAACGACAACTAGTTAGTTGATATTTTTTTATTAATAAAATAAGAATGATTAACATTGAAGTAATAATGATTATAGTAAAAATTAATTCAATATTTAAAAAAAAATACACCATCTAAAATATGCATTTTATTGGAATTTTGGGGTTTAATTAAAACTTTATGGTGACACCTGACTATGCATGCAGATCTGGTGTCATGCGATTTTATTCTTTTCCCATTTTCACTTGTAGTGCACCATGCAGCTGTTGTCTTAATGGTACAAAACCAGGTGATGACAGAAAGATTGTCCAGCACAGAGAATCCATCAGTGCACCTATTTTCTCCCTAAAATGTGCTGCTTTCCGCTTTTAGCCCTAAAAGAGAAAAAGTTGTTTTCATCATTTAATGAAGGAACTTCGTAGAGATAATTATTTGTAGCACAAAGGCCAGGTGTCAGGGGAAGGAGATGTGCTGTCTGAAAACCTTACCCATGCACTGACAGCAGAAAGAAAATGGTAAATATCCATCCGTGTAGATTTGAATGATTACCTGAGTTTTTAATTCTAGTCTTGTTTGTTTGTTTTTTTAAATTATGGGTGAAAAACTTGGATGCTTGTTAGTGACCTGTCAGTGTACATCTGTAGCAGCAGCAAGAGGCCAGTGCAGCCTGTGAAGACATGAGTAAGCATCATTTTTCTATTTTAGATGCTTTGTCACCCCCTGTCTTGGTGATTGTTCCAACTGGTATTAAAAAAGAAATCATTTGTTACACCACTGGAGTTAGTAGTTAGAAAGAGGCATGAAACCATACAAGAGTCCCAAGGGGAGAGAAAGGGCCAGCAGTGCAATTCTATCCCTATTAGCTATACTTGCTGGCAATGCATGAACATTAGTATAACTGCTGCTGTGGCAATTAATTTTCCGTTCTCTTCATTACCTTAGAAGAACAGCAGAAAACTGTGGGATGTCTGAAAATTTCGAACCACCTCTGCTGATATCAGGACATATATTGCTTACAACATGTTGTCTCACTGACTACTTGTACATCCTGTTAGTGCATCATTAACTTGCTTGTGAAGTCAGATGATTAGTTCATCAACCGTTGGCTACATGGTTTCTTGACATTACATCATTGATTGTAACTGATGGGATGTTATAGCAAATTTAAGGCTTCTTAGAGTAGAAAGCTTGGCACAAATGATCCCATCACCAAAACAAATAAGATGGGTCAACTAATACCCAATATAATTTATTGTTAACCTTTTATGTTTAATTTTCAAACAAAAAATTATTTAGCTGGTTTCTTCTTTAAGTTATAATTCGTTAATACTAAAGTCAGTTTGTTTAATGGTTTTATAAACAAAAGAATCCAATAAATAATGAGTTCAAAAAAAGTCAACAGGGTTAATTACTTTTATGTTTTTTTTTAAAAATTAAAAATACTTAAAGTGGCTTTCAAGTGTGGGATTGTTTCAATCAGCTGCATAGGTCCCAGTTCATGTTTTAGATGATGTGATTTGATACATTCTTTTTCAAATTTTCTGCACAGTTTTAAAAGAGTAAAATGGGTGTACCACTTCCATTTGCCAGACAAAAGATAAGTTATTTACTATAAACCACTAGATGCTTCAGAGATGAAAGAATGCTTAGATACCCATGTCAAAGAATGGTGTGGCCTGCCACAAAGACCATGAATACCTAGGCACACAGGAGAAACATCCAGTAATGGATTTATCTCTCGGAATCGAAAATCAATTGAAGTTGCTTTTGTAGAAAAGCCGTCTTTATCTGAAAATATGGCAGTTAGCATAAAGCAAAGCACCATGCGGCTTTCTGAAAATGTTTTATGCCTTTTTCATCACCAGTCTAGATTATGCTGATAAATTTTGTTATGGAACTCTTTTGTAATGCATCTCTTTAATGTGCAAGTTTTCCTTAATCGAGGCAGGTTTTTTATTTGTTTTTCCTTCCAGTTTTAGCTGTTATTCCTCGCTGTACTATGACTCTGTGGTAAAGATAGCTGCAGTCAAATCGCTCCTTTTGTTAACCGTAAATCAAGATCCGAAAGCTATGTCCCATTATGTCTGGATCTGTGCACATGGATCTTTCACACTATGGCAAGTACTAGAACTTACAGTTGAACAAAAGGATACAACAAGATTCTGAAATTAGTCATTGTGGTAGTGTCAGTAGATTTTTTTAATCCATCATACAGTTATAAAACATACAGTGTTGTGCCATATTAATCTGGCAACCCCCCCATAAATAAATGTTTTTGACTAGACACTACACAATTTAGGTAAATGGGTATTATCTCTATACCAAAAACAGAGAGATTCTGCAGTATTTTTCAGTTTACCTGCTTTAGGCCATTTAGTATGGCCTTGGTCAATGAAGATTGCCAAAGATCTTGTCATTTCAACAAAGCAACTTGGAAGACCATCAGTAGTGACACCTACATCCATTGTCAAAGCTCTCTTGTTGACATTGGCCAGGCTATAAATGAAGTATAGAATGCAAGAAATTCCTTTTGTCTAATAGGAACAAAATGCTTTGAAATGCCCGATCAGAAGTTATTATCTGGCAAGGCCATCTAGAATTTTTGATGTGTACTCTTCTCTAATGAGTCTTATTTTTAGCAGTTCATAACCAGAGGTTGCATCTGCATATTGAGGAGGTTGTACAAAAGATCTTCAGCCCACAAACAAGTATAGAGGCAGAAGTGTTGATGTATGGGTTGCAATCTAGCATGGTGAAAAAATGGAATTGATGTTTATCAAAGGACATCTTAATTCTGCTTGGTGCACTGCGATTGAAAAGAAACATCTTCTATCCCTGTACTAACAAGTCATATTCAGATTTTATGCCATGTTCTTTAGAAGAATGACATTACATTCCATACCTCTCACGTGACCATAGTATGAAGGGAATTCAGGGTGTTCAACTTCTTTGCTAGGTACCCCAAGCCCTCTGATATGAATTCAATCAAACACCTGCGTGAGCAGTGATCTACCTGTCAATATGATGGAATTAATAGAAACTGTCATATATATGGGGGACCTGGACCAGACCATGTCACAGAATCTTAATGATTTGATGCCAGATGGGATAAATGTTTTTTTGGTGCTGTAAAAGGTAGTTTTGACCATGCACTAACATAAAGAATTTTACTATTCTGTGTCTCTTTTTGCCATTTTCTGCAATAAATTAACATATTGTAATAAAAACAGTCTACCAAATTATTATGAGAGGGTGCCATAGATTTCAAGTACCAATTGTTTGTGTAGCTATGCTGGATAGAAGCAGATGTGATAGCAATAAAATCTTTCAAAAAATTTCTAACATTCAGCAACAGCTGTAATTGCAGCATGAAAATCAAAGTTCATTTAATGATGAAACCAATGTTAAAAACAATTGAGCATGCAAATGCAACTATGTGTTCTTGAATTTGCAAGTTTAATTTTAGTTTTATATTTTAATTAAATTTAAATTTTCTTTTGGGGAATATTCACGCGCACGTGTTGTTAGTATCGCTGACTTTCCCAGTTATCCCATTAATTAGAACTGCTGTATATATAAACATGATTAAAAAAACAAGGAAATATTAGTTTATCATAAAACGGGGGACACCAGAAATAAATTTTAAAAAAGATGAACAACAAGAATTAAAACCTGAAACTAATGAGCATTTCTGTCCAGCTAAAATTAAGAAAAGTGGACAAAAAGCATATTAGCAGCAACCACAGACTGATAACTGTCTACTGTCAAATAATAATAATTTTGTTGCTGTTGATTGCTCCTTTTCTTCACACGGCATTTTATTTATTCTTAAAAAATAGAATTAGTGTTTGTTGACCGAAGTGTGGTCAACTTTGCATACCAAAAGATAGCACTTCTAATTTAATGGAACAAAAAATAAATATCTTTTAAAAACTTCTTAAGTCCTACACGTGTCTACCTGGCATACATCACGCAGGTACAAAAGCTTTATGAAAAATAAAATATGGAAATATGAGAAAGGGTTCAGCACACATTCATCCAAAATGTTTCCAGGTGGTGTTTATTTTTTGTTCACCAGTCTCTACAAAGGGAGACTATTGCTGCAGCTATCTGCTAAAGAGCGCTGCAGGGAAATAATCCTTACTGGAACTCTTCATTTTTATATTTGAACAGAAACTTACATGGCGCGCTGGTGAAGAAGAATGAGAAAACAATGCCAGAATAATACACCAAAATGGGCTGACCCTCAACAGAGGATCAAACTCAGTCCCTGAGCACTGCCAGTCTGACCTCAGTGTTAAAGATTTAGAATATTTGAACAAGTGAAAAGATGAGAAATATCTGGTTTACTTAGTTTTGGTTTTAGCCATTTAAGAGGAGAAATGGTTACGGTTTTGAAATAACTAGAGATTCTGAGCGTGTGGACACTGACAAATGTCTTTAGGCAGGGCTGTCTCAAGAATATTTGAGGCCCCTGGGCAAAGCAATGTATTGGGGCCCCTCAACACATTAAAATTAAGTTTTTCAACTGGGAAATTTGCAGCATTTCATTGCAGGAAAGGATGTCGCTTTCAATGCACATGAGGGAAAGCAAATTCAACCGCTTTTTCCATTGCATTGCGAAGATGATTCTTTGTAAGTTTCATCCTGGAAAATGAATGCTCCCCGGTGTGTGTCTTATACGCCAGCAAATATGGTAAACCTTAATTTTTATTTCTCAAATTAAATTTTGAGGCCCCTAAAATCGCGGGGCCCCCGGGCAACTGCCCAGTGTGCCCATGCCCATGCGATAAGACGGCCCTGTCTTTAGGTTTGCTTCAATTAGCATTACTAGAGGTGATGACGATGAATTAGTAGAGAATCTATCATGAATAGATGTTAGAAGAAGATGCCAATAATAAATGTATGGGATAAATTGTTGACATTTGACATTGGCTGCTGGTAAAATCAAATTGATAGACATTCTCTCTCTCTCTCTCTCCATCTCTCTCCATCTCTCTCTCTCTCTCTCCATCTCTCTCTCTCTCTCTCTCTCTCTCTCTCTCAGGAGCCTTGTAAAAGTCATTATGGCATCCTGCTGCTTTGAATAAGAACCAGAACTAGACTAGTGCTTAGAGTGAACACTGTCAATAAAAACTACCAAAAATAACTGATAAAATCAGTTTAACAAAACTATATACCCCCCTCCTTAAAAGAAGTATACTTGTGAAACATTTAAATTAGTTAAGGAAAAATTATTAATTTTTTTTTAGTTTTAAAATCTTAACTGAAGTTCTACTGTGGTTTAGCGTGAACACCATCTATAATAACAAATGCCATGTAGAGATGGACTTCACTGATTGGTGGATATGGGACTTTACAGCCGGACATGGCTGCAAGGCCAAGTAAGAGAATTCTTAAAACTTGGCAAATGCAGGCAAACTTGCTCGTAAATAATTCACGCTGTTTGATTGATGTGTTTGACCTTAAAATATCAACATCTTGCTGAGTGAACTGTGTGACTTATCTGGTAGCTAGGGCTTCATATTGAAAGGGCAAATAATTTGCTAAAACAGGTCCCTTAGTGGAGCAGACACATAAACAAAATTTTGAGGGCAAATATTATTAGAAAGCTTTATTAATTATTTCTTGAAATGGAGGAACATGGCCAAAATAGAAAAACAATGTTTATTAGTAGTTGCAAAATGGGAAAGGTCACAAATATTGACCTCTTGGTTATTTTATCTGAGGCACAGACATTTCTCTGTGAATGACCTGGGCAGGCCAACATATTCAGGTATATATAAATTCAAACTGCTCCTAGTTAGCTATGCATAAAATTAATATAATTTTTACAAATAAGATGAAGATATATATATATATATAATATATGTAATGAAGGAATCTATCTTGTCCACTGTTGTTCGCAACTTTAAAAATACCTGATGGGATTGATTAACACCGCAGTTATCACTGGCAAGTAAGGGAAGGTCTCCACAAAAGAACCGCCCTGCTGAGCTGTGGAAAAACTCTGCCAATAGACCAATTCAGAAGAACAGGAAGAAAAAGTGTAATATAGTGAGTTTGTCAAACCACATTGGTCTCTAATAGAAATCAAACCTTGGCCGTTTGTCATTGCACCTAGTCATCAGCCACCCAATAAGAAAATAATTGATGCCATGTTGTTTGGTGGTAAGATTCTTAAAGTAGCTAAGCTTAGACCACCAGCCCCCCCTTCCCATTTTTTTAAAATAAAGATTAACTTGTTCACTTTTATCATTATCATAGCAAACCACTAAGTAGAGATTTATAATAACCTTGTTTGTTTTAGATACTGAAGCAGGAGAGTCGGGCATCTGGAAGAGATTGCTATCCGCTGATATTTAAGGAGGTATTCTCACAAATCTACGAAAGGCGACACAACCGTGCAGCACCTGCACAACTCGGCTAAAACCCATCACAGACAGGCTGCGCAAACGGAGTACTGTACTATGCTGAAATAAAAGAACCATCAAGAAGGAAATGGTTGTGGGCAACGTTAAGTACAATTAACTTTTTCCAGCACGGTACTGTGAAAAACTGTTTCTTAATTATTCGAGTTATGCAAAATTTGCTTCAGACTCAGTATAAACCCTGTTTTAAAATGAGGGTATCTCGACACAACAGTGCTAATCAGATCGGGGCGTTTTGCAGCGCAGGTAGTAAATCAGGACCTCTGTTATAGAGAAATGGTTGGGTACTGCTTTAAAAAAATATTCATCTTATTATTATTTCCTTTCTGTTATAGGCCAAACCCTTTAAGAAAAGAATATAGTAGATTCAGAAAAGAAAAAAAAAAAAAAACAAACTTTTCTCTATACTTATTTTTATAGAAATTTTAATTCCACATATTTATATAATTTTCCTACTACTGATATTCCTTTTAGGAAACCCTTTTACCCAAAGGATTTAGACAGTCACAGATGAGGTATGGGGAGAGAAGCAGCAGCAGCAGCAGCATTTCTGTTTATTTTTTTTTATATTAATCACTTCATCATATTTTTACCTAGTAATAAACATTTTATTCAGCCCTTTCAATGGTTCCCACATTTCGGCAGCCGCCAACTGCTGCACTTGTTTTAGCATTTAGTTCTTGCTTTTCAGGTGAGGGGCTGGGCCAACCTGTCACTCACTCACTGGTTTTCTCTCCAGTCACACAATGACTGTATATCCCACCCCCTCCACCCATGGATAGAAAGGCTGTTATTTCCACAGCATCACTGGTGGAATGCAGCGAGTCTGAACAGACCATACCATCACCACCATCACCACCATCTTAAGAGCTGAGTCCCTATGCTGCTCTCCTCCAGAAAGAGCTGAAAAGCAAATAAAGAAATTTCTAGTAATAATCCGACAGCAGGTATTACCCAGATTATTCTTCCCCCCTCTTCATATCTCAGTTTTTTTTTTCTTCCCTTTACAACAATTAGACTAACATAAATTGGCAGGTTGTTTCTCTCCCCTTATCTGTTGTAATAGGCACAGGGGTTAAAACAAAGGCATGCTGGTCAGCCTTATGCACCAACAACACGGCTGCCTCCTATACATCTTAATATAATTTGACAGGTTTGAATTCTCTCACTAATATTTTTGCTTGGTTTCTTAACTCTCCAGTGAACCCAGACTTTGTGAAACTATTGTGTTTACGTTTTTAGATAATGAAGTAACCTCCAGAGATTTTCACCTCAATTATCTTTCATGCCGGGGTTGAGTGGAATACTGTTATTACAATTTGATGAGAGATTCTATCAGCTGAAGCATTGAACTCACTGCAGAGTTAGAGAAATAGAGAGAAATCATTTGGGGCCCTAATTGTTTTGATATCTGTCACCATAGAGACTACTCAGAGCTGTTAGATGAGGTAAAAGCCACGTTTCCTTGGTGGATATATTTGTTTAGGATGCGTCCTAAGTAGTGGTGAAACTGTTTGGTTTAGGACAGTGATCTGGTTTGTTCCGTTGCAGAACCATTGTATTTTCCTTGGGCTTAAATAAAACTATTTGAAACACCAAACTGAATGGAACAAATGAATGGAAGCTAAACAAAGTTCCACAAATTTATATAACATCTTTGTTGTTCTTTTTTCTTTTACAAAATTATTAAGTTTTATTTTTATGTTAAAAAAAAAACAAACAAAAAAACTTTAGACTTAAGAGGTTTACTTCTGGAAACTTCACTAACCCATCGAAGGGCTTCAGCACTGTTTGGATGTTAGTTTTTGCTGTTTATGATAAACCCATGCGGATAAGGAGAGGGTGCTAGGGAGCTGGCCAATAGGATTCCTGTGGACTTAAGCAAACATCTGATTTCAAAGTTCAGCATTGTTCATCATCCTGCACCAAATAATAATGCAACTTCTCCCTCAGAGACAATTTGTTAATGACTGAAGGGGGCCTAAGTCTTGCTTGCAGAGTTAAACTGTTCTTCTTAGTCAAGTAACTCACCTTTGTGGTTTTGCTGCCAGGTGAAAAGTTTGTTACTGTATTGGCTTTTGTTCAGTGCTGCAACAGTTCGGTCCTTATCTTTGAATAAAATAAGTAGTTCTGCGGACTTTCACAAGATGCTGCATGCATGCCATATATATATATATATATTATATATATATATATATATATATATATATATATATATATAATTAACAAAAATAAGTAGTTCTGCGGACTTTCACAAGATGCTGCATGCATGCCATATATATATATATATAATTAACGAGGAGTATACACAGCAAATATAAAAGACTTCACAGATTTATGCAACATTTTTTCATTGTTTGCAGTAAATATATTCTATGTATGGAGGGTAAACTATTGAGGGAGGTAGGTGACTTTGTTGAATTATGGGAAAAAAAGATCAGTTTCCTTCATTAGTCACTGGTGTTCCAGTTACCGAGCAGGGTTAAAAGTTGTTTGAGGAAAGTGGAGAAGGTGCCCACATTCTCCAGCAGCTTGACGTGTGTGTGTGTGTGGTTTTTTCAGTCCTCAGCACAGATCATCTGTAATTGTTTCTAGTTTGTTTAATATATATATATACAGTAACTAAAAGTCTGGAGTGGAGACAAAACAATTGCTTCCCATTTTGGAAAGTGAGCCAGCTGTGAAGTATAAAGAATGCTTCTCTTCGCAGGAAAAA
Source organism: Nautilus pompilius (assembly GCA_018389105.1). NCBI lineage: Eukaryota > Metazoa > Mollusca > Cephalopoda > Nautilida > Nautilidae > Nautilus > Nautilus pompilius. Next base: position 2,363,479 of record JACATO010000648.1, on the reverse strand, counting down.
ATGCCCCCCTTCTCTATACAAAAGAGCTCAGCATCAAATGCGTGTGAAAGAGGAACTCCCAGTGGGTCCTCACCAAGCAGCCAGAAAGAGTTGGAAGCCAGTTTGGAAAGCGGGAGGCTCAGCATTTGCCAATGACCTTCATCATTATTGTGATGGAATCTCATATGGGAGCAGTTAGCTTAGAATCACCTGAAGAGAAGCAACATCTCATTATGTAAATGCATTTCAAAGTTGCAACACTTCGAAATTGATAACTTTGAAATTTTCCTTATTCTGATGCAGTAAACAAACTTTTGAAATCCCTCCAACTTTAAATTCACATTTATTTGCATTAGATTGATCTGTCCACCATCAGAAACAACATGAAACACAAATTCACCTTGTAATAATGAACATTTAAATAAAACTAAGTTTTAATACCTTTGAATTATCCTTATAATCGTTAAATTTAATTCTTTGGTAGAATTATATGGACAACATCCATTAACAAATTGTATGTACTAGGGACATTCAAATTAATTTCAGCTAGATACAATTTTGGTGATTCTTTTTCCATCCGAATTTCATTTGAATGTTATGAGAGAACGAGTTATCAGAGTTGGCAGTCAGGGAGCATGTGGCATGGTAATACTGCAGATGGAGAGTCCCTCATCCGAAGTTTCTGAAAACCCGAAAAGCTCCAAAATCCGAAGTATTTTTGGCGAGTGCCGTCAGTGGGGAAATTTCAGTAGGTTCCTGGGCGATGCGTGGGTCCCGACACGCTTGACGTACACGCATAACTCGCCGCGATTTTTGTGCTTTGCTGTTGGTGTGAAGGTACTTTGAAAATGTTGAAAAGGCCTGAAGACACCCCTACGGTACCGGTAGGTCTACCATGGTGATAGCTTACCTTTCTGATGGTTAAATGTACATCTTTTTCTTATGGTTTCATGCGCAAAATGATTTTAAAATATTGCATAAAACTACCTGTAGGCTGTATGTATCCATGTGCAGTTATGTTGTTGTAAATGAACTTGTGTCCAGTCCCCAGTGGGTTAGCTACCAGATTATGCCAGTATATTTATATTCCGGAATTTGGTTGGGCCACAAGGATTCTGGATAAGGGATTCTCAACTTGTAGTGTAAAAGCTGTGTCTAGAATTAGAATTTACTGTTTGCATATTTTGTACACCAACTTTAAATGTAGATATTAGAATGTACAAGCAATTAACTTGTGGGCCACCATTAGCATCATAGGCCAACAACCTTTCTCTCCCTTTCTCATCAACTGTTCTGTTTACTCTGGTCAACTTTCTCGTTTCCTCCAATCAGAAAAATTACAACAGGTTTCAGAAACCAACATGCATCAGACACTTCTGCGGCATACACTGTTTACTGTGTGACTCCCCAACACAAGTTTTTCCCCTTGTCTGATGACAACTGCTCCAGGATTTCCCATCATCTACGTGCTACACTTATAAGTGCTATCCAGGATCAGCAAAAGAATGGCAGGTATACCTGATCCTTGCTGACTATCATAGTCTAGTAAACTCTGTAAAGTCTTTTCACGCCCAACTTTGAGATGACACAGTTGGCTGTTTCTGAATAAACAAAAGAAACAAAAATATTCCTGTGATATTAAGGATATTCACCCAGTGTTTGGGGTTGTTAACTTTTCAAGAAACAGAAATTAGCTTATCACTTGTTTTTTCTTAAGCAGCCTTTGAACCTCAGCCCGCAGCTTTTGAACTTCACTCCATAAATCTTTCTCCAATCTGGCCTAAAAAATTACTCAGGGGTTACCATCTGTGCATACCAAATCAAAATTGAGGAGTTGTTCAGATTCAGCATTCATTAATCAATTATTTTTTTTTTTTTAAAAAAAAGAAATGTTTTCTAGATTTGATGAACTCACACCGAAATTCTTCCAATCTTAGAAAATAAGCTTTTGCTTTGAAATAAATGATAATTTTGATGAACCACATAATTGTATTTATTTATTGCTTTATGAAAGATTAATTAGTGTTAAAGGTTACAGGGTGAGGGCGACGACACAGATTCATTTAGATTTATTTAATGTATTCTGTGAAAAAGGAGAGAAGCCATATTGTCCTAGTGACCGCGTGTTCGTTTACATATGTTGTAATTGTACTAAACTTTCCAAAGGCTTGGGGGGGGGTGGAATTTCTGGTGTGCCTAATGAACTCAGGAGAATGACTATGCATGCTCATGTTTGCTAAGAAATCTGGCTAAAATAATCAGAAGACTTTAAGAGAACTCTACACCCATTTTGAATACTGGTTAAATTCATAAGCCTCACCATTAGTTAGCTAGTAGTCTCCCTTGTTTCTAAGAAAAAACTCCAAGAATATGCAGTTGAGCTTAATGGAATATCTCATTTAATAAAATATGAAATACGCATTCCATTTCCAGTTTTTCTGCAGATTATGGCTCCAATGATGAGGCAGGCTCAAATTGCAACTGTAGAGGAAGCTTCCAGTCACGTGGAAATGTCCTGGATCTATGGAAGTTCAGAATTATAACATATATCAGTTCCAAAGCCTGGTTATTGTCTGTTGCTGACTAACTGGAAGATACAGAATCCACCCAGCTCTCTCCAGAGACAATGCTTTCAATTCTGGCCATGATCACCATCAACTTCCATTAAAAAGTTCTGAAAGTTGAGTAACTTACTCTTAGGGATTGTGTGGCACTGGAAGAAGCTATGGCTGGCTTAAATGAAAGAACCTACCAAAACTGTTTTGATCAAATGTGGAAGAAAACTGGAGTCTCCAAAGATTATCCTCACAGAACTGTCTGGTACAAAGGGAATCCACACCAAAGCATGACCCGGAATGAACAAAAACCAAACTCCTGCTACACTGTGTGTTACATTAACCCTCTGCCATGACCATCAAGGACACTGTGTCATGCTAATCTGCTACTATGGCCTGCAAGCAAGCCTATTTTCTCTATTAATCTGCTTCCTTATCCTGCATAACATAAGTTACAGTTAAATGAAATGCAATAAATCTATTTTTTAAAAAATAATGCAGTATTCAAATAATATGTGACTCAAAGAATTTTTTTTGTGTGTGAATTACACAAAAACACTTCTACCCACTATTCTGGCTCTAAGAGTAGAATTAATACTGCACTAAAATATAAAAATATAAACAATGAGTAGTTTGAATAACAAGCTGTTGGTGATAAAAGCACGATGTATTAGTTTTTCAAACATCAGAATATGACTGAAACTAATTCAGTATTTATTGTTTGTTTTTCCTGCAATGTAGGGCAAATGTTCAAAGAATCTTGCTTATTCTAAGTGTACTGAAACAGTGTGGATTTTGTCTATCTAGTGTATTTTTTTAAAAAAATTGGTATATGTTCATTTGTTCTTATTCCTATTGCATTATTCAGATGTGACATTAAAAGTTTTAACTTTCTGCATCTTCGACAGAGAAAAGTCTCTCAAATGTCTCACGGTAAACTGATGAGATATAACTCTTGCTATGTATTTCACCTATAATGTTCCAATAACACAAACAGCACTCATCTCTTTGTAATGCACTTTCTGTACCCATGAGTTGCCTTTCTGTTTCTATCAGGGAAAGTCTCTTTGTTAAAGCACTGGCATGTGGTGGTAAAGACACACATTAATACACACACACACACATATATATATATGTATATATATGTGTGTGTGTGTAATGAAACAGTTTATTGACTTTGTAGCTGATTGGAAAAACTTTTCTTAAATTGTATTTAAATTAAAATGGGAAAAAAAATGCTTGCTCTCTGGTTATTCAGGAGTGGAAATGTGTAATTAATCTGGTAATGGAGTTGTGCAGACATGATTTAACTGTTGAAATAATTTGTTATTGGTTTTTGATGTTATCTTTTTTCATGTTTGTCAATAATATTTGTGGCAAAGCTAAACTTTGTGTTTGAACTCCTGACTAGATTAATCCATCTTATTTGTTTCCCTCTGCAATATGGTGTCAAGAGAAGATGTGTTAAGGAATCGTTTGGTGGATGTGCTGTGTGGCAAGAGTGCAGAACTGTGAACTTTAGAGTAGTTGTTGTTTGTTGATCTGAGGCAGTGGGGAAATCAGTATATCTCACTGTAATATTCCAGTAATCTTTCATTTCTGAAAGTAAATACCAATTCAGGAAAATTATTTTTAAAAGATATTGAACATTAGCTTTAAAATTTATTCCAGCATTTTTTATTTTATTTTTTTGTGCAAGCTGAAAATGCATCTGTAAATTATTTCATGAGCTGTTGCGAATTGTTTACCAGAAAAAAAAAAAAATCAATTCAAATTTCATAAACTGGTTAAAAATATCTCAGGACTATTCATAAATGGTTTTGATTATTTGACTAGAGAGATCTTTAGAATCAATCAACATAGCTGTGTTATGTACGACCAATTCATCAACACTGAATCATCGAATGTAATGATAGTTCTTTTTTTTTGTTGAACAACCATAGTTAAGGGGCAATTTCCCTCTTTATTCTACCTTTTAATTTTTAAAATGCAATGTAGATAATCCAAGTGTTGTTTCATAAATCATATTTTATTTCATTAAGGGTAACAGTGGCAAGTCATACTGCTTGCCTCATGTAGTCTCAGGCACCATCAAAAATATATGGCTGGCACCCATATTTTCCAGAACCAAAATTGTTTACTGTGACAACTGATGAATTCAAATTTAAAATTTATAAATTTAAATATAGGTTTTGTTTTCCTGAAAAGAAACCCCCAATTTATGTTTCAGCAATGTTTTATTCTATTGCTATACTTTGCAAAAATGTTCATGAATTTATCTTAAATTTAAAAAAAAAATTTATTCATAAATTTTGATTTGAACTAATTTAGTTTTGTAGTTACAAGGAAACAGGAAGCTATCATAGCTCAAGCAAGGTCACCATAGAATGGAAAAATATCTATCAGAACAATTTGTTGTATATTGGTGGCAGGAAGCGCGATAAAAAGACAAGAGGACAGGCAGCCTGTGTATTGGGAAGCTGATCACAGTTACACCTTATTCATACATACCTGTAGGATGTGTGATAAAATAGATAGCAGAAAAGGTTTTTAATTTAAAAGTATGGCAGTTATGAATTACATGATAAAATTTGCAAATCCCAGCTCCACTTTTTGACAAGAAGGCTTAGTTTTCCACATTGTCAATACAATATTTTTTTAATGATGCATGGTGTATTACTGACAAATGTAGTTAACAGTTCGGTCTTCAACGGGGCCCCAGTTCTCTGTGATACACAGTCACTGCCAAATCTTAGACTGACTGCAATGCAGCTTTCTTGAAGTGTCTCAAGCCGATAAAATGTAATCCAGAGGAGATTAAAAACTAGATAGGGAAATGAGCTTAGCAAAATACATCATAAAATTCTCATGAAAAATAAAAGTCGAAACCACAAAAGTACTGGTGCTTTTATAATGCGAGTTTGGCAGATTCAGAAGGAAGAAACAAAAATCATAGCAAGTTATAAAGAAAATGTAAATGGAAAAAACTTTTGCTTTAATCTGTTTTAATTCGAGAGCAAAAGTTTAAGAATGCAGTCAGTCAGCAGTGTGAAAATCACCGCACAAAACAGCCAAACAACAGAGGCAGTAACTAACGAGAATTCATCTGAATTCTTCTAAATGTTTAGCCAGATCCTTTTTTTTTTCTAAGTGTATGGGTAGACATGATACATTTCCTGCTCCTTTGGCACACCAAGCACATCCTCGTATCGGTTATTGGCTTTCACTCTGGGGGCATCGATTACCAACACCTGTCCATCCATCCATCCAAGACAAACGTTTCGTTACTAAAACCATCTGGAGACTTGGGTGCATCTGTGAATGGGTAGGTGGGCAATGGTCTCGCACGTACACTACATCCGTATAACAACTACAGTGTAAGAGAACTGCGTCGAACGTTTCCAGCACTTTGTCGTCGACATTTATCTCTTGGTTCTCTGGCTGGTCTCCGGATGGAGACGACGAGGTCAAAGGTTAGCAATACTATAACCACCCGAGAGACGAGGTTGCCCCAGCCAGCAGCAGCATCATCCTCCTCCTCACCAGGCGGCTACTCGGTCCGACATTCTCGAGTCCTGGTAATTGGTATTTGATTACTGATAGTTCGATAGTCCCAACTCGTCAGACGCCGCCATCATGGCGTTGCCCGGACAACGATATCCAACAATTCATTGCGGCGGGTAGAGGGTTGTCGGGGGGAGGGCCCCTTAACTTAAAGGCGCCCGGTGTTCGCGGTGCTACCGTGTCGCCAATAACGCGATTCTCATGCCAGGCTTGTTAGCCGGACTCGCCTTTGATCCCGGCATCCGTTCACACGCGATTTTATTTCCTGGACTGGCAGAGGTTCCCACGGGCACCTGATGATTGAATACCCCGCTCGCGAGGCGGCCGGTGTCACCCTCCACTTGCCAAGTTCTTGGCGGCGCCGTACACGCGATCTGCTCTCAATCGGCGATTAACTCCATCTCTCAGTTAATCTGCCTGGAATCCTCCCCTTCCATCTGACACATCCACATCCACATCCACTCTCTTGCCTACCACGTTATCGAGACCTCTCTATTGATTCTCTCTCTCTCTCTCTCTCTCAGGCCTTTTGGCTGAAGTATTGGTGGTTACTACTATCAGGGTTTTGTTTTAGTCCTTCATTGTAGCCAAAAACGACTGCCGCATTTCTGTGAAAAGTGTCTCTCATTCAAGCAGCTTAGTTGAGGATGTAAGACGAAAGTAGTGACATCCATGCCACATGTTGTCATAGTACAGTAGCAGCTCCTCCCGTCCGGTCTGCAACCGAAGGGGCTGGCTATTAGTACCCGTTCATTTAAAAAAATCGAGACATGTAGCAAATGGGTTGCTGAGGAAAACAGTCCACTAAGAAACATGGCAAAAGCCATTAATGCCATGGAAAACCTTGATACCAAACAGAGAAGCTACTTTTATTTTAAATAAGTGTCAGCAAGTCTACTCATCAACCAACCCTCTTCCCTCATAAGTAAGGCTTATAGACAACGTCTGGGAAGAGGAGATAACTAAGGAATAAAAGGATAATAATTAACAATGTGATACGCACTGGAATCTGGCTGAAGGTTGAAGAAACCTGACAAATGTTGAAGATGTTTGGTAGAAAATTTTTCTAAGGAAAGCTGCTTTTTGTCCTTGGCATTTATGTGAATTCTGGATAATGTCAGGAGAGGCTTGGCTGGACTCAAGGTGACGCATTTCCAGTCATAATGGGCTAAAGACCTGAAAATGGATTTTAAAACAGGCTTTACATAGCTAGACATCATTATTGATCTTGGATGAATCAATTCACACCAGCAGAGATAAGGACTTCTGTATCAACATTGTTTATTGATATTAAATTGTACTCTTGATCTCCCCCCCAATACATACATAACACATTATTCACAAGATTCCCAAGTACTTAATGAGATCCTCAATCTCCTAAAAATTAAAAAAAATTTTAATTAATAATTTTGAATCTTTCCAATTAATTCCTACCAACTGTTTGCCTCTTACGGTGACTGACTGAAGACCAATGAAACCATTGCTGTAATCTGAAGCCATGTTTAATAAAAATGGTTGGCTACAATCAAAGCAACAAAAGCAAATACACTCAATATGACATCTTTTGTAGTATTAACTTCAAATATTTAATTTTTTGGCACACCAGACTAAAACCCTTGCTTTGTTTTATTCAGTTTAAAATTGTAGTTGGTATTAAAGCAACATTTTATTCTTCAAATATAAAGCTACGGTCATCTTCCGTTTTCTTTTTTTTATGGTACCAGAGGCAAATTTTGACTGTTTTAATAATTCTTTTAGTTATGGGATTACCATTTTCAGTTCCATAACTGCTGGATGAAATGGTATACTTATAAAAATCAAAACCACAAGCTGGGAACTAGTATCATAGCAACACAACTGTGCATTATTAAAAAAAAAAAAAAAGTTTATAAAGGTAAGAAGCCATTGGGGCAGGGATTTTGTGACTATTTACAGAACATTTCCAAAAATTGACCATCTGGTAAGTGATGTAGTATATCTTAGATATTTAGAAAAAAAAGAAAATTTTAAATTAAAGCACAAACATAAAATGCAAAATCACATTCAAAATGAAACAAAACAAACATTTAAATTATATTATTCTCTTTAATTAATTTTGCTAATCAAAGATGGAACATTGAAACTATGTGAAAAAAAAACCTTTGGGAATTTTTTAACCTGTGTACTATGTCAGCAACCAAGTGGAGGAGGGAGGATAGGGTGCGGGGTTGGCTGCAGCATTGTGAGTGGAGATCCTACCCTCCCACCATCCAGTCAATCAGCTAGTGAAAAAAAAAGGATGAGAAGAAACCATGCTAGGGAAATGTACCTGACTGACCTCCTCCTGACTGGAATGTAAACCTAAGCCCTCAGCTTTAGCAGTCTCCCACGGAACCATTTTGTTGCAGCTTTGATTGATATTTAATTTTTGTCACTAAATTATTTTCCATTGGAAAAATGGAAAATGGATAGGTATTTAACCCCTTCACTGCAGATTTTGATTCAAGGACAATATAAATAAAGATTTCATTGACTAGTTGATTAGCATGGTGAAAGGGTTAATGTAATATCGAAACCCTTAATGTTAAAAACCCATTGTGGATAGATATTACACTAATATAACTAAAATATATATACATGTTAATAGCTTTTAGCGCTGACTGAAGCCTGCTTTTGCTTTATTCAAGCTTTAACTCTTGAAGGCAGACTTGGCGTTAATAGTTTAACACTTGATGGCTGCATTGAGTAGATAAAGATGTACGCAGATGTTATTTTTAGGATGTTAGAAGGCTGCATTAATGGCATGATGCTAATCACCCATCAACGATTCCTTGCTTCGAGGAAGCCTGGGTCACACTGGGGTGCTTATTCAAATATCCATTTAACAAATTACTGGATCCATGCCTGTGAATTTCTCTGTTGTGAGCAGCAGGGTACAGTTGGAATGGATGCTCAAAAAAATAAAAAAATTTGCTTTTGTCACCTAATGTGATAGCGCTGAGAGTTTGTTTGCTGCTGCATCAAACCAGCCAAGAGAGGGTTCACCGAAGCAGCAAAGTGACTGCTGCTTGATTGGCCTTTGTGTTCTCTTGACTCAAACGAGAGCACCCAACCTACTGCTGACTTGGCCGCCATTTAACTCTGCACTCCTAACGAGAGAAGCATCTGAAAGGAGTGATCAGGATATGGTGCAGCTTCCTTCCAAACTCTGGTGAGGGGTGTCCGGTGTAACTGGCAGCTGATCATCCATTGTAATCCGAATAAGGACTGTAATCATTTGTGGAAGTTTAAATCGTCAATAACCAAAGCTCGATTTTCAAATGAATGCACCATTTTTTTTTTTTAAATTTTTTTCCCTTAACAATATTCTCTTCTTTCTGAAAGTAAATTAATGACCCTCTCCACACACACACACACACACACAACAACAACAACAACAACAAATAGCAGGTAAACACTGTCTTAGTCCAGTAACAGACAGCTCAGTAATTTTAAGGGGGAAAAAAAAGGGGGAGAGAGAGAGAGAGAGAGAGGAGAGAGAGGAGAGAGAGAGAGAGAGAGGGAGAGAGAGAGAGAGGAGGAGAGAGAGAGAGAGAAGAGAGAGAGAGAGAGAGAGAGAGAGAGAGGAGAGGGAGAGAGAGAGAGGCAGAGGAGAGAGAGAGAGAGGAGGAGAGAGAGAGAGAGAGAGAGAGAGAGAGGAGAGGGAGAGAGAGAGAGACGCACCATAAAAAAAAAGTACACAGCATGTCGGAAGCCCCTGCTAAGAAATCTTCTTTGCTGGGAATAATTTTAACGAGTGCTCTACTAACAGGATTAAAAATCACAAGAACTTGGGAAAATTGCCATCTTCTCTCAGAGCCGTTTTAATGCATTTCTTTTCTGTTTCGTAAACGGGCCATGCAGCGACCCGGTGACCTGTGATTGTGTTTGCTGCTCCAGACAAGATGTAATTTGCTTGCTCTCCAGCTGAGTATCTCTCCTCCCCGCCCCCCCCAACACACACAAACTTTGTGTTGACTTTTCAACAATCACTTGTTTTCATTAAAGATTTAGAAGCACCTGGAGTGAGATCATTCATCCACAGTTTGGTCACCCTCACTTCCTTTCGGATGTCTCTGATAAAATACGCATTGTTTGGGTTTAAGACTGGAGCTAAAAGTTTTAGTTAGGACTTATCCATTTTAATTACTAACCCTGAGTACAGTTAAGGGTTTAATGAAACAAAGGGTCATTGCACAGGGTTTCACCTTTGTCTAACTTTCTAAGGGAAGTAATCGAGTTTATATTTTTTATGCACACAAACCAAATATTAACATTAAGTTGTTTTTTTTTTTTTTTAAATTTACCGGTGCCATAAAGCGAATCTAAAAGGTGGAATGGTGCTATTAATTAAATTAAATACATAAATCAGTAAAGCTACCGATAAAATAATTTAAATGTCCAGTTATTTTTCTTCTTTTATTAAAAAAAAATTTTTTTTAATATGTAAATGAGTTATTAACCCTTTATTTTTGGATTTTTTTTTTTTGTTTTTTGTCCAAAAACTTTTGTAGGCTAAGAGGTTAACTTTCAATAAAAAGGGTCATCGAGAACCTTTCCTCTCGTTCTTTTTAAAATCACAGAGGCATTTTGAATAACTACTACCAGCATAGACAGTTTTATTGCATTTGGGAACAGTTAACTGTTGTGGCAGCTAGACTGCATTTCAAACATTAAAAAAAAAGAATGTGAAAGGAACACCAAATGATGTTAAAGTTTCAGGAAATTAATTAAAAACAATAAAATTTTAATGCGTTTACTTTGCAATAAATCGTTTTCCTAAAGGGCCATACACCTAAGAAAAAATTTGCGTGTGAATCTGCTCATACGTAGAAGAAAAATAATACTTAACAAATTTTAAATTAAATTCTAAAAGCATCTTACCTCTGCTACCCACTATGTAAAGATATTCATTATGCTTAGTATAAGATGGAGGAAAGGGATAGGGTGATAAGGCTTCTACAAGCCCCAAATGTCAAACACCATCTTAAAACCCATTAAGAGAGGAAGTCCCTACAAATTGCTGAGACAGATGTTACCCCTCGTCTTCATTACAGTGGAAATGATTTATGAGCATTTAATTGTTCATGAATTTATTCAATTTGAACCACCATCTTTATCCTTCCTGAATCATTAGCTAAAGTAAAAAGAAAAAAGGTTTTATGATGTCTTGTCAAGATATTGCTGAGCTGGGTATCTAAAACAAAAATGTTTGATATTCATCAAATTCTAAGTTGTGGCAAAGTTAATTAGTGGGTGGTTCAGCAGTAGACTATTAAGTTTGAGAGCTTGAGTTTGAAGTTAGATGGGCTTTTCTTGCTCTTTTTTTCACCAGCTGACCACGAGTTTTTACCAGCTTTTGCTCACATTAAAAGGAAAAAAAAGTTTTCCAGTTGAGACTTTCCTCAGTAGGCAAAGCTAACCCTTGCACCCTGCTCTCACCTGCTTGATTTAGGAAACTGTCAAATGGTTTCTCCTGGTAGAGAGCTCCTCTGATGTTGGCATGCAGATTTCAAGAAAGTTAATTATATGTTAAAGAAATCTTTTTTCTATCACTGGAACATGTTATCCCATCCACCTCTGGTTAATCATGTGCGTGACATCACAACTAAAGCTGTCCAGAAACTGAATTCTATGGCATGAAATTAAGGGAAATATGAGAAACTCTGAAAATTAAAGGTGAGTTATGTTGTTTTAAAGCCTGCAAGATGACTACTACATTTAGATGTTCTGCAACATGTTACTAAACCTGCCAAAATTTAAATACTAACCAAGTATTTGCAGAATGGTAGTAGCAGAAATGGCTTTGATACAGATTGATGTGGGAAGAAACCATAGCCAGTACTATAAATTTAATGCTGACATTAAAGTGGTGTCACACACTAGTCTTGTAGATGGAAATTACTTTTAGAGGATAAATACCGTTGAATCTTGCTCTGATCAGCTACAAACATATTGCTACTATGCATATGGCTTCTGCCAGAATTCTATTAAAATAGAGTGTAAAATTAAATTCCATTTTAGAATTAAAATCCTTTTTGGTTTGTTTGTTTACTGACACAAATTCCAGGACACTAGAAAAATACCAAACAGTTCAATCAGATCTAAATGACTTTACTGTCTAGCAGCAAATATCTACATCACCTAAGTTTAAACCTCTTTTTTAACTTGTCTTCCAAATATCTTACATCAATGAATGGAATGATAATTCTGCATTGAAGTCCCAACAGAATGTAAAAAAAGAAACTTAAAACAACAAATTAACTTTCTGAATATATTCACATGCAACACTAACTGCTGCTAGCAGTGTCCAGTTTACACAAAATAACCAAATACTAAACTACATCTGCTAACTGAAGGCAAAATTTGCAGTCAGATGATGATTTCTTGAATTCCTGACTCATCTTTTACATTTACTTTTGCAGAATCTTTCTTCATTTCTTCACATTATAAAACATCTCATTAATGCTAGTGATAAATATCAGAAACAAAATGGGGTTCTAGAAGAAATCCTTGTAGTATGCTTTTATTAATGTTTGTACCTGAAATGAAACTCTTCAAAACTCCTTGTGCAAAATGTTCCATCAACCAATGTCATGTATACCTTTTCCATTTTAATTTTTGGAAATGATTCCTTGCGCTTTATGAAGAATCTTATTAAAGTATTGTTCCTTTAAGAATATTCCCCAAATTCTCATTACAAATTATTTCACATCTTCAAAAAATTGAGAAAGAAAGTTACTGAAAATCTCAGTTTATTAAATTGTATTTCTTTCTCAAATAAATACTTCTCTGACAAGAATAACAGATTGAATTAGAAATATTTATAAAGCTTATTTATAGCTCAGCTTGTCACAAATAAAAAATCTTTAAGGCTATATAAACCAAACACTCCACTGAACAGCAAAATAACGATGGTGTGTACACAGAGAACTGTCAATAAAATGGATTTTATTTTCCTTGAAGGTTAAACCAGGAGAAAAGCATTCCCTACATTTTGAATCTAAATAGAAGGAACAAATCTACATCTTTTAAAATTGAAGTATACTGCATCTAGTTGCCTTCAATTAAAATCATCATTATCATCTTCATCATCATCATCATCATGGGCAATCGCCAATTTTGTGGTCAACAGTCTTGCTGCCATGCTTCAAGATTGACAAGGGTTTGAAAAAGCTCTTGCATATTGAGTTCCTATGACCCTTCCAAGCTGGGTATTTGTTAGGGGAATACCAATCTCTTTCCCGAAAATTGCCCCTACTAAAGCTCTATACAAGAACCTTTCGTTTTTAGATTTGGGAATAGATCAGAGTATTAAAGGTGTACAAGGGTTAATTAGTTTTTCTATGGTACAGTAGATATAAAGTTTCTGTGTTTTTTTTTTAAAAAAAACTTTACAAATATATTTTAATTAAGTATAATTTTGATACTGTTTAATTTCCAACATCATCATCATCATCCCCCCGACACACACACACAACCACCACCATTGTTCATCGTGTTTATTAATCTGTGCAGCGACGACCGGTCACGAAGCGTAGGCCGCCATTTTGAATGGCGGCGAGGGTCGCATCCTAGCGGCGGACCCCGATTGCAAGCGGAAACCCCCCCTCCCCACAAAGGAAGCGTTCAAGACCGAATTCGATTGGCGAGAAAGCCTCCCCCACCCCCGAGTCGGGGGGGCTGTGGGGGGTGGGGGTAACTAGAAACTTCTCCTGGCAAACCACGGGATACCCATAATGCCTTGTAATCTCGACACCTGCCTGGGAACCGGAGGCTGCCGTGTTAACCAGGTAAGCTTAACTTTGTTCGGCCGATTTTTTTGGGGGCTCCCCCCCTTATTTTTTTGGTAAAGAAAATTACTTCGTTGTTGCCGCTGAGGCATCTACAGAATACGTGGGAGGAGGAGGAGGAGGTCGTATCTACCAGCACCAAGGTACCGGGCAACAAGCGTCCGTTATCCGCCATTCCCCTCCCACCCCCACACACACACACGCGCGGTTCCTCGGCCCGATCCGCAATTAACTTGAAACACCAGTTAATTAAAAACCAACTCGCAGGAGGCCTGAAAACTGGAGTCGTTTTTCATTGTCTGGTGTCGCTTCCACTGATTTCATGACCATTTTTTTTTTGTTTTTTATTTTTTTTTTGAGCAAATATTCAATGATGTATGCGGCCCCTCTTCTTTCCCGAGTGTTTCACTACCGGAACTCTGCCTTAGACTCCTGCAAAGGAGCAATTAATATGTATTATTCTTTCTTTCAGATGATATTAAATGCTCCCCTCTCTCTCTCTCTATATATATATATATGGGTTTTCCGTAATTGTTTTGTGTATTCTAACAATCCAGTCCTAACCGTTTTATGTCTGGGTAGAGCTGCTCCATTGCCAGAAGAGGAGATTTCGGGTGACTGGCTGGCACTAAGTAGCCATATCTTTCGCTAGGGATCTTATGGTTTCCGCTGTTAAGCTGCTTTTCCTAGGGGTGGGGGTGTGTGTGTGGGGAAGAACTTCGAAATCTGCATCTTCTGTGGAGAAGGAAAAGATGGTGGTTCTGATGAATCATTGCAGCCGTTTGAGGTTGAAAGCTGTTTTCATAATTTTCTGTCGCTTAATATACTAATAATCTTTTAAAAAAATTATCCCTCCTCTGTGTGTGGTTTCAGTTGTTCATCACTGAAATGTACTGCTAACTATTACAAATGTGGAACCAGTGATTTTATTGTTTTGCTAAGAAGCTGACAGATTTTGAATAATTTTTTCTTTCCTAACTTGATTCTAGACCAACCATTGTTGTGCCAAGCAGTTTGTTCTCTGTCAGGTAACAGGTATCGAAGACCACATGTATTTAAAATCAGTGGATGGTTATTGTGGTATAGACTAATTGTTTTATGACTCTCTTCATCAGGTAATAATGTTCAAGTATTCAAAGTAATGGACACTGGACTGCATCTGTGCAAACGGTTTCTTTAAAGACAACACAAAACTAAACAACTTAAGACAGACAAAAAAAACCGGTTGTAAGGTGGTTCAAACTTTTTGTTTGGTTATTTTAGTCAAACAAATGTCATGATGGTTTTGTCTTCAGTAAAAAAAGAATAAAAATGTGTAGTATTTTTCAGAAAATGTAATGGTTCGTTTTAAAATAAAATCAGTGGTTGGCTATATGTTGGCCATAAATTTAAAGAATAGATCATTTAAAAAAGAAAAAATAGTTTACAATTTTTTATAAGCAAAGATTTAAACTATTTGCACCTGCTGCCGTTAGAAAATAATTGTCATAAATTTGTGAAACTTAATCAGAGTTAATGTCTATAAGATGAAACAGAAACCACGATATGTAGTAATGTAAACAATAGATGAACAATATTTTTGTAAAGATCTAAAACAAAAAGTTTTAAAATTTTTAATGAAAAATAAGCAAGTAATATTTCCTAATAACTGATTTGTGATGAAACTTGCCATGATTTCTCCATAGCTATTGGCATTACATAGTCAACGATCCAACCATTTACATAAATCTTATTGCGTGATCATTGATAGTTATGGGAAACTATGCATTGCTAAATCCCTAGGATGTATGGTGGTATTGTTGTCTATTTGGCTGGTAATTGTTGACTTTAGTTTAGTGTCTTCATTTTTGGCAATCATGTGGTGTATCAGATTGCCTTGTGTTTTTGGTTAATGGTGTTCCTTGAAAGGATGCTGGTTCCTCTGAATGATAGTTCATGTCATGTACAGATGACGTTGTACAGATAAACGAGCTTGGGTCATCGGGTTAATGCTGATTTTGCATGGTGGCACGCAACAGTCATAGTTCCTCTGCCTCAGTGTTGTTAAACAGACATTTTCTGCTTGCCATTCCGTAGCTGTTTGTAATACACTGTAAGGAAATCGCATTATTTATATGTTTGTACATCTCCGTCTACCACTGTTATTTACGCAAGAATTAAATGCTGACGTCACTCTTGTTTAATATATAAAAATGCATTTTCCCATACTGCAAATTTTCAGGGAAAACGACGCAAGTCTGGACACCTTTTATTAAAAAAAAACAAACTTTTTTTTGGACTGGAGTCCAAATGTAAGTTTTTGAAAAGAAATAACTAGGTTCTCTCAGTTATTAAATGTTCAACAAATCTACCTTTATCATTTTTTCCACTTTTCCTTTTGACCACTCTTTCCTATCTAACTTTACATCCTCTTTTTTATCATACCTATTATTCCCTGCTTTCCATTCTCTACACCTCCCATTAATAAGTAATTTGCATGATCAGATTTTTTTATAATTTCCACATGGAGATCAGAATAAATGAGACAAACACAAAATCTTATCTCCCAATCAAAAGCTAGTCGAGAATTTCCATTCTTTTGGCTAAATTTGATTTGCTTTAATGGTCGATTGTTTCAGGCATCTCTAACTCTATTAAAAAAAAAAATAAAAATTTAATGATGTACTGTTTTTTGTTTTTAAACAACGAGAAGCTAAACTATAACTGCTGATGGTTTTTTTTTTTAAAAAATTTTTTATGCGCCTAGGAGTCTTACTTACAAAAATACCTCAGCCATAAGCTGATGGTCTCTGCCTTTTTATGGTGATAAATTCTATTTCCTCGTAGATTTTTGCATTAGTGCGCATGCTGTAACAACGGCAACCTAGTGTTATTTCAGAATGTTGAATTTTGCTTTAAGGTTGAGATAAAACATCACCATGTCTTGAACTAATCTGACTAGCTCTTATGAGAACTTCTCTCACCGAAATGACTAACTGAAATTTCAATGCAAAGTATGTCAGTGGAATACTCTTTTCCTTTTAGTTTTTAGCATTGAAATTTACATTTTGAATGACTGACTGTTATTGATTTTACTGTAAGAAAAATTTCTATGCAGGCATAAAATTTTTAAATGGCCATGTTAGGCATACAATTTTAGAATGGTTCTTATTCATTATCTTGCCAGTGTTTATACAACATGTGCAAGGTATCTAAAACTAAAACATGCTTGAATTCAAACCATTAGGGTTTTTGTTCATTCTTGATCCTTTTGAGCTTAGTTAAGGAAACAAACTACTGCAGGTTTTTACCAATTTCTGTCCTGCATGTGTTACTGTTAATGTGTTTTATATAGCTGTCTGCTTTGCTTAATTCCCATGAACAATAATAATAATACAGAAATGTTTTCATTGATTGGGTTGGTTTTGTGCACTAAAATATTTTCAGTGTTTCCTTTCTTTTCTCGTTGACAGACTTGTAGATATCTGTGGCATGGTTGAAAATTTTCAAAAACCCAACCACAGCCTAGATGTACATAAAACTATTTTTTTTTCCTCCTGCTGTATATGCATTAAAACTCTGATTAATTTCATAGTAATGGATATTACCTAATCTCTTTGACGTAAGCATTTTTTTCCCTCCTTTTTTGTGTATGGGCATATTTGATGAAGGAATTAAGAGATTCTAGGGATGTTTGCATAAAACCCAGCTGAAAATAGCATTGCCAGAATGGTATCTGGCTGCTGCTTCATCTAAAATGTCTAGTAGGGTACTTTTCTTTTGGAAAAGACAAGGAGGTAGGGGTTGTTAAAGAGCATGTTCTGGACATGTTAAAAGTATGAAGTAGGCAAGATTTACTGAATAAGGCATGTAAATAGACTAACAGCTGTTTAGACTAGACTAAACATTAAAATTCTATTACTAAAGAGCAATTTTACTGGTCCTGTCTCCCAGTTTTTACATGATCAAAGCACGAGTAAAGAGCATATAGCAAGTGACTGTAATAAGAGATTTTTTTTACTTGCCTACAACGACAAACTCATCCACAGAAATATTATTCCATTGTTGCCCACAGCATCAAAATTAATACTATTATCCATGGCAATGTGGCATTTTTCATGAATAGTGACACGACCAAACTTTTTAAACTCCAAAGTGCAATCTGAGAACTACTATAATTCTG
The DNA here is from genome assembly GCA_018389105.1 of Nautilus pompilius. Lineage (NCBI taxonomy): Eukaryota > Metazoa > Mollusca > Cephalopoda > Nautilida > Nautilidae > Nautilus > Nautilus pompilius. The sequence continues at coordinate 2,345,408 of JACATO010000648.1, read as the reverse complement.
ATATTAAGATTAAAAAAAAAAATAGTCTGAGATCTGTACTGTTTAATAGGAACAAAACTAATAGATGAATGGCTGGTATAAAAGTAAGCAAGCCATTTCACATTATTGCACTGACATCAAATGAAATTTGTAGGTACAAGAAGTTACCTTCATTAATAGGGTAAAACCATGCTTACAGTTTTTAGGCTTTTGAATGCTTGTCTCTCTACTATTTTAATAACTAATATTATTTTTTAGAAACCCCCACACTGTCTCTAATTTTTTGTTTGTTTTCTTTCTTAACAATTTTATTTTGAGATTCTTTAAAATTAAAATGTCAATTATATGATGATGAAAACGCTCAACGCATTTTTGGTAGACCATCTCTTCTCACCTATGCTGGAGGAGAAGACAGTATTCGCACTGCAAGTGGATCTTCTGAAGATGGGGGGGGGGAGGGGTTAATTTTATTATGATCTGCCTAACATACATAATTTTTCTTTCACATGCGATGAGTCAAGTATTTGTCTACTCAATACTAGCACGGCCGGTTTTTGTGTGTATGCGATAGAATTCTAATATGAGTCAGGAGCTGGAGGTCCACTATTCGGAATCTACACAAATCCGACCATGGCTGTAACCCTGAAGTGCCTACTACAAGTGAGATGCGTTATCAGATTTGTGATGAGAGATTATTACATTACCGGTATATGGCGGCGAAGATGCGTTTGATAGTGTAAGAATCTCTCGTTTTTAACATTTGGCGCAGTCGTGGTCACTTGTTTACCTCAGCCCCCTGGTTTTTTTCAAATGCAAGTTTGAGGTTAGTTAGTTTATTGGATTTTTGAAATGTATGTAATTTCTTTAATCTTAAAAAAGGAAGAATTCAGTGTCGAAAAATTTCAAAAAAAAAAAGAAAAAAACTCCCTACAAGGCATAAATTTTTGTTGTTGTTTTTCATCCAGTCTGAAATTTGGTTGGAATTTCTGAAGGCTGTAGGGCGACTTCATTTGTGAAAATGTGTGAACTGAAATTAGGGAGCTTTCACTAGTGGACCTGATTACCTGCTGTACTGAAGTATTGTTCTTCTGCCTAATTATAAGCATACGGTCAGCATTTTTTTTTTATTGTGCGAAATTAATAGATTTGATTCATTTCTTGGAAACTGTGTTTGTCTCATCGATTTTTGTTGTTGTTGTTTTTTTTTTTACCTGAGAGTCTGAATTTTGACTCTGGAAAGAACTCCTTTGTAGAGAAATCATCTTGTAGTTTTACTATTTCTTTTTTTTTTTGTTGCTGAATTAATGGATGTAGTAAATAGTACTGATATAAGACTGCAGTAGCCATCTCACCCTCTCCAGGTAAATTCTTTTTTTAAAAAAAAAAAAAATTATACTAGTACAGAATACTGTGCCCTTGCTGCGGCCTGAATGTCCAGAATACTGTAACAATATTTACTTAGTGTATCAGTTTCTACCCAGATTATAGCATTAAACGAGTTGGTAGTTTTGGGTTTCTACAGTTGGAAAAAAAATAAGTTTTGGTCAATAAGTCTTTAAGGAATTTAACCAAGTAGTACAAGATAATACCAGCTAGTTTAAGCTGCGTCTGTATCTAAATTGGCTTGGAATAATGGACAAAGTTTTTGCTTTCTAATGGAATTGTTTGCAGCTTTCATCAGTGTGGAACTGTAGATAGACAGACAAGTGGTTTTAAGAGTGTATCGATATCACTCATTTAATTAGAATAGCGGGGTTTTTACATCGGCTTTGAGTGTCTCCAGTAAATTTCTGGAGCCCTCTATGGATAATAGTTTTACGTCAGTGTGTATGTACTTGTATACTGAGGTTCATTTTCAGGAGGTTCTTGTGCTGCCATAGCTGTCAAATGTGGTACTCTGGCTTGGGACCAGATGGGTAAGGTGTTGAAATCTAAAACAGTCTGTTTGGCAGCTAATTAAGGAAGCATTCTTGGGTTTAGAGCTGTAAAAGCTGACAATTAGCTCAACTAAGTGACCATTAAAAAAACTGGAAAGTTTGATGCAGATCCCAAACTACCATCGCAGTAAAATTTCCTAGTTAAGTAGTGTGCTTATTCAAGCCAAAAAAACAATAATGTTAGAAGTTTTGTGTTGCTATTTTATTCAAGCAAAAAAAAAGCAAAATTGTGGAAATGTGTTTTTTTGGTGTGTTTTCAGCTTCGGTGTATTCCTGTATTAAAGGTACGCTTGGATAATCTGTATGTAGTAATCTGTGATAATCTGTTCTACCCACTGACAAGAAAAAGCTGCTGAACAGTGCATGTGAAATGCATGTTTCAGTAAAACTGTATGATGGCAATGTTGAATGACATTTTTCTTTATTCACTAGGAATGTCTGTTCTGATATATACTGCTTGATTTTTAATGGCAGGTTTTAACTGGAATTGGATGCCCAAACTAAGACGGTCATGCTTGATTCCAAGGAGCGGCATAACCTAATGAAATACAGTAAATGTGATGTATAGATGCTTTGATTTTAATGTAGTAGAAATAAGCTGTGTTCTATATCTTTTTAAAATAAAATTAAGTTAGTATTTTTCTTTTGATTTGCAATATCACAACAGTTAGACCTGTATTAAATAATAATTCTGGTACTAAGCAGACTGTAGGATTTGATATTGTGCCTGTAACTAAAACACACTATCTTTGTGTTTATGCTTAATACTCAAATTATCATCATGAACATAGATGATTTTGGTTCTTTCATATCGTCAGCATTAGAAATGTTCAATTGGATATTTTTTTAAAAAAAAAAAACAGATGACCATGGAATGGTTTAACAGAATTAAAACTAAAAAAGAAGAACAAAACCACCTGAGTCAGAGATGCTGTTTAGGACAATCTCAAACTCGTCTGTCTTGATCGGAATTGTTGTAAATAATCATATAAGATTGTGTTGCAGTAAAAGAAAAGAGAAGACATCTTAGGTGGTGATGTACACAGATAACTGGATGAAAATACTGGAAAATGAAGTTGGTTGCTTTTGTTATAAAACTTGTAAGTGGAGAACATCACTGCTACATGTGATATCGTATTAAATTGGGATTTATTTCTCACTTCAGGTTTTGTATGTTGTTCTTTTAAAAATTGGTTATTTTGTTGAGCATGCTTGTCAATACTAGCCAGTCCTGTAGTTGTGCTCCTGAATGAAAATTCTTTGGATGTTAAAAGCCTGATTTCAAATTACATCTGTTATCTACAAACCCTTGAGTTCTATTGATTCCTAGGTATTTAATGATGAAAGTAATTTGTGGCTATCAGACATCTCTGTTTCTAATTTGTTTTTATTTGGACAAGATGGTTATAATTTGGAGATAGCCAATCAGGGCAGAAGTTTGTATCAATCATTTGTTTCAAAGCAAAAAGTTGTTTGTTCCTGTGCTCAACTGAGACCTTTGTAAATCAATGTAAGCCAAAAGAAAGCCTCCAAAGTGTTCAGAGCCTAGATTATGCAAACCGACACTGATGATTAGTGACATTTTTACTATCTGGGAAGGACAGCTTTTCATTAGTTTATCTTACCAGGTTTTTTTTTAAGAAGTAAGTTGGATGTGTGGAGATGTAAATGAGAGTACAGCTATTGAGTAGAAGATGTGTGGTTAACTACTAAACATGAAAACAAGGCTGGCTTTAAATTTTAGGAAAGTTACTAATGGAAGAGGGGGGGGCCTTTAAATGGATCAGGTTTCTCAAATGAATGGTTATTTCGATGAGTATAAGTCTAAAATCTGAATCTACGCCTTAAAATTGTATTTGGAATTATAAAAAAAATTAATGGTTAAAATTTGTATTCAGCTTTGTTAAAGTAATCTTTTAAGAGGCTTTTTATTCCTGTGAAAATTTACTTTTGCCTTGAAACACAGAGAAAACCTCAATGATCTGCTTCAGGGTTTTTTTTAATCCCCCCCCTCCAATCTTCAGCAGACTTATAAAACTTTGCATACGACTGGCACGAACTGTCGACAATGTTTAGCTGTGGTTCATTTCTGTTATGGGTCTCTCTCTCTCTTTTTTCTCCCCCCCCACCTTGGATACAGGTGGAGCTAAAGGGTCAGCCTGGTGAAAACGGTACAGCTTTGTGTTTGATGCTTTAATGCATCAACCTGCGGAATTTGGTTTTCCAGCAGAGGAGTTAAAAAAAAAAAAAAAAAACCTTTCAGTAAACATCTTTCTTGGTGTTTTTGTTTTCTCCAAACCCCCTGGCCCTGCCCTTAAATTTGAAATGACCAGATTTTGATTTTCTTTTTAATGTTGTTGGAAATCAAAATGACTGGCCGGTAGATGATTATTCAGCAATTGGGGGGATGGGGTGTGGGGTGTTTGTGTGTGTGTGTGTCCATATGCGAGGATCTGAGCCGTGACAAATTAAGCAGTTTTCCGCCATTTATAGTAAGGATTAGGGAAGGGGCTTTGTTCGGTAGTATCAGAATTGTAACTTTGGAAAAGTTATCGGGCTTTCCAGAAGCTTTGTGCTATTGCGAAAGGACCTTTTTATCAATTTTGATGGACATCTGCGTTGTGCAAAGATGGGCTGCAGTCCGTATTTGCTTTGCTGAATAACTCTAGAAGAGACGGGATCTTGAGAGCTTTCCCCACCTTTTCTGACCAAAAGATCCGAAAAGGCAACAAAAACCAACGCCGTCGCTCGAAACTTACGACCTTGTCATTGTTTGCAGTGTTCTGACTTTGTGAAATACAAAGGATGCTTCAGTATAATTTTTTTTTGATTTACAGTTTTTAAATATATATAATAGAAAGCAAGTACTTAATCACGAAAGCTCTTCATAAGGATAAAAGAATCTAGTTTTACTAAATTGAAAAATTTCTTGAATGAAAGTGTTGTAGCTGAATGTTTCAAGTAATATACCAGAGCTAGTTGTGGATTAGTTTTAAACAAACTTTAATAGCGAGTACTTGTAGATTTTCTGTCATTTTGGCGATCTGTTTGTGATGGCGTCAGGGTTAATAAAAGAAATAATGTGCATTTGTACGGTGACCACATAAGACTTGCACCCCCCACCCCTGGTAGAGAACCCTTAACCAGAGGAAAAATTTTTTCAGATAAAACAGTCAAACACCACTGTGGCAACACTATTTCAGTTGAATGTACCTATACAAAAAATTAACAATAATCTTGTATTTTTCAAATATAGTCTATTCTATACCATTAAAATAAAAAAATTGGTATATAAGCTGGAAAAATCTACATTTTAAAAATGGTACAGCATAAAATTATATAGACAGTAAATAAATTTTCCAAAAAAATTTGACAGTACAATGACATTTGAAGATTTGATGTGTCACTTTTTAAATGTGAGTCAGTCTCTGGAATGCTGCATTTTTTAATATTAAAAAATATTGTGAGTAACATATATTTGTATTTATAATAGCGTTTCTTTGAGCTCTACTGAGCACTTACAATTTTTTTTTTGTTGTTGAAACAAGCATTTTTATATGATTTGCAAGTAAAAGGGTTCAAAATGAACTTTTCAGTTTTAATGTACTATTTTTAATTATGACTGTTGTTTTTCTTTTTAGTGGACAGATGTGAGCTCTCTTGATCCGGATAGTAGCCATTCGCTGTAAGTTTTGGTTTATTATTGTGATCAGTTACAATACATTTTTTTTTTTTTTTTTTAAATTTGCTGCATAACTTTAAAAAAATATTTATTCTAAACATTTGGGGAAGGCAACATTGATTAATGGTGGAGTCTGCTCCCCAGGAAAAAGTTTCTTGAGATTAGTAAACTACATTGGTGGTTAGAATTTATTCAGTAGGCCTCGACAGTGTGGAGTTTCACTTGTGGTTAAGGTGAATCTTATTAAGTAAATTACTTGTATCTGTTGATGCTGGATGTGAGACCACTTGAGGCAGAGGTGGTTATTGTGTTTTAGTGGAGAACGATGTCCTTGTGGGTGTTCAGCCAATTCATGGCGTGTGTCTTGAATAACTAAGCCAGTCAGCTTATTTTGTTAGGATTCATATGCAGGAGGAAAGCAGCATGCTGTGTCTTTTTCCATGGCAGGTAGTGGATTGATGCTGGCAATATGGTTTCTGATTATCAACAGGTTTTTGGTCTTTAATGCATAAACTTGCTGGATTGGCTATGCATTTCTGTGTTTGTTTTTTTTTTTTTTGGCTAATGTGGTTTGAATATCAATGCGATGTTCCGCTGATGATAACCTAATAAGTGAGAGGAGCATCTGAAAGCATCTCGGCTGCTTTTGAAATACTGGGAAGCTTGTAGTTTGTCAGGAGAACAAATTCCATGTATGTGTTTCCTTTTTTTTTTCTTCTTTTCTTTTGGCTTGTGGTAATTTTACTTGTAACAGCAAAAATAAAAACAAACTGACCTCAACGTGACAATTGTCGCGTGATAAAGCGCCACTGCAACGAGTATCAGTTACTCAGCACGTGTTACTGTCACTGTAGGTATTTCGCATCAGATGATGGGCAGCTTAGCAGAAGCAGCAGGAGGAATCTTATCCATTATATTACCTTTTTGATATCAGTTTTACAACAACAAATATACACCGCGTTTTGTAGGAATTTCAAGTTGCATAGTTTTAAGAAAGAGGCAGAATATAAATATATGCAACCGGACCAAACACGTAGCATTTTAAATCTGTTTTATTTTCTGCACTTAAATTGGAAGATTGTTGTTTTCTTAATTTACAAAAAAAATGCAAAAATAACAGATCAGGGAGATGAATTCTGGTAGTTTTATTATGCTGCAAATTACTCATTAGAATTTAGTTTTAATTTTTTTAATTGGTTGGTGGGGGGGGGAGAAAATCTTAATTATGTTTTGGAACTGTTGATTAAAATTCTCTGGTTATTGAGACTTAATATATATGCAGGATTTTGTGGTTTACCTGGTGAGTAACATGACCCACCTCACCTGTCACTCTGCAGCATCTACAAGAGCCCACTTCTACCTTTAATCATCATTAAAGTTGAGTTACACTAGATAAATTCTGATGTTTTAGGGTTTTTAATTTCTCATAAAATTTTAAATCCCCCCCAATATATATAAATGGTAAAAAAAAATGTAAAGATATTGCGCTTTTACTGGGTTATCAAATGACAATTGAAACATTAGCTAACTGAGAAGATTCGTGATTCTGGTGCGTTATTTAAAATAATGTTACATCTAGCTTATTTTAATTCCAAAATGATTTATTGAAAATACTGCAAGATTCGCTCTAGTCGTGTTGGAATACAACAACAGTCGCACTTGCCGGCTTTTTAAACTTCTCCGATACAACAACTGAAAATCTGCAGCGGCCAGATCTCTAGCACCATCTGTTTATATCGCAGATTGCACTGGAATTTAAAAAAAAAAAATCCTTAGGTACACCGAAGTGGCTACGCATCTCATTTAGCCAGTGTGTATTGGAAATGTTCTGGTTTCTTTTTATAAAGCCAAACACCCCCCCTCCCCTGACCGCGCTTTAACCCTCCGATTATGTTGAGATTTTGGTTACACCTGTTATTTTTCCGAGTCACTATGTCTGTATGCGAGATAAGGGCCAGAAAAAAACTGGAAATTGTCGCCAGAGTTGTCCGCACGACGACTCTTTAAACCGGGAGAAGTTAGCAGATATCATAGGATGTACGAGTTTGCAAGACACTTTATTTCACCCAACATCAGTTAGTTCTCTCTCTCTCTCTCCAGCCAGGCTTTAAAAAAACAAACAAACAAATGTGTCTCGAAATTGAAAAAAGAAGGGTTAAAGAACTGGTTATACCGTGTGGTTTATGTTAGATACCAACCATGCTCGTCTGACTATGGATGTGTAAGTTTTCATGAATAGCTTTTATTTAGAAAAAAAAAAAAAAAAACTTGTAGAATCTTCAGAAAAAAATTAATCATTGTTATAACAACAAAAAAAAAAAGGTGGGGGGGGGAAGGGGGGGGCTGGCTGTAGTCAGGTCAGAAAACTGACTGTTTCATTTTTAAAAATTTATTGAATTTAAAAAAGTTTTTTTGAAATTTAAAACAAAAAAAAAAAAAAAGATATTTTTCCTCCTTTCTTCGGAGATGACAAACATGACGACACTTGTAGGTGACATGTGCCAGAAGATTAAGACGTTTTTGATTTTTCCTGTCATTAAATGATCGTCAGTCAGGATGCTAGGGGTTTAAAATGAACTAGACAGTTGCATAATATATCAAAAAAAAAACCTGGGAAGAGTCATCTGAATATGATAGAGCTTAATAAAATTTTAAACTTCCAGCGTTGTTGTTTCTGTATTAAGTGGTGAATTAATGGCTGCTTTCAAAACAGAATCAGATAAAGTAATGAAAGCAGATCCTGCCAATGGGAGAGATAATAGTGATGTAGCAGGGAGCTGCTTTTGGTGGGAGGCCCCATCCACCTGTAATCAATTAAGAAACAAAATAACAGCAGCAGCAATGTTCAAATTGAGCACCAGCAATAATCTATGGAGGGGGGGGGGGGCAATTAATTATTTTTTTTTAGAATCAAATTTTTATGCATATCTCTTTTGTGAGTTTGTGCCTGTTGACAGACTGTCCTGTAGGCTATCTCGCGCCACTGCAGCAGTTTTTTTTTTTTTTTTTTTTAAAAATCCATTCGATTAGTCTATAAATGAGCTTTCTGCTTGTTGTTTTCAGTTAGTTTACAAAACTCGCATAGGAACAGCAGCTAGTGTTTTTGCCCGTGTGGAAAGTCTCGATGTTCTGTTTTGTGTCACGTGACTGTCCTGTCATCGTGATCGGTTACAGATCTGTTCTGAAAGTCTTGCACACACATTATTGTTCTCACTTCACTGATCAAATACTTAATTGTTGCCAGCAATTTTCTGTTTTCATTTTAAATCTGCTAACTACTAACAAATGTGCAAGAATATGGTAATGAGGGGGAAATGAAACTCAATCTTAGGTACAGAGACAAGTAAGTAATCCCTAATTTCTCTCCTAAACTAATGACCAATAAAGGTACCTGTTTGCACAGCTATCCACTGTTTGTCTGTCTCAGTTGATTGTGTTCAGAGACAGGGGTTTGTTTGTTCTTTTTTCTTTATATTAAACCCTGTATTGACTCGTTATGATTTGATTAAGCATAAACTGCCAGATCTCTATTGGCCCGTGAAATTGCATTTTATATCAATATTGTGTTGATTAAGTGGCCAGGCAGACACTCTGTGTATGTAAATATTTTACCATGTCCATCCACCATACTGTGTTTGTCCAATGGTTTTCCATGTCAGCCTTTGTGCCTAGGTTGAGATGTTTAATGTTCCTAGCAAACAGGATCAATTTCATGCTTTTTAATGGTGATAACAAGGAGGTTTATTGTACAGATAGTTGAAAAGCTTTTTTTACTTATTTTCATTTATATCTCCCTCACCACCCACCACCTCTAGACATGTTTAGTGACCAACAGAACAAAGTTACATAAGCTGTCTGGATTTTAAGACCAAAGAAATGAGAGGAGAACCTTGAGATTTGATTGGTCAGACCTTCAGCAGGAAGGCAGTGGCTTAGTCTGGTTTTGTTTCTAAAGAATCTTCAGGCTTAAAATAAATAGATTAAGATTGGTGGGACTCAATGATTATTAAAATTCTCCAGTAAACTTAAAGCAACATTTTACTAACTACATACATAATTTGAATAGAAAGTCGACGCATTTTCTCGGCAAGATATTTAAAAAGGAAAAGTTTGCTTGATCGTTATCAAAATCTTAAACACCTGGTGTATATCTTGGTGATTAGTTTTCAAGTTGCAGTTCTTAATTGCATTGTAGTAATCTTTAATGGAAGGGATTTTAAAAGTTTCACTAATCCAGGAACAGCAGCATTCTTGCTTTAGTTTACATGTGATGTTTTAAACACTGTGTGCGTGCGTGCCTGCCTTCAGTGATGCCTACAAGGAAGACAACTCCGAGAGAGTACAGTGTGGCTGTTGTCTGCTAGGAAGTGTTGCCAGTCTTGCACTACGCAGCACACACACACACATCCCTGTGGAACTTAAAAAAGTTTTTTTTTTAATAGATGTGAAAGAAATTCAGTGTTAGGATGGAGACTCCAGTGGCCAGTTGAAGAGGAACGAGATGGAAGGTAGACATGCTGTATGAAGTTGGCCTCTTGACCTTACCATGTGCTGCACTACTGTAAATAAAATGAATTCCTGCTCCTAATTCTCTCAAATATCAAAACTTCTACTTTTATTAAACCTACCTTTTAATTTCCTTACTGATGATATCCTCTGAGCTGCAAGTTGTTAATTTTGGATATTTTTTTATTTACCTTAACTAGTTGAGCTTTTTTTTAATTATCAGTGTTCATGACAAGTTAAGTATTCCAACATCAGTGTCATTATTGATTTTTGATCTCCTTTTTGCATTATGTGCATCAGACAAGTACTTAAGCACTTTGACAATGCACCGTGCTTTTAGAGAAGTGCTGCTTGGTTTCCATTCACATTTGTGTATTTTCTGGCGCTTCTAGCAGCCAACAGCCCACGGTTTACTGGTATGCGGACGTTAAACCTAGTTTTCCTCTTCTGTGGTGTAGATTAAGTCTGATGTTCTAAATCTCCATACACCAATCTAAACTCTTTCGTACCTCCTGACGACGAACAGAATACATCTGGGATGAGCTATGACTGGATGACCAGGACCTGTCGGGTAGCTTGCTGGAGTTGCGTTCATGTAAACAGGGTTCATCGCATGCCCCAGCCAGTGAGAGTATGCGTGTTATTGCAAACGATGGCCATAAACGATACTGATCTTTCTGAAACCTTGGTGTCACATGATGCTGGTGTCAAACAACAAAATGCAATGTCACCTACTTTCAATTAGGTGCAAATTCCATTTTCTTTTTTTCCAATTTTCATGTTGCATTTGTCAATTTACGATAAAATGAAAGAAACAAAGAGAAACCATTGCTGGAGATTGCCCACGTTTACTTTGAATAAAGATTGATCATATTTTCAATTTTTAAAAAACTTTTGTGTTTGCTACTAAGTAATTGCAATGTGACAATTTTTAATGTAATTATATGTTGGCTTTGGTCTGCCACCATCACAAACCAAGGACCTACAGCTTCCACTGTCCATCCATTAAGGGAATAATTAAAAACTAATCACATTAAACTTAAGTTTTTAAAATTTAAAAAAAAAAAAAAATTTACATTCTGGACCTCATTGACTAATTAAAAAAAAAAAAAGGTCAGAGAAGATAAATGCTATTGTTTTTTTTTTTTTTTTTAAAAAAGTTAATATAGTTTTAAAACATGAAACTTTGAAATAAAAAGCCCAACAAACTAAAAGAATAACTAGAAGGGTAGGGGGGCGATTTTTAGATAAAATATTTATTGAATTAATATTCAAGGGAAAAACTGACCTGGAATCGTCAGAGAAGCAGGGTTAGGTTCAAGCCCTGGCTCCCCCCCCCCCAATAAGGAAATTTGATAAGTTGGGGTTAATTCAAAGAAATTTGTAAATTTAGATCTTAACAAAATCAAACAATTTTATTTTTAAAATCACTTCTCGATGAATTTAAGACTACATAGAAAACACACTTAAAAACAACAACTCCCCCTAAACCTTTATTTATTAAATTGACACATTTAAGAAAATCAGATTTGTTATTTACGTAAATAACACATCATCAGCGATGTTTTTTTAAATGTATTTAAAAAAAAAAAAAAAAAAAGAGTATTCCAAGTTTCATTTTAAACTTTCTTCGTTTAACTTGATGGACAGCTGAGGTTGGTTATAAATTCTCCAAAAGAAATTCCGTGATACTGGTGACATGAAAAAGTTCTTTCTGGTAATTGAAGTGGCTGTCATTAGCATCTTGGGAAGATTGGTGGTTGCGGTTGGTCCATGGACGGGAGGGAGGGGAAACAGCACAGTGAGCTTTCTGTTGTGTATCATGGTGAAGACACAGAGTCTACCATTTCTGTTGTTTTTTTTTTTTTTTAAAAAAAAATAAGACATGGGGAGTAGAAACATCAGTGGATCAATACATATCAGCCACCAACCTCGCATCTGAAGCAGGTCTCTGTTGCTATTGAGTTGCCCTGCTTTCGATACCAACCAGTCGACTATGATATATGGAATATGTAATTTACTTACTGGGTTTATTGGTAGCTGTTGGTTAATTTAATATTTTTGAAGATCTTAAGAATTAATCCATTAGTATCCATTTTCATGTAGATTTTCATGCAGTAGGTGAATTTTGTGGGGTGCTGGTGAGAAAACAATGGGAAGGGGAGTCAAAAAAATAAAATAATGGAAGATTCTTTTAAAAATGGCTCTTAAGAAATTAAGTTTTCTCTAAAATTGTTCACCAAAAGCTTTCAAATGGTCCTCGCTTAATTTATTTCAAAGATCTACTGTTCAATTTAGCATTTTCATAACACTTGCTGAAATCTGGGAAAAACTGATGATGCAACAACAGAGGGTTAATCTGGTTGGTAAGGAGAAGGTTTAGCAACAAACCTTAAATTCAGATTTATTCTTTAGAAACTAACAGCTTGGTTGTAAATTGTTAATACTGAAATTAATTCTCGTGTCAGTGTATACACATTAATCTCTTACCTGTTGTCAGATAATTTTCCTTAAGGTTACCTGTGAGTTTTGTGGAACTAATTAAGGAAGCAAAACCAAACAAAAACACACACCACGCACTGTCCAGGGTGCACTTGTAGTCTGCCATCCTCCAGGTGTGTACTGCTCAGCTTGTCGTGGCTGTGACAGGTGTACATACTGCCGGGTTAACATAACTCTCATAATGCCCAAATTGTGTGTGTGTGTTGGGGTTAGAATAAATATACAGCTAGTTCAACACGCTGAATAGTGCAGGGTAGAAACTAATTTTGGTATGCAGGGTTAGTAGCATTTGAGGAGATTAAAATTCTGAAGTTGTTGATAAATAATAGTTATTTTGTGGTGGTGTGTAATTTCATAAGTTGTCTTTCAGTATCCTTAAATCATTGCTCTTAATCCAAAAGGGTTTCTTTTTTTGTATTTTTTGCTACAGTGTAAATGTTATTACAAAATTGTTTACTGTGTATTTCCGTTGTGTTTTTGGAGGGAGGGAGTGGAACCATTCTATTTACTTATCTCTGCCGCAAATGTAATTTGGTTTTAAAAAAAAAAAATCTGAGAAATTGCATCATGTTTTTCTATAATGTTTACCTGCACCATCAATCTTAAAATATTTTCTGATAAAACTGAGAGGAGAGAAAGAAATGAAAACCACTCCAGTAGATGGATTTCCTAAGTGGTAGATGATTATCTAGAGAATAGGAAGTGTCAGTAAAACAGTCCAGTTGGTTCTTGTTAGGATTTTTCGGTTGGAAAAATTCTTAAAGACCAACTCTCGTATCTGTGGAGATATCTGAACACAGACTGTACCTGGCGTGCTCCAGTTTCTGCCATTGATAGGTACGGAAGCGCATAAGGTGGTTTCCGTGATGACGAACCCTAGAGTCAGTTTTGTTAAATGAATACAATGGCGGTCACCAACAGACAATTGTAGAAACAAGTCTACATCCAGATAGCTCTGTGACTCTGACTTTTATTGCAATTACTATTTTCTATTAAAATAAAAGGTTGCTTAGAATCTGTCCTAACCAAACTTAAAAAAACAAAAATTAATCAGTTTTGAACACTGATAGATGTTTTGTTTTTTTTTTTTCCATTGGCCATATTTTAAACATCATTTTTAGCACAAAAAATAAGAGCATAATAAGTTACTACTTTTAGAATAGACAAAGATTGAGATTCCTTGTTTCTGTAGAACTGTAAGAGAATTTATTTGCAATAACCATGGAATTCTGGGAAGAAAATTGAGATGTTTATGGTCTGAAATAAGTTTGAGACACTGTGTATCAATCTCCACAGTAATGCTTAGAATTAATTGGTCTCCAAATGGTCAGCCCTAGTCTACCTCTTGGGAGTTTAACTTGATTAATGGGTATCCCAGACTGATGAATACTTATCAGGAGGATTTGCAAATCTTGTTTTCCTGACCACTGGGTACAGTTTATGGGGGTAGTGGATCGGGTATATTGAAGTCCATAACTCTTTGCACCAACCAATCATTATTCAGAGTAATCTTGTTTGTGCTTTACTACTGAAGATAAACATTTATACCTGCTTTATGGCTCTACCGAGTCTTGAGAATCTCAGCCTCCAGATCTGTAGAGAATGGGTTCACCAACCTTTGTACAGCTTAAAGTGAAGTATTCAAATGACTATTATAGTTAACTCAGCAGCTTATCTCAAAGTTTGAACAATTGGAAGTTTCTGATTTTAAAATATTTAAATTTTGTGCTTTATTACCTATACAATACTATATTCTTCAGTCTATTCATAACTTTAGGCAATAGCTAAGTGGTTCTGATTGAACAGAAAATGGCACAGCGCAATGTTTTTCTGCAAATGATTTTAGTTGGAACGATATGGAACATTCAACTGTTAGGAAAAAGTAAAAACAGAGATTAGTGTATACATGTTAGGCAGGACAATTATGGAATTATTAATTCCTCCTTGTAAATATAGAATTAAAGTGCTGCATTGAAACTTGAAATGTATTTAGGAACCCATTCAAAATTTTTTTTAATGGGGTAGAGTCACTTTTCATAATGATAAGAAATGTTTGAAAGTTGGAGATAAATACTGGAAGGCTGGACATCTTTGCAATAATTGGACGAGCTTTTCTACTCTTAATATTAGCTTTTGTGTGATTGTTGTTCAGCAGCACAATACCAAAGTAATTGTTCTGAACTTGAACGAAAATTGCGTTAACGTTTTTTGTTTTTCATTGTTGTTGGGAGGTGGTTTTTGTGGTTATTTGTACTTCCTGCCGGAATATGTGGATTTTACAAGTTCAGTTTGGCCAGCGGTAAATTTTTGGTAAATAGTTAATTAAGCTAACACCGGAGGGATTAAAGCTTTTGACAGCAAACAAACAGGTAATATTAATTGACACTTATTTTAAGCAGATTCCCTGTCCCATCCATATGTGATTAATGGCCCTAGTAATCGCATTGTCATAATTTAAAAAAAAAATTTTGCTTCTCATTCCTAAGGCTCTATGATTTATCAGCTGTTGTGAATAAGATAAGATAACTGGTCACTGATGACAATCTATTCAGCAGGAATGATTCGCTTTGGCTATTATTCATTGTCATGTTAGTTTCTAATTTTGATGAAGGCAGTAAAAGATAGTAAAAACCTAGACCTTGTAATTACTTTGGAAATGAAGATAAGAAAATCAGCTTAAATCAGACTGCATACCTTTCTTGATATAACCTTTTGCCGAGATAACCTTGCTCACGTGAGAACACCTGGCATCAGAGAACTTGACTGACAACTACGCTATTAAGGGAGATAATTCCATTCCATTTAATTTCTGCTTTTATTTTAATTTTTGGAACCTTAACACAACTTTCTTGCTGTTGTATAATAACAGTTTGAATTTAGAATGGGAATAAAACTAATTTGTATGATCAAACTGAGCCTTTGGTGAAACTTTGAAAGTAGAGTTTATAATCTTTTGCAATCATTGTTGTCTGAAACTTTAAACACACCTAATGGGGTTGTGTAGTGGCATGGTTACCACTAACAAGGATTGCCATTTTCTGTGCCTTTTAAATCCTGTCACTTGTCTTTAGCAGGAAATGGAAAGTTCCTTCCAGAACTCCTGCTTAGCTTTGGCTGAAAATGGAGTGCCTGACCAATAGTAATGAAAAGAAGCCATCTATGGGAGATCTAAAATCAAGTTGGTCTTCATTAGGGATCATACTTGATCCTTCAACCACAATACTACACATGGCCATTGACTCAAAAGGTTTTATAAGCCATGAAATTTCAGCAAACGCCAAGGATGGCAAGAAATATTGGTGAAGTGTTAGTTATAGTAGGTTAGCTTGGGTCTTTTTCAATCACCTTATTAAGGACAATACAACTGAAAATGAAACTGTTTTGGAATTTCTTTTATAAACCACGACTGTTGGGGGGGGGTTGATCTACAAAAGTAATGGCTCTGCACCCACTTCTCGAGACTGAATCTTGATGATGGAGACAAAAAGATTTCCAAAACTCTTGTTGTTTTTTATTTAGTTTTATTGTTGTTAATAGTGATTAGAAAAGTCAGAACTAACTCAGTAACTTCAACAAAAGTTAATTTTTTTTAAAGATTTTATGGTGTTTTACTCTTGTAGATTCAGACTTCTCTAAAACAAGGTACATTTACAACAAAATTATTACCGTTTTTTTTTTTTCCGAATCTGTCTCTGTGACTGAAACAAGTGCATTTTGATAATAGGTGACTATAATTGAGTCGTAGATACATTTTGATGAGAGTTTTCTAGCTGTGTCCAGTTGAGTTATATACTAGTATCTGAAAATACATCCACCATGACCTTTTGATTCTTTTTCTTTATGTAGTCTTTGTTTTGACTAAATTTTACTGTCACCTCATTTATTTAAACTTGATCCACAGTGTGAAATTAAAACAGGCTTTTCAAATAATTATTTTGTTTAATAAAAAATTATGGATAATCTTCAGGAAAATGGATGCACAACTCATGGACTTATGAAAGCAGCAAGTTTATTAGGGAGTAGATAGATTCCTGAGAGAGCCAATTAAATTCTGAAGTTATGGAGGATTTCTCATTTCCTAAATTTCACTATGATCTAATATGCTGATTTGGAGTGGTTGAGATTTGTGTGGTATGTTTCGCATAAATTTGTGCATAAAAGAAAAACAGATTATCATCCATTGATTATGAATAGTTTTGAACCATGCTATTCCAAGGATATTGCCTTGCTGTGGGATATTTGACAAATTACAGCGGAATTTACTATATGGCCATAGTTAAAATGAGAAATGCTTGGAGCGCAGGTGTTGAAAATGCAGTCTAATATAGTAATTCTGTCTTTTCCTGTTTGAAGGGAGCGGGGTGAACAGTTTCAGATGATAGCTAGTGGCTGGATTAATTTAAAACAGGAGCAACTGATCAAATTAAAACCTATATTATTGATCACTATCATAGAATTAATGATGGATATCTAGATGCTTTGATAATTAAATTTTCATGCATTATAATTCCATTTTTAAAGGCTATAAAATAAGAATAATTGCCAAAGGCTGGTCATATTAACAGGAGTTTTTTGTTTTTTTTTATCAAATTGGATTGCTAAATATATATGATGCTGTGATAGAATTAGTGATTGACAAAGTAAGCAATAACAGATACGTATTTAAATTTAAGAGTTCATTATCAGTCGTGGAAAATACTCAACTAAAGGGGTGAAAAATCAGCAAGTTAAAGGTAATTTTTTAGTATTGTCACAGAAAAGTGTGCAAGTTTATAAAGCACAGCAGTAAGAGCAAGAAAGTAGAAATGCAAGAGAGAAATACAAGGTTCTACTATAATAATTTGGAAACCTGCTATTACGATATGTTAATTTGTTTTGGAAAATGGCAAATAAAGATCAGAAGAGATGTGAAATTCTTTTTTATTGCTTGGTTGAGCTGCCTTTTCCAGCATTGAGTGCTTTTGCCTTGTACTCTAAGCTGATTATCCAGATGCTTTATCTGATTAATATCTCTGCTTTGGAGTACCCAGGAAAATAGTAGTATCATCACTTTGATGAGAGGTGTAGGATGTAGTGCCATCCTCCTGAAGAATATGGGGATTGAACCTTGATGTTCCTTGTTGGAACGATGGTAGATGCCTTTAAAATGATAAAGTACCTGGTATAATTCAACAAGTGGTGAATGCATCCCATACTGTGACATTCCTGCCTCCATATTTGACTGTGGGTCAACAACTTAAGGATTGGAGGTGTTTATTAGGTTTTTTTTTCAAACTCTGACACTATATGTGAATTGCTAAACCTGAATTTATTGGAGAAGAGTATGCATCACCAATAATTGATGGGATGATCTGGCAAGAGCTGTTTGAAGCAATTTATTTATATTGTACAGAAGGTGGTTTTATATCTTACACACACTCTGCAGCTACTTTTGCTGAAGAAAATGGTGGATCATTTGTTGTTTGGCTCATTTTTTGGTGTTGTATGGTGGTGGTTAGAAAGAGAATAAATCAGTACAGACCTGATGAGTATCGATCTGTCTTTGTTGTGGTATCACTGATGATCTTAAGGGGCACTTTGTCACAGTAGTACAAGAAATGCCAAGATTTGGCAATCCATTGTTGCCACTGAATAGCCTATAACACAACCTTTGGTAAATGGTAAAATATTGCACTATCTGCCTGTTTTTGGCATTAGTGATAGTTTTTCAATATCTTTTGCAGAAAATAGCAAAACTTTCCAGATACTTCATTCTGTAATATTATAACATTTATTTTAAATATAAATTTGTATTTTAAAACATACCACAACGAGTATTTACATGGTTAATCAATATATTGTATAACTAATTACTTGGGGTGTCCAAAGTGGAATCTGACTAATATTGCATTTGTATAATGACACCAGGCCAGGTTCCATTTGAACACCTCCAGTAAATAAAAGCACCAACTGAAACACACAAAGTGCCAACATTTCCTGTTTGATGTTTCCAAGAAGGACTTCGATTTATTTCGGCTGCTGGTGGTTAATTTATGCAAATTTATCAGCTCAGCTGAAATTTTAAAACTGTGTGTTTCTGCCACGTGTGTTTTGGTTTTTAGTTCAACTTAACTCCCTGTACACCACATTATTAATTGTTACCTCCCTTATACCACCTGCCCCAGCCTAGAAGCTCCAATTAGTATTTATGTTGAACTGATTGTATGTTTAGTCAACACACTCAGGGGTGATGTATGGATTTGTTCTTACAAAATATTAATGAGGATGGTAGTGTGGATGCCCCTGTTGCTAAATCCCTGTGGAGTAATACAAATTTGATGGGTAGTTGATTGCAAATTTACCTCAAATGTTTATACAGTCAGTTGTAACAGAAAAAAAAAGGTTTGATAGTTTGAACTTCTAAAGATATTTACATTGTGAGTTATCATCGTAGCTCCATTTTTTTTTTTTTTAAAAAAAAAGATGCTGTTTATTTTTGTACGTACACACTTTTCTGTTGTTTATTTGACTTGTTGGCCGAAGTTAATTAATGTTGTGGTGCCTTCTCTCCAGCTATTCCATTGATTCAGAATGTGGTGCTTCTGCAAACATAGCCACGAATAATGTTTGCACAGTACCTGGTGTAGGTTGGCTGGGGGGGGGGGAGATAGCAGCTTTTGCAGTCAATTGCATTTTAGCGTAGTGAACTAAAAATCTCTCTGTATTCACTTACTGCTTCGCCAAGTTCTGGTGTGTACTGGTCCTTATTTCTGATTTCAGTTTTAGTGTTAAAATTGTCGAATGGAAGTAAGAGGTGAATAATTAAGTACGCTCAATGCTTTTGCGTGCCGCCATCTTTGTTTTGTATTGTAGCATAGGCAAAAATGGAGAGAGAGAGAGAGATTGGTGTTTTATATTTTTGAAGTGCAGGTGTAAACGCTCAAATGTATTTGGTAAAAACCCTTTGCCAACTGATCCGTCAGCGTTGGCGATCATCTTAAGTTTGGTGGACCTTCTGTCTGTACTTTAATCTTTAAGATAGGTGCTCAAGATCGAGTAAAAAAAAAAAATTGGAAATATTTAATAGTTTTTGTATGAATAGCACAATGTTTTGTTGAAGTCTGTTTGTTTGAAAGGATTTTTTAAATAAGGGAATTTTATCAATTACAAAAATCAGAGAGAGAGAGCAGGGGGAGGGGTGAGTGAGTGGTAGGTTGGATAACTTCTTGGGGAGCATTGAGTTTTAAATGTACTTTGTTGTAGTTAACCATATTGCAAAGTAACAGAGGTTGACCATTAAAGCTGAAATGTAAGTGTCTCTGTGTCTCAAGCTGATAGCCATTCGTGTTAAACAGTTTTGTTTTGCTTTAAATCATTTTGAATTTAAACACATTTTTTTTTTAAAGGTCCTTGTCAACGGTATTTTGTTAAAATGTAAAGGGAACTTTTTAAGAAACCGAAAACAGTTGGGCGAGGCGGCGGCGGGGGGGGGTTCTAAAGAAATCTGCAGAAGGCGATTTTTTTTACTCTTTTGATTCGGTAGTCGACACGGACAGGTGTTGAGTCGAGTGGGACGATGAGTGGTAGAAGCCGAACTTTCTGTTCCTTTTCTTCACCCGCGCTAGAAATGCTCTTAAAGCAAAAGTTAAGTCGTCTGAATTGATGTCGGCTGTGGTGTTTTACTGGAAGAAAAGAAGAAGATGAAACAAAACTAGTGAAGCCCCCCCCTCTCCTGGGTTTATGGGAATCATCCATTAGAAATTCTTAATTCCACAGTGTTAGAATGATGACAAAAAATGAACAAAAAAACAGGGGGTTAGGGTTGTGGCTGTTAAACTGAAGATGTAAACTATAAAAGTATGCCTACAAAACAAATCTATTTGCGCAGGAAGCATTGCCATTAGATAATGTCAAAGATGACAATTCATAAAAATCTTTGAAAATGGATGGAAGTCTGAAAACAAAAAAAAAATTTTGCTGTCGTACACGGTAGAATGTTTAGGGAAATTTCGTAATCCAAGACAGTCACATTTCCCCGTCTGGTGCTTTTGTTTGGCTGCGACAGTATAGCGAAAGTATACGCACTTCCTGGAATATTTCTACTGCACGTTTCCAGCCTGACAACAATTGATAGCTTCCGCTCAATTACCTTGTGGTGTTGAAATGCCTTCCTACCTGTCACACAGCTGAATGCAGATGGAAGAAAATTATGGCAACCATTTCCCTTTGCTTGGTATGTCTCGGCAGCCAGTGAATTATTGGCAAAAAAAAAACTTTCAATGGATGTTTATCTGGCCCTGAGTGGGCGAAATAAGAAACCGTAATCCATTTAGATATGTGTAGTGTCATATTTTTCTGTTTATTCTGAGCAAACTTGCCTTTCACGCGCTCAACACGTTTAGTTTGTGTGCGATTGCTACTCTTCATTAAGTGAATTTTTTTTTTTTTTTTGTTTAATCTGTTTATAGAAAAAAAATATATAAGAAGGAGCTGTTTGTTTGTTTATTTCTTGGCACATTTAATGGTTTCGTTGCATTAAGTTGCTTCCCCCGTCAGTCCTGTGACACCTAGCATTTCTCATTCTAAGCGTGTTCTTCTTGTTTCTGTGCTGAAGTCGGTTTTTGTTTTGAACTGGATCCTGCACATCTCAAATTGGTCTTAAGCAAAAAAAAACAGCATTTTCAAAGTATTTTAAATATTATTATTAATACAAGTATCCTTTTGTCATACAGGAAAAAAGAAAAATTCTGAACTCGTTAATAAAGACATTGTTAGATGTTCTCTGGCAGGGGGGGTTCTAAGCATATTACTATTTACTATGTTAATGTATGCTTCTTTTCGTCAACTGCTCTCACAAATCCAGGGATATTGGCGATGTCATGATTTGTTCAGGTAAGCCATGATGTTAAAGAAAAACAACAAATAAGCACTACGTGGTTGCCATAGTGACTATTGGGTGTGGTCATGTTGAAACCATACATAGATGTCACCTTAGATGTCTGATTACGAACTGATCGTCACACCTGGTATTGCTTGCCAATCCCAGTCAAGGACACACTTAGATTTTATAGATTTAGCGGAGAACTCACATCCTTAAATTTTCATTGAAGATGGTAGGGATATTTGATAAATCGAGGATCTCACCATCACCAACCTGGTTTTGCGAATGCTTGTGTCAGTTTTTAGAGAGACAAGACTAACGGTCTCTTAAACTCATCCAGGTACCTCTATGTACAGGCAGCCCTGAACAATGATACCACTGCATTTCTGCCACCATAATTATTATAATAAACCAGGGTGTTGTTTTTATGTAAGGTTTTGTAATTGGTGTAATATGGAAAAAACAACAGATTTGATTTTCAGTTGTTTTCATCAATGTGTAACAAAAAATCCAATGTTAGTATTTGCATATACAAGTCGAGAATCCCTTATCCGAAGTTTCTGAAAACCCAAAAAGCTCCAAAATCCGAAGTATTTTTGGAGAGCGCCTTCAGCGGGAAGTTCCTGGGTGACGCGTGGGTCCCGACACGCTTGACGTAAGCTCATAACTCACCATAATTTTTGTGCTTTGTTGCTGATGTGAATATACTTTGAAGAGGCCCAAAAACACCCCTAAGGTACTGGTAGGCCTACCGTGGTGATAGCTTACATTTCCGATGGTTAAATGTACATCTTTTTCTTATGGTTTCATGCACAGAATGATTAAAAAGTATTGCATAAAGCTACCTGTGGGCTGCATGCATCCATGTGCAGTCATTATGTTGTTGTAAATGAACTTGTGTCCAGTCCCCAGTGGGTTAGCTACCAGTATATCTATATTCCAAAATCCGAAACACATTTGGCCCCAAGGATTTCGGATAAGGGATTCTCAACCTGTATTGTACCAAATTAAAATCAGTTTATCCCAAACAAAAGGTAAATTAGTCAGTCAGAAAGAAGGGATGGTTAATTTTTTCTGTACTCTCAAGCCTAAATTAATACTGTTGTGTATTACAGTAATTTTTTACACCTGCTTTTGTGATTTAAACCCCACCTCCTTTGTACTGAACATCATTAGCAGCAGCATAGCTTTCTCCACAATGCTATTATCATACCTGTACCCAAATTGACTTTAATAATAAGCATCACTTTTTCTTTTGCACCCCAGTTCATCAATGACGGCTAAGTATACAAAATAAAGATGGCTGCTTGGAAAGACGGATGGTGTCTACTCCTGCAAGATTGAGCGTATTTTTGTTGGTTCATTATTTATGCACTCAAGTCCTAAATGACAGCAAACTCTGTTGGCTCTGGGTGGTTGTTCTACAGGGTCGTCCTTCTGATCTCTTATTTACTTTGGCTGGGCCTGCTACTGATGCCACTAGTCCGCATGCCCCCCTAACTCGCTTTAAGGGTGACCTTTTTATTTAGTTTAACACGATGTCGAAAGGTTAATATTCAATGCACCTATGGTACTTTCCGTAGCAGCATTTTTTTAAAAAAAAAAACCAAAGTTCCGTACCACAGATATAGCAGTAAAATTTCCAAAAAAGACGACAAACAGATTCTTCCAAGTGAACCTTGTTTTTTGATAAAACTTTGTCAAATGTAGTACAGATGTTCAGACTGAAAAAAGTTTTTTAAAAAGAAAGTAAAAGTGCTACACATTACTGGAGTACTTACCTGCATTGAGCAATAAATGCTTTTCAGAAGGCAGCTGTAGCTCTGTTCAGGTATTTGTGTTATCTCGAAATATTTGGAAGCCCAGTGCTATCTTTAGAATTCATTATCATACCTTAGAAAGTTAATTTGTTTGTTTTTACTTACGGACAAGAATTAATTAACATTTTGCAGGTAGTGTGAAAAAAAAACCAACACAAATTAGCATAAGTGCCAAAGGTATAGCAGAACAGTAACTATTTGGGACCTTTATGCTCATCAAAAATTAAATTTTGTTTGCTCTGAGTTTTATCATTCTATCCGGGAATGTTTTTGCAGCACAGTTGCTGCACAGGACAGACAATGTGAAGCTTCATCAGTATCTGTGAGCTTGTTCATGCCAGATTAGTTTATCTAAGATGTTTTATACTAGTTTGTGGGACTGGAAGTCTATGTAATTAAGTCTTGGCTTTATGTCACTGGCAGGTTTGTGTTATTGATCTGAGCCAAACACTTAAGAGCCACCATATTGTTTAATGATGTCAGAATAATGAATTTGTAGACTTTTTGGTGATGAGTGGCTTCTTGATTCCTGCAACATTTTATTGAAAGGCTGAAGAGAGTAGGTGGTGTATGAGAGTATAAACATGGCTCTCTCTCCTCTGACTCTTGCTATCTCATGGCCTGAAGCTTGGATATCCTTTGGTATCTTTTCTTTGGTTTCTGAAATAAAACAATCTGTGCTACAAAATATTTGAAAAAGAAAGCTAGTTTTAGTTAGCTTGCAACATTTATCCTACCTTAAAATAAACAATAAATATTGCATGATCATATTAGATACCTTATGTAATAGCAGTAGCTATTAATAGATAGTTATTTTTAGTTCATTTGGAATGAACTAATTTTTTATAAGATGTATTTAGTGTTAGACTCCCAAGCTATGCTGTAGAAACTATTATAAGCATCTCATAGAAAGCTAGACATTCTTGTTGGTTTGTACCAACATTTATGTTATTGTTTGATTGACCAATTGCATTTCTTTATTTCTGCTGGGATTTTTTTTTTGTTTAATGACAGTTTGACTATCTACTTTCTGCTAGCCAGTGTGAACCTAATTTTTGAATGTAGCATTTTGGTAAATCTTTGATTAGTAATGCTTAACCTGTTGTTGAGTGACTAGGCTTCTATTAGTATGTGGGAGGGTTAGATCGGAAGGATTTTAATAAGTGAGTGTATCAATTTTCTTTCACATCACTTGTGTGCCAATCTGTTATCACTGTAGTCTTGATGCTGCTCTTGTTTTTGAAGTTAGATTTAGTCAGGTCCATTGGCAATAAATGGTCCACTTCAGTTTTCCTCATTAAAGGTAAACTAGGCTGAAGGAAAATCAGGGTTGGGGGAGTTTGATTGACCTGTGGGAGCCAGAGAACCAATTCTCCACCAGTTGGAAATTATAGACGCAAACCCCCAGACGGAGCTGGAATGTTTACGTCCAACTGGCTCTCAGCACATTCATTCAGAGAGACTGGAAGTCTGAGAGGCACCAATCTTGTCCAACGATATTTGAAAATGGCAGCACTATTGATAGTGTCTATCAGCAGTTAGGCACAGACTTAATACAAACTGTAATAAAATCTTGGGCACTAGATTTAAATAGTGTTGGCATTGGAATATTCGAAATTGATACACTTAAATCTGGAATTTGTTGTATAAATTTTCATTGCAAGCCTTGGTTTGTATCGATTCCTTCACGTTTATAAAAGTTCACTTTTTATTGGATCTTGGAAATCCTACCTAAAGTTCTTGTTTTTAACCTGAATCCATATTATTAATATAAATTTTTCTCTAATTTACAACAACAAAACAAAAAAAAATAAGCTGAAATTGAATTGTTAAGCAAATTTGTTCTTTTTATTAGATTTGTCTTCATGATAGCACCATTCTTTCCATAAACAAGAAAACTAGGTTGGGGAATTGAAAGTGGATGCTATAATACCACTTTTGTTGCATTTATCCATAAAATAAATTGCAGAAACTTATAAATTAAAATCTGATTACATTAGAAACAAAATTAAAGTTAAGCATACACAAATAATGAACTAATTTGAAAAAAAAAATATGTGAAAGGATCTTTTTGTATCAGTTTAGTTTTGTATATTTGTGATTTAAGCAACTTTTTGCTGTTAGAATTAATTCAAGGCATTTTTTAAAAATAACATCATCAAAATTTGTATAATACCTGAATAGTATTTGTGGTGGGTAACTGTTCTCAGCTGATCAAGCAATGTTGAGGAGATGGTGTGTGAGAGTGAGAAGTCTGATCTTCAACTAACTTTGTAACTAGTTGAGTTTTGTAAGTTAGTAATAACTTAGCAATAGGCTTTTTTGTTTGTTTATAGACTGCTAAATGAATAATTGTGCTACTTTTATTTTGCTGAAATAATAGCCAAGGATGGCATGCTCATCTCCCTTTTAATAAATCAACGTTGAATTGTTGATTAATAATAATGCAAGACTAAATAAGAATATCAAATTAATTGTTACATAAAAACTGGAATAATATTTTTATTGAAGAATAGATAACTAATTATTTCCCAATAACACATTAGTAATTTTTGCTTGTGTGTCAACTGTGAGAATAAGGGTTATTTATTTAATTGTCAGGAATGAAATGTCTGTTGTGTTGCGATATTTTTAAAAACAAAAAAAAATATTATGAGGGTTAAGAAGTCAAATTTTAAACCATTACTTTCAGTTATTACTTTCAATTATTTCCTTCTGTTTATTCTGATATTTCAATTGCATTAATATATTTTTAAATGCACTGCTACATTAGCTAGCCTAGAATTTATGTCTCTATGTGGATGTGCGCAGACCACGGGATCCTCTGGTATGTCTAAAGCCAGAGATCAGCAGCGTTTTATTGTCGGGTTCTTTGTTTGGCGAAACACATCGTGGACTTGTTTAGTTTCTTACCTATTTGAGATCTCATTCTGGTGGTGGTGGTGTGAATAAATGTAGGTGAAGGTGTTAAATGTCGGACATAGTTGCAGAGCTGATGTAAATATCTCAACTTAAGCTGAAAGGTGACCTTAAACAAGTCTGTTGGGGATTAACCGATGCTTATCTGAAGCTCTGTTAATTTTAATTTACTTTATTAATAAAACAAAAAGACCCCAGTGTTAGTCTAATATTTGAATGGTGTACCAAAGAGCATGTGGAAGGCAGTTCCTATCCTTTTGGGGCCTAAATATGGATCAAAACCCATAATGTAAATAAGATTATTAACCTTTACTTTGTTTTTGCTTCCTGCTGATGCAAACGGGTGCAAAATCTTTATTTGTTCTGCAGGTAATGAACTTCTGTCAAAACTGTGCATGCATTTTTTTTAAAAGGGCATAGAATTTAAGGAGTTTACAGTGTGCTTCGACTCCCTGATCCTTGATTATCCGACGACTTAATTATCCAACCTTTGTCATGGTAACAGCTGGTGGTACTAGCCCTGGCTGAATTAGGTGGGGGGTGGGGTGGCGCAAGACTGCAGCTTGTGAGCCTTTACTAACCGCCGTGACTCTGGCTGGAAGCAGTGCAGTTACATTTCAATCCACTTCTGAAATAACCAGCAAATATTATATTATTTTTACTTTTCAACGTGATGGGTGTTTACATCCATCGGTGAGTGTTTGATGGTCAGAAGATGCTACCCCCCCAAAATAAATACTTTTCAGGATTATTTTTTGTGGAAGAGAAACGTTCTTTATCACAGTTTCAAGTAAATTAACACTGCAGATTGTCATTCGTTTTCTTCCACACCCAGATTAGCCAGTTGCTGGCACGTGTTTCTTTAAAAGGGGATCTGTGTAGACCTCGCTCTCCCTCTCTCTCTCTCTCCATTCTTCATCTCTCATCTCTCCCTCTCTCTCTCCATCTCTCGGCACCCTCTCTCTCTCCATTCTCGCACCCTCTCTCTCTCCATCCTCTCACCTCCACTCTCCTCTCTGCTCTCTCTCTCCCTCTCTCTCCATCTCTCGCACCCTCTCTCTCTCCATCTCTCACACTCTCCCTCTCTCGCTCTCTCTCTCCTCTCTCTCCATCTCTCGCACCCTCTCTCTCTCCATCTCTCCACACTCTCCTCTCTCGTCTCTCTCTCTCCTCCTCTCTTCTCCATCTCTCGCACTCTCCCTCTCTCCATCTCTCGCACTCTCCCTCTCTCGCTCTCTCTCTCACCTCTCTCTCTCGCACTCTCCCTCTCTCCTCTCTCTCTCCATTCTCTCGCACTCTCCCTCTCTCCCTCTCTCTCTCCATCTCTCGCACTCTCCCTCTCTCCCTCCTCTCTCTCATCTCTCGCACTCTCCCTCTCTCGCTCTCTCTCTCCCTCTCTCTCTCCATCTCTCGCACTCTCCTCTCTCTCTCCATCTCTCGCACTCTCCCTCTCCTCTCTCTCTCCATCTCTCGCACTCTCCATCTCTCCCTCTCTCTCCATCTCTCGCACTCTCCATCTCTCTCACTCTCCATCTCTCGCACTCTCCATCTCTCGCACTCTCCATCTCGCTCTCTCTCTCCATCTCTCGCACTCTCCATCTCTCGCTCTCTCTCCATCTTCGCACTCTCCATCTCTCGCACTCTCCCTCTCTCGCACTCTCCATCTCTCGCACTCTCCTCTCTCGCACTCTCCATCTCTCGCACTCTCCATCTCTCGCACTCTCCTCTCTCGCACTCTCCATCTCTCGCACTCTCCCTCTCTCGCACTCTCCATCCTCTCGCTCTCTCTCTCCCTCTCTCGCACTCTCTCTCCCTCTCTCGCACTCTCTCTCCATCTCTCGCACTCTCTCTCCATCTCTCGCACTCTCTCTCCATCTCTCGCACTCTCTCTCCATCTCTCGCACTCTCTCTCCATCTCTCGCACTCTCTCTCCATCTCTCGCACTCTCTCCATCTCTCGCACTCTGCTCCATCTCTCGCACTCTCTCTCCATCTCTCGCACTCTCTCTCCATCTCTCCACTCTCTCTCCATCTCTCGCACTCTCTCTCCATCTCTCGCACTCTCCATCTCTCGCACTCTTCTCCATCTTCGCACTCTTCTCTCGCTCTCTCTCTCCATCTCTCGCACTCTCTCTCGCTCTCTCTCTCCATCTCTCGCTCTCTCTCTCCACTCTCTCGCTCTCTCTTCTCCAATCTCCGCTCTCCTCTCCATCTCTCGCTCTCTCTCCCATCTCTCGCACTCTCTCTCCATCTCTCGCTCTCTCTCTCCACTCTCTCGCACTCTCCATCTCTCGCTCTCTCTCTCCATCTCTCGCTCTCTCTCTATCTCTCGCTCTCTCCTCCCTCTCTCTCTCCATCTCGCCTCTCTCTCTCCATCTCTCGCACCCTCTCTCTCACTCTCCCTCTCTCTCTCCCTCTCACTCTCCATTCTCGCACTCTCCCTCTCTCCATCTCTCGCACTCTCCCTCTCTCCATTCTCTCGCCTCTCCCTCTCTCGCTCTCTCTCCCATCTCTCGCACTCCCCTCTCTCGCTCTCTCTCTCCTCTCTCTCTCTCCATCTCTCGCACTCTCCCTCTCTCCCTCTCTCTCTCCATCTCTCGCACTCTCCCTCTCTCCCTCTCTCTCTCCATCTCTCGCACTCTCCCTCTCTCCCTCTCTCTCTCCATCTCTCGCACTCTCCTCTCTCGCACTCTCCATCTCTCGCACTCTCCATCTCCCTCTCTCTCTCCATCTCTCGCACTCTCTCTCTCTCCTCTCTCTCTCCATCTCTCGCACTCTCCCTCTCTCTCTCCATCTCTCGCACTCTCCCTCTCTCCCTCTCCTTCTCTCCATCTCTCGCACTCTCCCTCTCTCGCTCTCTCTCTCCATCTCTCGCACTCTCCTCTCTCGCTCTCTCTCTCCATCTCTCGCACTCTCCCTCTCTCGCTCTCTCTCTCCCTCTCTCTCTCCATCTCTCGCACTCTCCCCTCTCGCTCTCTCTCTCCCTCTCTCTCTCCATCTCTCGCACTCTCCCTCTCTCCATCTCTCGCACTCTCCATCTCTCGCACTCTCTCTCCATCTCTCTCCCTCTCTCTCCATCTCTCGCACTCTCCATCTCTCGCACTCTCCATCTCTCGCACTCTCCCTCTCTCGCTCTCTCTCTCCATCTCTCGCACTCTCCATCTCTCGCACTCTCCATCTCTCTCTCTCTCGCTCTCTCTCTCCATCTCTCGCACTCTCCATCTCTCGCACTCTCCATCTCTCTCTCTCTCCATCTCTCTCTCCATCTCTCTCTCTGTCTCCATCTCTCGCACTCTCTCTCTCTGTCTCCATCTCTCGCACTCTCTCTCTCTGTCTCCATCTCTCGCACTCTCTCTCTCTGTCTCCATCTCTCGCACTCTCTCTCTCTGTCTCCATCTCTCGCACTCTCTCTCTCTGTCTCCATCTCTCGCCTCTCTCTCTCTGTCTCCATCTCTCGCACTCTCTCTCTCTTTCTCTCTCGCACTCTCTCTCTCTGTCTCCATCTCTCGCACTCTCTCTCTCTCCTGTCTCCATCTCTCGCCACTCTCCCTCTCTCTCTCTCTCTCCATCTCTCGCACTCTCTCTCTCTGTCTCCATCTCTCTCGCACTCTCTCTCTCTCTGTCTCCATCTCTCGCACTCTCTCTCTCTCTCTCTCTCTCTCTCTCGCACACTCTCTCTCTCTGTCTCCATCTCTCGCACTCTCTCTCTCTCTGTCTCCATCTCTCGCACCTCTCTCTCTCTGTCTCCATCTCTCGCCTCTCTCTCTCTGTCTCCATCTCTCGCACTCTCTCTCTCTGTCTCCATCTCTCGCACACTCTCTCTCTTTCTCTCTCGCACACTCTCTCTCTTTCTCTCTCGCACTCTCTCTCTCTGTCTCCATCTCTCGCACTCTCTCTCTCCAGATCTAACAAATCTTCGGGTCCTGAGTAGTGTGCACGCGTGATATTCTTTACCAGAGATGTAACCCTATTTTAAGGTCCAGGATGAAAATTAGAAGTTGCTTATCTTAAATAATAAAGTGTAAATGAAGGTTTCTCTTTTTGTATGAAACCAAGGTTGGTGGTGTAACATTATCATCGGTATCTATGAGGGTAATAGAAATTTTAATTAGAGGAAAGCTCTACTATTTGAACAAATCTTTGATTTGTTCCACGCAGTGTTCATCCATATCAGTAGTATCAAAGTTACTTCACAGGAGCCATTGGAAATGGAAATAGTATCTTGAAACAGTGCAATTTAATTAGCTTTTTTTTTTTTTTTTTTTTTTTTTACAAAAAAATGCTTAAAGCCTAAAAATAAACATTCTGTCTCTGTATGTAGTGAAGCAAAGCATGCAAGATAAATAATTTTTGCGACTGGAAGCAGTATCTCCAGAGGTGTGTGTTGTGGGATGGGAATCATGTTGTAAGGAAATGCTATTTCTTTCTTTGGTTTGTTCTGCTATTTTTATAAGGGTGTGTGAATTCATTTGGATATTGGATTTACTGTAATTACCCATGATGCATTATTTTCAGTACGGACATCCTCTCATTGTTTTAAGTCCATACAAGAAGGCGCGATGGGCGAGTTTCTGTTTTGATTTTCAATTTCCCAACACAAAACACTATTGCTAATCTTGGATGTGAGTTTTTCTCAGTTTCTCCTAAATTCACGCTTTAGCAGCAGATTCTTCTTGTGTAATAACCCCCCCCCCCCCCCCCGTTAACCCATAGTCATTGTGCAACACTCACTCTGCACTGATCGTCTTTCGACTGAGAAAATGCGGAAACGGATGTATAAACTGTAGTTTAAATGCCTAGTCTGTTAATGGATTTGCCCGTGTAAGTACCATTTTTCTGGACGTAAGCTTAGGTTTTTTTTTTTAAAAAATAAAAAAAAAAGAAAAAGTTACAAAATTAGAGTGGTTGTGATTGTATCATTTCATTTGATGGACTACAGAATGTTGTTTGGCTGGTATAACGATGTCTGGCTATTTAAATAAGCTATAAATAATAAGATTCAGCAGCCGAACGGAGACCAACTTGGCGCATGTGTTTCGCGAAGTAAACTTAAGTGTATTGATTTAAACTCCTGATGCTGTAGCGTGGATACACTTACCATGTTTACCAATTAATTCTTTCTCTCTTTTTGGGTTAGGGTAAGGACAAACTGTTACGAGACTGGTTAGAACAGATTATCCAGTATCTTAATTTGTTGTTTTTTTTTGCGATGGCAAATGATGGCTAAAGCATTTGTTACTGCATCAAAAAAACAGAAGGAAAAGCTGTTGTTATGTGAAAATATCTTCGTGTCTGTTTTTGGATGTGTTTTTTTAAAATTCATAACAACTACATATGCTGAGGAAAATATTCAGTCTACACTATTGTGCATTAAATATTGATAATTATTTTTAAAAAATCTGAAATTTCTGTCAAATCTTTTGTCACGGAACTATGCTTGACTCTTGTAAATTATTTAAAAAATTGATTATTTTTTTTTTTTTTTAAGGGTGTTTTTAAATGTTGATCCTTGTCTGCAGTCCCTCTATCACCCATGCGGGCTGTAGAGGCTTGGCGCCACATTTATAGTGCGCAGAGTTGTAAAGCTCTGCTCACTTGGCAGATTAATCTGCGAGGTTGATGTGTCACCCGAGGTGGTTGTGGTATGTATAATTACCTGGGATATCCTCTGTGGACCACCTCGAGGAAGGAACCTACTGAAAATCTTTCCCTTTTAGATTGGAGGTGGGCAGGGCGATCTCGCCTGGTGGTTTCAGAATTACAAGAGAATCCACAGCATTGCCTGGAGACACCAGAGTCTGACTTAACTCAAATATAGTATGTTATCCCCTACCATAATCTGCCAACCCAAATGGTAGATTGTTCTGCTTTAATTTTTGCCACATTAAAGCCAGATTTAACGCTAACCCTGACTAGTAATGACTTTTTCCTCCTCTTTTTTCTTCCACAAGAGTATAACAGTTTGCAAAATTTTCTTTAAAAGAAATTTTAGTTTAGTTTTTTTTTCTCGTTGCCATATTTATAACGGCGATAATCTTGAAATTCTTTTCTGTTGGAAATACTAAGAAAAGAGAGATTTTCAAGTCCCCATTATGAAACAGAGGTAAAATAAGTAAGTATCATGGTTGAAGATCTCTGCATTGGTATTATCCTTTGATGTTTGGTATTATGTATAAATATTCAAATATTGGAAACACATTGAAATTTTGGTTTTCAAGTGTCATTTGTTCTTTTAGCATCAGAATTGATAATCCAGCTAGATGCAAGTTGTAGTAAAGTTTTGAGTAGATCACTTCTTCTTTTTTGAGCGCCACCACAGTGGGTTCTGCTTTATCATTGATTGAGAGGTTTACTGACTGGAAAAATGTCTTCATTGGAACCTTCAGTAAAGGAATATTAATTCTTTCTATTCATAGGTCTGATGAGCCATTGTTTGCTACACTGTCTAAATTTGAGACCAAATTAACTACTAACTTTTTAAAGATCAAGTACATGTTACACCCCCACCAACAATAAAATTCAGAAGCAGTTGGCTCTTAGATACTTTTGTGGAGATTATCAGCAACCATGTTGCTGATTCCGGTTTCCTGATAATTACAATAATTCGATAAAGTTTGACGTGAAAATCCTGTGACACACGAAACATTTAATCAGAAAAGACATTCATCTTTCCTACTCTTAGTTACCTTTTCTCTTTGTACCATTTGACTTCACTGAAACTTTATTTATATTGCTTGCTTTGTTTCTTTCTAGTTCATTCTGGATCATGGATGGTGATCCAGAACTGTCAACTCCCTTTCTGAATTATGGATGGCACATGATGATGATTGCCTGCTTAAAATCTTAAAGAAAGATTATATTTGGTTTCCTTTGATGTGGCCCATGCAAACTAAATGTAGACCCACTTAGGTAATTTTCTTATGATAGACATTATTTACTGTAGTATACAAAAGTTAGAACTTACTATTTTTTTTACAAAAGATGTATGCTGTGTTTTAATTTTTGGCTCAGTTTTTTTTGTTTGTTTGTTTTTTTCATTTAGAAAAAAGCACTTGAAATTACTTTTTAGTGGACATCTTAAGTGAATTAATTAAAATTTCTGGTGGCATAGTAAATGAACTATATTTGTAAGTATAATTTTAACTGTTAACAAATTTTTATTTATTTTACAAATATTGAATTTCTAGTGATAAAGGTGATGTAAGGTTGGATAATCGTTGCATAAATAGGTGTAGAATTGCCATAGGGTGGTGGCATGATCTAATGGATTGTGTCCAGTAATTACTAATTGTTAGAGAAAACAAGAACAAATATTTCTTGGAATATTCATTTGTTTGCTGCTATCACATATGTTCTTGTACATTTTAATCAGATCAATTTATCAACAATTTATCTTTGAATGTTTTTGTTTTTTTTATTGGTGGGCCTTAAAACTGAATGTTCTAGAACCAGCTCAGCGAGAACTACAAGAGTGTATTCAAATGTTAGTCTCTGTTGAGTTGGAGGTTTGGTATTGTTTTGAAGAATGCTCACCACATTGATTTACTTGAGAAAAGAAACTCAAAAGTAGAAATGCATCTGGGGGTGAATTAGAGTTAAGCAGATATGGTAGTCCAGTGGGACAAAGCAGTATTATTACTGTTATCAATACCTGCTTTGTATCTGTATTGAGTGCCTTTTGGAACTTTGACTGACAGGCAGGACACTGCACTGTGTAACATGTCATTGCATCACATCAATGAGAAGCTGGAGAAGGGAAGCAACGTCATGAGCCGGTGGAGATGTAATTGAAGCAGGATCGCATTGCTGGGTTTTGAGTCCAATCTATGTACAGGCAGTATGGAATTAGATGAAAAACACAGAAGGTCACAGTTTCTTTGTGTTGACAGAATTAAATGCCCTTTTCTTCAATCTTAGGTGGTTTTTTTTTTTTTTAAATTTAAGTACGTTCTTTGGCTCTGAGTCATGATTTCAATAGATTTTCCTTTATTGGAACTTTCTTGCAAAATTAAGTATATTTAGGAGAAAAAAATCCATGCTCCAAACAATGGATTGTGAAAGGTCAAATCAAGATCTTTAATGTATAATTTATCCACGGAGTCAGTTTGGATTAAAAAAAAGTGTCATTTAATGTTCCTGGAAATCATCTGAAAAAAAGAAGAAAAGATTTTCTGCATTCTCTTTAAAAAATATTTGGAAAACAAAAAAAACAATTCATTTGTCAAGAATAAATAAGTAGAGTTGGAATTTTGTTCGATTGGCCTGTGTATATTTCTTGCATCTTGCTTTTTTGTGTAGTTTACTGTATCTTTCCCATTAAATAAGGGCTTTAGATGTTCTTGTCCTTGTCAATAGATGGATTGGGGATCTATGAGCTTTCTCTGGTTAAAATTCCTATGGTCTAACTACTTCAAACTTCATGCTTGATTAACTGTGTTAAATAGAAAACTTTACGATAGAGGAAAAAGACTGTTGAAGTCTACCAGTATGGATCTGTATTTGCACTGCAGTAACACAAAACATCTGCACTTCATATACTATTTGCTCTTCACAGAAACAAAGTAAAAGCACTGTTTAAAGCCAAGTTTTTTAAATACTAGCATTTAGGACTTTATTTTCTATTTCACCGCCTTTGAGTAGAAGAGACTTCTACCTTGTTAGACCAGATGTTTCATGGTCTGACTGATGCTGACTATGTTTTCTTGATTGTGTCATTGTATTCTTTAGCATAAAAAAAGAGCTGAGATAGTGATCGCTGTATTCAGAATCTTCTAGGTTTTTTGTTTTGTGTTCTTTAACAGTTGGCATTATGCAAGCCAGATATTTGTATATTTTACTCAATAACTTTGTGTATTACAAGGGGGAGATTGAGTAAAGGTGCTTTTGTGGTGATATTAAAATTTTTTTTTGTAATGCATCACTGGAAGGAGAATAGTCACTGTTACGTTCTTTGGACTGTGACTGATTGCACCTTTTACTTTGAAACAACCCCACATTCTGAACAATTTGTATTCCCATGTAGTCCTGTTGTGAACAACTGTGCAACTGCAAGGTTACTCTTGCCCCCTTAGAAATGTTGTTGTTTTTTTTTTTTTCCCCGCATCCAAATCTTCCATTACTTTAAACCACTGGCTTGTTGCATATCTGTCTGTTTCTCTGTGTTTTTCTCTGATTAGCTGGTGTTGTATAACTACAGAATGTGGCATGGTGAGTAGAATATAATTTTCATTTTCTATTGCACCCATCGAAAGCTGGGTTTCCTTGAGGGAGGGGGCTGTCCAGGGTGGGGGGGGTATGTTTGAAGTAGCTCTAATTGGTATAACAAGATAGCTGGGTGAGGTGACACAGCACCCGCCATAATGGATTCCAGTCCAAAGTAGCCAAGTGTGAAGGAATTTAAAGTGGTCAATTGATTGCAGGAGCAAATCAATAGATTTTTTTTTTTTTTTTTTTTGTCAGTGGCTGCTGTTTAGGGAAATAAATCCCTTCCTGTGTGCGAGAACCAGGATTGTTGACTCAGTGGACACTGATACATCCAACTAATGTGTGATGAAGCCAATGAAAGCGATTTCTCTAGCACACAAAAGGCCACTCTCTTCTCTTACACCAGATATATTTGGAGTGCAGTAATTAATTGAAAGATCCTTGAAATGTGGTGTAGAACTCCCACTAAAATCCTTCAGATGGGAATCAGTAGGGACAAGTTAGGATTTTGAGTAGATGATGGATTTTTAAAAAAATTATTGAAAATGGATGATTTCCACGCAGGCTTACAGTATATTCCAAACAGTTTTTAACTTGCGTTTTATTTGGCCGACGCATAACTGTATTACATATCTAAAGATATGCATCATCTTCCCTCTTGGTTAACTAAGCTATTCTCCAGCAGTTGAATTTCTGTCTTCATTCTTTCCTGCCACTTTAATGGGGAAGAAAGGAATGGTTCTTCTCTCTGCTAAATACCAGTCACTTTGAATATGTCTCTCTAACCAAACACATTGGCATGGAATGAACTACATGGGAATATATAAAGCTGTCTGACAATTTTATAGATTTGGCTTTTATTTTCGTTTTTTTTTAAAAAAAAAAAAAAACAACATTGATGCGCCAAAGAAAACAGTGCGGTTTAGACCTTGGTTAGGGTTAGTCTTTATTTTAGAAGCGGATTAAATAACTTACAGAATGCCAACAGTTGTGTGTACAGAAACTTGTCTTGGTTGACTGCGAGAACAGTGTAATTGTATGTCAAAACCACAAACCGAGATGCTGCATTTTTCGTTGTAGTTACGTAGTTTCCATACCCGTTGCGATCTGAGATCAGTTGCTGACTGTGCATTTATTATTTTTTTTGGTTGATAAATATTTCGGAGCTCTTGCATTAGATAATACAGACCCAATACACTGTTGTTTTCTCTTGCCGCTAGGTTTTGCCTGTGGAATGATGCGATACCATAAAGACCTGGTAAGGGGTGGGGTTAGGGGTGAATTTAGCAGAAATTGCTCAAATGGGAAAGTTTGAATTTTGTGAGCTAATTTTTAATTTAGTATTTGATTACACCAACAGGTAAGGCTGCGGAAGCAAACTGTGTATTTTAAATCGGTTTCCAAGTTTTGTTTTACTGAAATTAAAAAAATATTTAAAAGTTCTGAAAAACAACTTTCTTTCTTTTTTTTTTTTTTTTTTTCTTAATTTGAAACTCACCTCAGTTAGTGAAGCGGATGGATGGATGGAACTGACCGGTGTTTGCTGATATGGGTATTTTATTACCGCACTGCAGAGGAGGGTTAATGATAATCAGCAATAAAATAATGTTATAGCTACAGTATACCTCGTGTATCCCCCCTTTTAAGGTTACGTGATAGCAACTTCAGCTTGCTTGCTTACTGGGCTATGCAGCAGTCTTAATAAAGGCTGAGGGCTTTAGTTTGAATCCAGTTCACATCTAAATGTGACGAGCTCTGGTTGGATCCTACAGGGCACTTTGTGCCAGCCATGATTTCTCTCTCTCTCGGCTAATGTTCTGGATAGGGGGAGATAACAGTGATTCTTTACCCTCAAAAAGTTGGACATTGTAGCCACTAGTGTATGGTTGGTTTGGTGAGCAAACCAAGTGTCATGTGAACAGTGACTAGAAATGTTAAGAGGCTTTATTCTGTTTTTCTTCCTAAAGTACCGCATCCCGAAAATCTTTTGTTTTGAATACTGTTTAGTAACAGAAATTAAGTTATTTTTATTCCTGTTTCTTCTCTCTCTCTCTTGTGTGTGGAAGGAACAAAGAAAAACAGAATTTAAAAAAAGGTTTTTTTTTATTTTTTTTTTTTAATTTTTACAAGGTTAGATGCAATTCTGGACACAATTCTTTATTGCAAGAAGTCCAGAATACAAAGCCTTTTTGCTGTTACAAAAGAGCTGACAAACAACCAGGTTTTCGGTTAGCTGGACTTATTTGGTCAAAGTATTTACAGCACAATAGTATCTATAGTTCTGAGTAGAAAGAGTTACCCCATTTTCTGTTCCAGTCGGTGCATTGGTGACGTAAGTAGAAACCTGAACAAAACATTTGCACAAGTGTAACCGAACTATTGTCCAGGAGTAATGCTGCTGATCAGTAAGTAGTCTGTCTTGACAAGATCTCGCTTGCTAGTTTTTGTGATGATGTTAAAGGATTTCATTCAATTAACCAGTTATGAATATTGCTGCTGGATAACTGTAGCAGCCATTTTGCAGATTAATGGGCCAGTCAGAAATGTCAAAACCTGGTATGACACTTAGTTACATTAAAGTGTGTTGCATGTTGAAGATGCACCGAGCATTAATCATGGTGACATCATCAGATGAACATGTCAGCTGAGAGGAGTCTGCCAACTTACTGACCTCAGTACAGAAGTGAGGATGTGGTAGTGGTCATTAGATGGATGTCATCTCGTGTTATTGGAAACATTCAACATATTTAGTGATCCAGGCAGCCAAAACTTTTCCTCTTATTAACTGTTTGTTTTGTAAAATAGAATAAGTTTATAACAGTTAACTAAGTAAAATTCTATACTATTATTTAGCCACATATTTTTTAAAGGCATTAGTTACTTTCCTTGAGCTTTCTTTTCTTTGTGGATATAACTTTCTAAAGGAAAGATGAGATGATCATTTTCAGAAAGCAGCTTGGTTAACAACCTTCTTCCAGTTAACTTTGTTAGTACAGAGCAAGAATTAAAGCACTGATAGACTTATATTTACTACTGAAAAGCAATAAGTTTTGTTCGTTTCTTAATTTTTTTCTACTTAGCTTTTTGTAGTCATTAGTTAAATGTCCAACTCTTTAGCAATCTAATTTCATACTTGAATAATTTGGCTACTTTGTTTTTATAAAAGCAGAAGCAGTTTCTTATGCTGTATTCTTAGATTTCTAGTTTTTTTTTTAACAGTTGATAATTTGTTCCACTCAGTTTCTGTTGTAGTACTAAAGAAATAAATATCTTTTAGCACAACAGCTTGTAGACAGGACCAGCTGATTTATAACTTTGTCCACTCTCTCTGATGCCTACTTTTTTCATAGTTCTGATTTAAAATATTTCTATCTCAGGTAAATATGAACTTAGAAACAAGGAAATGAGATTTCCTTAAAGTGTGTCTCACAACTCCAAACCACGTAGAATCCATGTGGTTACAGTTTTAATCAGAGAACATTAGTCACCATCTGTTTAACTTACATCTATTCACAGATGAACTTATCTAGATGGACACACTTTCAAAACCGGGGATTGACTGTTTACTCTCAGGCCGGCTAAAGTGCACGTAGTTACTTTCAGCACTGAAACGGAGTCGTGTGAAAGTTTGTGAAAAATGATCAAATGCAAGGGAATACTTAAATGTTCTTGTACGAATACTTAAGGTGTTTTTGAAGTGAGAGAATGGCTAGTGATGTCGGAGTACACCACACAGCGAGCTGTCTCTTGTATGAAGTTTGTGGTGCTCTTTAAAAAGTAACGGAAGATAGGATTAACTAAAATTCTCATAAATTAAAGAGATAAGCTACGTTCCTATTATGGAGTAGATTGCTTCACTATTTCAACAACCTTCAAGGTTTATTAAAAAAAAAAGGGGGGGCAGCCATAATTTCAATTTAAATGATGTCAGGTTTTATCAACAATTTTTTATGCTTGTTTATAATTCTGTTCGTTGTTCTTTGCATTTTTAGTTCTATTATTAACTGTTTATTCATGGTGTTTGGATCTTGTCTTTTTTGGACCAATAACCTTAGATTCCCTAACAGACATTTATTTACTTTATAGTATAACTGAACATTTGATGCACTGCTGTTGATACATGAAGTGATTAGATTTCATGAATGTAAAGAATACTTTGAACATCTTGGTGTCATGTTTTTCTACATAGGTGGTTGAGGGAGATGGTTATTCTAGTACTGGATGATTTTATTTCATTCTCGTGCTGGTCTCTGACTGTGGATTGTGGTATCCTGCCATTTAGTTTTTGTGGCATCAAATAATTATTTACATAAAAATATTTAAAAGCTTTTTAACATAAGTTTTTCTTTAGTTTCCTGAAGAGTGATTTTTGTTTATCTGTGTCTCTAAAAACGGCTCTTAGGACTAAATCCTGATGATGACAAGGGCAGATTTGATGAAACGTGACCTCACCAGTCAGTTGTATCACTACTAATAAGCTGGTGGTGATGGGAAGCACAAATTAAAATCTCTAAGTAAACAGATCACCACTAAATCTGTGTTTTATCCAGGTAAACAAATATTACCATGACGATTTTGAGACTAAATCAGGTGGATACTGTGAAAGATTGTTTAGTCGCTAGTAATTTGCATGCTTTGACTTGGAGGAGGATTGTAAAGTAAATTAATTTTGATATATAAACAAAGAAGTCAGCTGACAGCAAGCTTTGAATCAACAGGTGATTAATACTCCATGGACTTAATGCAGAGAAAATGAAATCTGTGCTTCATAGTATTGCTGGAGATAGAAAAATGGAGTGTTTTAAACCTTATTTCAAGACAAAGGTGGCTTTATGACGCATTTTGTTCTGTACAACTACACCAGGTAAATCATTTTAGATACTTAAGATTCAACTGCTGGAAAAGAATTTCCTAATATCTAATTGGACATTGCTTTGACTTGGTCCTGGTGACTGAGTTGTCATTAGTTGCACTGTTCACACGTGTTTATAAGTATGATAAATTCAGCAGTTTTAGGCTTGAAGATGGGGATGCCTTGGATAACCCTGGACCTTTCCCAACAATCAACATCCTCCAGTTTGATGATTTCATGTCTGTACTGCATACTCCAAGATGGGTCTAACTTGTTATTTGAACATGATAGCTATTTGTGCCAAGCGTAAGTAGGAATTGTTTGGAAATTAGGTATCATACACTATTTATTTATTTAATTTATTTATTCTTGGTAATTTATATTGGTAGTTTTGATAACATGGAGCTAATGAATTATTTATTAAAAAAAAAAAAATTCATCCAATTAGTAATTTTAATTGTTCTGATGTGCTAATACACTTAAGCATGATTAGTCGATTTTACCTTCATAATAGCAATTGTCTTTTTAAGATTACTAGAACAAGTAATTAATCAGTGTTTATGATATAGTGAAAGTTAAGTACTTCTTTGCTAGTTAGTTCTGGACTGTCTGACTGTAAGTTGCATAGTGCAGTGCTATGAGCTGTTGCAGACAAAGGAAAGACATGAATTGCCTCAGTTGTTGTCCTGGGTTGAGAATAATAGTAAGTATTTGGTGTGTGTCAGGGTCCTTCCAAGAGATTTGGATGGTAAGTGTCATCACACCTTTTTTACTACTGAGCAGAACTCTTCATTTTTAGATGTGGGAGGAAACTCATATTGTAGGTTGGTAAAGAAGAGACCATAGCTGGGGTGGGGTGGCGGGGTGTTCTGACTGGAATTTTAATTCTGGCTCTCAACCTTGGCAGTCCAGTAGATTAATTACTGGCTGCTGCCCATAACAGTAGTTAGTTAAGTTTGGTCCGATGTGTGAAGTGAAGAAATCATCAGTGTACAGAAATTTACCGGAATAATTTTACCCCCTTTCACCCCCCCCCACCAACCAAAACGGTGAGTTTGTCTCAGATTTTACATATTTGGGGCACTGTCAGCCCTATGAAATAAGGCACTGATTTAAGACAGAGTCATTTCATTTTCCTATAAAAATTGT
Source organism: Nautilus pompilius (assembly GCA_018389105.1). Classification (NCBI taxonomy): domain Eukaryota; kingdom Metazoa; phylum Mollusca; class Cephalopoda; order Nautilida; family Nautilidae; genus Nautilus; species Nautilus pompilius. The sequence goes on along the minus strand of JACATO010000648.1, from coordinate 2,303,999 downwards.
GCTGGAAGCATTTGACAGGTGTATCTGGAGAAATGTGCGTTTAGATCCCCCACTCCCCTAGGCCTTGAATTCATTGATGGGTTTCTAAATTCTGCTGTTTACACATCCATCCATCAGGAATGATCCTGCCTATATTTGATCTCCTATCTAAGAGTTTTCCAGTGATCCTTTCAAGTTGGGTATTTTACATACATTATGAAATGAATGGACATTTGCAAAAAAAAAAGAGGTGTAATTAGATTACTTGTTTTCTGAAAAAAATTAAAATAAAAGAAGAAAATCTGCATGTGTATTCATCCTTTATTGGGTAATTTTTTTGTATTTCTAAAACAAATACTTACTCGGTTAATTTTCTGGGTAAGTAGTAAGTTTTTAATGCTTTTATTAATGTGTTCAGGAATAGCTTGTGGCAGAAGACTAGATGAGTTTGAGCATTTTTTTTTTTTTTGCAATTAGTTCCACTACCAAAGAGCTTATTAGCATCCTTACCAGTTAGAAGTGGCGGAGAACTAGAGTGCATGAGAGGAGGTATATCAGTAGCTAGACATACCGCATGAACTATAGCCATTACCATGAAGAGCAAATACACTACACTTGTGTGTAAATCCAATGTACATCTCTCTTCCCAAATGGTTTATGGTCACCACTTTGTGTTAATAACTTCAGAGATACACGATCATTGATCGGTGTTTACCTGTACTTTTAGCTGTTGTTTTTAAAAATACTCTTTCTTGTCTATCTAGTTTTTTTTTGTTTTTGTTTTGTTCATATTGTTATTATTTTTGTGGATATCCAGTTGGTATAATGGAATAGAAACCATGAACACAAGTTGAGGAGGTGCCAACATGTATTTTCTAATATATTTTCCCCAAATTGGAAAGTATTTACCATTTTCTGGCACCCATGACTTTCTTGCATTTTATTCAAATGCCTTCGAATGTGGAATACATTCTAGCCATAGCTTGTCAAATACAGTGTCAGAGAGAAATTTTGCTATATTTACTATAATAGTTTGAAAGTTTTGTGAATGTGTTAAAATTTCTGATTTACAAAAATAAAATTAAAAAATTAAGAAAATGACTTAAATCAAATAAAGCAGTAGATTCAAACAAGTATTACCTTACTCACTGATAATTATGAAGATTCATTAAGCTTGCAAGGTTACCATGGCAACTTTACACGTAAAACAAAAACAATCATAGCATGTTTTATCTTGGTTTGAGCACAATCTACATTAGGTAACTTAAGTTGGTTTGAAATGCCAGATTAGAGTGCTTTCCAGGTGACCCCTTAATTTGAAGTTTTTGTTTTCTGTATTATCAGACTTTTTTTTTTGGTTTTAAGGTAATACTGTAAAATGGTATTGACTGTGTTATTCTGTTCTTATTTCTTATTCTTTTACCAGGTGCTATGGATCTTTTAGAGAGAATGGTGTCTAGGTCAATATGCATCGTTGCAATTGAATATAATCTTTATCCTTTCTACCTATTTAAGAAATAAGTACATACATTAATAACATTGTATAGTTAACTTCTCTCTCAATATTTTCAGTAGGATATAATTCTAATATAACCATTCCCCCCCCAGATTCTCTTCTCTGTCATTTGGGATTAAATAAGAGTATTTTTTAATTTTAGTGTTATTTTTTTAGATAACTACCCTGCAATGTTACCATGGAGATAATAAGCATGCACATGCGCCCCTCACCCCCACACAAAATATATATCGTGTAAATAAATAAGCAATATAGCTTTTCTGAATACCTTTTTAAGGAAGTGCTGTTTTGATTGGTGTTCCTCATTTATTTGAAAGTAAAGGTCAGACTATTTCTGGTAGTGGCCATTTTGCTGCAGGCAAATGTGATAAATTGATTTCTGCTAAATATAGCTGTCATGTTTCTAACCGTTCTTGTCTGGTAAGGGAGAATGCATGGCAGAATAATATGAAGACAATGTTTTTCACAAGATAACTTTTCCTTTTGTTATTTATCTCTAGTATGTAAAACTTGGAGATACACGCAGTTAAAAATATATATAAAAATTATCTCCTCCATTTTTTGCTCATAGGCATCTATTCATGAGAAGAAGAAAATTTTAAAAAGGTGCAAGGCTTCAGAATAGGTTGTGGCTTGGAGCAGATGTACAACCTGTTTGTTCTGTAGACCCAACATTTGAGACAAACCTCTTTGTTGATGAATCTTAAATATTTGAGATTGAATTCATTTTGTATCATACTGACTCATTGCTGCCTTAGCTTCTATTGGAACTCATCAAAGTTGGATGGGCAATTACTGGGGGTAAAAAGAAAGAAAAAAAATGTTTAAATTGCATGAATGGCTTTAAATGATAGTATAGGCCAAGCAACAAAGAACAGACAATAAGTATAGATTTGTGTGTAATGAAAGAAAAACATTAAAATGTTAGCGAAGCAATTGATTTTACTAGCTGTTGCAGCATCAGAACAGTGGGAAGAAGTGAAATCATAGCATGCAATCTGGAAACATTCTGTCTGGGAAGCGAGGAAAAACAAAAATGAAACAAACCAACTGTACTCTCAGTCTTAGTATTATTAATGGAGGAGGAAGCATGGCTTTGGCAATCTTCTGTTGTTGCCTTTTGAATGTTTGCTTTCCATTTATTTTATCTGTTTCTCTCCAACATTTTGCTTGAATTATTTCACAGGATGCACCAATTGGTTGTACTAAGCTAGTGCAACCACCCACAATCATTGCAGTCATCATGCATATACTTGCTCACTGTTCTGTATGCTCTTAAAGGAATCCCAAACCAAAGGCTTTTGCTGGACATAGTGACCTTCACATATTTCATAGCCAGTAGAGAACAATATCTTCATGGGTTCAACTCTTGCAGAAATCAACAAAGCAGATAGTTCTCATTTCCTTTTCAAAACAACTAAAGGGAATAGCTTTTGCTCATCAGCCATCACGCCAAACATGACCTGTCACTTTGTCTTCTTCATGCCCAGTTGTTTTGATTAAGACTGTTTTCTCCCTGGAGTGGTGTGGAGTCTCATTGCCTGGCATGTTGAGATAGACAGCTGTCTCATCCATACTTCCGATATTGGCAATAAAGTACTTGTGGAGTTGCCACATTCTGATGAAGTATTGGTGGAATGTTTCCACCTTTTTTCTTTCTGGTGTTAAGGCATCTTTAGTGCAACAATTGTTTTCTGCCTTGTAGAGATGATGTGGCACTTCATCTATTTGCCAAGTCATCTGACATTTGCACGGAAATCTGTGGCTAACTGAGATTAAAAAACAAAAATTGTTTTGTTGTGCCTAGAATTTTGTTATCCTCTGATTTGTACTCCATGACATTCATAGAGCCAGTTTAAAAGGTTTTGATCTGTTTCAGCTACTCCCAGAACTGAATTATTGTGTTGCATGAAATTACTTAAATAACTGAAATATCTAAACTTTTGAAGATATATTTACAGAATAGGTCTTGTGAAACAGTTTTGAAAACCATTCATTTTATCTTCCACCACCTGCACACATGATTGTAATGTACACTAGTCCTAAAAAAATAACAACAACCTATAATTACATAGAAAAGTTTGTTTTTGTTTAGAGTTAATGGAAGCAATTTTTTAATATATTTTAATTTTACTATTTCATTTACCTGGCTAGGTGTCTGTCTGTCTTCTCATCAGTAGCAACAATGGTAAAAACAAGTTGTTAGTAATTCTAAACAAGTTTTCATACTTTGTGTAGTAGAAAGTAATCTCAGCAGTTGAAGATTAATTAAAATGTGAATCTGAAATGGAATACATGAGAAACGTTTCTAAAAATATTACTTGTGATTGGCTGCTGTTAAGATGTTCTAATTTTAGAAGGCTTCAGTTCAATAACTTCGGTGGATGTGAAGAAACTTGTGATTAATGACTTCCGTTTGGTTGTTTTAAAGTTGATCTTGAAGCTAATAGCTGCAACTTTAACTTTTGTGCTGCAAAAACTATAAAATGGGCATTGAACAAAGTTAATCAGAAAGCTGCAAATATTTAGAGATTTGAAAAAAAAACAAAACACCGATTTAATTGGTCTGTATATCACTGGCAGGATATGACTGACCATCTACTAACGATGACATTTCTTGTCCAGTCTTTGTTTTGGTTTATGCTGACATGGAACCACGATTTCCAGTAAAACACTCACTGTTGATGTGGGTGACATAGTTTTAAATTTATTTTGTAGATCCTATGTGATTACAACTATTAATGTGTTTTTATTTTTGCCATCCAAATAATGTCTGTGCTAAAGGTATGAAAATCCTGTAAGTCCATTGATGCCCTTTATGAGTAATAACTATTAACAATTGATGTGGGTTTTGTTTTTTTTATTTAAAGTTGTTTACTAAAAACAAGCAGAAGATGGCTGCATTGTAAGCATTTTTCTTAACATTTGAAAGGAAATTGATTGACAATATCTAATACTATTTGTGATTTAATCCTTCATTGGAAAAATATTTAGAAAGGGATCTTTATGTAATTAGCTTATAATACTAAGAATATTTTTGACTTGTCAGATGTTAACAGTGTTTAAAAAAAAAAAGGAAAGTAATTTTACTTCAACAAATAATTCTGGCTAAGGAAAACGGTTGTTGTGTTGTCCTGAGTGTTATAAATACTTTTCCTGTTTTGCTTTTTTTTTTCTTTTAAAAGCTTTTAAGAAAATCGACCTTAAAACAAATGAGCCACATTTTTAATTTGTTGCATTTTCTAAGCATTTTAAATACTTTTTGTGTTATACATTCTTTCCAGGGTATTTCCAAATATACAACATCTAGCTGCATCTCCAGCTGAAATAATTTTTTAAGAATTTTTAAAAAGTTGTTTGGTTTTCAGAAATTCTCGTCTGGAGAGTGCTGAATGTAACACTGGTTTTATTTAGCCACCCTGAAGCACCCAAGAGATGCGGTTCAATGGAAACGGCCTGGAAAATGGCAGTCAGGTTGTGTGAATTTTGCATCATAACAATGCACCATCACATTCAGCAATCTCCATACGAGAATTTCTGACCAAACACAACATTCCACAAGTTTCTCACCCACTGTTTTCACCAGATTTGGCACCGAACAACTTCTGTCTATTCCCCAGACTGAAACGCACCCTAAAGGGAAAGAGATTTTAGGATGTGCCAACCATCATCCAAAATGTGATGCGAGAACTGAAAGCCATCATGAAAAAGAGTACCAGAGATGCTTCAACAAGTAGCAAGAAGTGCTGGAAACACTGGGGACTAATTTGAAAGAGATAAATTTGATTAACTGTTTTGTGCTTTAGTTTCATCTGAATAATTTTAGTCCTGGAACTTTTTGATCCGACCTCATATCTTGTTTCTTTAATGACAAACTTGATATTATTTTCTAATTCATAAAGGAGAAACTGTGCTATGGAAGTATGATACCAAACTGATCTTTTTTTTCAACTTGGGTGGTCAGTAGCTTAAACATTGAGCCACCGGCTGTCCTAACCCCTTCTATGAAGGTAGCTGACTTTTCCACCTCCCCAGGATTTCATTCTTTTAATACATTGATTAAACTATCTGGCTTAGTTTGATGAACCACTCTGGCACGATTTCTTCTCGTTGCTCTTTACCAGCAGGTTGTGTGAGTTTCCTTTCATGTCTGAAAATGATATGGACCTTTTGCTTGTCTCCCACACTGAGAAGGGATCATGCAACTTGTTTGGTATTGTGCAGCACTCTGTCTCTATTCTCTTAGTTGAGATAGGGATGAGGATCCACAGTCTCTCCTCTGTAATTTGGGAAGTGTATGATGATTGGCTGGAAAAATTTACTGTTTTGAAAATACAAAGTCATAACACCACATGCTGGAAATGTCAAATATGCTAATAGAAGAAAGCAAACTTCCGGTATAGGAAATTGAATAGGACTAAACAATGAAAGAATTGTTTTGTATAATTCACACTTCATGCTTGCCTGATTACACTAAAATATATATAAAAGAAAATCCACGAACGTTTTTTAGAAATCTTGGATGCTGTTTTGTAAGGCAATTATTATGCAGTCAGATCAGAATAGCAAAAATAAATGGAACTACCACTATTCCTGTCTCAGATTAATGTTGTGTTTTGCTAGAAATGCTATGATCTGCATTTTCTCCTCTCGAACGCAGTTTAGCCTGGGTCCAGTCATTGTAGGAACCCCCCCTTTTTTTTTTTTTTTTCCATTTTGGATTGTTGAGTGTTTTCTTGGCCTGGCAGATTTGGACAACGTCAATGCTGACAACACACACTGTCAAGTACGTACTGGAATCATTAAAATACTTTTTACCAGGATCAGCTGGGATGCTTGTTGTTTGATTTGATTTGGGCTTCATGAAAAAAGAAAAAAAAAAGAAGCTAGAATCCATATTTTTGTTTAATTATTGTTGCTTCCATAGGGTCTAAAGTATCATTGCTTCATGAGACGGCCATTCTTGTTACTAACCACCTAACAAAACAATTGTTTTGTGCTTGTGCTTTGCTTTGGCTTTGATCTTCAGTATCCTTTGTTGCCAAGTTGTTGGTTAATTTTTTTTTTTTTTCCTTTTTAGATCTACTAAATGGAAATTATTCAAATTATTATAAAGTAGAAACTAGAAGTTTAATGTTGGTGCATAGATAATGGATAATCTGTTTACTCTCTATTGTTAACGTACACGCAATCTCTCTCTCCCTCCATTCCTCCCTCTCTCCATCTCTCTTAGACATCTATTGATTAATAGCTGTGTAAAAAAAATAAAAAATATTCTATTTTTTCCCTAGTTTTTTTTTTTTTTTTTCACTCTCACTTAAACACACAGCATTGGTAACATTGTATTGTTTAGTGATCATGGAGACTTTACAAATTTTATAGTTGGTGTCTAGGGAGGTTGTAGCTTCTGCTTGATTGCCAGAGAAGCACTCAACTCCACATGGTTGTGCTGGATAAAGAGTGATTGATGATAAATTGTCTCTCCATGATTACAGCAGTGGAGCATAACTAAGACACCAGCTGCTCACTCAAGTGTGGAAGGGTTTGTGAATTTGATATGTGCATGTATATCACTTGCACACAAATGCCTGGAGCAGACTGTCATAGATACAGGGTTGTTGATCATTGCTGATGAGATGTTTGCATGTTTGTTCTGAGTTTAGAGCTGTTAATTTCCTTTGGTTTGAAGTTTTACAGTTGGACTTGTAATCCAGATGAGAGCTGATGCAGAGTTTGTACATTAATCTGGACTTTATAGGAAGAAGAAAAAAAAAGACAATATCTCCATTATATATATATATATATTTAAAAATTGGAAGAATTTTTTGTAACCTTTTTGTTTTATAAGGTAGAAGGGATCTAAATATTTTTTTAAAAAGTCATGATATTTTTGGAAAAACCCTGCATATTTGTTATTTTAAAATACACAATATAGGGAGAAGTATACATGTTACTGGTACCTTTTGTTTTGTTAATTTTTCACATTTATGGTTTTAGTAGATTCTGTATGAATGTTGCTGTTGGAAAATAATTTCTGGATTTGTAGTTAGTAGTACTTTTGTTTGGTAGAGTTTAACTGTTGGTCTCAGCTTTAATTTTTAAAACGTTCAGTGTAGCAATGTAGATAAGTTTACATTATGTTAACATCGAGTAATAAATATTATTTCAGAATAACTGTTACTGTTGCAATCTGATAACATAAAAGCAGCTAAATTATTTATTTTACATCAGTTGAGTAGAAAATGGAGGTCAACAATAAAGTGTGTGAAGTGACTCTCATAGTGAATAGAAAATAACAACTGCTGTTATATAGGATACAAAATTGGACTGATTTTTTAGGGTGATTTAGTTAACATGAATAGAATGTATTGTTGTTTTTGGACTGCTAATAATACTAACATGATGTTGGGATTAAAAAAAAAAGCTATCAAGCACAAAACCAGAGAGATTTTAGTTCTGCGTTCTTAACTTCAGTGTTTTATTAACTTCTGATACCCAGGGGCTTTTCATACCCATTTAAAATTAGAGTGAAGGGTATGAGGTGGACTACATCATCAGGTATTAAAAAGTGTAATATGGAATGAAAAAGAATTTTCTTAATGTTGCCAAGTGTATGCTCAATATTTTGCAACAAAAGAGAAATGGAGAAAACTACATGGTCATCCTCAGCATGTCTTTGAGAATAATTAGGCTACAAACAAACAACAGCTTTAGTTTTTTGAAGTTATTTTTTGTCCTTGAATTGAAAAAAAATTTTGTTAAGTAGGGGAAGGTTCCCCTACTTAAAGTTGTTTGTTTACATATACACATAGGTTGACTCTTAATTGTGGCAGCCACTATGTTTTACTTAATAATTCTTTCTATGCATATGATATTATTTTGGTAGGATTTTTAATGATAAACAAAAAAAAAAAAGCAGAGGGGTTTATTTAGAACCAAAATAATCAATCAATACAAAAATAGGCTGACACACTAGTATTTAGTATGATTGCCTTTTAGCTTTGGAAACTGCTTTAACTCTGAGGCAATGGTTCCTCAGTGATTTTATTCCCTGATTCCTGTCTTACCTCCCAGAGATGTTTTAATTTTGGACCATGGTGGCTGATCCATAATTTTCAATACATCTTGGTTGCCTTTACTCTTCAAATAGCTCATGCACAACTTGGGTTTGTTTCGGATCATCTTGTTGGAAAACAAAATTATTACCTACCAAATGTAATCCACTGGATGTGCATGATAAATAAGTATAATGATGTCTCTCTCTTCATTATTCCATTAATCTTTACTGTATTACCTACTCATGACCACCTGAAACATTACTATATCATAATGGCACTGCCTCCGTACTTCATTGAAGGACTTATACACTGATTTAATAATTTTTCATCAGGCCTGCATTGCACATATTGCCTTTAATGTATCCCAAACAATTCCATCTTACACCCATATTTTTTGTCTGTTGAAGCTGCCTCCAGTAGCTTTCTTAAAGCAACTCTTTTATGAAGCTTTTTCCTGAGCCAGCTGCCTCCGCCTCTGAGTTTGTTTGTTTGTTTGTTTTTAAAATTATGCAAGCGAGTTAGACAAACATATCGGTCTCCAGAATTAGTTGTTCTTTTCCTACCTCTTCCAAGAAGGGATCTGAAACTGCCAGTATCTTGGTATTTTTCCATTGTTTTTTTTTCACTGCTCACTTGAAAACAGTTTGGACACAATTTGCCTCTTGGACTGACCCTGCTTCGAAATTAACATTTAACTTCTTGTAGCCCAAATCATTTCTCTCTCCCCATTAAAAGATCTTTCTTATTGGGAACAAAAGTGTTGTTTTCCTGGAGATTGTCTCTGTTATAATCTGAAATTAAGACTAGTGTTTTGCTTAAGTAATTACTTTAGATTCATTATATAAACCATGCTAGAATATGATGATCTAAATGGTATCATTAATAGTTGTACCTAAATGGCATCGCTTGTATTGAGTTATTAGGGAAAACAGGTGGATTCTTAATTGTGGCACTCATTGTGTGTGGAGAAGGGGTGGAATGTTAAACCTTTCAAGTAATAAAAACGTGAGAATTAATTTTGAAAACTTTATTTTGATTTATCATGTCAACAGACTTTTACAAAGTTTTTTTTTTCCTGAGAAGTAATTCTTACTCAGATCAGATTTCATGAATACTTATGAAATGTCACCTTAGATTTTTAAGATTTCATTGTATATTTATTTGTTGTTTCCACAGACTTTAAAAAACCAAATATTTGTACTTGCACACTTTACAAGTGAAGGAGTTCAAATGAATTGTTTGTGTTCAGTCTAGTGTTGGCAGGGAATCATAGTATTTTGTCAACTAATATTCCATTGTTGACGTATATAACAGGGATGTTTACTACTACACAAACTCTGCAGTACCCTTTGAGTCTCCAGAGTTTTGTATTTTATGCATATTTCTTTTTGATTAATGATAACTTTTGCAAATGCTCCCAGATTTTTTTTTTTTTTTTTAGGGGTGGGGGATTTTATACCAACCAACTTAACTCAAATGCAAAATTCAACTATCCACAAAAAAATTTTAGTTGTCAATCTTTCCTCTTTTACTCACCTAAAATAGCTGTTATGTTTTTCTGGGCCGCCAGTGGTTTTGAGCACCCAGTATGACGATCACTTGCTTGATTCCTGGTGCCAGTCCAGCACTAAATGCTAAAATCTGAATAACCTGGACTTGACAGAATTTGTATGGCGGCTATTACACTCACAGCAAGTCCTGTGCTTTATTGCACAGCTAAATTCATCTTGGAATTACCATAAAACTTCTGACAATCATCCATACTGGAAGACTATTCATTATCAGAAATGTTTTTGTGGGGGGGGGGGGGTTGAATGACATTTGGATATTTTGATTCTTTTTCCAGGACTGGAAGAAGTCAGTTTTTTTTTTTTTTTTTTCAATTGAGATTAGATCTTAAAAAAAACCCAAAAAAAACCAACCAAGCACTAGGCGATAGTAATGATGCCATTGTTGATGCTGTAACCCGATAGGCTGCTGGATGTGATGTAAACTTGTGGGGATGTTGACCTTGAGTACACCACTGGACAAACAGTGTCACTAATTTGTAAATTAGTGATACAAGGCCAGGGGATTGGAAATTCACCTTTATTATAAATTAGACTGACATAAAATGCTTATCAGGCTCATTTTGTCAAATTACTGGAAGATAAACGATGATGAGCAGGTAGAAAAATTGCTTGCCGCCTTATCCTTTTTTTAAAAAAAAAAATCAATACATAATAATATCATCTTGTAATGGGAAATGTGATATACCATGTTCAATGGCAACATGTGATATATCCCCATTTTTACATGATGTAAAATACTATTCATTTTGTGCATAGTGGGGCATAATATTTAAGAAAAGATGGGCCAGTTATTGAAAAGGATTTTACATGTATTTTTCAAGGTAATGTTTTTAAGGTGTCAAGCATTGGAATGATTAAAAATATTGGATTTACCTAGTCTAGAGTGGACTAATAAGGGGAAGAGGAGTCTGTTTATCCGGATGTTTACGCGCACATGTGCAAAAGGTGCTCAAGTATAACTCTCTTCACACAGCTCAATGCAAATTTTTGCCAGGAGACCAGACAACACCTGTTGCTCCCGAAGTCTGTTGAATGGTAGTCCATTAAATTGAGAGTTTACTGTATATTATATATAAAAAAAATATGCTTTTATGTTTGGACAGTAACAAGTTCTTTTGGCTATCTTGAGATACCATTACCAGAGGTAATAGTTGCAGATCGGTTGGAGTTTCAGAAGACCTGATATCACAGTAAAAGAACTGTAAATAAATAGAATAAGTGTCTAGCAATGGTGGCTAATCGTCATAGTGTAGGTCATTTTAACTTACCTTCACAAGCTTCTTTTTTAAAAGTCTGTGTGTCACGATTTGGTCAACTGTTTTATGCTCTCTGACAACAACTTCACAGTACTTGGCAAAGCACTTTAGGTTTGAGATGAAAGAACCCTTCACGTTTAAGCCATTGGAAAAGAGAAGCAGCAACTTTGGCAAAATCTTAAACTGAATTGGTCCTTAGCTGCTTACAAAATGAATGCCACTGACTTATTTCCCGTATGATGATCTTGAGGTTGGTCCAAAGTTCGAAATGTCACTGACTTAGGAAAGAGTATCTTGGTGAGTACCACATTGTCATTTTGGTTCTGTTTGCATTAGAATCATCTGGTATGCAAAGAAGATTTTATTCCTTTCTTAGCTATCAGTTTTATTCTTGTTTTTTTAATCTCAAATGTAAGCTAATTGCTTTCAATCTTCCAATAAGCATTATCATTGTAAATGCTGCGAGTCATCCTAATAGGTGTTTGTGATTTTCTTTCTGGTAAACTGATTTCGGCATTTATTCATGAGTTGGTTTGATGACCTGAGATGTGTATATATATATATTTACGCACACACTACATGTGTGTTTTTAGATTTATTTTTTTAGCCTACATTCATGCAGAAGATTTCTAAGAATTAATCTGCAGGTTTCAGAAGCTAAAAGATGCATGAGGTAACTAGTTGATGAAAAAGGGAAATGAACTCTTAAATAACAATGAGGGGAGCTTTCCACATAGTAGTTTTGAAAGTATGCAACAATCTTAAAATCTTTCAGTTTCAATTAGAGTTATTCATAGTCTTCATTGACGGAATTATTGACTCTGTTCATTGTGGTGGCATTTGAATACCATTAAGGAACAGGGTTGGGGAAGATGGTTGCTAAAAGCGGAACTGTAATTTTGTGTGCAGTGTTTGCTGCCAGATGCTCGTCATCTCTTTAACTCTTCGACTGAAGGCTGGAATCAGATTTTAGGTGTTTATTTAAGTAGAGGGGCCAGCTAGTTTGTGTTTATAAAGCAATGCAATTTGGAGAATGGGAATGAGTTAGGGTACAGATAGTGCCATTTTATATTCACATTGAAAGATGTTAATAAGAATTGCTCAGGTCTGTGGTTAAAGTGTGGACCAATTCTTTAAAAAATACCACCATTTAAAAATGGTTTGTTTTTTTTAAAAATAAAGATAAGTTGTAATGAATACTTGGATTTTAATTAACGATAAAGAATGTATTAAATTAGTTGCTTTGTCATATTTTGTGGATGGGTTAGGGTTATGTAGATTTGTTTCGGCCACAGTCAGAATGACAGCAACTACATGTAAAAATAGAGATACACTGGTGATAATGATAATGATAACTTACAGCAGCTGGACTTATCCTCATCACTTGTAAAACTCCATTAGTGTCTTAAATTTGGTAATGTCCAGATGTTGGTTTTGATATCAATGTTGGCAAGAATGGAATTTTTTTTATATTAAAAAAAAAAAAAATTGCGTTTAATGATTTCTCCTGATTATTAGGAATAGAACTGGTTCCAGTGGTGAGCCTGTCTTGGAAGGATAATACAGGGTATGTGGCTGGAGGGGGTAACTTGTCTGTTTTCATCAACGGTGATGTCTGTGTGTTGGAATGGTTATGGAAAACGTTTTAAGGTGACATATATAGTGTGGAGTATATTCAACAGAATATGGAATCACATTATTGGAAATCTTTTCTGATATCTTCATCTTGAAATATTAAAACTGATAAAAAGTTTTGTTTTCTATTTAAAATTTCTTGTGAAAATGTCACATGGTGACACAAACGGGGGGCAGCCTCTTCTGGATACCCTTTTTTGTGTGGCTGGCCAGGTCTATTCTGTGCCCTGTTAGAGATTTTGTCTAAATGTGTCTCAAATATAAAACTGTTAATTTTCTTTCCACCCATTTTGTGAGATTGAAATGTCAGTTGTATGTATGAATTTTGTGAAAATTGTGAAGCTAAAAATCTAATTTTTCTTTGCCTTTTAGAAAAATAAGTAAATAAAATTGGGTTTATATGGATTTTTCTTAGTGTTTTATGAGTCAACAATGTAGAAAGCAGGAAATATTAAGCCCCCTTTAAAATTATTTTGAAATGCTTTACTTATTAATTATATGGAAGATATAGGAAAATAAATATCATGTTAATTTATACCTACACCCCAGTCTAGAAGCATTGGTTAGTATTTATGTCGAGTTGGTCGTTGGTCAGCATGCTTCTAAACAATACTAATTCGCCGTCACAAAGTTATGTTGACGAGGAAGGCACTGCCTGCTAAGTAATGGGGATCTGAAAGGTAGTGGGGTGCAACAGGGAGTTGGGAAACCACTGTTTTACTGGCTGAATTGTTTTACCAAATGTATTTGTCTTAATGCGACTATAGTGTGCAAAGACTTAAATTTGTCGTTTCTGTGTAGGCCAAGGGTTAGGTATGATTTGAGATTTAAAAAAAAAAGAAAAAGATAAATGTGTGTGTGTGTATGAAGTTGGAAAATAAGAATTTGAATAAAAAATCAAATAAAGGTATTAAAAATTCACATCATCTCAGCAAAACCTAATTAAATTTGCATTTAATTTCATTAATGTCCTCCTCCTATGTCTCTCACTAAACACAGTCCACATTTTTGACACGAGCAATTAATTTAATGCATTTCACTCTATTTCTGTCAATATTTCATCAAAATTCTTTGTATATAATTGCTTTCAATTCATTTTAATTCATCAAACTCCTCCTCTTACTTGTCTCTAGGGGGAGGGAGATCTGGTTGTTGCTGTGAGTTGCTGATATACTTTCAGATGCCTCTGCATGAAGTTGTCTTCATCACTGATTAATTTGATGTCAGGGTGACTGGTTGTTTGCTTCTCTCTCAAACTCTTTTATTTAATACCTCGGGCTCCCATCTACTTCTTGCTCGGCCCATTGTCACAAAGGTAGAAATAAAATTAGTGAAGAAAAATGAGTCATAATCGGGGAAATATTAAACTTTGGTGCATTGTCAGGTTTTGGATTGCTGATGTCAAGTATTGCTTCTCACCTGTATAAAAATAGTTCAGTTTTGTGAAATTGCTCAGTTTAACAAGAAAAAAATATACCGTGAAAAATTGGAATTTGATTCGATTTCTTTATACCAGTAATTTAAATTTAGTATGTCTTGTATGTTAATATAAGCACACACTTTTTTTCCTATTTCTATTTTTTGTGCTAAGATAATGATGGTTGGCTTTTGTTACAGAGCGCACGCACAGTTTCCTTGCTTGAGATCAGAAAGCTATAAAATAAAAACCAACGCTATTTATAATGATCTCTTCCCTTCAATATTTAATGCTGTGGCATGCAAATTGCTTTTCATCGTTCGCATATGTTTAATAAACCAGGACTTGTTATCTCTGATGGATCCTGCAAGCAATTTGACTGCTACCTTACAATGTAAGAACCAAGAAATATTGGCATTGTTTAGAGAGAGTTACGGTTAATCTGGAATTTCTCCAAAGCTTGTGACCACCTCGTCTAAAAGCTGATGGTGACAGCGAGGAAAGGTTTTCGAAACTTAGTTCCATTATTAGTGCTGATAAAGTGATTGGGGGGGGGGAGCTTTAAACATCTCTCCTCTGCAACATTTTCTGCCAGGAAACTTGCCAGTTTTCTTAAAATTTAGTTTTTCATTTAAAGGAAAGGCTCCCATGATGTAGTTAGCATCTCACTTTAGCCTGAAGCATCTGATTGAAAATCTCTCTAAGGTTCATTATACTCTTTGACATGTGGTCAAACAAACAGAAATAAAATGAGTACTTCTGGTGTTTCTGTCTTGTGTATGCCGTAACCTCAAATGACCTTTCTTAGTTTCCGCAAACTGTTCTGCCATCCTTAATTTTTTTTTTTGTAGTTAATCGGTTTTTCACTGCAAGAAATAATATTCATCTGTCTGTTTGTAGCCTCTGCTTTCTTACTAGTATTGTCCATCTGTCTGTCTCTCTCTCTTCACCCCATCCTCATTTTACTCCTAACTTTGAAATATATTTTTTTTTATTGAATTAACCAATTAAAATCTTTTATCATGGGGATCAGGTCTGGGACTTTCGAAACATTATGTGAACTTGTTACCTTTAGTATGTGTTTTAAAAAAGAATGTTAATTTACTGCTTTTTAACATTAAATAATTTTTTTTATTCTTGAAACACATGCTTGGCATGCGATATTATGCTTGAATATTCAAATCCCTGGCTCACAGTGGGGGGGGGGGAGAGACTGATATCTCAGTGACAAATTGATAATCCCATAATGAAAGTGTAACTCTCACTCACTCACTCACGCGCGCACGCGCGCACACGAACCAGCAATTGGCTGGTGAATTAGAGTGAGAAGAAACCATGCCAAGGGAGGCATGGTGAGACTTTAAGTGGAGATTGAAGTTTGGCTCTCCAGCTCAGCAATCTGATTGCTCGGCTGTCTCTGGTATGTTGTTCCTTCCATATTAATTTAAAAAAGAAATTATAACGTTTTTTTTTTTTTTTTTGCTTTAAACATAAAAGAAATAAACATACCTGACAATGTATTTATTTTTTCTCTTTTTATCTTTAAGAAACGTACTGAATTTCAAGCCCATCTTGAGTAATAGAAAACCCCCCCAAATTATATTTTCTCATTATGTTCAGTTTCTCAACACCAACCTATGAATTATCCCAGTAGCCATTTGTCTCTACCTCTCTTCAAATATGAGATATGAGAGTGGATTGTGCTGTCTACTGATCCTTATTATAAAGTGTAATCTCTCTGACCACCTAAACTGGTACAATGCAATTTCATAGTTTAGAAAAGTTTCTTTTGTATATTTTTCATAGATTGGTTTTGAAAGAGTTGATTGTTTCAAGAATTTTTAAATTATAAATTTGCCCAAATATTTTTCATTTTGCGAAAGATATTATCATTAACTTTTTCTTTAAAAAAAAAAACCTGGCGACGAAATGGTTTATTGTTCTGTCAGCAGAATTCTATTTTAACCAACTTTCCTCATTTGTTAAGTTGATGATGAACAAACAAACAAAAAAAGACATTTCTGAAGAAATATTGTCAAGGCGTGATGTTATGAAGAATTTCCCATGAACTGTTTACTTTCACACTATTGATTTTAATAATTTAGTAGAAACCACTAAATACCGATGAGATGGGAAGTTATGCTGACACTTTTCTTTTTTTCAAAGAATGTAATCAAAACTGACAATTTTTTCTCTTTTCTTTAAAATAATTCAATTATGCTCACAAGTGATTACTTCTGAATGAGTTACCATTCTTGATTTATTCCTTATTTTATTATTGCCTTGATAGTCAAAATTATTTTTTTTAAAAAAAAAATATATGATTTGATTATTCTGGAATCAAATTTATCTTATTTCCTCAGCAGTTCTGGGAAGTTGGATATGTGAACGTAACTAGTTACCAGGGAGACACTAATCCGAAGACTGCTTACAAGCAGCTTATTCTGAAATTGTTCTCCTGATAAGGGCAATGGAGGAATAGATTTGGAATTTAAGATTAGTTCAGGTGTTGGGATGTGTGTGCATGCAACATTAAAAAGTTGTTTTAAAATTGTTTTTCTCTTGCATCTTTGGAAACTTTAGAACCATAATGGAGGCTGTTTCCAGCATTAGCCTAGTGAGATCCTAGCATCAGCTGCTGAACTATCGTTTCAGGGCAGTTGTATTTCTTTGGAAATCTTGGAGGGATGTTTAGAAATTTGAATAAAGAAAAGAGAAGAAATTCTATTTGATGATGTAGATGTCCCTTAATCAGTCATAACTTGATCTTCGTCTAGAACATCAAGGTGCATTTAAAAATAAAACCAAACATTGTTCGGAAAATGTAATAATAATAGAGCAGGAGTTACCTGGTAATTTAGATACCTATATAGCATGTTGCATGATTTATATTGCAGTTTTATCCATTACTTTTGGAGAAAAGAAATAGGCTTTAATATGAGAAACTTAGTAATTGAGAGTGAAGATTTGATTTGTTTGACAACTCTGTTGCTGATACTCCACAACAAACTGGGAGAGAGATCTTTGCTGAAAGTCCTCGAAATTAGAATGTTGCCAAATCCTGTTACATAGTAAAGTGATACTACTATTAGAAAATCAAATTAGATGCTTATATTTACTGACTGGTTATGAAACCCATTGGGAGATAATGTTAGGCAGACTTAGCCCTTTCATTTCTAGTGACAGTATAGGATGTATGCAGCTTGTGGAACTTGATCTATAAACACTAATTGGAACTGACCCAGATGCCAAGTTATAGTCAGTATCTTGTGTTGTCTGGTAATTCAGGCAGTTGTGGACAATTAGCAAACATGAAACATAGCTGGTGCCTCAAAAAATTGCTTCTGCTTGTAAACCACAGTTAGATAGATCAGTTTTGTGCCATCGTTGGTCCAGGGATTGAACTGTTAAAGCAAGGCTCTTAATTTGACATTGTGGCCAGATTTCATCTTGGATGTCTGGCTTCATAAAAAATTACTTAAGTTTATGACCAGGTGGATGTAACAAGTGCAAATATTAAATAGTGGTTAAAAACAGCTAGGCCTTCCTGGTCAATGATTATTGCTGCATGATCTTCTTGTATTCTGCTTCATCAAGTCTTCATACATAATGCATACAAGTCAAAGCAAATAACACACTTCATTGTCTATACAGTGAATTATTCATACATTTGTTAGTCATAGATATAACATTTGGGTATACTGTAGTTGGACAGTATGGCTTATATGACAGTAATTCTCTTTCACAGTTGTTGTTTTTTTTTTCACTCATGTAATAATAGGCTTAAGACCATTTGCTTATCTCAACTATAATTTTTCTTCAGTAATCATGCAAAATTCTTGAGGTCTCCTTACCATGGTTTCTTCTCACTATTCTTACCCCCAGCTGACTGCATGGGGGTTTCCTCCTTTTGGTGGGGTTTTTTTGGGATGCAGTTTTCTGGGTAACTTGTGAAAGATTTATACCCAGGTAACTCGCTTGGTTACCAGTGCTGATGCATGACATCTTTCTCTTTCTGGCTCAGTGCTAAGATGTCCTTAGACAAATCAGCACAGGGTTTTGCATACAAAAAACTTTAAACCGTTCTTAATATACTTACAGTATTATATTATGAATGCTGTGCAAAATAAATTCTTAGCTTGGTGTTAATTTGCTGTTGTCAGTGCATTGTTTAATAGTCTACTACTACAAACAACTACCGTATATTTTGGATATAAGTTTTGGTGGTTAAAACTCCTCTTCACACCTTTCACTTGGTGAAGTAATAATGTTTAATGTTTATGGAAAAAAAAAGGAACCTCTTTAAACCATCCAAAATCTTTATTTATTTAATTTTTTTTGCCCATTAGCCCTTTGCAAGGGAGACTATCCTGGAATTGGTTGGGTGGGGAGTATAGTGCTGTGGCTATCCATCTGTGAGCATTAAACTTCTGTGCCACAAGGGCTCAGCACTACTGACTTCTGATCTTAGCAGAACTCGTCATTTCTAGATATGGGAGGAAGCCCCCACATGGCAGTTGAAGAAGTGTGAGAAAAAATTGGTTGGTTGGTGCGTTGGACTCATGTTCTCAGCCTTGGCAATCCAGTACCCTGACCATTGGGTCACCTTGAAATGCAATTTTTTTTGTTTGTTTGTGTTTTATTTGTACTTTAAGTTTGTTTATAACCTTTTTATTTACTTGCCTCAAATATGCAACTCCAGGCTTGGAAGTTTGTCTCTTCCTGGCTCCTTAATCTTCCTCAACACATTTGGCTCCAACAATTACCAGCTGGTGCATTTCTTAATGGTGTTGTTTGTTGCCACTCTTCCTTTACCTCTTTCCTTTGGCTATTTTTCCATTATGGTTTTCTTATCTTCAGGCACTAGAACCTTTTCTGGACCATATGTAAGAGGTCGAAGCCAAGAGCTCTCTACCCCTGATACCCGTTGAAGACTGCTGATGTTAAAAACTATCGCTGCTTCATAGCATTTTTCATTTATCCTACTCTAATACTAATGCTTCACTCCCATAGGTGATAACTTACCATTACCAGTGTTCTCAAAATTACAACCTTTAAATTTCCTGGAATTACCTTAGAATGAAAGAAATTTACTTTTTAGGCTGATGATTTCTGCTTGGCCTGAACAGTTTTGCTGCTGATGTCAAAACCGCAGTCATTTAATTAAATCTAAGTATTTTATCTTTTTGTACTAGTTCAACTTCTTTGCTAGCTATCTTTCCTTTTTTTCTCTTATTGTGATCACCGATGCATCTTAAATTCGATACACTGAGCTTTTATCCTGTACATTGAAAATCATGCAAGGAAGTAGTAACACAAAATAAAAGGACCGAAAATTAGATGAAAAATGGTGGCACAATGGAACCATGTAGAATGCCTGTCTTAATGTCAAAGGAAGTCATGTGCCAGAAGTTCCATTTAATGTTTGCTTGTATGAAGGTATTTTAGCACGTTGATAAGATAATTAGGGAAACCCATATTGTTCGTTGATGATTTTTAGGAGTTGACAATGTAACATGCCATTAAAAACTTTGCCTCGCACACCGGTATACCTAATTAACAAGGAGGTAGGCAAACGAGCAGGATCTCTGTTAACTGTTATCCGGGTGCCAGCACAGGTTTTAGTTTCTCTCTCTCTCTCTCGTTCCTTTATTATTTTACAGTATTTGTGATTCCAACTTACAGCCAGCTCGTTTTTCTCTGCTCCAGATGAAAAGAAATAGATCTGCTGTCTGAGCATGGTTCATCAACAGCCCGTTCCCCTTGCACTGTTGACCACATTGTTATTTCTCCCAATCTTATATCTCATGTTACAAGAGAGAAGGCAGACAAATAATAAAACACAAAATTCCCAAATTCTTTTTTTTTTTTTTTCAAATTTTAAATCTTAAAATCATCAGTGGTCTTTTATGCTGTGCCTTGAGGGTCTGTTAACTTAACTTGCTACTAAGTAGCTGGTCATGGATACTTAAAATAGGTAATAACAGTGAAACCATGACGAGAATAATTAATGGTCACGCTGCTTGGATTATCATGTTTCTTTGCAAGTCAACACACGGGAGAAATCTCCTCTTTTTTTTTTCTAAAAAAAAAAAAAATGCTAATTTTAAAAGTGCTCTTATATGTCCTCAGGGCAACTCTCAAACTAGATATCATATGCATTAATACATTTATCTAGGAGACTGAAAGCTTCAGTTGATTTCAATGATCTCATTTTGCAACCCCATTTGCTTCTAGCATATTACAATAAATGCGTAACAAATAGGTTTAAAAGCATGGCAATTTAAATAATTTTTGTTTTTTTTTCTAATGCATTTGGTGCAAACAATAAAGAAAAGCTTTCCGGTTTTTTTTAAAGATTTTTTTAGAAATTTGATTGGCCAGCTAGAGGTGAGTGGTGGAATCATTGTCAAAAAAACTAGTGGTATTGAAATAACACCAGAGATTACATCACTGATAAGCACAACAACAAACCAGACAGCATCAATAACATGATACGGATCTGGTTCTCTTTTATGAAGGATAGTAAATGCAGTCGATGTGGTGTTTGTTTGGCGAAAGGAACAAGTCTTGTATAGTGTAACGCATTTAAGTAGGTTTATTTATCTATCTAAAAGAATTCTCAAAAAAAAAACCGTGGAAACAACTTAGCATTAGAGATGGAGCTCAAAAACCAGACAACAGATGATGATGGTTTCTTAATATTCATATTTGATGCGTCTGTGTGTACAGGTTTTTTTCATTACTATGAAAATGACAGCCTGGTTTAAGTTTTTTTTCTTTTTGAACAGGATAACGTTGATGTTCTGCAAAGATCATCCCTTTTGAAGAGATTGTTCTTGATTTAGTGACATCCTGGAAACTTCCACAAGAATTTGGATGCCATTTCAAATCAAGGAATGAATCATGAGGTCACAAACAGCTAAAATCCTATGATTTCCATGTGATTTTTTTCTTGAGAAATGATCCTTGAAATCTAATATTCAACATTTCCTATTATTTAAGTAAAGTCTAATTTTCAGAAATTATTAGCCATCTAAATTATTTTGACTTAAAGAGGTGGGGGGGGAGAAAGTTACATACATATATATTTACCTAAATAACAGAAAAACATAACCCAGAGAACTATTTTCAGCATTATTAATTTAATGTTAAAAAACCAACCATTTCATACTTCTTAAATTTGTAAACATATAAGGGGAGATGGCCACTAGAAAAATTTTATATGATGATAAATTTAAAGTTTGATTTTCATTTGGATAATGGAAATATTGCCTAAAAAAAACAACAATAAACCACCCAGAGTAAATTCCATGTATAAGAGAGTTTAATGCTAATCATGGTTGTAAATAGCGATTTTGAGAAACGCATATTCTCTTTGTATTTTAATTGTCATTTTGGAGAAAGAACAGAAATTTGTCTTGGGTGGATAACTTCAGCTTAGTTTTTCTAATGATACATTTGGGAAGGCAACCAGTAATCAAAACTAGATCTCCTCAGCTTAGTTTTCTTAACAGGGGAAGCTATCTGGTAATGAAGCAGTCAAAGTCTATTAACGATGCATACCTAGACCTATTAACCTTTTGGACTATTAGGGTTGAAATTGATGTGAGTTTGTGTTCAAACATGGCCGATAATCATTGACTGCTGCTGCCTGTCACAGTAAAGCTGGCTTGTTTTCTCTGGGTGTTGCCCTCACTGTGCTCTTGTTTTTACTTATTCAAGGGAGCAAAATGATGTTTGCAGACAAATGTTTGTGGTGTAATTGCACCCCTATTATGTAAGGGTATGTTGCTGACAGGCAATCAAGTGGTAACATTGGTGATGTAATTATGTTTCTGGTAAGCAGGTTTAGAGATTTATGGCAATTTTGCTATCTGGCTTTGTTCTCTGTTTCTTGCTTGAAATGTTTCTGACTAGTTTTTTTGTTTTTTTTCCTGTTTCTGTGTAAGCTGTGCTTGTTTTCAGCAAAAGGGAGAACTTAATCACTTTGATGGCTGTCTGCGTCTAATAATTATCAAGCCTGCTGACAGCTGCAATTTGTACGTACTGTTCACAAATTCAAAATGGCACCTGAAGCTGGAATGGAAGCTTCTGTAACTGTTTGAGGATTTAACCCATTCCAAAAAAACATCCTCCATATCCTTTACACAGACAAAAGTGAACTAATCGTTGCTTTTATGATTGAAATGATGGTTTTAGAAAGACAAATGAAGCATGGAACGGTAAAAGCAGCTTACATGTTAATTATAGAATTTCTTAGTGAGAGCAGGAACCATAGTGAAAGCATGGTGTAAATGCGAATGGTAAGACTAGGGAAGTTTTGGATATGTGAAATGCTAATCAAAACATTTTTCTTAAGAAAAACTTGTACTTCTAAAGCTTCTGCAACTCTCTGAATAACTGTGCAGTGCAAAGCTTCATAGATTTATGTAGCTGATGTTAGTCATCTGCATAATTTAATTTATAAGAAAAACTGCAAAGATGGCAGTTAACTGGGAATGTCTCAAAGCTGCTCATACTTGTACTTTTCTATGTCTGTCGCATCAGAAGTATAGTTTTGTACCAAAGAGACTTTCATTTACAGCACCTGAAATAAAGTTTGGAGTTAAAATGCTGGGCTTTGCATTATCTTCTGCATGATTTTGTGAGAGAGAAGTTAGGTGTTCTTACTGTATCAGCAGTGTGAAAATAATAAAATGTATGATAGGCAGTGAGCCTGTGAATGTTAAGGGCCATGAGTTCTCTTCCTGTGGGAGTACTGTGTCTTGGCATGGTTTCATTCTCCCTAACCGGCCATGTCATTTTCCTTTACACCTACAGGAAGAGGAGGAACTGTGGATTTTTCTTTCAAAGTTGGAAGTGGTGTGTGTGTGTGTGTGTGTGGAAGATTTCAAATATTTAATGGCTTATAAATCAGTTAAGTAGAGATGATAAAATGTTTTACATCGAACTGTATTGTTGAACAGCAATGGCATTTTAATATTGCTTGTCGTTACGTGAGAAAACAATGCCAAATCCGTAGTGGCGTCTGGGGGTGATTCGTTTGGATTCGAGGCTCTCAGTGGTTGGTTCAGGTGAACCAACGGTCAGGCGTCTACAACTGGTTCGTTTATTTCTCCACTTTCAGCCCGACGCTTGGAATCAGTGGTGTAGAACGGTTTCCGGACCTGCCGTTGGTCAGGCCGTTCTAGTTCCTGTGGCTCGTTACTGTCACACTGGCAGGCAGTTCTGTTCCTACAGAACAGAGGAAGGAGTTTGTCGTCCTCTCAGAACTCTCTAGCTATTGATTGGAATCCATCTTGGATAAAAAAAAAAAAAAAAAACCTGCATGACCTCCCTGATTAATAAGCACCTGTCTTACCTATTTACGTTTTTTTTTACTTTATTCTGTGAGTTTGGTAAATTCTCAGATCATTGTTCAAGTTTTCACTCATTTTTATTGGAAAACAAAAACAAAAAAAAAGAACAATTTTGTGTTAAGAATGACTGTTTAGTGGAAGATTTAGTATCGGGATTCGGTATTAACTTTGGAAGGACAGGGTCGCACACGTTACATGGACATTTTTTAAAGGTATCTTTCTATTGATATTTCAGAATTATTATTTTTATTTATTTTTTTTTTTTTTTGTAGAATCTGCTGCACGTTGTTCTGAATTATGATGTGGTTAATCAGTCTGTCACTTTGAGAAGATGGGTTTTTATCTGTCCTAAGAACTTTCGTGTCCACCACTACTGTGTTCTTACCTAACTATTCCACTGCACGCCTCAGATACCTGTGGCAACAAACATTTAGCTAACCTTAAAAAATAGCAAATATTTAAAAAAAAACAAAAAAAACAACAACAACAACAACACTTTTTGGCAATTTGTGGGTAAAGAAAACAATTTTTTAAATCAATCTATCTATTTTAATCATGCCCTTGTTCTTTTTATATGGCTAAATCTCTTAAATTTCCATGCCCCACTGAACATTCTGGATGAATGGTAATTTATTTTTAAGGTAGAGGCAGATGAAGAACACAACCGTTGGAGAAATAATAAACTCTGGTTAATGATAACCGATGTAGGTGGACAATCTTCACATTGCTATGGTTTTGTGATTGAGGGTGGCATGAATGAGAATGATGTTGTGTATTAGTGAGTCGCCAGTTTTCGTAAGATAACATCCTCTGAGATTGCTTTCTTTGATGAGATTGTTCATGGTGTGTGTTGCTTAGGATTAGCTTCTTTCCCTCAGGGAATGTCTTATCTTACCTCATTACATACCAAACTGAAACAGACATCTTTAATGAGGACAGTTCACCTGGACATCTTTGGAATGGCATTAGTATACAGCTAGGTTTTCCCTAACCTTGACTTAACCTTGATTCTGTTTGCAGAAGAGAAACTAAATAATTTTAAAAGCATCAGAATTAGTTTCTATTTGAACTAAACTAAAATCAAAAAAGGTGTGCGTGCGTGTGTTTTAATGATTCATTATAGTAATTTTTTAGGTATTGGAGATTTTTTTAGTCAAGTGTGTTTGTGTTGGTAATTCCTGGGTGAACACTAAGCTACCATTATCTCAGCCATCTTTAGTCTGGCATCATGCAGATGCAGCAAAGCATAAGTTTCTCCATGAATTTCTTGCTTACAAAGTAAATGAAAAATTTATAACTTAGTTCATTGGTTTTGACAAAAAGAAATGAAGCAAACAAAAACATTTAGTACAAAAGAAAAATTGCCATATGGAAAGAATCATGATGTAGTTGACCCTTGTTATATGCAGGGATTGTGTTCTTGAGAATTGCTGCATATATAATAGAATCCAGTTAAAATGGTAAACTTATAATGTAATAATGTTGGTTTTGCCTGCTTCATACACCCTCTCGTCAGACAACATCTGTGCTGGAGAATGGGTGCTGTGAGATCAACATTGCTCAAGTTCCCATGTCTACTGGAGTCATGACTTGTTGACATCTTTCAGCCTTTTATTATGGTATCTCTCTCTCTCACACAATCCCTTGTCGCAAAATTGTCCTTTTCTTTGTAAGTCTATTTGGCAGTGCGTTCCTCCAGTATTAGTTTGAATGCATCCTGACTGAACCGATAATCCATGTTGTTATCCGTTACCAATATTTGTATTGCTTATTGCAAATAGAGGCCCTGAGGAAGGTGGTTTTGTTCCATTGCATCCCAAACCCCTCCTGCGGTGACCCGTTCATTACAGTCGACTTCACCTTGTATCCTTGAGGTATAACACCGGGCATCCAAGTGATAGGGATAGCGAGTGATGCTGCTCACGATTCTGAAATAAAACTGTGGATACCGAAAACTTGTATAATGAGGGTCAACTGTACCTAATGCTAAGTAAACGCTTTCATTTTGATGCATTGTGTCCGCTTGTTATAGTGTCAGCTGCCATTTTTTTTGGGTTTTCATTTTTTTTTTTTTAAAAAGAACAGCATTAGTTAAAAATCTATGGATGCAAAAACCCAGAGTCATAGGTATGTCTGCCTTACAGCCAACTATTTCTTCCCTGATTATTCCTCATGACTCTGTTGCAGCCATTGGGAAAGTCCAATTAGATTCTCCACCCAGTTTATTCAGTGCCCTATCATAAACATTTTTTTCACTTTGTTAATGGAGTATGTTAATTTGTTATAGAAAATGACAAATAAAGACAAGGAACATCATCAAATTCTTCTATGTTGTACTTAGTCAAGGCATCTTTTGCAGCAAGAAGGGCCTCAACTCTGACATTAAATTGATAAGATTTTTAAAAAAAAATCGGGATATCCCAGCTTCCATTAAATCTGTGTGTGAGTTTCCTTTAATTCTATCATATTGATGGAACGAGTGGCTTGCTTTTAGTTGAAAATTCAGATTTGGCCACAGTTGCTTGGTTGGATTTGTTTAGGATTAAGGTAACCAGGGAACCCTTCCAGACTGGTCACATGAGAGGTGGCACATTTTGAAGAATAGGTACATCCATATTTCATTGTGTCGTTTTTTTTTTTTTTTGGTACGAGGGTAGGTGGTGTACCATCAAAATGGCAATCTATCTGTTAGAAATGAGACGTCCTCCAACAAAAATCAGTTTTGCCTTTCCATCATATCAGATTGTCACCAATATCAGGACATCTCTATATTTCACTGTGGGGCTGAAAATCTTTGTTAGTTCTTTTCTAAACCCAGGTGTAACCTTTAAATGCCGAATGGCTGAAACCTGGATTCAAAGAAGATTGCCAGAGGGACATGTCCTAGGACTGGACCTTTTGAAGCATGTTATTCCTATTTTAAAAAAAGGTGTTTCTTAAGCGTTACATATTCTCTGTAGCTAAGTTAGTAGACTCGATGACTGACCATTCTTTGACTCATTCATGTTGCTTAGGCAATGGAAGCAAAAGAATCTTGACAGTCATTCTGGACATGCACAGATAGTGGCTCATTCTTGGTTACAATTGAAGGCCTTCCAGGTAGCTTTTTTTGGTAGCAGTGGAATCTGTCTTATTGAACTTTGCAAAAATATTGGCCACAGGTCCAGCAAAAAAAATGAAGAGTTCCTCAGTATTTTGTCACGAATGGTGGCCATGCCAAAAATGACTTAAAACATTATCTCAGATAAAAGAAGAAATATTATTGGATTCATGGATTTTTGGCATGTAATGATAGTATATGCTGATTATCTGCCTACTTAGTCAGATGAATTTTAAAAGGCAGTTTGTACATGTACAACAGGTATCTTTTGTATTTGTTCTGTTTTCAATAATGATAGTATTGAATCTGACAGATTTATTTCCTTGTTATGCAATAAAAATGTTGTCATACAATGGAATTTCCCAGTTTCTGCTCCCATTTTTTAATATTAAAATTTGTTTGATGCTATACTCTGACACACAGGTGATTCATTTGTAATCCCTGCACCTTCGCAAGCTAAGCAGTCTTTAGAATGCTGGACGATTTAGCACTGAAACTGGGATCTGAAAGATAAATGTGGTCCTTTTTGGAATAAGGCATTGTTTTCGTGCACAGCAGTGGGCATCTGGATTGCTTACGCTATTTGTTGCCGTTCTTTCTAAAAACTGTTTAAGTTTCTACTTTAACCTCAGATAAGTTGTGATTTATTAAAAGCAAAAACTGATATGACTCAAACTCTATCCACTGTGCACATAATTGGTGATCTTTATTGGAACTAACCTATCCATTATTTCTTTTTAATACCATGTGCAAGTGATGGTTTTATGTTTGTCCGTTTTTGAGCAGTCAGCTACGTAGTTGATGGTCGCTTACTGTCAGAATTTTTGGCCATTTGTGTTCTTCTTGGTAATTTTTTGTAACGTGACTGATGAAGGCACTTCAGTGTTTTTTGCTCTCCTCCCTACCATTGCCGTGTGTTTAATTTATCTGGACATTGATGTGTTTCCATCCCACTTCCCAAGAGAAATCGTTGAGTAATTTCTGAAACATCACACTTCCGAATGGTTTTGCTTTTGTTCCAGATTTTTAGTGTAAGAAAATGGAGAATTAAATAAACTTACTTTTCCATTTTTCTAATGCCTGAGGAAAATAAATAACAATCAACTTCTTTTTTTTTTTTTCTTTCAAATTATCCTGTATGAAAATTAATATGGGCAGTCGAAGCAGACAGCCAGAGGGGGGGGGGGGGGAAGAGTGATAGATGTTGTCAGGATGGAGCTTTGTTTCTGACAAAACAATTAGTGTGGTTAGTAGGTTACATTAGGAAGTAGATGGGTAGAACTTCTGAAACAATTAGCCTGTCAGAAATCCTAAAGGAAACCATATATCTTAGATACCGCATTGGCAATTATCTAGTCATATTAAATGATGGAGTATCTTTCATAACAACGGACTTGGCAGATAATATCGCATATGCAGAGGGTCGGTGCACAGCGCGGTTGGGATTGGGTAACGGACATGTTTGTTTCTGCATGAGGTGATATGTTTTTCAAACTTATGAAGTTGTTGAGGCAGATCGCAGGCGCAGAGAGAGAGAGGAAGTGCAGCTTTAGTCTGGAAAGTAAAATTTCAGCTAGATCCTAATTGACTTGTCGCTGTCCAGTAGACCGTAGTAAATTACCCTGACAATGGCATTACCCCCCTGAAGAACCCTACGGAAGTGGGTTTTCTTTCTTTCTTTTTTCTTTTAAAAAAGAAATATTCTTCTTGATTTGGATTCTAAAATTAAAAAAAAAAATAATTTAATATAACAATATTGCTATCCATTTATTGTTGTCTAAAATTTACTACAAATTTCCACTTCCTAGCTGCACCCACACCAGAGATGGAGAAAGTACTTGACGCAAAAAAAAAACAAAACAAAAATCTTATCCAAACTTGTAGATAAAAACCAGGTAAAAAAAGAAAGGTAATTTGTCGAGATGTCACGACCACAAAACAGATTAATTAGTGAGAATTTCTTTTGTGATTCAGGACATTCTACAAAAAAAAGGGCACTCACTATCTAAGCTGTTGACTTTAAAGGTCAGTCTGGTTTTAAATGTCGTATTCTAACTCTTACCAGTTTTGTGGATTCGTGACTAAGAAGCTGTTAGGTTTATGCAGAAAGATGCTCTCTAACCTATAATAAAAGATGCTAGGTGACTGCATTTTAAATTGGTTTAATCAAAAGAGCATGGGCACATGTCAGGCGGAGGCTAATCTTATTTTCTGAAACGTGCAAATGCTCTGATGTGGTTCCGAAGAATTTCTCTCTCTCTCTCTTTTAAATTTACAGTAACTGGAACTCCTATTTATTTTGTAATGTTAAAGCACACTTCAGCCTTTAAGCAGGTAGCAAAATGGTTTTGTTCAGCTAAATCTACTCGAGGATTTATCGTGTCGGGTTTAACTGCTGTGATTTAATGTTTCAGAATAAAACACAAGTTAAATCTCTCCACATGTCCGGAGATGATTCCTTTGGAAGACTGGTATAGTTGGCTGTATTTTTAAAGAGGGTTTTAAAATTTAAAAAAAAAAAAAAAGATTCTACTCTGTTCCAGTTCGTTTAACTAATCCAGCTTTGATGGAGAAATGAAAATGGACTTTTAGAGCTCTAAATGCACGGAGTTGCGGTTGAGGTGTTGTTGGAAGGTGGATCGTATGACCTCTTGCTTGCCTCACTCTGTGCTAGAGAGGACAAAAGATAAATTTTTCCAGATTATTATTTTTTTTTTATTGAAAGCAAACCCCCATAAAGGCACTGAGCCACTCCGCTGCTTTTGCTGAAATTTGCAGCATTTTTGTGGGAGAATTGTGTGTGTGTGATAAATCAATAGGCCATTGTTTAAATGGAGGCCAGCTCAGTAAGTCATCAACGAGAGAACTTGTTGGTGCATGTGCTTTGTCCTTTATAGAAAAAAAGGGTGTGGGCCTTGAATATTGTTTAGAAGGTGGTTTGCATTACTTGGAAAATGCAGCTTCATGTTTTTTTTCTCTCCACCTAAAGATGCATGTGTTGAAGAAGAAAAACTATATATGTGGTGTAGGTGTTTGGTTATTTTTTAAATCACAAATTTAAAATGGTAAGGTGATGGCTGCTCTGCTCTGCTGTTGTTAAAGGGGCACTAACTCGTCTTACCTGACCGTGTTATCCATTTCAGTCAGTCTGAATCTAGCTGTGGCATTGTAGCCATTCCAGTTCGCTGGTGTAGTACGTGATTTTAAGTTGACGTTGGTGGAATTGTTAATATTTAGTTGAATTACAGGAGAAGACAAAAATAATGAAAAACAAATATTTACATTTAATTTATTGAAATAACTGCATGCAATAATCAGAGTTTCTTTAAAGGGTGGGGACAGTCAAGACTGGTAAACAGAAAGAGGCTAAGACCAAAGTACATGCAATGGTGCACTTCCATTTCTACATTCTGATGGATTCAAAAAGTAACTGACAGAGTAGAGTAATTTTCTGAATTTGACATCAGTCATTAAAAAAAAAAAAATGTAAATGAAGATGGTGCATTATTGTGAATACTAGTTGAGGAGAACACTGGGTATATCAAATAGTATTTTTATTCTTTGTATTCTTTAAAAGGAACAATGCAGATTGGTCACCTGTTAGTGTTCATCTATGCTTCTCTCTATTTTCAGGATATGAATAGACATTTTCATTAGGATTTATCTCAGGTGAACATGTTGGCCACATCATATGGGTATTGATGATTGGCTATTGTCCATTAAAATGAAGCTACTTCAAGATGCACCTACATATGATATCATATGTAGAGATCCAGAATCTTAAGCCCACTAAATGAAATTCCTTTGAAGATAATCACACCACCTCCATTGTAGTTATTCCTTCTCATGATGATTGTGGGTTAGTTGCATATTCCATGTTTCTTTAAGATGAGAAAGCATTATGGGTTACATTGACCTCCAGTAGTAAATACAACATGGCTTTAGTCATTTGATGTCCAAGCTATATGTTGATAGTACCACTTCAACTGTTGGTATTTATGTCAGTGAGTTATGGGGGTACAGTACCCTGGGTCATTTTGCATAGAACCCTTTATTCATGCAGCCTTCTGCACATGTTTGAGGCTAATATCAATCCCTCTTTGGCCTCAGAAAGATAAGAAGCAAGTTGGGTCTGTGTTGAAGTTTAGCTTTGCTGAGCCAAAAGTGACACACACACACACACTTACACACACACACTGATCATCTGCAGAGGCTGTGACCTGTAGTCAACCTTGAATTGGTTTTTAGACAATATCTCCATGGCCAAGAAACCTGCACTTCTATTCACATTTAACCAGCCAGTCTAGATCTGTCTGTCTGTCAGGTCTTTATTCTACCAATAACTCTCCTTCACTTTAGAATTTAAAGTGAGTATGGCTATCCATTTGTAATATTTCTCTTTAAAGTAAATATCCTAACAGAGCCAAAAATGATTCGAACACAAGCCTTTATACCAAAGCTAATTTACATGTTTCTACTAGAACTAATATATATATAGTTTACATAAAGAAGAGTTTGTGTTGGACATTTGGTGAATAAAAATTTAACCATTGTTGGAAAGAGTTTTTTTTTTTTTTTGTTGTTGCTTAACTTTTGAAAACTAGTGTACAGTCGACCCCCGTGTAATTGTGCCCCGGTTATTCGTGGAATTTCCCTTAGAACCTAACTAATAATTGTTCGTGGAAAACCCCCCAGCATATTCGCGGAATCGCAAATATCTTCCGCGATTTTTTATGGCTTTTTTCGTGGCAATATATATTTTTTCACGTTTTTTCACGCTAAATTATTAATAGCAATATAATTTACTAATTTTGTAATATAAATACTAACGTAAATTCAGCAAAATATCAATATAAAATAAACGCTATTGGCTGGAGGTATTAAAGTAGCCAATCCGAGAGCGTTATTCATTTCTCCTCGCTGCTGATTGGCTGCTGCCCACGAGGCGCTGTCTCAGGCAGATGCAGCCCAGCATCATCCCAGTTTACTGTGTGTAGCTATCTCGAGTGTTTCGCTGAGTGTTGTGTTTTTTATTAAATTATTATTATATATTTACTTATATTTTTTATTATATTTTATGTTATATTTTGACGTTTATAAGCATTTATATGGACCACGTCCAATATTCGCGGTTTTTCACTCTTCGCGGGTGCTCTAGGAACGTAACCCCCGCGAATACCGGGGGACAACTGTATTTTGAAACCATGAGAGAAACACGGTCTAAAAGCAGTAGTTTAAATGTCCTGCCCAGAATAATAACTAGTTCTTGCCTACTAGAAATGTAAACTGTCATGCAGTTTTTTTTTTTTGTTTTTAAATGTTTAATAACCTTTTCAGTAAACCTTACTTGCTTGGCTTTATCCTTCTGTTAAAAAAAAAGGGGGGGTATTTACCATAACAGTATATACTGGGCAACATTATTTCATTGTGCAAAAGGAAATCTATCAATCCCTATTTCTTAAAAATAATTATCTTGTTTTGGACAGGAAATAATTCATTTCACTGGTTTCACTAGTTACTATTTCCATTATGTTTACAAAAGTATAAAAATTTGTCAGAATCTTTACTTCAAATGTGTATTCCTTGTGTGTTGTATCCCTATATATATATATTGAAGTGTCCAAACGCCACAATTATTTTCTCCTTATGCAGATCGTAAGGTCAAAAAGTTATAGGGGCTTCTGTTTTGGAGGATGTAGAAATCACTATTTTTCCATGACCATGCTATAAGTGTGTGATGGCACCCTAACCATGGCCAACTCCTTTCCTAGCTTTTAACATGATCATAAAACTTGGGAAAAAATTTTTTTTTTTAACAATATATATGAACTTTCGATTTAAAAAGAAAATTACCTAACTCTTGAAGGTAGAGTGATGTGATAAACGTCAAAGGGGATAAGAAAATTAGTCTGTTGTCTTTACACTGTAAAATAGGAAAAAAAAAAAAACTGAGTTGCATGAGGTGGAACTAACCCTTTAATCACAGTAATTCAATTTCTAAAACCATCCAGTTATCACAAGTACAAAGCTCTACAGTGTGATTTTTGTTTATTTTCTCTCCATATTCCTGATTATGGGATAGTTGTTGTTACCTTGTGTTAGGTCGTTACAAAGGTTTTGTCGGTTTTCGTTAAATTTGGGCTCATTTTTTGCATGCTTGTGAAGGTGTATGTAGATAAGTTACATTGTCTTGTAGTGTGTGCTTTAACATGCATTATACAAAACCTACCCTTTTAAAAATCATCAAATGGATACTAGTTTCAGGGTTCTGAGTGAAGCATGGATAGAAAAGTTTATCGTGCCATTTTTCTTCACGAGTTCAAACCAGGCCACAAAGCGAGTGAGGCAACTCGTGACATCAAGCAAGCATGGGGCGAGGACACAGCAAATGAGCGCACAGTACAACAATGGTTTGCAAAGTTTCGATCAGGAGATGTGAGCCTTGAAGATAAGGAAGGTAGCTGATGTCCTTCCAGCTGTGATGACGACCATCTGAAAGCCTCATTTGAAGCCGATCCAAGAAAAACGGTGAGAGAATTTGCTGGAGAGCTTGATGTAAGCACTGCAACAGTTTCCCGGCATCTTGATGCAAATGACAAGGTGAAAAAGCTTGATAAGGGGTGCCTCATGAGTTGAATAAACAACAACAAAATCGTCTGCTGGACTGCAACTGGTGTCATCCATCATAACTTCTTGCAACCTGGTGAAATGATCACAGCTGAAAGGTACTGTCATGAATTAAACGCCTTTCATCAGTAACTCTCCAAATGAGAGCTGGCATCAGTGAATCAAAGAGCCCCAGTCCTGCTCCACGACAATGCTCGTCCTCATGTTGCAAAAGTGACTCTTCAGAAACTGAACACGTTGGAGTACAAAGTTCTCCCTCCCCAGCTTATTCACCAGACCTTTCTCCCACAGAGTAAGACCTTTTCAAACACCTTGACAGCTTCCTCCATATGAAATCCTTCTCCAACCAAGCAGCAATTGTAACTGCCTTCCAACAGTTTAGCAACTCCAGAAATCCAGACTTTTTTCAAAATGGTATAAATGCACTTGTAACTCATTGGCAGAAGTGTATTGATTGTAATGGAACTGACTTTGATTAATAAACTTCACGTTCAGCAATGATATGAAGTCTCATTGTGGCGGTAAAATAACCGACGAAACTTTTGTGACAACCTAATAGCTACAATGGTCAGATCAGAATCACGTTCATGTTTACAGTGACTTATTTTTATAGTTTCATTGAATCCCTTTCCATTTAACATCTGGCCAGCATTCATCATGTTGTTCCAATTCAGATGTACTGGTATTGTTTTTTAAAAAAAACTCCATCTGACCAGATTTTTCCTGTAACTAACTAGTCATCCTTTGTGGATTATTTCTGTTCAAAGGTTGTGCATGCACACTGTGCTCTTCATTTGGCTATTGCACAGTTAGCAACATTTAAGTAAAATAACTGAACGAGAATGTACAAAATATATAATAAACTTTCCATGCATCTTGTGATACAAAAACTGATGTGTTTGTAGTTAGTGATTTTGTGACTGTTCTCTATCACAACCTAACTTCTGGCTAGGGTGGTCTGCTTTTTCAGCTTTATGAGAGAATCTGGGAAATTTCTCAATCTTATTGCTGATTTCCTGATTTCAATTAACCAGGGTAGGGTGGTGTCACTGTTATTATGCAGAAATCATAAATTCCCTGATTCATTTCAGTAACAACCCATTTTTATTTTCCAAGAAAATAGCTGTTCTACTCTCCTCTCTCTCTCCCTCTCTCCATCTCCATCTCTCTCTCGCTCTCCATCTCCATCTCTCTCTCCTCCTCTCTCTCCCATCTCTCTATCTCCATCCATCTCATCCATCTCCATCTCTCTCTCTCCATCTCTCTATCTCCATCTCCATCTCCATCTCGCTCTCTCCATCTCTCTCTCCATCTCCATCTCTCTCTCTCTCTCTCCATCTCCATCTCCATCTCCATCTCTCTCTCTCCATCTCTCTCTCCTCTCCATCTCCATCTCTCTCTCTCCATCTCCATCTCCATCTCTCTCTCTCCATCTCTCTCTCTCCATCTCCATCCTCTCTCTCTCCATCTCCATCTCTCTCTCTCATCTCTCTCTCCATCTCCATCATCTCTCTCTCCATCTCTCTCTCCATCTCCATCTCTCTCTCTCCATCTCTCTCTCCATCTCCATCTCTCTCTCTCTCCATCTCCATCTCTCTCTCTCCATCTCCATCTCTCTCTCTCCATCTCCATCTCTCTCTCTCCATCTCCATCTCTCTCTCTCCTCTCTCATCTCCATCTCCCTCTCTCATCTCTCTCTCTCCTCCATCTCTCCTCTCTCTCTCCATCTCTCTCTCTCTGCCTCTCTCTCTCTCTCTTCCTCCATCTCTCTCTCTCTCCTCTTCTCTCTCTCCTCCATCTCTCTCTCTCATCTCCATCTCTCTCCTCCATCTCCATCTCTCTCCATCTCTCCATCTCTCTCCATCTCTCCATCTCTCTCTCCATCTCCATCTCTCTCCATCTCCTCTCTTCTCCATCTCCATCTCCATCTCTCTCCATCTCCATCTCTCTCCATCTCCATCTCCATCTCTCTCACTCTCCATCTCTCTCCATCTCCATCTCCATCTCTCTCCATCTCCATCTCTCTCCATCTTCCATCTCTCTCTCCATCTCCATCTCTCTCCATCTCCATCTCTCTCTCTCCATCTCCACTCTCCTCTCCATCTCCTCTCTCTCTCTCTCCATCCTCCATCTCTCTCTCTCCATCTCATCTCTCTCTCTCCATCTCCATCTCTCTCTCTCCTCTCCATCTCTCCTCTCTCTCCTCCTCTCTCATCCTCCATCTCTCTCTTCTCCATCTCCATCTCTCTCCTCTCCTCTCCATCTCTCTCTCTCTCCATCTCTCTCTCTTCTCTCTCTCCATCTCTCTTCTCTCCTCTCTCTCTCCATCGCTCTCTCTCTCTCCATCTCTCTCTCCTCTCCATCTCTCTCTCTCTCCATCCTCTCTCTCTCTCCATCTCTCTCTCTCTCCATCTCTCTCTCTCCTCCATCTCTCTCTCTCTCTCCATCTCTCTCTCTCTCCATCTCTCTCTCTCTCTCTCTCTCTCTTCCACGCTCTCTCTATCTCCATCTCTCTCTCTATCTCTATCTCTCTCTCTCTATCTCCATCTCTCTATCCTCCATCTCTCTATCTCTCTCTCTCTATCTCCATCTCTCTATCTCCATCTCTCTATCTCCATCTTCTCTCTCTATCTCCATCTCTCTCTCTCTATCTCCATCTCTCTCTCTCTCTCTCCATCTCTCTCTCTTATCTCTATCTCTCTCTCTCTCTCTCCACGCTCTCTCTCCTCTCTCCATCTCTCCTCTCTATCTCTATCTCTCTCTCCTCTATCTCCATCTCCTTCTCTCTATGCCATCCGCCATCTCTCTCGCTCCCTCCAATCTCTCTCTCTCTCTATCGCTCTCCTCTCTATCTCCATCTCTCTATCTCCATCTCTCTCTCTATCTCCATCTCCTCTCTCCTATCTCCATCTCTCCATCTCTTCTCTCTATCTCCATCTCCATCTCTCTCCATCTCCATCTCTCTCTCTCCATCTCCATCTCTCTTCTCCATCTCCATCTCTCTCCTCTCTCCATCTCTCTCCATCTCTCCATCTCTCTCCTCTCTCCATCTCTCCTCTCTCTCCATCTCTCTCTCTCTCCAGATCTCTCTCTCTCCATCTCTCTCTCTCTCCATCTCTCTCTCTCTCCATATCTCTCTCTCCTCCATCTCTCTCTCTCCATCTCTCTCCATCTCCATCTCTCTCTCTCCATCTCTCTCTCTCCATCTCTCTCCATCTCTCTCTCTCTCTCTCATTTTTTTTTTTTAAGTAAACTTGCATGATAATAAACATACAACGTAAGTCAGAGGAAAGCACCGACACCTAGGATATTCTAACTTAAAAAAAACAAAGGGTTTTTTCCAAAACATTCTCCATTTTTTTTTTTTTTTTCACATTGTAAAGTTTATAAATAATTTGTGTTAAATGAAGGGGATGTCAAAGGAAATTGTCGTTTTAAATGATGAAGAGTTAATCATCCATATTGTCACTTTACCTGTCTGTCTCCACTTAAGTAAGCACTCCATCTTTGCTGTCAGTTTCTTTAAGCAATGGATTTGTGAGATTCCTTTAGACTGCAAAAGGATAAAATTAAGAACCTGTTTTAATAATCGTTTGTATCATCAGGTGTGAAGTTAGTAGTTTTTGATTTTTAGATAATGTTAGAGTGCACCAGAATGTTAACTTGTTGGATGTTTCCTCCATCATCATCATCATCATCAGTAAAGCTTTCGCATCTTCAGCAATAATTTCTCTCTCTCTCTCTCTGCCAGCCTGAGACACCTTGGGATTTCGGTGCAGGGATTTTCATCAAAATTCTGTGATTGTTGTGTAAGTCATTTACTCTAGTTAAGCCTGTTGCTTTGATGTTTTCAGTTTTGTTTTTAATTTTAGACATCATTTCATTCTTTTTAGAATCTTTATTAGGAATAATAAAAAAAAAATAATAGGTTATCGTGATTTTGCAGCGTTCTGTCTCGATTTTCACGGACTAAATTCGAAAAAGAAAATAATAAAATTCTGATAAGATTGCCTCACGCTGTAAATATTATCAGTAGCTGATATGATATCATCTTTGGTAAATTTGAATTTCTTCATGGAGGAAACCGGCATTCTTTGCCCAAAGTTTTTTTTCCTCCCCCCCCCCAGTAAACTGGCTGAAATTTTATAGTGGAAGGGGACACAACTACCTCATCTGAAGGACTGAAAAAACGTTTCCATAAATGGGCAGTGTGATCAGTTGGGCAAAATGCCTGGACAAATTCTTTTTTTCATTTGAACTAAATGATGCTGAATGAATGGATAGAACATTCCTATAGATAAACAATTACTCAGGGGGAATAAACGGAATTTTCTTCTGTGTAGTCAAAACTGTTTTGTGATCTGTAATGAATTCCCTGTGCATTTGTTATAAATATACTTAACCATATATTCTATTTTTTTGTCTTAGTTTTGTTAAACCTGGCAAGAGATGTAAAGGGTCGGAAGAGCTTTACTCGTTAAAAAATGTGTTTAATTAATTCCAAAGGTGTGCATCAAAGTCAGGATGGCAAACAAACTTAATAAAGGAGGCTAAAGATTGTTTGTTTGTTTGTTTTAGAGTATCATCTTAGAAACCATATGATTGCTGGGTTTGGTATTAAGTTTGTACCTTGCTGTCTGAAATAGAATATTGCGTGTTCGATCTGGAAGTTGTCAGGGTTGGTGTTTGATTTTGAAATCATTTCCATAGCGGAGAACGTTGGTATGAACACATCTTGTGCATAGTTTAATATTGTAGAAGGATAGTTCCACCCTTTTCTTCTCTTACGGAGAAACAAACGCCGACCACTGAGATAGCGATCTAGTGGTGAATTAGGGTGGGAGGAGAGAAGTTTTAAATTTAAAAAAAAAAAAAAAAAAAGGTCAAGGCTGAACTCCTTCCAGTTTCACCAGCTGTCGTAGAGTTTAACTTTAGAATCATGAAGGTAATATGGTGTAGGCAGCTAGAATTTTGTGATATGTTAACTTTTATCCAAAAGACATTTTTTAATAAAATGAGAAAATTATTAAGAATAATATTGTGTTCAGTCTGATATGTTATATTCACCTGCTATCACACTATGGATTTTTGGCAAATGTTTTATTGCTCTGGTTTTCTTTAATAAGAATTGAAAAAAATTTATATATGTATATTTCTTTTAAGAATTTTTATGACTGTGTAACCTCCATGGCAGTTCCCCTGGCAACTCTATTAAACTTATTTGCTTGGCATTGTGGGAATTTTACCTATTTTCTAAGAAAGCGCAGCAACCTACTCGCTGTAGATAATTTACGACCAACTTTTATTGACTTTTGGCAGTGTGAGAGCTTTAGAAACGCTCTGTTGTGGTGAAAAATCTAGACAGCCATCATTGGTGAAGATGATTTACTGTTACTTGATATTAGCAAGAAGTGTATGTGTGAGATAGCAAACCTGCTAAGCAATAACGGCAACAACAACAACAACAACAAAAAAAAAGTTAAAGGTGGGGAAATGAAAGGAATCTATCACACTTTTATTTTTAAAAATTTATCTCTACCTTGTTATTAGATCTCTATTTTCACATTTCTTTAATCAGGATTTCTCTTGTCAGTGTTAACATACAAATCTAGAGCTTTGATTTCAAAGTAAAATTGCTAATTTTGCTGTTTTCGATGCTTGGTCAGTTTTTCTGACTGGTTTTGAACTACGTGTGGACCTGTTGTTGGCTTTGATGATTTGTTATTTTTTTAAAAAAAAAAATGTAAAATACTTGTAACTTTTTATTTTGAGCGAAATGCAGCATGCAGTAGACCTTCAAAACTTCTCAACCCTGGGACCAAATTCATGCTTGATTCTGGTCACTACTAATGCAATAATATTCATAGTTAAAGACATTTTAAATAGTGTTGCACTGTTGGATCGTTTCCCTAATTGTATGTTGTTTCAGATTTCTCTATTTACATTTTTTTTGTGTTCAGACTTCCTTTTTTATTTTTTTGGTTTCTTTTTAATGCTTAGTAACACAATCGTGAGTTTATATTTGTTTAATCTGCAATAGATGATAAGGGAACTGGTGCATTTACTATCCATAGATTTGATTTCCTGTTATAGAAATTTCTGTTAACACAATCAGATGTAGGAATACAAATGGATACGCATTTCTGTTGCTGCATTATTAATTGTCTATCTGAGATTGTTGTTTTATTCCAATAAGGTTGAGCAAATAAAACCTGGTTGAAGTAGCAGCAATGCATTGGTATCTAGCCGGGTTTTATTTGAACAACCCTGTAAAACCTCAAGAATTTATCGGCTCCCCTAACTGGAAAGTTTCCTATTACAGCTACAAAATGGAGTTCTAAACTGCCTACATTTGAATTCATTCTGTTTATGTTTGTTCCTACTTATTGCAAAGGGAAAAAAAAAATTAAAAAAAACTTGTATGAATTTAATTTGGACTATTTCATTTATTTATTTAGCTATGGGATGGTTATTCAGTTTTGGTTGAATGGGAACATTTCCATGTGTAAAGTAACTTCAAAGTAGAAGAAAAATATTAATAAAATGGAAACTATCCTCTGTTTGGCTCTCAACCATCTGTGCATCTCAGAGTAGTTCAACTCATTATTTTGTAATACCTTGTTGTCTCTTTTGGTACGTTAGACTATCGTATATACACAATGCATACTAGGAGACTTTTAAATTAAATTCAGAGATTGGATTAATTATGCTGATTACTATTTGAGCCAGGTTTCATTTGAACACTGGCCCTATTACACAGTTTCTTGGTTGCAAAATATTTGGAATGAAACAAAGCAAATGGACAATAATACCCATTCTTAGTCTCTAGTTGTTTGATGTGCTTTGCTTGTTGATTTTATTTACCTTTGCAAGTAATTAAGAATTGTTACGGGCAAGTTGTGGGAACAGAATAAATTTAAGCGTGTCAAGAGGAATTCAGACATTGCTTCCCAGAGTTTTTGGAAATTTATCTAACGTTAGAACTGAGGTATATTAAAGATTTTTTTTTTTTTGTTTTGTTTTTTAATAGTAAAGGTATATACTGGAATGAGATATAACATTTTTTTGTATAGTTTGGTAATGGGAGGAAGACTAAGATAGAGAGAACCAATCTGTTGCTGTTCTGGAAGAGCGCATATGTGGGATTAACTTTTAAAACTGTATGTACATTAAGCCGAGAAGTGGAGAACACTGTGAAAAGAACTTAATCAGGTGATTTGGTTCAGGTTTACCATGCAAAAACTAAGATGGTTGGCGTGATTAGTTTGCTGTCAACATCTGTATTAATAAATGTTCTTGTTAAATACCATTTAAAAACCGGATTTAGTTAGTTCATTTCTGGTTCCTCCTCAACAATTCTTGGTCTCTTATTTTAATACAGTTGGCCCGGCTCTTCCTGGTAGCATTGTTTGCATCATTGAATGCTGGGATTAAAAGAGTTTTCTTTGCGTCCGTTAGGTTAATTATGCAACGAACAGTTTAACAATTATGTCGTCTTCCTTTTGGAGATGTCTTGCTATTTGGAGGTCTTTTTTGCAGTCTTAATGAAAATTGATTTCTTCATCTGTATTAGAATTGTGTTTGCGGGTAGTTTATTATTATTATTATTATTTTTAGCTTAAAAAAAGTGCAATCAGTATCTTTTTTCTGAAACCAGCATCATGTTTTGTTGTTTTTCTTTCTTTTTATCCCCCCCCCCCATTTGGTTGGGAAGGTTGACTTATGCAGTTGATTGGATGGAGCAGAATGATTTAATAAGTTTGCTGCCGCCATGAAAACCCACAGCGAACGATGAAGTTAGTTATCGAAGAGAACCGACAAGAAAACAAACGAGAACTGCCATTGTTAATTAGCACGTGACCAACCTGTTTTTGTTGTTGTTGTTGGCAACTGACTGGGCGTGTTGGGTGGGAGGGGGGGATATATTGACGTTTGTTGGTCAATAAAATCGTGAACTTGAAGGAAAACGATGTCTGCAGTTTAGCAGCGCAAATACGATCATTCATCTATTCCCTTTCTCTGCCAAGGCTTCTTGGCTGGTGCCAGACTTGCTGTTGATCTGCCATCCAAATATTTATACTTGCAATAATTTAAGAAACTATACGGCCAGCAGAATTGATAGAAACCCCCCCTTTTTTTTTAAAGAAAATGTTCCAAGCTTTGGACCAGTAGCTAAGCTCCAATGAGCACCTCCCGGCACCCATTGGCATTATTAAAGCTGCCATGCATGCACACTTTTTTTTTTTTTTTTTTTAATAACTTCAGGCAATCAGCGATTGTCGATTTTGAAAGATTTTTCTCGTGTGAATGTATTTCTATCACAAACAGAACTGGAGGTTAGCATTCCAGATTG
The DNA here is from genome assembly GCA_018389105.1 of Nautilus pompilius. Taxonomy (NCBI): domain Eukaryota; kingdom Metazoa; phylum Mollusca; class Cephalopoda; order Nautilida; family Nautilidae; genus Nautilus; species Nautilus pompilius. The sequence continues at coordinate 2,262,125 of JACATO010000648.1, read as the reverse complement.
GCTGGTTTTGTTTCGTCTTTTAATTATTTGGAAATATATTTTTAACTGATGAAAAAAAATATTTAGCACAATAAGTTCTTTAACCACAGACAGCTTCTGGCAAGGGTTAACAAGATAATGATTTCCACTGCTGGGAGGGGTTGCGGCCCAAGCGATCTGATCAGAGTGTCTCCATGAACTGTCCAGTTGGGGTTGTGTTGTTAATTCCCTTGAAATAACAGATGGGCATTGCAGATGGCATCAAACCCCCCCCCCCCCAGACCACCCTGGTAGTCTGGGCTATCTCATTTTGTGTTAAGTGACACCTGTGGTGTTTGTAGATTGATTTAGATCATGCGTGGGGGTTCCAGTTTACAGAGAGAGGTAGTGATGGCTCATGGGAGAACCGATTTGCGTGCAAGTTTCCGAGGTTGCTCAGTTTTGGAGGAGATGGATAACGTTAGATGTTGCGTGTGCAGTAAAACATCGTGTTTACATTTCTTTTCCAAGTATGCAGGTCTCGCCCAACCAGAACCACGAGCACCTTTGCACCCACGGGCTCAGAAATGCTTGGCAATTATTCTCTCGAGGTGTATGATCGAGAAACGTCAAATTGTATTGTGGTCAGTGCTGAGAAACAAACAAAAAAAAAAAAAAAAAAAGTGTGTTAAGTTCAGGTAAAACAACCACAAAATCAACTATCTGTAGAACGTAGTTAGTGAATTACGTAATTGATACTCACTCAGTTGTGATGTTAAAACATTATTTTTATCAGATTCTCTTGATTAGATCCCATTTGACAGTATCGGCATCATGTGTCATCTTGAATGTTAGAATTGAAATCCAGTTGTTTTGATGATTACCATCAGAATCATGAGAGTGAGAAGTAGCGTGCATTAAATCCCTGAAAGGCATTGGTTGTCCTACGCTTGCCGGCTGTTAGATGCAACATAATGGTTATAGTTAGAAGTTGTAGATTGTGGTTGGATGTTGTTATTAAGCCAACCCAAATTCATGGGCCGCTGGTGGAGATGTAGAGTACTTGCAGGAAAACCTTTCCATTTGCCAGTTTTAATGCTTTCATGCAATTGGAATAACAAGAGCCCACTGCCGACAGACACACCACACCTCTCCTTTTTTTGTTTCTGCCAGCAACAATTTCGTAGCAGACGTCTGGTGAAGTACACGGCGCGTGTAATTAGACGGCGTCTCGCGCGCGCATATAGAAAATACAAAAGCTGCTGCCCACCTTTCTTTCTGTGCTGATGTTTAATTTCTATTTTTTTGGTCAGAAAAGAAAACAAGTACGAAAAGGATGTGTGTGTGTGTATGTGATTTCTTTCCAGAAAAAAAAAGAAAAAGTCTTTGCAAAGGATATCCATTAGCAGTAAAAAAATTTTGATTTCCACACACACACACTTCGTACACCAGCATCGTTTAATTTGGAGGACAGGTAGACAAATGACGGACATGCTGGTGCCCAGTCCGAGACGCATAGCAGTAAAATTGTTTTTTCCACACGAATTGATTCAAGGTTATCATTTGTAAGTTTTGTTTAAATGTCGGCCTCGTTTAGTGGCGTTTGTCTTAACAACTTCAGTTCTAATCCACAAGGATCTATTTGCTAATACTGATTTATAAAAAAAAAAAAAAAAAAAATAACATTTCCTTTAGCCAAGATCATTGAAAGAGGTACATCTGATCAGATAAATTGCCATCATCCTTTATATGAGAAAATGCAAAAGAAGGTAACAGAAATTTTCTGTGGTTGGCTCACCTGAATGGGCACGTGACGGCGCGTGTTATTCCGGACCAGTTTGTGTGACACCACAAACGCTGGATTTGGATGGACTTTTGATTTGCAAATGTGCACTTTACCTGCTCGATGCCTGAAACTCAAATGTACAGGAGAGAGAGAACCAGCAGAAGCTGCAGTATTTTGTTGCATAGATGAATTGCCTACTTAAGCAAATGCTGTTTAGAATTGCTCTAAGGGTGTAGATGGGGATATACACTCTCAAGAGACTTTGACTTTTTCCAGTTAATAATAAAAAAAAAAAACAAGTTTTTGATATACTTTGTTAGCATTCAGGAACCAAATTTAATTCTGATTTGATGTGTACATAGCACAGTGGATATGTGGAATGGAATCAAAATCATGAGATGAAATTAAAAAAGATGTACAGTGCTTTAGCGGCAATGATAAAACTGAAACACCTACGTTCATTGGTGGTTGGACAGCATTTTACAGGTAAAATATTCACATTGTTGTATGGTACTACATTATTCACGTTTTCAGTCTGATTTTGGCAGCTTAATACATTTTTGGCTGTTTTAAAACAGCAATCATTTATGGGCACATATGTTAAAATCAGCATAAGGTGCTTTATGGAGTGGCTACAAATTCATGAAGCTAGATTATGGAAGTGCATAATGATGCATACTGGTGCTCATAATTGTGGATTCACTGATACAATTATGCATAAAGGAAGATATTTTGACAATGTGTGGAAAATGTTTGAAAATAAACTTTTTGCTTTGTATACATTTTATAACAGTCATAAGATTTTTATACATGTAACAATTGTTTTTATGAAGTATAAGTTCTTTTGGTGAACCAAAAATTATGGTTGCCAACACCAGAAAGAATCTGTCTGGTTAAAAACTTTCTTGTGATATTTTTTATGCATCGCTGAATGAAAACGAGGAGTCTCTCTCTGTCTCTCTCTCTCTCTCTCTCTGTACTGACGTCATATATCTCTCTCTCTCTCTCTTTTTTAAATCTTCGCCATGTAAGAAAAACCCTGACAAGTTGGTACTTCAGAGTGATGTTATTTCCTATAAATAAATTTAACTGTTTGAAAACTAAGTAAAATTGAAGTGAAGCTTCTGCACACATGCTGTTGTGATTGTTGTGCACCAGAGCTGTGGGGGATGCTGAGAATGGTAGCTTGAACACAGAGGTGTAAACGGTGATTTTTCCTTGCCAGCAGGTTCAAATAAGAACAAGGTATTCTCAAAATTTTGTAGTATATCATTCGACTTGAAGGTGTGGGGGAGAAAACGCGGGATTGATTGAATTTCTATGGTTACTGGAGTTGGATACATTTTCAGAATGGAATCAAATCTTTGTACCAAGTGCATTAAATGAAAATAGTTAATTTAGAGAGAGTTTATTATTTTTGGAAATTTTTGTCTTAGCTGCAAATTGCAGCCAGGGAGTTATTGGCAGCGGTGTAATCATGAGATCTAATTCGCGTTGGTTTTCCATTTTAGCATCAAAGAAAACTAATATTTTTATTTTCAATAGCAAGAATAAATTTATCTGCGAATCTTCGTATAATATTTAAAAGAAAAATAGAATAGTAATATTAGGAAACAGATCCAAAATGAGCAGAATCTCCGTTTTCCTGACAGATTTGTTTGCATTATTCATAATGTTGATCGATTAAGAGAGGCAATATATTGATCTATAAGTAATCTATTGTTTTTTTTTTTTTTTTTTTTTTTACAAACTTGATATGAATTTATTGTGCACACGTGTGGGGGGGGAGATTAAAGAGATGATTAGTTTAATCTGAAGATGAATGTTCTAGTCTCTCTCTCTCTCTGTTTTAAGTATATCTAACGTCTAGTTAAATACGTTTTGAAATTTTATCTTGTATGTATCGAATGGTATTTCTGTTCATTTTTCCCTCAGGAAATTATTTTACTTCCCAGGGAGGACAAAAGTGAATTGCCGTTAATTCTGCAATGTTTTAATGTCATTGTTTGGAAATCAGATGTTGCTTTTGGGTACAATTACCAAATAATTCATTTGTTTTTTTTTTTTTTTTTTATTATCAGAATGCTTTCTATCATACTGCAATTATGAATAACCGAGTTATTGAAAAACCATTCTATCATGTTACCGAGAGTGAGATGCGACTCACCATGTTGCAGAAACCGATAGGATGCATCAACTTATTACCTGTGTGTAATAAGACACACACAAAAAAAGATTCTATCTTTTTTAAAATTAGCGACACTGTAGTACCTTGGAATTCAGGGTCTCTGCATGGTATATATTTTGTTTTATCTTGTGAAATTACCTTCAGTGTGACACAGCAGTCCTTGATTGGCCAGTCTGGTGAATAATTTCTAAACCGGCCCCTAATTTTCTCTCAAAGCATTAAAACTTGCATACAGTACAGATTCATCATCTAAGATGTTAGCTCAATTATCTACAATGTGCGTAAACAATTTGATTTTGCGTGTATTTTTATTTTATTGATTTCTGTGTCTTTACCTCCAGCAATAGGTATTATTTGAAAATGGAAACCATCAATTCACGAAATCATTCTTTGAATCCTTGACATCATTGTAGAGAATATTTTAATTAAAAAAAACAACAACAAAACTTTAAATCTCAGGCATTGTAGTAGTAAGCTTGGCTTGGTTTACAAAGTTTTTCAAGGTTTATGGAAATCAAAATTATATCTATACTTTGGTGGGGGGGAGGTGGGAGGAATTTTAATGTTTAATTACTTAAAGCACCTTAGAATTACCCGCACATTTAAGTAGCTAGGGAACTTTAAAATCTCCTCCTCCTCTAGCGAAGTGGGGCTGCTGGAGTCTCCGCTCAGCTGGTCGGCCAGGCACGATTTTTGTGTGTGTATTTTATTACAAAAGCTGACTAATTAAAAAAAAAAAAAAAAAAAAAAGCAAACTCTCCTGGTTACATGTGGTGGTGTACAGATGGCCTGCTAATTCCTTCCCTTTTTCATTCAGGGACACTGTTAACCTACAGTATGTTTGGTTCCTCTTTCCCCCTTCTGTTTTATTCCCTGGAGCAAATGTGTAACTAAGTCAGGGGGGGGGGGGGTAACATCACCTGTAGCCAGGTTTTAAATGAAATGTCTCTAAGAGAAAATGTGCTTTGGATATTTACTGGTTCTGGCTGCTTTTGCCACTGTTGGTGATCTTGAGCAAAGACTGGCTGGCCATTTAAGTTTTTCTACTGATTCCCCCCTTTTAAATCTCGTGTCTGTCCAGCGTTGTAGCTCTTGGTTTCTCACTTTCCCTCTACACTTTTTTTTTAAATACTGATAATGCCACAAAGACGATGACAAATTAAAGAAAAACTAGCTTGCATACGTTTAGTATTAGAGAGTAAATCCTTTCCTAATTCATTTATTTATTAAATAGCAGATTTATATGCATTGTACTTCAGGGGAGATTGTATAAAACCTCCAGAAAAAGAAAGCATTATTGTATTGCAAGGAGTATAAGGCTTCTAAAAGAGGCAGCTGGTAGGGTCTGTGGTTGCTATTCATATCTATTTCTCACTTTTACTGTATGTTGCCATGTATAACAAAAGATTCAGCAATCACCTTGGAGATATCCAAACAAGAAGGAAAAAAAAAAACTATTTCAGTGAGTTTGATCACCTGCCAGTCCATCTGAATGCATGTCATTAGTTGGATAATAAACGTATCAGGATGTACGAGGTGTAGTCAAAAAGTATCCGACCTTTGGTCAAAAAAACAAATTAATATTAAAAAACTCACCATTTTGATTTAGTTTCCTTCAGAGTATTTGCCTTGGGAGTCTACGTATTTCTGCCAGCGTTCCTGCCACTGCTGGAAACATTTCTGGAAATCAATTTTTGGGATGCTGTAGAGCTGTGCCGTCGAATTTTGCTTAATGTTCTCTGTTGACTCAAATCTTCTCCCTTTGAGTGTTTTTTTTTTTTTTTTTTGAGCTTTGGGAATAGCCAAAAGTCACATGGAGCCAAGTCTGGGGAGTAGGAAGCCTGACGAACAAGTGGTGTGTTATGCTTGGTGAGGAATGCTTGGATGACATGGGCGGAATGAGCTGGTGCGTTGTCATGGTGGAGTTGCCAGTTCTTTGCTGCCCACAGGTCAGGTCGTTTTCACTGCACAGCTTCAGGAAGGCGATGAAGAACCCCCAGGTAGTATTCTTTGCTAATTGTCTGACCTTGTTGTGCATATTCATGGTGCACAATACCTCTGTAGTAAAAAAACAGGTCATCATCAGTTTAACATTGCTGCGCCACCTATCTTGCTTTCTTTGGTCTTGGCGAGGATGGATGCTTCCATTGGGATGATTGCAATTTTGTTTCAGGGTCATAGCCGTACACCCATGTCTCATCGCCAGTGATGATAGTGTTCATGAAGTTTTGATCTTGGCTAGCACACTCCAGCATGTCCTGGGAGATTTCCTTTCTGTTTTCTTTCTGCTGGTCAGACAGCAACTTTGGTACGAATTTGGCCGACACCCTCCTCATGCACAAATCTTCTGTTATAATTGACCGAACTGACCCATGGCTGATTCCAACTTCAGCAACAATCTCCTCAATAGTCACACGACGGTCTTCATAGACTATTCCTCGAACCTTTGCAATCATTTCGTCGTTTCTGCTAGTCGATGGTCTGCCACAACGTGGCTCACTGTCCACTGAGGTGCGGCCATCTTTGAACTGGTTGTACCACTCCTTTATTTGTGTTTTTCCCGTAGCATCATCTCCAAAGGCCTTCTGAATCTTCTCGATAGTCTGGGCTTGTGTATTACCAAGTTTTTGGCAGAATTTGATACAGTATCTTTGCTCAATGCGCTCGGTCATCTTGACTCAAAAATAAAAATCGCACAGCACACTCTTCATGTCTGTACTCAATGTGTCACTGCGGGCGACTGGCGCAACCTACAGACGAAAATTTTTGTGCATGCTCAGGAAGGACTCGGCCACCTAATACCCATGCAGATTTTGCTCACGCATTATTATTTTGTTCAAACAAATTCAAGGTCGGATACTTTTTGACTATACCTCGTACATCACATTTTTATTATTACCCCTTTTTTAGAGAGAGAGAGAAGCCACGTGTGATATTTACAGGTGTACAGTAGACACTGCTCTGTGGCAGCAATGTGCCATTAGTAAGTTTAAGTGGCAGATTGACATGGTGTTTGTTTTTTTTTTTTTTTTGCCATGACAATTTCAAGTTAAACCTCAGATACTTTTAAAATTTTTTTCCTGTTTAAATGGATTTCCGTCATGTGGTTACTAGCATCATTTTTAACTGGGATGTTTTTCCACATGTGCGCTAATTCTAGGTATAATGGATAGCGTTAGTGGACGGCAGTGGGGGAGTTTGTAATTGTACAGTTGTTGGAAATTCTTCTGCAGCAGTCAGCTCTCTCTCTCTCTCTGTATTGAGCCCTGACGTCATATATATATATATACATACATATATATCCTCTCTCTCTACGTCATATATATATATATATATCCTCTCTCTCTACGTCATATATATATATATATATATCCTCTCTCTCTACGTCATATATATATTATATATATCTCTCTCTCTACGTCATATATATATATATATATCCTCTCTCTCTACGTCATATATATATATATAGATATCCTCTCTCTCTACGTCATATATATATAGATATATATATATATCCTCTCTCTCTACGTCATATATATATATATATCCTCTCTCTCTACGTCATAGATATATATATACATATCCCTCTCTCTACGTCATAGATATATATATACATATATATCCCTCTCGCTCTACGTCATATATATATACATATATATCCCTCTCTCTCTACGTCATAGATATATACATATATAGCCCTCTCTCTCTACGTCATATATATATACAGATATATCCTCTCTCTCTACGTCATATATATAGACATATATATCCTCTCTCTCTACGTCATATATATATACATATATCCTCTCTCTCGACGTCATATATATATACATATATATCCTCTCTCTCTACGTCATATATAATATATATATATATATATATATTATATATATATATATATCCTCTCTCTCTACGTCATAGATATATATATATATATATATATACATATATATCCTCTCTCTCTACGTCATATATATATACATATATATCCTCTCTCTCTACGTCATATATATACATACATATCCCTCTCTCTCTACGTCATATATATAATATATATCGATATATATATATACATATATATCCTCTCTCTCTACGTCATATATATATACATATATATCCTCTCTCTCTACGTCATATATATATACATAATATCCCTCTCTCTCTACGTCATATATATATATATATATATATATACATATATATCCCTCTCTCTCTACGTCATATATATATATATATATATATATACATATATATCCTCTCTCTACGTCATATATATATATATATATATATACATATATATCCTCTCTCTCTACGTCATATATTATATATATATATACATACATATCCCTCTCTCTCTACGTCATATATAGATATATATATATATATCCTCTCTCTCTACGTCATATATATATATAGATACATATATATCCCTCTCGCTCTACGTCATATATATATATATATAGATACATATATCCCTCTCGCTCTACGTCATATATATAGATATATATATATATATACATAGCCCTCTCTCTACGTCACATATATATACATACATATCCCTCTCTCTCTACGTCATATATATAGATATATATATACATATCCCTCTCGCTCTACGTCACATATATATACATACATATCCCTCTCTCTCTACGTCATATATATATATACATACATATCCCTCTCTCTCTACGTCACATATATATACATACATATCCCTCGCTCTCTACGTCATATATATATACATACATATCCCTCTCGCTCTACGTCATATATATATACATACATATCCCTCGCTCTCTACGGCATATATAGATAGATACATACATATCCCTCTCTCTCTACGTCATATATATAGATATATATATATATACATAGCCCTCTCTCTCTACGTCACATATATATACATACATATCCCTCTCTCTCTACGTCATATATATATACATACATCCCTCTCTCTCTACGTCATATATATATATAGATATATATATATACATATCCCTCTCTCTCTACGTCACATATATATACATACATATCCCTCTCTCTACGTCATATATATATACATACATATCCCTCTCTCTCTACGTCATATATATATATATACATATCCCTCTCTCTCTACGTCATATATATATACATACATATCCCTCTCTCTCTACGTCATATATATATACATACATATCCCTCTCGCTCTACGTCATACATACATATCCCTCGCTCTACGTCATATACTGAAAAGCCTGTAGTAATTAGCTTAATGAGTGAAATATCTTGATGAAGCAAAATTCCACTGCTGTTAATAATACAGTTATTTGATGAGTCTGTTCATGTGTGCAATGTGCTGCACACTGAAACCGCCAGCAGGGTTTTGCATTCAAACATTTCGCCATCTCCATTATGATTCATGTTCCTGTGTAGATCAATCATCCATTCTGGCCACCACCAGTGCTTCCTCGAATCCGGCGTATTGCTAAGTTCATTAGAAACTGGTCTGTTTAAATTATGCCCCTTGTATAATATTACACACGTTTAAAAAAAAATAAAAACCTGACCCCCCCCCAACTTGGTGCGAAATTTGCACGTTTGTTGAAGACAAAGGAGAAAATGAATGCATAAACAAACAATGCTGGTGAGCAGGAATGCGCAGAAAGCTAATGGATTCAGGAACTGACTGCTTTCTGAGGCTGTATTATTCATGTGCAAAAGTATTTTTTAAAAATGGAATATATGTTTTTAAAAAGTTAGTTTACTTAGAAAACTCTGTTTGTTTTTTTTTGTTCATAATTAGTTTTGCTTTTTATGTTTAGCCTAAGGACATTTGGTGCTTTCTAAAAAATTATCCGCAGTTTCTAGTTAGCGTAACTAATACTGCTGGCGGCGATTAGAACCTGGAAAATACACAATTGGCACATACTAAACACAGAGTCTCTGCCATTTTTTCTTTTGCCCATGTCGTTTCACTTGGAATTGTCTTACCTGTCTGCAGTCATGTAGCTGAGGTGAAAAGGCTGTATTGTCTAGTAAATGCTAATTACTGTGTGAAGGAATTCTTCAGAAAGCGATATCTTGCAAACTTGTGCTAATTCCGCGTCTAGCCAATTAATTTTTTCCAAGATCTGTCTACACATCCTAGGAAAATATAAGTTAGTGCTGCGTGATTATACAAAAAAGCCAAATACAAGATAATGTGACAAACTATTTAATCAGCATTGTTCAGCGGCAGATGATAAACAGGAGAGAAATAATGAAACCGGTCTGCGTTTTATTTTTTAAAAGTGTGTTGGCATCTGCTTCCATGTCTGGGCTCATCTCTCCTCATCTTTTTCCTAAATGTTGGCCTGGCTTACTTTGTATCAACCTTTAACGTTTTCATGATGATGGTGGAGATTTTCTGCTGAAACCAAAGTTTCATATTACCTGCCTGATTTACTGTTGGGGAGCGGAAAATGTCCTTAAATGTGTGCATTTAAAAAGAGACGGAATTGCATGGATAGAGGAAAGTAAATATTTTTCTCTCTCCTTTTGTTTTATTGACGTTTTTGTTGTTTTTTATTTGGGAATTATGTTGTAAAACGTTGCCTGCATGGCGACAAAGATATAAGGGTCTGAAATAAAAGCCTCAGGTGTGGAGAGGGGAAGGAAAGCAATTTGCATTAGGATTTTGTTTTACTGGCTCCCCCACCCCTTCCTGTATCAAGATACAAATCGGCTCCGAATGTATTTTTATTGTTTTTTCCACTGTGATGCTCTTGCAGTTGCTGTTTATAACGGAATTGAAGATCCATCTGCATATTTATAACAGATTTGTGAGTGGATTTCCGTTCGTTCAAACTGTTATTCTAGAAACCGGCCGATCAACTCGTAAATTCTGACATTGCTAATAAAATAATCTCTGAAGAAAATGGAAACAAGATCCATTTCCCTCCCACCTCTCTCCTCTGCTGCATTTTTTTTTGGCTGTTTTATTCCATTCTTCCATGATCCTGTGGTCTCAGTTACATCGTATTCTGTACTCCGTCAGCAAGTTTTCTTTTAATGTAGAGTCTGGTTGACCCAGAATGCCACACTGTTGCTGCTTCTGTTTGCAGTAATGGCCATCGGTGCTGTATTCTCTATAGATCGCACTGTTGGATGTGCGCACATGCTCGTGTTGGTGTCTTTTTGGGTTGGATAGGGATGAACTGTGCATGGACAGGCAGCGATTTCTTTTGATTATCTGAAAGTTAAAATTTAGCGAATGAGAAATCGAATCACGCATGGACATTATCCCTCACATTGTAAATCACAAAAGAAAAGAGAAAAGGTGGATGTAAAGTATTGTAGAAGAATGGTAAGGCTGTTTGAGTAAATATTGCATTTGACCAAATTCTCTTGGTTTTGGAAAATATATATATATATATTTTGCCACCTCATCCATGTTTAATGCAGCGCCTACAGGCTACAAGCCCACTCGTGTAATCTGGTCCTCGTTGGCAGTCAGGGTGTTAAACCTTTGTTAATGGCAGTCCCAGAAGAAAGTAAGTATTTATGTTTGAAGGTGGGCGTGCAGGAAAATGTGAAATGTAACAATAATTAAAGCGGGAAGGTTTCGGTGGTCAATAATTAAGGAAACCATGTCATGGCAGAAACCTATAACCTGTCAGGCACAATCTCCTTTCTAGAGAGTTGATGCTGTGGCACAGATTTGAGGAATGACCAAAATTCCTTTACTGTTTAGTGGATGCAGTCCAGGTTTTTTTTTTTTTTTTTTTTACTAAGTTAATACCAAAGTTTTCATCTTTACACACACTTAAAGACGGAGTTTATTTTAGGTTTAACTGACCAAATAAACACACACTTCCCCCCCCCCTAGTGTCATTTATAGGTTTTCAGATGTTCTGGTTTTATTTATTCTTTTCATGCTCTTTGGTAGCAAGTTAGCCTTTAATAGGGATGGGAAATTAACTCTTTCAATCGCTAGTAGTACTATATTTGACCAAGACTAGGCGCTTATGCTGTTGTAGTTTCTGGTCCCTGCTTTAGAAGTTGTCTAGAATTAACTGTTACATTTGTATCAGGATGGTTTCATTAGTTGACTGTTGCACCCCTTGTCCCCCCCCCAGGGGGGGGGATATATAAAGGTGTGACTGCTGTGTGTACTGTCTTGTAGTTCTTCCATGTTAACGATATTTCTGCTTTCGTTTTGAAAGTTGGTAACCTTTTATTGTTGAAGAGATAAGCCGAAGGCAGTATTATCAGACCACAAATCAACCACTTAGGATGCCTGTTGGTGGGCCTCCTGTAATAAAACCAAGGTTTGATGAGATAACAAACGTGATCAATAAGTGCTACATATTAGCAGCTAGGTAAAGAATTCTTGTGGCTGGGGAAAAAGGAGGAGGAGTGGCTGAATTAAACAAGTGGATGGCCGAGAAAAGCTGAAGCACAAAGTCTGTCTTTATGGAGACAGCAACCAGCAGCTAATGGATGTTCAGTCCTTTGCCTGTCTGCTCCACCATAAGACTTCTACTTTTAATGAGTGTCTTTTGTGGCATTCTGCCTGAAGCCAGTTTTTAAGACTGTATTCAGTAATTCTATTTACTTAAAGCCTGTTTACCTCTATAGTGGGAAGAACTAGGTACCTCATCATCGTACCAGTATAAAAGGTAGATATTTTTCGAGAGTTAACATTTACATCCAGCATATCCCTTGTGGCATCCATCCCAGTAGAGTGCGACTGTGAGTTTTACAGATCGTTTATTCAGATAGGAAAATTAAAATTTGTCAGGGTGACAATTTTGGTAGTAAACAATGGACCTTACAATTAATGTTTTGTATAAAGGTTCATATGACCAGTACCTGCCCCAGAAATCTTTGTTAGCTTTTATTTTTTTAATATGGAGGGACAAAAAAAAAAAAAACAGTTTTGTTTTGGTTTAAAAGAGTCCTTTAAAAGCTTCAAATAACAGCAGGTTCTTGCCACGTAATCCACTACAATTACCAACTCCCAGGATTCCATAAGATCACACAGTTTAACAGCCCTTTGTGGTTTCCACAAAAGCTTAATTTAAAACATGGAAGAGTCTAGCAGTTCAGTTAACTTTTGTTCCCACATGTGAAAGAAAGAAACCCGCCCCCCCCCCTTAAGCAAAAAGCATTGCAGTTCTCATCTGGGGCTGCTGACCACAGTAAACTCACCCAGCCTGTGATGGGATCACATCAAACCCTGCTCTTTGCGAATCTCTCTTACAAAGTATCCTTACTCTATCGCAGAGCAGACCACAACTTTCCTCTCTGAATTCTAACTGGTTCGTAATTTTTTTAAGTGAAGTCAAGTTAGGGATTCACCATAAACATGGGGTTTGCGGTAATCATCTTTGTTCAAAGCTAAATAAAAGTAAGAATAATGTAAGGGGGTGACATTAACCAATAATGTTTCTCTTGTTGGTCTCCCCTCTGGTCTCTACATTTCCTCTCTACAGAATCTCCTTTTAATCCCCTCCCCTTTCTCCAGAATTCGAAGTCCTTGTTCATTATTTATTTAGCCTTAAAACCTAATGTATTATACTTGGAGGTGAGGTAATTAGAAGTATATGTAATACCTGCCCAGCAATCATAAATGGCAGATGTAAGAAACAACAGGTATATATTTTTTTTTTAACTTGTCCATGATCAACCATGCTGCTGAAGTTGGGAAAGATTGCTCTGTTAGAAAATTCATCTATATTTATTCTGTTCATTTAGCATCAATTGGAAGTACCAGTCTTCTCATCATTAATGCTCTGTAACAGATAATCATTAAGTTTCCATAGCAAAGCAATTTTTTGTTTTTTTCTCTTGCTGGCATGTTTATCCATTTTAGTCTTTCTCTTAGATCTGGTGTAATAATTGATATTAAAGACAGGATGGGGTGACAACAAATAGTTCAGCAGTGACTGTAATAAAATGAAAGTTGTTACATCTTTAACCGATCCTTGAACTTCACGGCATGGGCAAGTTATTAAATTTTCTTTTAGTTATGGAGTAAATTCTTGCTATTAACAGGCTGATACTTTTTTTTTTTTTTTTACTACTTGTGATATGTTATAGTAGGTTGATGTCATCAGGTCCGTAGTATGATATCAACAGTTATAGATGTGAGCTACACTAAGTTGAGGATTGGTTAGCATACAGAAATGGCAATTGACAGACGAGGTCGACTAAATGACTCCACTGATTGCTTAATCTTCTAAAATTTTAAAATTTGTTTCATTGTTGTCGTACATTTCCCTGGTTATGGCAGGGGCTACAGATTCTCCATCTTGGCTAAAATATTAAGGAGTGTGTTCTTTCATACTAAGTGAGCTTCATGACCACTTCTCAGGTGAAAGTTCCACTAAAACTTTTGATTTTTAGATGTGGGAGGAAGAGCAAACTCAAAGTGTCCTTTTCGTAGCATATCTATTTTTTGTTACTTTAAGTAATTCAGCTCGTTGTGTCTCTTTTAACCTAATAGCGAATTGGGATCTAGATATTGTTTTCAAGAGAATAGACTGCATCTGTGTGAATGGTGGCGCTCATTTAAATAAAATTTAGCGAAGGTAGCAGTTAAATTTAATAGCTAAGATAGGATTCCTAATAATGGGGGAGGTAAATACTTTGATGTGCCTTTGGCTTCAAGTTCATATACATTCAATGATACTAGCTGCGAGTTGATGCTGCTGTAATCATTTTGATATAGGATATAGTCATGTTGTGTAGGGATGTAAGTGAAATTGCATTTAGTCTAGAATGTTCATTGTAGACTCTCAAGGAAAAAGAAGACTGACCCAACAGTATTAGTAAATGTTCTCACAAGGGTTACAATGAATGCATTGTATTTCAACCCACCCCTCAGGAGCCAGGGGGGTGGTCACTCTTTACTATGGGGTTGCTGATCTTCCCTATGTCGTCATTGCGGAAGCATCCGAAGCAGTGATATTTGAACGTATCGCATCACACAGATTTCAAAACGTCTTTCGAAATGAAAAATTGAAAAAAAATGAGAGGGTTAAAGGCATTTTAATTTCCAGTAGTACGCAGTACAAACGTATGCTAAAGTGTGTGGATATAGTCCTGAGGCAATACAACAACAGGGGAAGCAGGCAGCACACGTGATCAATTCCGACCTCCTGCTGTGTGCCGCCGCCTGCGTTTCTGCTTCAACAAACCGATGAAGCTGTTAACTTTATCATCAGCAGGGAAGCCGCTCACCTGACCGTCTTCCTCGAACGTCGCCAGCGCTGCTGCCGCAGGACTAACCAC
Source organism: Nautilus pompilius (assembly GCA_018389105.1). Taxonomy (NCBI): domain Eukaryota; kingdom Metazoa; phylum Mollusca; class Cephalopoda; order Nautilida; family Nautilidae; genus Nautilus; species Nautilus pompilius. The sequence continues at coordinate 2,246,931 of JACATO010000648.1, read as the reverse complement.
ATGGTAATTCGAGTTACTACTTTCGTTTTACCGGACATTATTAACGCTTCACTTGAGCGTCTACCTACGAAGTTGGGGAAAGAGGATTTTCGGTAACTTCTCACGAGAGGCACCGAGAATCAAACAGAGGGCGGGAAACGGCTTCACTCCGCCCACGGAGATTCTCGAACCTGGGTCTGCGTATCGACGAGAAGGTGCCCGCCTGGCTTGTGAGGGGGCCTGTTAAACTTGTAATGGCTATTGGAGATGTTTTCAGCTCTTAGTTATGAACTTGTTGAACAATATTCTGAAGACTAATTAAAAATAACTTTCTTAGAACTAACTTTTCTTGCATTAAGATTTTTTTTTAAAAAAAAAAACAAACAAACAAAAAAATTAGTAGCTGGAATAAGTCCAGGTGGTCAATCCTGGATCTGAGTGTCCTCTCATCTGGAATAGTGCATGGTTTGCAGGACTGAGGATCAGCACCTGTACTCTGGTAACTGGCCCAATCAACCAAGTCAAATCCCTATCATAGCTCCTATGGCACCAATGATACAGTTTCTAAGGTTGAAACATCATTCCTTGAGAGGACCATGAGAACACTATTTTGAAACATTTGTTGGACCACCAAGCAAAAATATCTTCTGCCCTATCGTTTCTTCTTGTATAAAGCTCTATAGTCTCTGATTAAGGCAGCTGAACCTGCAGCTACAAATCCAGGCTAACAAATTAGTACATGAAAGGCAAGAAGGAAAAAAAAAAAAAACAAATACCTTGATGAATTGATAGCAGCAGGTATCAAGCCTATCCCAAACCTGCAGGAAAGTGTTGGAGAGTTAGTTAATTGTGTACACTTAAGATTGAGCCAAAAGTATCTTTGATTTGGAAATCTAATTTCAAGGAAAAATTGTTCTTTTTAACAATTTTTTGGATTATGCTGGTGCATCTCAAAAAATTAGAATATCATGGAAGAGTTCAATATTTTTGTCAGTTATTTCAGAAAGTGAAAATTGTATACATTCCAGACTCATTATATGTAAACTAAAATGTTTCAAGCATTTTTTAATTTTAATTTTGATAATTACGGCCTACAGCTAAAAAAAAAAAAGAAAAAATGTATCTTAAAATATTCCATTTTGAGTTTGAGTAAATCACTATTTATGCGGTATAAATACCATGAATCTCTTGGTCTGGTTCAGTACACACAACCAAAATCATGGGGAAGACTGCTGACTTGACAGTTGTCCAGAAGACACTCACTGACACCCTCCACAAGGAGGGTAAGCCACAGAAGGTCATTGCTGAAAGGACTGGCTGTTCGCAGAATGCTGTATCAAAGCATATTGATGGAAAGTTGACTGGAAGGGAAAAGTGTGGTAGGAAGAGGTGTACAAGCAAGAGGGATGACCACAGCCTTGAGAGGATTATCAAGCAAAGCCGATTCAGGAACTTGGGGGAGCTTCACAAAGAGTGGACTGAGGCTGGAGTCAGTACATCAAGAGCCACCATGCACAGACGTGTCCAGGAAATGGGCTACAAGTGTCGCATTCCTAGTGTCAAGCCACTCCTGAACCAGAGACAACATCAGAAGCGTCTTACCTGGGCTAAGGAGAAAAAGAACTGGGCTGTTGCTCAGTGGTCCAAAGTCCTCTTTTCAGATGAAAGTAAATTTTGCATTTCATTTGGAAATCAAGGTCCCACAGTCTGCAGGAAGATTGGAGAGGCACAGAATCCAAGTTGCTTGAAGTCCAGTGTGAAGTTTCCACATTCAGTGATGATTTGGGGTGCCATGTCATCTGCTGGTATTGGTCCACTGTTTTATCAAGTCCAAATTCAATACAGCCATCTACCAGAAGATTTTAGAGCACTTCATGCTTCCGTCTGCTGACAAGCTTTATGGAGATGTTTATTTCCTTTTCCAGCAGGACTTGGCACCTGCCCACAGTGCCAAAACTACTAGTAACTGGTTTGCTGACCATGGTATTACTGTGCTTGATTGGCCAGCCGACTCTCCTGACCTGAACCCCATAGAGAATCTATGAATCTATAGGGTATTGTCAAGAGGAAGATGAGAGACACCAGACCCAACAATACAGACGAGCTGAAGGCTGCTATCAAAGCAACCTGGGCTTCCATAACACCTCAGCAGTTCCACAGACTGATCACCTCCATGCCATGCCGCATTGATGCAGTGATTCGTGCAAAAGCTGTCCTGATTGAGTGCATAAATGAACATAATTTTCAGAAGTTCGACATTTCTATATTATAAATCCTTTTTTTTATTGATCTTATGAAATATTCTAATATTTTGAGATGGTGGATTTTTGATTTTCATGAGCTGTAAGCTGTAATCATCAGAATTAAAACAAAAAGGCTTGAAATATTTCACTTTGTGTGTAATGAATCTAGAACATATGAAAGTTTCACTGTTTGAATTAAATTATGTAAAAAATTAACTCTTCCATGATATTCTAATTTTTTGAGATGCACCTGTACACACACATTGTGTGCAATTCAAATGTATTTTTTATTGATAATTATTTTTGAGATGAGAGATTTTTGAGACTGATAGTGGAATTTGAAAGTCTCTCCCTGAACCCACGTTCAATTTTTCTTAATTGTTTCACTAAGGAACATTTTTCATTGTAGTTAAAGATTTTGAGCCACTGATGTAGTGATCAACAAATTCGGTTGACTTAGTAATTTTTAATGAATTACATGGCTAAATTAAGTTTTAGAAGGCATTATCTCTTCAACTATTCTGTCTACTGTTGACATTTTAATCTGCCAAATAAATGCTGCAATGAAAATGGAAAAAAAAAAAAAAACGGAAGAAAAAGAAATATAATAGAACACATGCATTGAAATTATTTTTGATTTGTGGTCTGGATTCTTGTACTTCAATATGGCTGTCAGTCCATCAGACCTATCATGGAAGACAATGTCTCATCTCCCCCGCTGCCTTCTTCTCCTCCTCGCTTATTTGTTCATTTAATTTATCAGAAGTTGAGTCAGTCTGTGATAGTTCCAGTGACTTGACATAGCAGGAAATTTCATTATCTTGTTTCTTCCTTTGCTGTCCAACTAAGTATGTTCTTAGTTCGTTTGTTTTACCCCTCAAGAGAATCTCTGTGGAGAAACAAAGGTCTGGCATTTGTTTAAAAAACCTAGATGCTAAGAAATTAAAACCATTAGTTGATGAATTTTGCAGACAAGAAAAGGCAGGGGATGATCTAATTATTGCTTATTAGTAAAAAAAAAAGAACAACAAATTGTTGTTTTAAACCATTAAAAAAAAGTTCATTTTATCATGAAATACAGGAATGGATCTAGGAATTCTGCTAGGAGCAGTTCACTTTTTAACAATTCTTTTAATTATTATGCTTTTTATTGGGTAGCTTTGAATGAAAACAGTTGCCAAGATAATCACATTTTATGTGACTGAAGCATTTCTGCTTAGCGTAATGATGTTACAGAAGGAAAAAAAAACACCAAAAACAATGTCCAAGTTTTTGTTTAGGATAATTTTAAAGCATCTGAAATATTAATAAGACATTACTTTCATATGGTATAAATCTCTTCTGATGGTGGGATTATATTGGCTTTAATATCTAATGGGAATTCGTTGCATTGCAACCAAAGTTGGAATTATGGAACTAACTATCAAGGTAATGTATGTAGTCTGTCTCTCATTTTTTTTTCCAAATTTCTTTTGACTGCTTTAAATAAAATTTATTTTTTTTTTTGAAAAAATGTTTGAAACTCTGAGCTGTAGTGAGTTCTGTAACTTCTAAAGAGATTTGTTTACTTAAAAGTGAATAATTTGGGAATAAAAGAAAGTTTACTGAATATTTACTTTTATCAGTCTTGCACATGCATCATGCATATTTATGTGTATACATAAGTATGTATGCAATATTGGAAATAATTATGGAAAAACATGTACCATATGTCCAAATAATGACTAATTGCAACTGAGAGATGTACATAATACATAGCATTATTTCAGAAAATATACAAAAAAAAAAAAAAAGTTGTAAGGTACATTAGTATTTGGTATGTGAGCCTTTGTTTTTCATGCTCCATACAGGTTTGACTTTGGAATGTTGTTCTAAATAACCTGTCACACTTTTCTACAGTTCATCTAAGGTGTTTGTTGTCATTTGACTCCCTCAGTAGCCATATTAACTCTGTATAGAGCCTCAATGATGTTCATTCGAGACTTTGTGCAGCTGAAGGTATTTTTCTGACTGAGTGGTTCCCATTTAGTCTCTTTATGTTTCAGATAGCCTTTTGCCACACTGGCTTTATGCATGGGGTCAATGTCTTGTTGGAAATGAATTCCTGCCCAATAAAATATCTTCTTGAGAGAATGGCATGATGGATAAGAACCTGCTTGTACATGTCAGCAGTCAGTACCTTCATTCCTGTGCAAATCTTTGATGCACTTGGCTGATATGCAGTCCTACACTGGTAATGACCCACCAATCCATGTTTCACTGTCTATACCACTTCCTGTCCTGCTTTCAAACAAACTTGTTGATTATTCCCAAACAGTTCATACTTGAACCAATGTGTAAAGATCACCTTCTCCTAGGTTTGATCAACTTATTGTTTCCTCTCTGCTGCTCATTTCAGCCATAATTTTTGGTTGCCTCTCCTCAGCAAAGGTTTTCGGGTAGCTACATACACATTAGTGCAAAATAATTTAAAAGGGTAACTTACTGTTTTTGAAGAAATGTTAACACCCCTACTTGCAGTTAGGTCATTTTTATTGTGAACATAGTTTGTGTTACTTAGCATGGAGAGTTGGCACTTTCCTTTCCTGTTAGCATCCATTGTAAACTGTGCCGGGTCACATATCTGTCTCCTCAGTCTTGCATAATGTTAGCTTTTCCTGAAACATGAAGTCTGACTGCAATCTGCCACACAGATTTCTATATGCTTGTCATAGTATTTACCATGCTACAATGATATTAATGCCCATATTACTTTAGTGCATTTGCAGGTGTTACACTTTCTAATTTCTTGTACTATGGAGCATTTATTCCATTTTTACACCCAGGATGCAATTCTATCATGTCATTTGCATTTTACATCAAGTTTTTCCTGCGTTTCTGTAATTATTTCCAATATTACACACACACACACACATTTGTATATGATGTAGACATGCGTTTTTAAAAATCAAGTTAAGTTTGTTTCCACAAGAAATAAATTTGGAATTGCTGGCGAGTGAGAACAAGTGTCAAAGTTGAAGGAGGCTTCTCCTTAATGCTGTCCTTGAGTTTGATTGGCTGAACGATTCTCCTCTGAAATGAATATAGTTTAAAATGATGTGCTAGAAGTGTTTTTTAATTTGTCTACAAAGGAATGTTACGAATGTGGGTTTTCTGAATGTTCAGAGAAAACAAGATAACAGAGAGGGAGAGAGAAGGAAAACAGAACAGAGATGAACCAGTGATAGCCAAAAACCCAGCCTGATACTGAAGCACTAGTAAAGTTTTTACTATTCAACTGTCTTTGATTTTAAAGAATTTGAAATAAAGTGGTATTAAATTTTGTCTTCCCATTAAAACCTGAAACTTTCTTCTTATTTTGACATGATGGCATGTCTAACATAAATTTGTACTTGGCAAGAATTAATTAAAAGCCTGTTTATATGGAACTGCTGTTTCGCGGTTGCATACAGTCCATAGTGGATGGAGGAAGGAAATTTGTTCTGGTGCTGATGTTTTCTGTTGATGGCGGTAACAATCCTTTGCTAAAAATAAATAAAAGATTTTGTTTTTAATGTGGCAGAGTTTTAAGAATACTTTTGTTTTGTGTGTACAATGCATGCAAAAACTTTCATTGGAGAATAATGTAGAAACTTTACCTCAATTCATTCAGCCCCATGTTAATCTATCTAACCAGGAAACAGGTTTGATGGTAGATCACCACCCCCCCCTCCAAGCAGAAGAAAAGCTGCTCCAACAGAGCTGGAAAGGTAACATCAGATGAATCAGGCAGTAAACACACCTGTGACATGATTAAGTTTTAGATGGAATTATTTGTGCAAATGAGTAAATGAAATTTAATTTAGGAAAAAACAAACAGAAAAATGATAGGTACATTGTGCGTTAGAATTGGGACATAATGAAAATAAATAGCAAGCTCAATTAGATTACAGAAACTTTTTAATTATCTGTAATCTTCTAAGGTAATCTTTTAGCATCATTTAGAACGCTGAGATAGACTGGAAACCTTTGGTAAATGGAATCTTTGTTTGACATCTAATGTCTTGTCTCTTGGACTCTGTGGTCTTACCAAGAAAAGGCCAGCTAATATTTAGCAAAATGCTTTTTTTGTAACTGAAAAAAAAAGAAAAAAGAGGAGGGAATCTAAGGTATTAAAATTGGTATATTACCAACAGTGAGAAAAATTCTTACCTTGATCTTGACTCTCTCACGTTTATTGGATGTTTTGATAAACTATTATATATATATACATAAAGATAGAGAGATATATGAGTAGCTTTACTTTTGAGAATCAGGGGAACCGAGTATTGGAATGAGAAAGGTGCCTCGGACCTGGATATTTTTCTTTAATCGATGCTAGTGGATACGTGAAAACAGAAGACGTCAAGAACTGCTCTTTTATTCCACTTCGAAGTACTACCCGCCTGAAATCATTGGATCGCAGTGTGAAGGCAGCTGATATTGCTAGGATACACAACAGTTCATCTTCTGTGCGTCTGTCCTAGATACTACAAATCGGCACTTGGTATGAAATGTATGGGTTTTCCGTTGCTGCTTGGACCTTGCAATAATAATGCTTACACTTATTTTTCACTGAGGTAAGGAACCCACCTTCCCCAAATTCAAAATAAAATACTTTATTTTTTTTGGATGTCCATTAGCATACTTTGTTGGCTTTTTAAAAAAATGTTTAACCCTTTCCTTTTTTAAAATTTTTTTAGTTCTGTCTTTGGTTTTTGCATCTTGTACATTTTATCTCCATTCTTATTACTGTGGACTGGCAGATAAAACTTAAACTTTTGTTTGTTTCTGTTGTTGCTGTTAAAGTTAACCTCAGTTTGTAAAAAAATTGTTTAAAAAAAAAAGTTTTCAAAAAAAAGTAAAAAAAAAGTTAAAGAACAACAACAAACTGAGAAGCCGTCTGTCTTTCTCAGCTGTTTCTCTCCAGTTTTTCATGATGGATTTAACATTTTAAGCAACTGTGCTGGATGCTGCCATTGCCCATATTAAAATTTTTAAAGAAAAAAAGGAAGGAAAAAAAATTATTCAAAGTACATTTTAGTGGAAGTTTTTTCTCTCTCTCTCCTCTTTTAAACCCAAACTTTGGATAGAGTCGCATGCAATTGTCACGGCACTACTGTTAGTATGCAGCGCCATCACCTGCTGCCAGTTCCACGGAATTGGCTATTTCACAATCTTGCTGCGATCAATGGAGTCTCTGCTCGGTGGCTTATTATGAGGTAAAGTGAGTCATAAAAAAAGAATGGACATCGCAGCTCGGCATTTACAGAAGGGGGTGACTGAATAACCAACAGGAAACATTCTCTTTGCTGCTTATAGATGGGATTTAGAGAGAGAGAGAGGGAGAGAAAAAAAAAAGTAAATATGGGTGAGATTCCATAGATTAAGTATCCTAAGTATTATATCATGTTGCTTGTGTTTGACAGTTGTATAATTACAAAATTACATACGCAATACAACTGGTTTATTTCTTTTTTTTTTTTAAATATAGATAATTTTATTTTTGTGTTTTTTGATAACCGTGTTGGTTAGAATATTTTCTAGATGCCTTCATTTATTTATTCTTCTGTCACCACCATCGGGATAAAAAGACTATGTTAGAATGCTAAACGTTGCCATCAAGTGGTTTACCATTATTACTATTTAAGTTCAGCGACACTTGGTGGTGTTTTGGTTTCAATTTTTTTCCTGAAGGCCGGCCATCGCTAATAATTGCGGCCCCTAAGGACCACAATCTATACAGGTGAACCCGGAAGTCTGGGCTGACTGTGGCTTTAAACCATTTCAGCTGCTTCAAAAGCCGGAAGATTTGACCCCGGTGGGGGGAATCGAGATAAAATCTTCCGCCGCACTTTCTTTAAATAAAAATGCTGTTTACGTAATGAAATGATGTTGTCGTCGTCATGATTGGTCAAAAAAAAAAAAGGGTAGAGGGGGAAGTAGTTGTCATTACCTATAAAAAGATTCTTTAAAGATGTATCCTGCGTACAGACGTGACTTTTTTAAAAAAAAAAAATGCAGGTATTGCTGCCTAATAATGACTTCGGTACTGGAAAGTCTCTTACCTCAGGGTGGCTCTCTGCGTCTACCTGAGTTGGCTGAAACTGCATTTTTAAGGTGTTAAATTATAACGGCAAACTGAAATAGATTAAGCTTTGCTGGAAACTGGTCCAACTCAAGTCGTCTTAGCTGACACGAGATCTTGAGTCGGTTGTTTTGAATTTTTTTTTTTGGCTTGTGTTCAGTAGCTGCAGACAGTGGCTTTTTTTGTTGTTGTAATTTAAACAACATTTCATAATTCAATCTGCTTAGTGATTCTACCACTGATATGGCATCCATGTATGGCCGTGTGTGTGTGTGTGTGTGTGTGTGAAAGGAGAGGTAAGAAAACAGATTTTTTTTATGCTAACGACAGGCAGGATGTCATAAGAAGAACTTGTACATGCTCCTTTGTGCCGATCAAGTTGCTCTTAAAATGTCATCCTAAACTGAAATGGATGCCAGTTATCAGAATATTTCAACTACTAATAGGCAAATAGTTTTGGTTTCTACCTCACTTAGAAAAGTGTTCTAGGCAAATCATACGACTGCTAAAAGAAAACAGCAGCCCATGCATTCAGCTAAGCTGAATTTTCTCAGAAATATCATTCATAGCAGATTTTATCATAGATGCTCAGAGAGATGATTCGCTAAGATAATTCAAATATGTATGATCTCAGTTCTAAAGGATCGAGTAGCATGACTGCCTGGATTGTCGTATAGACATTTTCATCTATATTCCATGTATGAAAATGAATTTAATGGATTTGTTTGATTTCTTTAAATAGTCATTTGAGGAGTTTTTGAGCTGTGCGAGAACACTGCAGTTAGCATCTCTGTGTTGGGGTTAGGGTTATGCCTGAGTATTTTCTGACTTGGAAAGAAGCCAGAGTTTCTCTGATTGGAGGTGGGAGGAAACAGGAAAAGTTTGAGAGGGGGGAGGACCTGTATCAGTAAGTTGGTGCAGGACAGGTTGAGAAACTAGTTTGCTGGACAGACATCAAACATGGTCCAGACCAGCTATGTTGCCAGCAGCTGTTCTTCAATTGGGAATTTTCCTCAATCTTCTAGTGGAGTGTTTGGTGTAATCGTTACCATGGCTACAAAAGCAAAAAAAAAAAAAAATGACAATAAAATAGTAACCAGCTGATCAAAGAGAAACAACATTTTTCATTTAAACTTATATATGCGTTTGTTGATCAGTTTTTTTTTTCCTTGGTTTACTGAATAAAATTTTTCTTGTTTTCTGCTGTCTGCCAAAGTTTATTCTCTGTTGGTATCTGTTTTGTTTCATCTTGAACACATTTGAGAGAGAACTGCCAGGAAATAAGATGGCAACAGGAAACAACCCTTGTTTGTTGCTTGAAAGTTTTCAAAATTGAGGGTGATAACTAGAGATAAGCCCTAGTTCTCCCCCATCCCTTGCTGTTTAAATAATGCACAGCCGCTTTATTAGTTAATTTTGAGGAGAAATTGTCAGGAGGATAAATTTTTTGCCAACATTTGCTTCAGCAGCAGCAATCTGTGGATAGCACTCAACTGAATATGGCAGGCAAAGCATCTGCAGTGTCTCATTTGGTGAGTCCTTTGAGTGAATGGGAATTGAATGAAGGCAGAGGTTTGCTGATTACTTCCAAGTAACAAACTCGGATCTGACTGAAAAAGACACATCAGTTGAGAAAGTCAAGATTTCCACTGAGGAGAGAAATGACAGAAGTCAAAATTTTACATGGAACCATATTTAGGCACAACTCTCCGATAGCAAGGCTGACACACAACTAAGTAGGTAAAAACTTACTCCATTGCTAATGCTATGAGAAAGCTGCTTTTTCCTAAACAAAGATAGGTGTTTAGATATTTCTTTTAGATTTGGTAGATACTGCTCCTAGTATACTATGGGCTGAAGTAAAATATAAATACTGAACAAGGAAATTCATTGAGTAGTATGTAGGGACATGCATAATAAAGAAAACCCATAATGCCAGTGTCAATACTGGAGATGGTTATACCTCAACTGGCTGCCTATCTAATAGCCAGATGATCATGTCCACAATATATTTTGTATTCAGTCATGTACATTTAGAATAAATAAGTGCAACCATATACTGCCATCATGATGATTTTCACTTATGATACACTTGGTTTGAATAAAATCATGTAGCCATTCTGAAACATGCCAATTGATCATAGTTCCACTTTGTTTGCTCTAACTAGTCTTGTTGTCAGGTTTTCCATATAAGTTTGACTTAGAGTTCAATGTGATAATGGATCAATGTACATGATGTTACTTTGTATTATGCTTTTACCAGACATAAATTTCGTTGTTATTTTTTGGCTAAAACGGTAATTACAATGTGAAGATGGCAGTAGAAAAATCAGACATCTTTCTAGCAAATGTAGACTGTATACATAATACATAAGTGTTCTTATTTAAAAGAAATCACTTTATGGGATGGAGAAACAGCAACAGTATTATTTTTAAAAATTACATTGATTGTTATGATAGCAAGTGAGCTGATGTTGGGTCTCCACCAGGCTCAGGAGCCAAATTGACTACTATCCTCATCAGATAATAAATCGGACTTAACTTAAATATTTAATATTTGTATTAATTTAGGCAGCAAGTATTTCAGCTTTATAATTTTCCAAAGTGTCCTCCAAAATAAATTCTTTGTTCCAAAGTTGTCATTTCTTTTATCATCTTTAGATGCGAGATATATTGTAAATAGTCATTGTTTCTTATTTTGATGATTATCTGCTAGACAATTATTTATGGATGATCTTCAAGGAAATGGGATTATTTGTCTTGCTATGAGCCTGAATTTAAATCCGATAAAGGATCAAATTGGGCCTAGTATAAAGAGGAGGAATTTTGTTTGGAATATGGCTGAACTGGCACAGGCTCTGCACAAAGCTTAACAGAGAATAACACAGGTGTGCTTTTGGTGTTTTGTAAGCAGAAAAAAAGGTGAGAGGAAATCATTTGTACAGTGGGAAGTTATATCTGTCATTGACATAAATATCATGGAAACTCAATCATGATATTTGACTTTTTCATTATAAAATACTGATACTGATGAATATTTAATGCCATGCGCTCTAAAACAACACTTTGTAGTGGTCAATGTCTACTTTTCTCCTGGAATTTTACAAAGCCCCATATAATACAGAAAATAATAAACAAATGCCTTCATTTGTTCCTTTCCAAAATATCAAAAATGTATTTTGGATTATACAGTTATTCCTGTGGGAAATCTGGTGGTGGTGAATTTTGTTGAGCTGTGTGTATAATATAAGAAATACTTTATGCTACTTATACAACTATTTCTGTTGGAAATAACTGGCATGGCAACCAGTTGCAGCATTTTCTGTTCTTCATCCATCTTAGAATTACACTGCCAAACAATTTTTTATGCCAGCATTAGGGCATGTTGGTAACTTCATGAAAAGTTCTCCAAAATTAGGAGAAATACAATCCATTTTTTGTCTGTTAAATGACATGTACATAGAATTGCTTTGGAATGACTTAGAAAGAAAGGGCCACCACCACTTAAAGTCCCTGTTCCCATAGGTCTCCCCCCTCTCAGTTTATTCTCTACAATGAACCTGTTAAAGATGTTAATGCTGCTTTGTTTTGGTATCAACATCTGGAACACTGAGTGACTGTCTGTATTTCAGAGGAATTGCCTACTGGATGCTACTTTTCCTATTTACATCATTGTGGTTAAATATTTTTTGTTTGCCAGGCAGTTTTCCGCCGTCACATTTCCCACTTACACTTTCCAAATCTTGTCAGTCCTACAAATCTCGATGTGAAGCATGCCTTTAAAATAGAAAGTAGGATCTGAGAAATGTCTACATTTCTCAATAATTCAGCTTTAACTTGCAGTAATCTTGAAGAAAGATTTGCAAAAGTGAAGCAGTTTAGAGTATTTACAGAAATTATAAAATCTTGATTGGAAAAGTTAGTTTTGTTTGCTCGTAAAGTGAAAGTAAACTTTGATTTTCTCCATTCGCTAACCTGGCCATTATTTGACGTTTGCATGGGTTAATAATGCTGACATAACTTGAATTGGTATGTTCAGAAATAATTATTTGAATAGAATAGTAATAATAATAATAAATACGACTTGACCTACCTTGTTATCTTTGTTGTTCTGAACAGTTTTGAGATTTTCTTGTTGGACCAAGTCCATTAATGCAAACAGGCAAATTAGATTAACAGCTTAATTTGCTGTATTCTTTTGTGATAGGGAAAGTGCATCCATTAGAAAAGTTTACAGAATTTTGATGTATCTATTAATAAAACCAATAAACTTTATTTTTGTTTCCGACAGTAACTGGATATGAAATAACTCTTCAATGTATAAGTTGGTAACTTGGGTTATCTGCAGAAAATTAGGTGTCCAAGATGTTATTGTTCCATCATGGGATGTCTGTGGTTGGGAATTACAATAAAGCAGTTTTTAAAATTCTTAAGTGGCTCCCTTCTTCTTTGTTTAATTTGTCGGTAAGCACAGAAATGATATCTAATTCCTCACAGTTTAAAAAAAAAGGAAGAAAGATAGGTTTGTAAAGAATGAGGAGGAAAAAAAAAAAAAAAACTAGTTTTGACATTGCAAAGTTGCCCAGTCACTGCAGAGAATAATGAAATTTTTCAGTAAAATCCACAGACTCTGTAGATGATAAATTGATGAAGGTTCATCAGTCGATGGCTTAAGGAAGCCCTCTAAAGATTCATTGGCATTGCACATCCATCAGTCGTGACACTGGATATGATCTTTCTGACACCTACAATGTCAGATCAGATGACAGGTCCATTAAGGTTTCAAAGCAAGAAAAGCAAAAATGATTCACATGCAAATTAGAGGTTTAGTGGTGAATAAAGAACTTTGATACATTAGGAAAGCTCTGTAAAAACCAAAAATGTTACAGATTGGAGTACAGAAGTGAACAAAGCTACAAACTTTTCTTAATCATATATAAGTAATGTTTGCTTTGCTTTTGGTAAAGAGAAGTTTACTGGATTATGATCAGTATTCTTGTAATTATGGTTTTTGATATTTTCTGACTTGTAACCTCTTTCTAGCTTTAATTCTTGCAAACCCAATTCCTTCCTAATGGATTTTCTTTTGTCTGCACTTGTTGGCAAGGGTTCAAAGAAGATTTACTGGAATCATGAAGAAAATGCACAATTTTAGTTATCAAAGGCTTACATTGCCTATTTTATAATTGTTTAAGTAGAGATTTAATTAAGAGTATTTAAAAATTTTCTGGGTAAACAGGAACATATTCATAGAGATTTTTGGATGTGAGTAACAGAATGGAATGAATGATGAATGTCAAATCAGATCGGATAAATTCTTTTAGCAGTCAGGTTGTAAATGCTTTGAATACCTTGCCAAGCCATGTGGTACATGTGAAACATTGATTTTATCAGTCTGTTAGATGTCCATTTTAAGGAAAAGGGAGCTTTATATGAATTCTGAAACTTCCTGAATTATAAGAGTTTGCTTATTAGTAAATGCAGCATACAAGATGGTCAAAACCTGTATCTCTGTTATATTTTACCATTTCACAAGGCAGAGAATATTTCACTTATTTGTTCCATTATTGAAACAACAAACTACTTATCCTCTCTGACCACCTGCAATGGTTATAGGATTTCAGTCTCTGTCCCCTTGCTGCCTGAGACAATGACACAGTGAAATTTGTGTGTTTTTAATTTTTAAAACTTTAAATGTTACATTTTATATCTCAGTTCTTTAGCTTGTCATATTGAGATGACAATTAAAAAAAAAAAAAACAACTCATGAATCTGTAGCTTTGCTTTATAGCATGTAAACATGGAAGAAGCTTTTTGCGACTCGATCACGTCACTGTTTTTGTTTTGTTTGTAGAAAAAAAAACAGTTATTGTAGTTTTCTGTTTGACTCTTCTTGAGGTTATTGGAAGAAACACAGGTTCTATTCACCTGTCACTGAAATTATTTCATCTGTTTTTCAAGCAATATATTTTATGACTATTATAAAGGTAAATAATATTTCATGTGGATTTTCTTTGTCATGCATGGTTTATGGCTGACCAAAGAATTGTACACCTGTCTCCATTAGTCATTCACCATACTGGCTGAAGTAGTGTACAGATTTCCAATCGTCTTTGTTATATGAACCCAGGATGAATAAAATATTTTTCACCTGCCATGAAATGCTCATTCAAATCAAACTTGCCAAGTAGATGCTAAAATGTATTATGCCTATCATTGATAGCCAAATGTCAATGTATGTACCTGTTATTACAAAGACTCTTTAGTTTCTCTTTTGAGCTTTCCCTGCCTCTCTTACATGTATCCGGTAATGGTTTACTTACTTAGCTTGCAGAAATAATTGTTTGTTTATTGATTTTTAACTGGCATCTGTGTGTGATTTCTCTGGTTTCCCCTTGAGTTTTTCAGAAACTGAAGTCTGACCGTAGTTGGTGCTGGTCAGTTTTGATGATGTCATGTACTTCTCTCCATCATCTGTTAAGTATGTAGGGTCCACATACTAAAATAAAGATAACTGTTAAGTTGGCTTATTTATGACAAGAAAATGTTCATTGCTCATCAACTCTGTGAAGATTTAGATTCTTAGGTACAGTATATTGCATCTCCATCTGTTCTTGTAACAGTCTGTCTCTCAGTGGTTAAATAGCTCTTTTTGATAACTGCTGTATTGTAGGAAAAGTGCGTTATGTTCATTTGTTGCCTTAGGTTTTGAGATAAAATTTAATTGGAGAAAAAAGACAAAAGCATCCATGATCTGAAATATTGTGGAAAAAAGGAAGTGCTTTCACTTATTTTCAATCTATTAATTGAAAGAGGATCCCTCTATTTCTGAACAGCTTACAACTACAGCAGCTTGATAAATTCTTAAAGTTTTACAAATGTATTTCAGCAGTTGAATAAATTGACTTCTAAGTGGATTAATTACTCAAAGAGTTCTTTCCACCCAAAATTATCTTCTGGAACTTGTGCTCTTGGGCATTTCTGCGTTCATTTTCAGGGATTCTCTTACTAAGCAGACAATAAAAAAAATGAGAGTTTAATCTGAATGAAAGCAAGTCGTCAATAACTGGAATTTAGGAGAAAAATAGCAAGAGAAGTTAGTTTGACACATGACCAGCTTGGCATTGTCTCTCAATGCCTGCCAAATAACACAAAAGTTGCATTGATGGTATTGGCTTTGGATCGCCCAGTTCTTAGTGCGGTCATAAATGCAGCAGACTGTTTATGCTTTTTCATTTACACATTTTAATATATTTGGTCGCTACAGATTATTAATAAGTAATAAATGTAAACTGTGAAAGGAGGAATCTTTCTTGCTGTTCTTGTTTCACGTGATGTGAATTAGTAAAAAGCAACCCCACTAGTGAGTTTGGTTACTTTTAAAACCTTGCATACACATGTTCCTGTCTCTATTTTACTACCTTGCAACATTTTAAGGGTCAGAGGACGAGCATCTTGCATTCATTCAGTAACTGAAGATTATTGTTGCTGCTGTTACTGCATTTACTATATACACCATTGTTCATAGTTTTTTATTTTCCACCATTATGTGACATTAAAGCCATCATATCAAGAATGTGTTGAAACCATTCATACCACCCAGTTACTAGAATCACCTTTTTCATATAGACAAGTATCCAGCAGTATGTGCTTTAGGAAACATCGCCTGAGTTGTAACAGTGAAATGGTCTGGTTCAACTCTGCAAATCAAAGATAAATTAAATAAAATGTGGCTGAAATTTATATAAAGCAGTTTGACCTTTTTTTTTTTCATTTTTACAATTTAAAATTATTTGTGGGACTGCTTGGTGGATAGAATTGCTCTGTCTGTTTCTATACACAGTTGGTTTAAATAAATAAGCAAATATTAAAAAAAAAACAAAAAAAAACAGATAACCTAATTGCATCAGTCGCTTTTTTGCATGTTAGTAACTCTATTGATTTTCTTGCTGCCCAACTCACCTCCTTAAGCATCATACATTACCATTATTGTTATCATTGTCGTTATGTTCGCTGATTTAAACAAGACACTGTTTTTCTCCTCTTTGATTGCGCTGGTTCTGGCATGGCTCTCGTTATTGCCAATATCCAAGTCCTGCTGTTTATGGGGGTAGATTCCAGGAGATAGAGCTTTTGACAGTCTGCCTTGGAACATGCCATAAATTTGCAGACAACTGTGAATGTTAATGCTTTTCTTGAGTCTGAATACCCCTGGATGACTTGTGGATGTTTTCGAGAAAATCAAGTGTAGAACTGAATATGTCTTCAACACTGATCAGATCTCCCCAAAGCAAAAATTCCGTTTTCTCTGAAGGCTTCCATAATCTGACTTTATTATTTCTTACTAATTTCCACCCGTGTTTCTCAATGTAGTACCGCTGTAGCATATGTTGTTATATTTGTTTATGTATACATAAAAAAATAAATAATTTTATAATTTTAAATATTATACATCAGGTATTAAAGAGCTCAGAGTTTTTACAGATGATACTATGTTTGGATTTCTAAACACCACTAGTGGGATACTCAGGGTTCAGTTCTTGGGTTTATTCTCTTTGTGATGTGTAGTTGACATTGATGCTGGTATCTTTTAGAATATAAAATTTGGTGATACAAATTTATATGATATAATTAGTGAGAGCAGTGTTGTTAATTAATGTAATTTGATTTAAACTGTCTAGCACATAGGTCATACAAATGGTAAATGGCACTTAACCTTTCATCAAACAGGTTGAAATGAATTACTCATAGGCAGTAGACAGTGATGAATAACTAGAGTAGGAGAGGAAATAGAATTTAAGACAGTGTAGTATGTAGTAATCAGTTGTCTTGAGGCCTGTAGTTAGGCTGAATTCCTTTATGCATAGTAAAACACTGAATCATTGGTGAGAACTCTTAAGATGTGGGTTTTGTATGGACCACACATTATACTGAAAGATACTAATAACTTGTAAAATGTTGAAAGGCAGTTTACGAGAATAATTAGTATTTTGCATGCAGTCTTAGTTGTGACGAAAAGCACTGGTTGCCCAGTTTGATCTTTTAGATGCTTTTAGGCTGAGATTATTGAAGCTTTTAAAAATTAGTATGGAAAAAAAAATTCATCATATTAGATGGACTTGATTAAACATGAAGAAATGGTCTCTCTTAATTATATAGTGTCAGCCTGGAATAGTTCAAGCAACAAGGCAGCAAAAAATACAAGAATATTTTTGACACATGAATTTTGAAAATACTGTACCCCTGACTCACTGCATCCCCTAATCTGGAGATTGGCATTTCGTGGTTTGCAGTCAGAACAGAAATAGTGATGGTATCAAAACCTTTATGATAGTACATGCCAATTTGCAGGACTTTAATGGACAAGAAGTCAGTTAATAATTTTCTTGATGAGAGCTGTGCCTTTGCCCATAAAAAGGTTAAACAGATAAAGAGTTTAGATTTACTGAAACTTTAAAAAAAAAAAAAAAATTCATTGAATGATGGGGATAAAAGCTTTCAGTTATGAATAAAGATTGCAATATTTTGCGTGTTTGTTTGATAAAACCATTCACCTGGAGCTGATAATGCACAACAGATTTTACGTTGTTAGACAAACTTTGATTTAATTTTTTTTATTTTACACTTTTCTCTCTAAATGTCTCTTCATGTTTATAAATCCAGTATTCATCTACATCTCAAATGAAGAGTTTTAATAGAGTTTCCCAGTCAGCATGATTGACTTCACTACACCAACAAGGCATTTTATCTTGTGGACATCAGTGCACATTGACTAAACAACACACAGTCTTAGTCTAGATATTACCAAGTGCATGTGGGAAGTCATCTTTTTTTTTTGAGGCTTTTCCTTTGGAAAGGAGAAATTTATCAATATGATGCTTTAATTAATTTGCACTCGCTTAACATTTGCTGATAATTTCTCTTTCATTTACATTCCTATTACTAAAAGCACATTTTTCTGATATCAAGCCATGCTGAAACCTTAGCCAAATTGTAATTTAGATCTTTAGTCTGGAGATGGTTAAAAGTAGCTGCTGCTGTCCACATGCTCAGCTCTTAATTATTCTGGAAACTATCAGATTTTTTCTTTAATGTCTAATGTTTGAACAACTTATACTAAATGTTGTAAACTTTGAATTTTTATAGTGAATTAGTGATTAGCTCTTCCTAATAATTTGATATCTCTCTTTAACCCTTAAGCTGCTGTGCATGTAAATATACACAGTATTTTCCCTGCCATTATTTGAGTTTCCTGTGAGGGGAGCATCTTTTGGTAGAGTCAGGTGGCCAAGCAGAGTACATGTCTACCCATTTTTAAAAAAAAAATTTGGTTTATTGTGCATATGGTGAGTGAGGGATCACATTCACCACAACTTAAAGGTTAAATAAGATCCCTATACTGCCCAGGAACAAATTAATGATTTACATAATGAAACTAAACTTTGACTTTTATTTTGTATTGTTTTTGACATTGTGGTTAAGTATTAGGGATTTTATTAGCCTCTTGCAAATGTATTGTTCTTCCCATTTCAGGGTTTTGTTAATAATCCTTTTCTAAAGCTGCCTTTAACAATTTAGAAGTATAATTGAAATGGTTTTACATAAAATGCTGTTGTCTGGATTCCTTTTAGATTTCCATTCAAAACATGGAGAATAAATAAGAAATAGCTTGTAGCTTTCAGGAAATCTCCTTTGCTGTCCCAAAGGGTATGGAATTTGTTTTACTGATAAATTCAGTTACCTGCAACACATTTAAAAGTCAGTAGAGACTGAGAAGAGAACCACCATATTAGAGGGCAGGTAATAAAGTATGTAAATGGAAAGTCATTTAAAACATACCATTGAAGCACTAGCCTTGCAACACTGGCAGCACGGACAATAATCGAGCAGCCTTTTAAAGGACAAAGGGCTAATATCTGAGATACTTTAGAAAACACTGACGCTTCAGTCTGTTAATGCATATTGTTCAGTCACCAAACAACAAAGTTAAGTCTACTTTATTAAATTTAAATTGCAATGGTGGTAGTTCTTAATTTCTTTTCAGTGCATCAGTTGCTTCCTGGTTTCGATATAAATGGCGGTGGTGTTTTTTTTTGATTTCCCTATTTGTTAACTGTCATCATTCAAAGCTAGACATTTATTTTCACAAGAGTATATCATTATAGATAATTAGTTTTCCATTGTTAAATCAACAATGCAAGCAAATTCGCTTTGGTTTGGTTTTCATTAGCATGCAACATATTTGATGTTAAGGGAATTAAATTAATTTTAATGCAAGGAAATAATTTTTGCAGGGAATTCATTTTCATCCTGCATTTGTACCAAGTAAATTTTTTCTGTCCTCTTCTTACCTAATGGCTTTTTTTGTGGGGGGGGGGAGGAAATTAGACCAATTTAGCCTCTTATGAGGTTAATGCTTCTACATAAACTGACCGCCATTACTGTTTGTTAGGCAATGGTTCGTTAATTTTCTCTAACAAGATGATTAGATGAAGAAGAAATGCAGCTAGAATTGCCGTGACTTTGCGGGAGTTTAAAATGAACTGCATCTATAAAAATTTTGAAATTGAACTGGATTCTGGATTTATGGTCGTAACAATGCCAGTGATGTTGAAACTTGATTGCTGGATTACAAGCAGGCTCTCGTTCTTTTTTTTTTCTTCTTCCCTAAATGTGATTAAACAAAATTTTTTTTTCTGCCAACTATGGTTCGTATTAGAATTGAATTTCCTTGATATGACTCTCTGTTTTTGCCCTGAAACTTGAGTGGGAAGATTTTCCTGGTTACAGGCTGGGGTTTGGGGCACTAGACTTGAGTCACAACTTTGTAGCAGCCAGCTATTGTGAAGCTGTTCAGTGCAGTGCTAGTACTCTGGCAGATTAACTTTAATTTAGATAACAAGATGTGACAGGATGTGCAATTTTTCAGCTCTCTGGATTGGTGCCACAATTTTACTGCAAAAAAGGGATTCCTTGGAGCTTGAAGAACAACCATTTTCTTTAATTTCTAAAATATATTTTTCTAAAGTATAATTCTCAAGTATATATATATATATATGTAAATACAGATGTTGAGTGAAAATATGAATAAAAACACTTATGAAAAATATTTAACTTTTTTTAGAAAACCTAAGTAAACTTCAGCAACATTTTGTATTAATTTTATAGGAAGGATGATTCAAGTCTTTTAGGAAATGGAGCATCTGTCTTCAAGTGCCACTTTGTTTCTACCTGTGGAAAGAGAACCTGTTGGCAGTCAATATTTCTTGTTGATTAAAAATGCAAACTGCACATAATGTATTAAAAGTAAGATTTAAAATAAACAAGGTGTATTATTTCACTTTATTTTAAAATGTCACGATTTGTCGTATCTGTTACGTATTAAACTTTTGGCAGGCAGCTCTCAGTTTTTGTTTTAGATGTACTTATTTACGGAAGATATGAAGAGTTTTCTCCCCTATGGATATGTTTAAGGTTCAGTACCTCAAATGTGATTATCAGAAATTTTCAGGTTTCATCTGGTGCAATTCCAGCTGGCAGTTTTTGTTTTAATACTGTAAACAACTTAGGAATAGTTTTATTATAATAAATTATTTCATTTTGATGGAAATGGATAAGGTTCTTTCATGGGACATTGATTTGGTTTACTACACTCTTTTGTCGAGGCAGTTTGTGCTGTAAGTAATGAGCCTGAAATAATTAGACAGAAGCCACTTTGGGAGGAAGGTGGTGATTCCATCTGTACTGAATGGCATGTGATCATTGCTACTGCACTGGTGGCAGCACAACAGCCACTGCAAATGGATTATGTTAAAACAAAGAGCTTTGATAGAGTTCCTCACAAAACACAGTAACCCTAAATATAGAAATGGAGAACAACAAAATGTGTATGGTGGATCTAGCATCAACCTGGCGACAGCGAGGTATTGGGTTCTGAATGCGTGATGAACAATTTTTGAAAAAGTGTTTGCCATCTGGAAACGCTGATGAGGGAAGTGTTGCCAAGATGTTATCGAAAAGTAATGCTATTTCTTTCAGGTTTTTCTGGGATTTCCTTGAAGTGTTTTAATTTTTAGCGTGAATAAAATCATTTGCTTGTCTGAATATTGTTCATCCATAGTTTACATGGGTCTATTTTAAGCACAATCCTTATGGAAGCGAGGAGATGAGAGACGTGTGATGCATATTAAAACTGATCCTGCCAATTGTGACAGGAAATGATTTCCCAAACGCTCTTTACTAGTTACTTATGCTACTAGTATGGCAGTGAGGAAAGCTTTCAAAATAATCCCCATGTTTCCGAGAACTTGTCCATCCATTTGTTTATTTGCAATTTGCCACATCAAGCCATGCTGTTACTTTAGCCAGTTGGTAACTATGCACTTCTAGTATTGATGTGGCAGAGTGAGTTTTTGGTTATCAGTCTGAATTATTTGGAAAACCTTCCATAAGATCTCCCCTTATGACTAACACACATACTTGATAAGTCTGATACCTAAAATTGCTCACTGTAGTAAGTGCTTGAAACATGCAACAGAAGAATCCAAAGTCAGTCAACATTGTCTGTCACAAACATGAAGGATGCTTTGTCATCTCTCTCTCTCTCTCATTGATGTAGTTCACTGCTACCAGTTTTTGTTTTTTTTTTTGGAATGCTTAGATAAGTTGGCTTTCTTCTTTAGCAAAAACATTAATTGTTTATCAGGAATGAAAGACGAAATGGCACAGTGTTACAAATGAAACATTTTTCAGCAGATTTGCTTGTACCATAGACCATTTTTAACACTGGCCTTCACTACTAGGAGATGGGTCCTTATCTGGCAGCAATGAAACTATGACAAGATACCCTGGGACATTGATTGGGTAAATTAATTGGATTTATTATTATCATCATTTTATTTTATGATAATTGGGATGATGCACGTGTGTATCCATCTAGACAGATGCACCATTTTAAAGTTAATAATCAGATAATCTGTTAGTTCTGATGATCAGTTTGTTGCTCAGGGATGAAAGTGAAAGGGGAGGTCAACTTCTTGAGCTAAGAAAATCACTAAGGAGCCCCTCCTGTGGTTAAAATGAGTTTGGGGAGGGCTTTAGGTAGGAGATAAAATGGTAAAGGGCACGAACAAAGTTGAGAACTGATCACATGAATATGGCCACACATGCATGTGCACATGTAAAAAAAAAAAAAAACAATGGGTATGCAACTGGGATAATATGATGTGCTAGTAGCAGTTAGGAGAAGTGCAGGAATAATTATCAGTGATGATGAGTTCAGCTCACTACCACAACTAAACAGAAGCAGCCCAGGGATGTAAAGGGTGGTGATTTGATTTCAGCAGGTGGCAGGTATCCTCCTATATAATTAACTTCTAGGTCATTCTTCTTCCAGAGGTCCAACACCATCTGATTGCATGGCATTACAACAGACCCTGCTGCCCCCCCCAGGTTTAATCACTGCTGTAGCTGGTGGTGAACCTCCTTTTCTGGTAAAACAGACTGAGGATGGAACTGAAGCGCTCAATTTATCAGGGGGGGGGTAGGCCTTAAAGTGGCTTTATCCATGAAAAGAAGCAAAGCGTTAATCTTCGTTCAGTCGCATGATACAAAATTCCTCTCGTGTCTTTTGTGGTTTCACAAAAGGTAATTTTCAAAGCGGATTTCTTCTACAAGCACCCACCCAACCGCCTCGAAAACAGAACAGTACATCTCTCTCGTCAAAAGTTTGTGAAGTGAGTGACATGGCTATCCTGTTTGTGTGCAATTTCCTATTAAAGTAGCGCTGAAGTTGGACGATTTATTCCGTAACTAAAACAAAAAAAATTTTTTTTTGTTTTATTTTGGTAATAACTCACCCATCAGTGAGAAATTCAAGATTGCTTACACTTCCAGGATTTCTTTTTATTATTATTATTTTTTTAAAATAAATATGGATGATGCTGTAACTCTCCTTTCAAAAAGGTCATAAACAACTGTTTTGTGCTCCTTAAGGCCTATTGCATATTTGAATGCGCACCACTTTCATATTTTCAGTTAGTAGGAACTCTGATTCCAATAGTTTAGTGCATGGATGGATAATAGATAGATCAGATAATTCCGGATTTGAGAAATAATGAGAAAAACCAAAAAAAAAAAAAAACTTTTAAAAATGTTATGGCGTCTCTCTCTCTCTACCCATGACGGCGGCACCACTCATATCATGTCAGGCCTGCAAAAATACCACAAGTGAAAAACTGTTGTACTACTCGACATTTGCCAACTTCGGTTTTAATTTCAGTCTTTGAAATATTTCCGTTTCTAGATTTTTATTTTTCTGAAGGGAAAAACTGATTAAAAAAAAGAAAGATCTTCAGCTTTTTCCTGACCCTTTGTGATACATCACGGAATGTTACCCTGTATTAAATCCTTCAGTATTATTGTTTTTTTTAAAGTTATCCTTCATCTATAAGTTAAGTTTCAGAATGTTATTAATTTTTATTTAAAGCTTTATCAGGTGTTTTCTTTCAAATATATTTTTTTTTTAAATTTTAACCCCCCCCCCTCCAGGAGGACTGTAAGATTTGATCTGGATGTACAACCTGTTAAGATAAGAATGAACACCACCACAAACCAAAGGTCGGGTGAACTTAGAGCGAACTTATAGAAGACTCGAATTGGTTGGGGGGGGGAGAGGAGGTTTTGTCGTGGTGGTTAATGGCAACAAAATAAACCTGGATAGGAAATGGTTTTCAAAGTTGGCTTGGTGAGTAGTAAGACTACCACAGTAATGGAATCATAGTGCAGCGGCTGCACAGAGGAAATGGAGTGTGGCTTTGATTGATGGTGGGCAACTCCACTGATAAGACGCATTAAAACGATAAACTTTATTCCTTAATTAAACAGACTTTCGGGAGCTTTGAAGGTTCCTGTTTTATGCTGCATTGCCTTTTGTGTGCACAGGCATCTGATGCGGAGATCAGATCATGTGACATCCTGGCTAGTCGGCTGTGAACTTTCAAAGTTGCCAGTTCAAAAGATCATCTTGTTCTTGCCCAGGTTTGTTGTCAGTGACAGTGATAAGATGTACAAAATTAGCTTAATGGAAGGACAGTGAGTAAGACGGATTTTGTAAAGAAAATTTAAGGAAACATAAAAGAGAAGGGTTGGGGGGGGGGTAAATTGAAAGTTACCATGTTTACCTTTCATGGTTATTAGTACAAAAAGTGAAAGTGGACAGTGAAATTTGATCAGGTAAAGATTACTTTTAAAGTGGTAAACATTAATTCTCAACATCGGGGTTGTTTGAAATTGAATTAGAGATTCAGATTGCATACACAGCAGCTTTAAAAAAAAAACCACTTCCCATTTGCAGACAGACAGTTCTTACTATACTCTTTACGTAAGCATGTATATGATCATCCAAACACACACACACACACACAGTATGTGTATCTTTATCTTATAATATTGCATGTCAGCTACAATGGCTAAATCTCTGGACTCAGCTTCATTATTGCACCATCAGCATCTTCCATTTGTTGAAAAAAGATTGGAAATATTTCTTTTAAATGCTCTATCAAGATATTGGTTTTCAGTATTGAGTTAGCAAGGATACAGCATTAAGTAGACCCCCCTCTTTTTAAAGAAGAAAACCCAAATGGATCATGCCATTAAAGAGCTCTTTTGGATGATTTACTCATTTCCGAATTTCCAATGAGTCATGACACAAAACGGCCTTTGAATGCATCGTTGCCTAATTGACTGCTGTTGGCAAGTATATGCACTTTGCAATGTTAACCATGATTGCAGAACATGCTCACCCTGGTCAGTAATCTGCAGGAATGGGTATTCATGTCTGTTAACGGAAGAGCCAGAAAAAAAAGATCTTTTCATTTGCTCAAGCTGAAAATCATCAGCCGTAACATTGAAGGACATTTTGTGCACACATGCTGCTTTCTTAAAGGATCCACAAGGTTTGGTATCTGGCAGAGAGTTAATTCTTTGGCATCTGCTGTTTATATAAGATTTTTTTTTCTGGTTGATTAGCGAAAAAGAGAGAGAGAGAGAGAGAAATTCCAGTTCTTTAATCTGGAAGCATTTTGTCTTCCTATGGATTGCGTGACATAATTCTTGATCCAAGAGGTAAAAATTAGAATTTGTCCCTATCATACTATACTTTACTACTTTGTTTTCTTGAGTTTTTTGTCATATTTGGAGCCATGGCTTTTGTTGTTTCATAGGTTGGATGAGCAACTCATTGAATGGTGCATTAAAAGTTGCTGTCCTTATTTAAGAAGACCTCTGTTCAATCTGCTGTGCATCAATCAAGTACCATTATGTTATCAGCGCTAAAGTTTTGTGTACCACATGAGGACAGTCTTAGTGCCATTGTAGCCATCTGATAAACAAATAACTATGTGGATGAGTAACTAACTTAATGCACCAAGTTGTTTATCTCCCTCCCACTCAGAAACTTCTCTAAAATCACATGTTGCCAGATGATCTAGCAGCCAGTGTCTAGGAGCATTGTACCATGCCCCCCCATCTCTCTCTCTGCTTGTTTCATCCACATGCACTACTAACATAACTTCATTGAAAAGGTCTCTCATGGTTTTTAAAGCTACTCCCATACTATTAAGTGGAATAAACCCCCTCTCTCTCTGTTTTGGGCATATTACTTTGCTGGCTGGTAGTTATCCAGCTCTTGAAACCTGCTAAGCAGAATAAAACGTTTTCCTAAGTGATCGAGTTCACTTGTTTGGCAACGCACGAACAATTTAGTAGCAGAAATGTTGTTTCTAAATCCCTTCTTTATTGATGAAGGGCCTATATTGCCCGAATTTCTCTTTACCAGTCTTTCTCTAACTTTAGCAGTGCACACAACTAAAGTGATATTAACAGCCAACAAACCATTTGGCCAAAAGTAGCTGACAGTTTACTTTTTGCCTCAGTGTAGGTTGTTCATTGAGTACAGAGAGCAGCAACACTTGTAATGGTTTTGTATCTATCTGTTTAGATTAAGGGATGTCTAAAAGCAGGCTTGGGACCACATAAGATGATGGGACAAATTAATTAGTAAATCTGGATAGTGTTTCTATCGAAGATTTATTACATTTGAATAATATGGTACAAAATTAATCTGGTTTACAGAATGCAAAAGCACATGTTGTAATGCTTACATTATATGACAATTAAAATAGTTATAGTTATTTGACCTAATGGATTTGTGCAGAGAATTTAGGTATTATTGTTAACTGCAGCAGAATTAAATCCAAAATGTTTTTGTATTGTTTTCTCATGGACAGGTTTTACAATCATAATAGGTTTCTCTCTCTCTCCCCATCTCTCTACTTCCTTCTCTCCATCTCTCTACTTCCATCTCTCTCTCTACTTCCTTCTCTCCATCTCTCTACTTCCTTCTCTCTCTCTACTTCCTTCTCTCTCTCCATCTCTCTACTTCCTTCTCTCCATCTCTCTACTTCCTTCTCTCCATCTCTCTACTTCCATCTCTCTCTCTCGTTTTAAAATTTTTTTCCAATAATTTAGAAGATTCCCAAAATCAAATAAATTTGTCAGGCTGTATGTAGGTTTCTGGAAGTTTCCTCTGTAATGATTAACTTGGCTTTTTTGTTTTACAATTGCGATGGTCTTTTCATTGATTGAAGTAATAACAACACAACTATTGGTAGTTCCATATCTTTGATAGATGAATTATTTTAATCTTCTGTAGTCTGTTTCTCGTGCACTTGATTTGCTTCTTTTAGAATTTGTCTGTTTTCAATGCACAGAATACTGTCAGTAGTTGATTTAATGGATTTATCTCTATATCTATTTAAAAAAGGACATGAATTTTCTATTTTGTCTGTTTAATTTGGCAAAGTAATTTTCCCACCTCAGAAGTTAATTCAAAGTAGAAAGGAAAAATAAAAACACTCAAAAAAAAGGTCAAGTTTTCAGAGATAATTCAAAACAATATATACATATATATAATATATATATATATTTAGTCAAAGCAAAATTGGAACATTTATTTAAAAATGAGTTTCGGGCGGAGTTATTCTATCATAGCTGACGATCGATCACCTGCCTTGGAGAGGTATATCGGTTTTTCATGGAGTTTTGACTTCCACAGGAAAAAGAGTTGGCTGCAGGTTGGAATTCATAGACTTCTGTTTGCTTTGAAAAAGAAAGAGAGAGCGGGAGGGAATGTCTGGGTCAAAAAGAAAGACAATACATGATTTTTTTTGATTTTTTTTTTTTTTTTACAGATGTTATTCCCAAAATAGTGACGAGACTTCAGATGAACAGATAGTGAATCAGTAGGATATATAAAAAAAGTGCGACGTGCATTTTTGCATTTTCTTGCTCTGAGATTAGCCACTTTTCCGTGCTTTCGTACACTTAGTGACCTTCATTTTGCTAATTTGATGTAGTTGGCAATTGTAAAGAAATTTGAAAGGTTAGTTTTTTTGAGTCTAGGGGGAGGGGGTGATGCGGTCCCTTTCCATATTGTACAATAGCTTTCCATTACACATTAATGTGAATAGAAGCTGATGAATGCGACCAGCAGTGATTGATTGGCCCATTCATTGCACACTATAAACAAGCTAATTGCACACAATCGGCAGCTGTTTTATTAGTTCATTCATTTGGAAAACTGGGTGTTAATAGCATACAAACAGTAACTGTGTAGTTTTGCAGAGTTAGCATCATAAATTTATTTAATATATGCTTACTAAGGACGTTCAGATGAAACCTGGCCAGATGCTATTATGGCAATGCTATATCATTTCAGATAAACAGATGTGAGCTTCGTTTGTTCTGGATCTTTGAATGTTTGTTTATATTTAAGGACATTTTTCTTTGGTTGTTTAAAATGCTCTTATACAGCACAATAAAACTGGTTAAATAGATAGAGGATTTGGTAACCCAAGAAACAACCCCATAAGTATTCATCCAGTTGTTTGGTGGAGGCATGATACTGATAGGAATTTTACTATCCATAGCTGTGAGATAAATGTACATAATATTATAATTGCACAGGAATAATTTGGAAAATCTTAG
Source organism: Nautilus pompilius (assembly GCA_018389105.1). NCBI lineage: Eukaryota > Metazoa > Mollusca > Cephalopoda > Nautilida > Nautilidae > Nautilus > Nautilus pompilius. The sequence continues at coordinate 2,218,557 of JACATO010000648.1, read as the reverse complement.
TTTTGGTTATTAAATCTGAAAAAAAAAAAAAAAATATCGTGATCATTGTACGGAACATTGCTATGCATTCTTTTAATGCAAGGCCTGGAATTGGAGGTCAGTATTTCTGCCCCAGCTCTCTGGTGTCGGCCCACCTGTGGCTATGAATGAACTACACAAAAACAAAATATCACACCGAGAACTAGCTGACGGTTAGAAAAACAAGCCCCAAAATAATTCTTCTGCGCCTGTGACAAAATAATTATTTCTTTTCACCTGTTAGAAGAATGTTGTTGTTATCTTTTGTATGAGAGGACATTCCACAGACCCCGGTGCCTGTTTAATTTGCCAATAGCGATGCAATAATGGAAACTAAATGAACTTGGTCAGCTTGTCTGAAAAGTGTCCGCTGGTTGACAATCTTAAGTTTCCAATGAGAGTACTTGGGGTTTGTTTTTTTTTCTGTTTTATTCACCTATATAAGGGGCGCTGACTTGTTGTGCAATGCACTTATATACTAGAGATAACCTCTGGAAATTAGAGAGAGGCCTGGCAAGGGAGTGCAGTTCTATGGCTGTTCAAAGGCATTGTCTGCCCCACAACACAAAGGGCCTGGAAATTCTGACTCTGTTATGGATAATCCCTGCTAGATGTATGGAGTGGAGGGGAACACAAGTGTCTGCAAACTTCCATGGCTGGCTGGCTTGTGAGTATGCCATAAAGTTATAAGTAACCCTCTAAATCACCAGCTAACCATGATCATTTGTTAAAAGGACACCATAGTATACTTCTGACACTGAAGCCAGAGATGGGGGTTGTTGACATTAGTTCTTGTTACTTTTGTTGTTTCATTTGAGCTCACACTTAATGAATCATCATGATATGTGTGACTTGACTTACTTCGAGATCATTGAAAGAACTTCCATATTACCTCATAAGGATCATTGTCTAAACTTTATTTTGAACCCTAGAATATTGCTCATGTTTAAATTTATCTGTGAGGTTGCACTTTTTTGTATCATCTGTGATATTTTACTCTTAAAATTTTAGAAATATCTATGTAAAAATTCTGAGATGTGACCTCCCCTCCTGAGAAAGTCTCTGTTATGGGAGACTCACTTCCATCTGTCATGAGTGGGTTTGAAGATGTAAATTATTCATGGCGGAAACCAAACTTAATTTTGAAAGTATTTCCATGTTAGAAGAGTGAGTGAAACCCTATAAATGAGGGAATAAGTTCCTTGTCCAAGAACATTTTTGTTTGTTTTTTTTTTTTTTTTTCATCTTTTAAAAATAAAAATAGTGAGAGAAGGCAAAGTAGATGAGAGATCTGTTTTCTCCTTGAACCATAATGTATCAATGACTGATGTCTTTGTGTTTAATCTTGTACAAGCCTGTCAGCCACTGAGCAGAACTTACTCACTAGAAACATCTCTTCTGCATCCATCAAATGGCTCCACTTTCAAAGATTAAATGTAATAACAGGATCAATAGCACATTTTATATTGTGTATTAGGAATGGGAGATAACTCTTACAAGAAAAACTTTAGTGATGAGGATAACTGTCAAGCTGCATATTACATATATCCAGAAAACTATGGTCAGGTCCAGTATATTGAAGTAGGAGATAATTCTAACCTGGGTAGTTTAGTTTATCAAATGGGTGATGCCCAGAAGCTTAACTTTGAGCAGTTCATATGAAAAAAATGATGATTATAGTCAGCAATCTAATGTTTAGGGATGAAGCCATGTTGACTCAGTATGGAAAGCGCTGGTGAAATTGTATCCAAAATCATAGCACTCGAATGCTTCAGAAAGAGAATAACAACATTTCACCAGAGAAATTCCCATTTTCTTCAGAATTGAACATTAATGATGGAAACAGGAAAAATATTGTCAAAACATCGGCTTAAAGCATTAGCAAATTAGTGGGGTGGTGACAGGAGCAAGTGCTGCTGCCCCACCTAAAATAGTTTCATAGGCTCTCCTTTGAAGTGCATTATTTTGGAATCTTTAAATGTCATATTGTTGTTGTTGAAAACAAGGGAAAATCATGTGCAGGCAAATATATGAGAGAGTACACAAGATATATTCCTATTAATTTTTTGTATTTATCAATATTTTAGTCTTTATAAATCTTTTTATATACTAATGTACATGTGTATACCTACAAGTAATTATGGCTAACTAAGCAAATGCTCGAGCAATCATCAATTTTAATATACTCTTATGGTACAGTAATTTCTCTGGGTTGCAGTGGTGACCCAGTGGATGAGCGCACAAAGTAGAAGTGGGAGATGGCTTTTCTCCAACAACTTTGGCCTTTACATATGTGTTTATAATGAACGCGATATAAAAAGCAAAGAGGATCAGAGAGAGAGAGAGCAAGTAGAAATGTGTGGAGAAACAATACCGGCATGAAGACAGAATTCCTGTCTTTGGTCCCAAAAGAGGGTAGACTTTACTGCATAAATGAAGATAATGATTGCATCTGGCTGGAAAAAAAATTCAGTTTCAGTTTGTTCCCCTTTGATCGCTGAATTCATCAAAATTTTCTCTCTGTTATTATCTAGTGTCAGGACTTTGTCCAACAATGCCAGCTACAAAGGACTTGTAAGTACTTCTTACCTAGAAAGAGAGTTACCCTGCCAACTGGTATTGCATTCATAATAATAATACTGTTAAATTCTTTATAATTCTGCTATGGTTATACCAAACATCATTTGTAAAATCAGCCAGACAAAGATACTTCTGTTATGGCGGTTAATAGGAATTTTTGCATAATTGCTGATAGTGAGTGAACAGAAAAAAAAAAGAAGATTATACTCAAATTGTGTCAGTAATTAAATGATATGCAAAAGATTCAATTTTTATTAATGGGTAATTTACTTTTTATAGGGATTTAAAATTTGTGAATGGCTGGGATCTGATTAACAAATATTTGTTTTATCAAAGGGCTATATATCTGTTTGAATAAGTTTCCATCAGTTAAGGTTGTATGTCAGTCAAGCCCCTCCCTAGTTTCTGTAATAAAGTAAAATTATATCTTATTAAAATGTATTCCTGCTTTGTTAAGTGTTTTTCTTTGCTTTATCATTTCACTGGAAATTTAACATATTTATTTTTAAATAAACCGTTTAAAAACACTACTCAATTTTAATATAAAAAGTATAAATTTTTGGTTGTTACACGTTTTGATCTTATCACCTGAAATTCAGTTATTCAGAAATTATTCTTTCTTGAATTTAATCTCTGCTTTTTTAAAAAAGTTACAAACGTTGGCGATAATTATTTTAAATTAAAGTGAGTTTTATAATTAATTTTTAATTATAAAACTTAAAATAAAATTCAGGTAGAAAGCAAATACGTAAATGGAAACTTAGAAATGTCAGAAGAAAGAGAAATTCACGAGGCAAGGAGGATGATAATTGAAAAGAAATAAAAAAAAAAAAAAGAAAGGCAGTAACCATTTAAGATGTAAGTTAGGGTCCAATTTGTCTGAAGAAAGAGAAGTGATTCAGATCACAATAAAGATGTCCTTCCTGAACCGTCCAGGAGGCAGAAAAAGGTGTACTGATTTTGAAAAAAAAAAAATAATAATACCTTATGAAAAATCTCTGGAATGTACCAAATGATTGTGCATATCCACATTCAGTCCATTTTAAGAAAGGTTAAAAATTAAGAAAAAAATGAGAAAAAAACAAGGGGAGAGACAATTTTACGAAGGAAGATTGTCGGCCGATATTTTAAGAAAGTTTGAGGTTTGTCTTTGCAGGTATTGTGCTGCAGTTGAAAAAAGGTGAAGATTTTATTAGCACCTACGAAATGCTGAGGTAAAAAAAAGGGTCAACTCTGAGTAAATGGCCGCAACAGGGGAAAGACTGTCATGGACGTCTTTTGCCAACTACTGAAACAAGGGACAAGGTCTCACTTTATGTGGTCATTGTGATGACGGCTTTCTCATCACAGAAACTGATCTTGTATTGTAAGAAATGAAGGAAGTCTTTAGGGCACTTTGGTTCCATGTTTCTACTGTTCTCCTTTACCATATATCAGCAAACAACTCAGTGTGACTTGATACAGTATATAGCAAAATGCCCAACAGCAGTATCAGATGGGTAATCCACACAAGCCAACACAGCCTCTTTTTCCTTTTTTTGATATTTTTGCAAGGATTGATGTTAGACACTTGGACTGCTATGAATTTAATCATCTCACAGTTGGATCCCAAATTTTTGAAGGCCTGAGTTCAAATCCTATTTAGGACTGGATTGGTCAGTGTTCTTTCCTGGCATGATTTCTACTTGCTTTGCTTATAAAAACTGACCACATGGGTTTCCAACTATATCAGAAAATGAACCAACAATTAATGGCAGAATTCTTGAAGAAACTATTCTTAATCATTTGGCAGAAATATGGCTTAAATCTTATGTGTAATACATTGTGTTGGCATTGCTAGTACAGATGGCTATAGTATAGTGCTATGACATCTTGGTGATGTAGAGCAGCTGCTGAAATTTAAAAAGTTGATAGAATGGAATCATTGAGCAAATGTGCAGTTTTTAAAATTCATCAGTTAAGCATAACTTTATGCTGAAATATCATTTGCATCACCAGCTTATTCTACTTTGTGCAACTCGATGGATTGAGAGACATGACTGTAATATTATCTTAAAATGCTTTAGTCAGCTTTATTCAAAGAGATAAACTAGATGCTTTAGTGGGCACACTATCAGCTGTAACAAGCTGTGAATTTATTATTAACACAGTGTTTGTAATTTTGTCATCATGTAAATCTCTACAAACTGAAGTGGGGTTTTTGAATCAAGAATTTTTGGGGGTGGGGGTTAGAAATATGGCATATTCTCCAGAAATGCAAAAAAATTGCCAACAGTTTCCCTTAAAATCTGTCCTAGATCTGCCTGTGGTTTATAGTTGTATTACCACTACCAAGAGATGGTGGTGGAAATTGACCATCTCTGTAAAAAAAAATAATTAATGTCATCTGAAAATAAGTACACAACTTCCACTTTTTCAAACAACACATTCACGGGATGCTTAAGCATCCACCAAATTCTTGAAATTGCTCAGTCGCTTTGATTTACCTCATTAGCTGCATTGAGAATGTAGTGCTTTAGATTGATGCTGTGAATAATCTATTAAAAGAGACAGGTAATGATTTATGTATGATGACCACGACAAACTGAACTGGTAATGAAGAAGGAGAAGCGCGTGTCACAAGTAACTCCATGAAATAACTGTTTAATGGTTAGCAGAAGAATCACGTTCTTGGCTGCTGTTTTCTCTCCTGACTTTGAATAAACAGCATCAAGATAGTTATGAGTCTTGACATACTGTGATCATCGCATTATCTGCAACAGCTTTCAGCCACCAATGCGCACGGGTATTCCATACTGACAGTCTTGCTAACAACTACTCATTACCTTTGTCATATGCAGTTAGCAGGATTCCATATGCAGATTACATTATTACAGTAATTCCATTTTAAAAGCAAACACACATTTTGTAAGCTCTCTACTTTCATTTATTTGAATTTAGTCTTAACTTAGAGCAAAATTAGCAGGTATACAGATATCTTGCTTATCAATGCCTGTCTGTACCACCACCCCCTTCATTTTTTCAACTATATATAGAATTTTTTGTCTTTTCGTCTTTTGGAAATCCAAGGACTCCCCGTGGTTGTGTGGGGCATCTCATTTAGTGTAGATGCTGAATCCTGTGCAACTTTGGCAGCAACCTCTGCCATCATTGCTTTGCATTCTCTCAGCTTGTTCAGAGTTCGTATAGCTGAGTTACTGCTTTTTAAATCATGAATGTGGAAAAAGGAAACCGTAACCTTAATGAGACTGAATCTTGTCGGAGAGAGAGAGAGAGTGAAGGAAAACTGAATTTTTAAGAAGTAGCAGAGAATTTTTTTTAGTAAAAGCCTTGATATTTAAAGAAAAAGAAGAAAAAAAAAAACGGTTACCAAAGCTACACTTCCAAAAAAAAAAAAAAAATGCATAGTTTTCCTTGTAAATCTCCATATTATATTTTTTTTTCAATTAAAATAGCCAGATTTTCCAGTCTCCAGGAATAATCTGTTGTGGGTTGAAATTGTTCCACTTTCTGATTACTGACATGTTGTCAGTATTTTGGTATCTGATTTATTTTGTACTTAAAAACATTTTTTAAACACATTTAACAGATTAAATGAAATTGAGAAAGGAAATTTTTGGATGTATACCTCTTGGAATGGATTAAAAAGTATATATTCTTTACTGAATGCCCAGAATGAAAGTCCATATTTACAATAGTGCCATCACTGAATATTGGAGAGGCTGAATGTCATGTAAGCTATGAGGAATATTTGGGAAAGTATTAGGTGTTACTGTCACTGCAACAATGAGACTTCATGTTGTTGCTGAACGTGAAGTTTATTTATCAAAGTCAGTTCCATTACAATTAATACACTTCTGCCAATGAGTTACGAGTGAATTTTAAAAAAATTCTGGAATTTCTGGAGTCAATAAACTGTTGGGAGGCAGTTTCATTTGCTGCTTGGTTGGAGGAGGATTTCATATGGAAGAAGCTGTTGAGATGTTTGAAAAAGTTGGAGAAAGGTCTGGTGAATAGGTTGGGGAGGGAGAACTTCGTACCCCAACGAGTTCTATATCTGAAGAGTCACTTTTGCAACATGAGGATGAGCATTGTCGTGGAGCAGGATTGGGCCTCTTCGATTCACTGATGCTGGCTATCAATGGGAGAGTTTCTGATGAACAATTTTAAATTCACAACAGTATCTTTCAGTTGTGATGGTTTCTGTTTCTTATGACAACTGAAGAGCAGATCTCCAAATAACAATTTTGTTGTTCATTCAACTCGTGAGGCACTCACTTGTCAAGTTTTTTTTCCACCTTGACAATTGCATCAAGATGCCTGGAAACAGTTGCAGTGCTTATGTCAAGCTCTCCAGCAATTTCTTTCACTGTTTTTCTTGGATTGGCTTCGACAAGGCTTTCAGATGGTCATCATCACAACTGGAAGGACATCTGCTACGTTCCTCATCTTCGAGGCTCGCGTCTCTTGATTGAAACTTTATAAACCATCGTTGTACTGTGTGCTCATTTCCTGTCCTCACCACATGATAGCTTAATGTTACAGGTTTCCTTGCTCGCTTTGTAGCCTAGTTTGAAGTTGTGAATGAAAATGGATGAAAACTTTTCTATCCAAGCTTCATTCAGAACCCTGAAACAAATATCCATTTAATGATTTTTAAAAGGTCAAAGCATGCTACAAGATGCTATATAACTTATCTACATACACCTTCACAAGCATGCAAAAAACGAACCCCAAATTAACATAATATAAAACTGACAAAACTCTTGTAACGACCTAACAGAAGGGGTATAACTATTATGTGCTTAACATTACTTTCCTTACATTATAAATATTTCTTTGCATGATTTAAGTCTGTGCAGTAGTCATTTATCCTTAATCAGTGATGCTCAAAGAATAGCTAAACAAAACTTCCTGGATAAAGGAGAGACTTGTAAGAGGCGCATCTGATTGAATACAACTTCACTGGAAAAACTGGCACATTGCTAATGTTATTGGTAACAATAGAACATTAATGTGAAAATATGTATGCATAAGAAGAAAAAAATATTCAAACTTTCTGTCCATCTTTTTTTCTCTTTAAGAAAGTAGTTGACCAGATTTTAAATGATATACTTGCACACTTTTTTTTTTTTTGTGGCTGCCAGTGGATCTAAAGAGAGACATTAGAATGTATTATTGAGTGTGAATGTGATTATGGGACTCAGTGAACGCATTTGTGCTGTTTCAAATTGAACATTTGGCAAGACTGAAGATTTAAGAAACACCTCAGATCTGCCAAAGCAAAGGGTTTAATTAAAGATGGGTAATTCATATAGATTAATTTTTTTTAGCATCCAAGACCTGAATTACATAAGCCAGGCTGCTTTTGCCATTGTCTTGTAAGAAACATCTTGAATTTGCGGTACTCTATGCATCAGCAAAATTCATTCATGCTTTGCTACACAGTAATTATCTTCAATTATCATCCTCTCAAAAATATTTATTGCACTGAATAAAACCTTAGATTGAGAATGACACTAGAAGGCAATCCAAATGTAAAGTTTGGTGACTAAACACAAAATGTGTGTATCATATAGGTTTTTAACCAATAAAACTGACTTAGAAGCAAGAACTTCGTTGATTTATTAGTGATGACAAACAATTGTGTCATGTATTACATGGTCAACAGTACAAACCAGTGAAATGAGATTCTTCTAATGTAGTAGAGGGAATGTGGTATGCTTGTGTGTAAGATTTATCTTTTTTTTTTGAGAAACTTGCCCTACTATTATGTTAGTGATACATTGCAAAATTTTCATTTACTGTCAAAGGCAAAATAATGGATGTCTACACAACAACTAATTGAAAACTGAATTGCCTATACCAGTATCATTACAAGATCTAGGGAGCAATTGCTTTGTACAGACAGACACATTAGATTGATTTTGTGCACGTCATTAAATGACATTTAAATTATCATTATTAAATAGGATGACTTTGGACAGATGTTAAGTAAACGTTTTTTTTTAAAATGTGCACTTCAGAAATAAGCTGTTAGATACTTTTCTGAAGAATTTAACTTTATATATTTAGGGTGGATTTTTGCGAGTATTTTTGTGTAAACAAAAGGTGAATGTTAATGCGAGCTGCAATTTCTTATGCACCTTGTGAGCAATTGCTGCAAGCGTCAGTTGAATGATATTTTTTCCTGTGGAATACAGGTAACAATTAAGACTTGTCTAAGTTTTCATATCTCTATGTGCACAAACCCTAACCCCTCTCTCTCTCTCTCTCTCTTTTTTTTAAAGACCTGAGCTGAGGTGCAGAAAAACGATTTTGTAGATTGAATTTTTTTTTTTTTTGCCATAACAGAACTGCCAGGATCACACATCAGTGATAATGCAGAGCTGTTTGCTGACTCTCATTTGGATGAAGGGGATGAAATAACTTCATGCATTGTCCAGCAACTGGGGCTTAAACGGTTGGCTTCTCTCTTGAAAGGGCTAAATATGTCTCTCTCTGAGTGGAAAGAACGGAAATAGTCTGAGTCTGGCATTTTGTTTCATCAATCGTTCTACCCAGTTGGAAGAAAACCTAAAAGAATCTGTGATGTAAAGTATTCGTTAAAGCCGAGCCAAAGATTTAATTCTATTCACTGCATGAGCAGAAAGTTTGCATGTGATAAGGATATTTATTTTCAGTTATTAAAAAGTGACACTCCAAACATTTTATTCTATTTAATTAAAAACAGGTGTAATGCTGTCATTTCCATGATCTTGGAGTATGTTAGCTTGACAGTGGACTACAAAAATATGCAGTGGTTAGCAGAAATTTTGTTTGTCTGCTATGGGTTTACCTATTATATAGAGAATAAACCAAATTATAAAACTAAGCATTCAGATGTAATCAACAGATATATATTGCATTTTGAGAAAGTAAGGTTGATGGGGATCTACAGATAATTAAATGAAGATTGCTTCCTTGTGAATTGAGTAAATCTTCATCACCTATGAAAATATGAATGATATCTAATACCGATTGTCTCTTAAAATTGATTTATTGTAGTTTCTTTAGTAGCTTAGCTGTGATTATCTATTTTAGTATAACTACAAGTTTGTGAGAAGCTGACTTTTTGTCCCTGACTATGGAGATATCACCTTCTAGAATATAAATAACTACTAATATGAATGTATAATAGATGTTTCATGTCATAAACTCTGGCATCGGTTAAGAAATAGTTTTTCTACAGGTAATCCACACAAAATGCAGTGACAGTAATTCTACAATTTCGTATTGAAAGTAAAACTACCTCTGTTTGAACGAAAATTAACAGCAGTACACCTGGGCATTCTTAACATAATGACCTAAAATGTGTGTAATTGGAACAGTAAGTAAAACAGAATAGATGGATCCAGAGTTCAGAGACATCTGTTGGATTAGTTAGAGAGAGAATTTTACAAATATCATCCATTGCTATAGAATCATGTCCGTATACCTACATGCTACTCTCAACATATTAAAATAAACAGGCAAGCAAGGTCAGAGCAACAAAACTGAGTTTAAAAAAACAACAACAACACTGTCTAGTTTATTTTAATTTTCATAAAAGCGGATTCTCTCTGGTTTATGAAGAGAGTAATAAAAATTAGCAAAAAATGTATTACTTAATAATAGATATTGTGGTAAAGAGAGAGATGTAATTTGGATGATTGTCATGTGTTACTCAACGTATACATTGTAAATTTGACTTCAGTTCTTTGTTTGGTTGATTTATCAGCAGTAGTGATGATGATGTCTTCTAGGTTTCTTCTCGTTTTGTTGTCCATCTGTCATTAAATGCACTGACCAAAAAAGAGAGTGCTGATACAAATTACTACTACTATTTTACCTGTGATTTATACTCAGAGTGCCCATATTTTCCAACAAGTTTAGGAGGTGAAACTATCTAAATGAACAATGTGGTTAAAGAAGCTTTTTGGAAAGCATTTCATAGCATGTTGTGGGTTTGACTGAAATCAGTGCAGATGATACTTGTTGCTGTGGCATTGCATCAGGAGAGAATCAGATATTCACTACTACTATTTCTATTTATTTTACTTGTCTGATGTCATGTAAATCTGTAAGTCAGTCAGTATTGTGGCAGACTTTTAAGACCTTATTTTTGTCTCTTTTTTTTTTTGGAAATATGCCTAATGTTAATGTTGTGTTCATGTTCTTCACTATGCCTGAGTGGAGGATCCTTTGCATTTTTGGAAGCAGTAGTGATGTTGTCCAGAAACTATCCAGTATCTGCTGACTTTTGTTCCATGATTCTGGTTTACATCTGTATTGTGGAGAAAAGGGGCATTTCCAATTCTGTTGCCCTTTTTGTAGCCTACTTCAATAGACATAGTGCCAGTGGCAGATAATGTCAAAGTCATTTGAAATTACTTGGTTATACTGCTGAACTTCCACATGGAAGTATGTTGACATGTTTGTCTTTTGGCTATGAAAATGTTCCTGATATTATTACCTTGCCACATTTGCTGTTGATGCTGATGATGTCTTTGTCTAGCTAGGTGTCAAACATTACATGTTCATCTGAGAGACGGTTTTTAGATTAGTCCACTTGTAATGGCTATCCAGTCCACATCTGGGTTCAGTTATAGCAGTACCCATTCTGAAAGGGCATCAGATGTGTTACTATAATTTTTGGAAAGACTAGTTTCTTTTGCTTACATCACCTTTATGCTGACATGAGGATGAATTCAAGTTGAAAGCTTTTCAAAGAAGTTTAAGTAGATGAGATATCAGAGAGGATGGAAAACAGTAAGATTGAGGATATTAATTCCCATCATGCTTTGCTTGATGTCCTTGGCTTGCTATTTGAAATGAAGAGTTTACATTGTGAAACTTTAAGAATAATAATTTTTTCATTTAGCCGATTCATTTTGAATGCCTTTACTGGCAGTAAATTCTTCTCAGCCAAATGAAAACCGTAGTGCAGGTGTTGATGTTGCAATGTAATCTTTATTAATTTGTGAATAACAGTGCAGCTTCAACTGTCAGTGATCTTGGTGGCCACTGGAACAAAGTCTATTGCACACATTTTGATGGGCCATTTGCTTCAGTTTTAGTTTATGGCCCAGCCTTGTGCCTCATCAACAAGAAATTTAAATTTTGCTCTTCAGTCTTTCCATCTGTGAAAATGGCATCGCCGAGAGAAGTGACTTTAACTATACAGCTGGACGGTCACCTTGGTCAACAATCTCTTAAGATGTTGCTCAGATTTTCCGCTTGTGTTTTACTCAGATTACTTTTTCATTTTACCACATACATCTGACGGAATGATAATTTTTAAAGGATTTCACCATCCAGAGAATTCAGAAGCTTGCTTGATCATCCTGCATCCACAATAGCTTTCAGAGATTTGTTATCTCCTGCGAGGGGTACTTGGCTCTTTGACATTAAATAACCCTCACTGGCTTCCCTTAGGACTGAGTTATCAGAAATTCAATATCTAGCTCTTAGGTGATGCATTACATGAGTAATGTTTTACAACTTCTGGAGTTAAGAGCAGAAACAGAAAAGAAATTTTATAATTTGTTTAAGTGGTGAAACAAATGAGGAAAACATGTTTTTAATTTATTACTAAGTATTTTGCCATCAAAGGAAGTGTAGTGTCTGTAATTTTGGATTGCAATTTTGAATATTGTCATCGAAATGCCTTCTATAAATTGCCTGTTGGTTGTTAAGAATCGTGTCCATGTGTACCGTTGTCAGCTGAAGGTGTGTCACCTGAATTAAAAGGTTATCTCTTTTTGAGGATAAAGTGACAGGAGAACTGGCCAAAAATGAGACATGTTTATGAGGGATTTCAAGGTGTACATCATACTGACATCTAGGTGACTTCCAAAGAGAATCTGCTTGATATCAACAGATTTATGCCAAAATACGTTCACTTTTGAATGTGCTGATTATTGGCCACTATGCAAAATGAATGAATTAATGTTGGCCAATGCTTGAATAGGGCGGCAGGATTTTCATTCATTACAATAAAATCATCTGACAGTGGATCACTGCTTAGCTTTACCAAATGTTTCTATCTCTTCTCAATCAAGATATCATTGAACTGGTAAATGAAATTAGATTTCTGAAGTGGGAATCCTATCTGCTTCTATGTTAAGAGCTATCGTGTTCCATGCCTACTCTTCTTTCATGGAGACGGTGAAAGGTTTTATATAATTGGCTTTCTCTTTTGCTTCTTTGCATCAGATATAAAATCATCTTCATATTTCTTGCTGACTACTTGAAACCAGCTAAGTATGATTTTTGTCATGCACAAGGACTAATCCCGATCGTGGGTTTAGTCAATGACTCTGGTGTTTCAGACTCTTCAGTCTCGTTGATCAGCTGGAGTGGATCTTTCACTTTTCTTTTTTTAAAAATCAAATAAGGCTCTGCATGTTGAATTCAGAATACTGTACTTACATTCCAACAATTTGTCTCGTAAACAAACACAAACACACACACACACACACACACACTTTGTATAGATCAACAAATTTGTTCTTTTTTCCTGTGTGTGCTATGGCCATAAGTACTGTGTTCTGAGATGCATCAGATGGACACAGTTTTTGACTAAAATTCTTGGTGTCTTTCAGGGATCTAAAGTTGTACAGTAGTTTTTGACAGCTGCAAAAGCTAGCCAGCTTTCTCCCTTGTTGCAGATAATTTGCATGGTCTATACTGACAGGGGTTTTTCACCTGATCATGGTTTGTATGCCTCCTGCATGTTTGCTGGCATAACAGGATGTTTGTTTGTTGCTAAGAGTATAAGTAGTATTGGCTCTGTAAATCTCAGACAGATATCAAAGAGATGCACAGAACTACTTACTGCCTACTTACTGAAAAATTGTTCAAACATTGTCATGATTTTCTTGGATAGTCAACTCTAAAGTCCATTTTTGTGGTTTTCTTTGGTGGTGTGTGATTTGTGTGATAAATACTGATTATTTCCTTCATATTACCCCTAAACGGGCATAATCCTAGCTGGATTACATAGCTTCTGAATGCTATCAAAAATGTAATATGTTGTCGTGTTGACATTTGATTTTATAGGTTTTACTGACAGATATTGACATCTGTTGATTAACTCATTGAAAATCATTGAACTTTTGTTTTCTAGTTATTTATTTTTGCTCCCTATTTGGGCATTTGTCAAAAGATTGGTCAATCGGTACATTGGTTAACTTAGCAATCTGCACCTCTTTGGGCACACATTCACGAGTGTCACAGGTGACTTTGAAATTCTTTTATGCTGGTGCGGAGTATCACAGATCAGTAAGAATGGGTTAAATCTTGCTAATTTGGAAGGATCTGATGCTGCAATTGGCAATCTTGTTGATGGTAAATATTTCTTCCACTATTCTCGCCTCTCTCTTGCATTGACAGTATTTCAGTTGCAAGTTTCACCATGGGCTTCATCCTATGTGTTTGTTGGCAGAAATTAAGGTGCATTTCTAATCATGATTTTTTACACTAGCTGTGATTTGTGTAATGCTATCTCTGCCTCTTCAGGCAGCTGAGTACCACTCATTGTTCATTTAGCTGTGACATGCACTAAAGCAAACAAAGATACTTCATTGGTATTATTAATTCACTTGTCCATATAGGTAGATGTCTGTTTCATTAAATTTTTTAAAATATAAATATCATCTGGTTATTTTTTCATTTTTTATTACTTCAGCAGTTGACCACTAGGGGAGTAATTTTGTTTGTCCAGAAATTTAGTGATAGATCTGGAAGAGTTGAACAACAGGCTGCCTATTGCCTGTTTGGTAAATATCCAAAGAAACCTGTATTATACAAATTCTAATGTGATATAACTACAGAATTGAATTTGAGAGGCTTTTATATTTAGTAACATACAAATTTGTTGTGTTATATCTAATTTTCTTCATATATATTATTTGTGGAGACATTTAAAAAATTAAAGGTATAAAATGGACTTTTACTGAAATATGCATAGAGAATATGGCGACTTAAAGTAGGATTTTTACAAGACAACCAAATGTTTTTCTCTCTTTCCTATAAAAATGTGCTTGAAGAGGATGAAACGTTTATGAATAGGAGGTTGAGTCTTTGTTCTTTGCCTAATCAGCTGGAAAAACTGTGGTTTTATTGCCTTTGTTATCAGTCTATTGAAGTCTTGTTCAAGCTTGGCTCACTACCAATTGACTTGGGACTTCACTAATGTAACACCCACATACAAGGCCAGTTCACACACTTTCAAATTATATACCAATATCTATTGCAGCCATTATCTCTGAGGTGTCAGTAGAGATAGTCTACATTTGCTTAATGCATGCTATTAACACGTTGGCGTGATAACAGTTCACAGGCCAGTATCATACTTCATTTTGTCCTTACTGCTGTGATTAGATTTCTAGATATTTTTCTGGAAAATATCAATAATGTCATAGCACTAGCAGCTAGTTTGGCTGTTGGTTCCCAGGAGAACAGAGTTTGAAGGCATACAATGTTCTCAATGCCAGGCCAGACTTCTATGAAATTTTACCTTTAAAAAAACAAAAAATCTTTTTTTTATTTTTTATCAAGATTAATAAGATAGTTTGTTCCTGTTAAATAATTTTCTTCCATACTTACTGCGCTTTCTGCATGTATATGTATACAGCAAGGTTTTACACATGGTTTAAAATGAATAGCTTCTGGTTTTAACTCTCTCTAAGCTGAAAATACTACTGTACTCTGTTGTTTTGCTGCTCATCCCTTTTACTGTGTCACTGTTTCTGTTGTTTTTTTTTTAAGGGTGTTAAAATTGTTAGAACATTTCTTCTTTTAAGAATGTAAGTGCACAAGCATCGCCAGAAGTTTTCCAGGAATTTTTGTATATACTTCCATTGAGTGTAGGAATAAACCTTTGACGCTTTAATTTGTACTAAGTTCAGGAGCTGGTAACTGAAGGCAGCATTAGGTAATAAGCCAAAAATGCTTCCCATCTTGTTAAATATTTACCACATCATCAATAGCATAAGTCTGTGGGTCATGTGTCCCCACCCAAAAGGGTTGTGAAAGTGGTGACACACCCACTTAGGTGAAAAGGCGTGTGTTGGTGAAGGTAACATCCTGTACTAAAAGCTATCAAAATGTGTCACGAGTTATTGTACATCTCTCTCTCTCTCTCTCTCTCTCTCCTCTCTCTCTCTACCTGCCTGTTTACTTAACTGAATATTTAAAAGTAAAAGATATCAAAGTTTGTCAAGATCTTTGTTTGTTCTGACAAAGTTAGTCAACTGCTTCCTTGCTATTTTAGTAATCGTTTTTTGAACAAAGGCTTTTCCTAGATCCAAGAAAACTGTTGTCAATGCTATTTTTCTTTTCCTTTTCTTCTTTTTTAAAATATAATAATTTTTTTAAACCAGAGCTGAAATTGCAGGCATGGATATGATCCAGAAAAATCTTAATCCAATTCTTTCAAAAATTTGATTTATACATTTCAGAAACCTTGCTATAAATTGGATTTTTTACCGTTACTATCCTGTACGTGCACAATCCAATTTTTTCATTTAACCTTTGATCCCATAATTTCTTCATTCTCAGCATAAACCAGCTTTGTGTGGCCTTTCTTTGTTATTTTTTTCATGTACATCCATCGTTTTATGTATCCAATGGTCAGGTTGCAGGAGTTAACTTTGTGAAACCAGACAAATCTTTTATTATTTAAGCTTTTGATTAGTACACCTGTATGTTTAAGGGATTACTCTGTCAGGGTCACTACCCACTGCCCGTAAATACATGGGTGTACAATGGATAATTACTTATGAAAAACACAAACAAACTTGATTTAAGAATTTCCACCCTGTGCACATTAAGGGTTATTCGTGACTTATCACTAATGCAGTGGTATCTTGTAGGCCAGAGAAAACATGCTATAAAGTGTTGTGTACAACTCTATTGCAGATTTTTTTGCTCCTTTAAAAATTTGAAACAATTTGTGGCTCAAACAAAACTAATGAAGCAAATAAAACCTCATTTAGAGGGTTAGTTTGGGTACTTCTTGTCACCTTAGTAGAAGTATTAACTAAATGAGCTAATGATGGAGTGGGCTATAAAGCTATGATCAAAAACTTAGCAAGTTTTGGGTTTAAGACCAACTCCAGCCACTGATATAATCCAAAAAATTAACAGCCACTGAAAAATATCACTGCATTCAAAAGCATTCTCATGACTAAATCCTCACCAAATCATAGTTCGGTTACTATAAATGGGAAATGGCCAAACTTACCTTTTAACATCTCTAATAACTCCCTAATCTTAAAGTTCTCCACACAACATTAATTTACAACAAGCATAATTTTAATACAGTTCTAGCTTGTAATAGTCCAAAAATGAATTTGCCATCTTTATCTTTTAGGAAAATTGAGGGATTTCCACTTGTCATACCTTCGAACAACTGAAGGTAGTCTTAGAATTTGTTGTCACATAATGAGACTGCTTTCATACCTTCGTATCATAAAGCGAGTAGCATCTCAATGTCAGCTGTTGTGATTTGTTGATGGAGACTCTGCAGTACTTATTTATTTCATTCGTGCAACGTTTAAAATTTAAAATTTTTTTTTCAGCTTTCACTGCTTGGACGACAAGTCAAGCGAGATTTCTTTGGCTTGACTGACCAAGACTCTGTCCGTCTACTTAGCCATGTAATGAACTGAATTTTGTGGAGAAAACATCTGGTTAACGAGGTCCTTAAATACTATAATTGAAAGTGTAAAGTATGTTCCATTGTAATGGTGTTAACAAAAAAAAAAAGAAAATGTTATTATTGTCTCATTTTGTGTTTGGTTGGTCAGCAATTTTTAAAATATTTCTTTTTACTGTTAGAAAGGTTTGAAATATTTTATGATAATGGAAGATCTCAAGCATTTCTTTTTTCATGTCTACTCTCAAAACTGGAGCTGATCTTCTATCCAAACTATTTCTATTTTTGCCTTCTAATTTTAGTGGTAAACATGCATCTTCACCTATTCAGCATAATCCCGATCTCCTTTCATTGTGGGTAGTTCTGATGGATAAATAGCCGGAGGCCACAGATCTCTAGCCTCTTCGTTTGGCGTTTGTAAGCCACTTTTGTGTTAGTTAGCCATCGTTTCCATGACAATTCATATCTTCTATTATTTTTTTTTGTCTATACCAGGTCTTAATACCTCTACTTCACTTGCAGGCATTATTTGGTGGCACCACAAAGCAAAGGCCATTTTCTTTTTTTTTCACATTAAACTACAAAAAAAGAACCTTCATACTTTAAAGAGAGAAGGAGGTTGTCATTTTTGATAAGTTTCATTTATTTTAGATCTGTTTTAGAAGAACTGCTGCCAAGTTGCTCCGTCTGTGATCATCAGAAACTAGTTCTGGCGGCAGGTCATTTACCAAAAAAAAAGATAATTGGTAATTGTCTTCCTGTTGAACACACTCATTAACTGTCAGTTGATTAGAAATCTAGCCAGCTCACTGATATGGGTAAATAAACTTAGAAAATTAGCTTACCATTATATCCCACCCATTTTATCAGTGATGAGAACCTATCTGTGCATCTATTTTTGAATTCATGCCGTTTTCACGTCATTAAAGCCGGTTCTGATATCAGCTGGCATAAGCTATTTCTAGTCAGTTCTGTCACACAATATGTAATTGGTTTTTGCCGTGTACTAATTTCCCATCTTTAGATTTTTTTTTTTTTTTTTTTTTTTTTGCATGAACTAGCAGATTAGGATCAGTGATTTTCAAATAGCTGTGTGTTGTGTTTGTAAAAAAAGTAAATTAGATATTCAAAGTAAACAGTTATGTTTTAATTATACCTCGGTAAACATGATAAGACCTGTATGTTTGGTAGTCTAATCTTTTTGGAGATCTCGCATGCTTACAATTTTTAAAACAAATTTACCAAAGTCATAGCTAGAAAGTAGTATCAGTGTCATGTTTAAGCAGCCTTTTAACTCTTTTTCTGTTGGCTTCTCCCTCTCACCCCCCCATGTTTATTTGCAAATAATTTTAAATCTCTATAAATTCTTTTATACAAATTACAAGTTTGCATAGAATAGACTTCTGTCTCAGAATTAACTTTTGAATCTTTCTGGAAGAAATATTTTACATTCGCCTGCCATTATTTTAAATTAAAATCTGGTCCCAGTAGACATGTATGATAGATGATAGAAGTCATAGTTTTATACAGGAGAAGATGTCGTGCGCCCATCAATTCCCTTAGCACATAATCAAATAGATATGATGGGATCTCAAGAGACATTAAACCAACACATTCCACAGCTCTACTTCTCTACAGGCTCACAGCCTGGGTGATGTAGAATCCTAGTGATTGGTTTGATCACTAAAATTTTTGAATCAGCCCTAGGGAGCAATTAAATTGTAAATCATGAGTCCAATAATTTTGTCAATATTGTAATTCTATCAATGGGTTGGCCCCCAGAGAGGTTAATCGATTTTTGTGTGGTCTAGCAGGCAAGGTCTTGTTGCGAATTGATTTAATTATGGCAGTGTTATTTGGAAAGTTTCCAACTGGTAGCAAAACTTTAGCTTTAACAATACATTTGTCTTGTTTGTGAATCAGAGCAGAAGTGTATGTTTGGTTTGAGATTTGGATGGCACTAGTATTAACATGCTGACCTCAGTGTGAACATGCAGGTTGGTTAACCACTGGCTGTTACAGCCATTTAACCCTTCCTTTTACCTAAAAACATCAGCAGATAGCAAAGAGTCCACCTACTGTTATTCTCACAAAATTTATCATTACTACTGCTATTCATATATTAATATTTCATGCAAAATATTACATTGACAATACAAGTTTATCTAAACATAAATAACTTTGCAGTTTTTTTTTTTTTTTTCAATTTTTTGAGTTATTTGCTCTTGGAAAGATATGTGAGGATTCATTCCAAGTGACTGCAGTACATCTCCAACCTTTTGAAAACTTGCCTTCCCACTACTTTTATATTTTTGTGGGGAAATTGAATAAAAACAATGCTTTTGTTTGTTGTTTTCAAATTTTATTTCACATGTTTGCAATCTTTTCCTAAATGCTTGGAGTAATCTGTAAGGGCTTTCTACTGAAACTAGAGCACTCAGAAGAAACCCATAAAGATGAGCTGGTTCAGAAGAGCAAGCATGATTGCACCACATTTGCTAGATGACAGATACTGCTTGGATCCGATCCAATGGCAACCAAACACCATTTACACCCATGATGAGGAAGCATATGAGACAAAACTGCCAGCATAAGTGCACTGGAATGTTCCCAAATTTTAAATATCTAATTGCAGTTACTTAGTTTGGACTTCAGAAATTGAACAGAGGACCCAGTAGGAACTCAAAGTTAATGGTTTTTGAGCAACTGGACAGTGGAAAATAGTTTTTCCAGCATGGCAATATGCGGGTTTTTAAAATGAATGGACTTGTAAAAGGCTGGGTTAGATTTTTGGTAGATGTTGTGAGAGTATATATCAATTTTAAGAAACATCATTGATAAATATTTCTCTTCTCTGGGGTCTTTTGGATAGGTCATGATAGCTTCCTTGTTACTGCTGAAACATAAGCTAAGGATTGCTCTACTGTTTCAGAAAATTGTTCCACAGCTGAATATTTTTATTATCATCTTTGGGAAATTATTTTATTTTAGTCTCGGGGCAATAAAGCTTTCTTTACATTGTGTGAGGCCAACACTAATTATTATCTTTACAAAGTCACGGTCTTGGGGAGATCAACTGAAATCCTTCTCTTTGTAACAAGTTTCTATTTTCATTGTCAGTTTGAAGCGCACGTGGCAGGCAGAATTGTTGCAGCCATGGGAGAAACACTGCCATGGTGTTCGTGAAGTCTTAGAAAATTAATTTTCAAAAAAAATTTGGTGATTGATGATAATACATTTTTCATTTGAAAGTGGCATGGTAGTGGTTGCAAGTTTAACATGTGCCATACAGGGGAATTGTGGGCTGCAAAAATTGACAGAGGATAAAATCCAACCATCATCAAATAATAGAGCAAATGACAAAGAAATTCATTGTAGGACGATTCACACCCATCTCTAGCCACACCTTGTGAGGAATGCTGCAATACATGGACTATGGCAGTGGGAGACCATTGCTTAAACTACCAATCGCAGTTGCCAAAATGAAAAGATATCTCTCTGGGAGGGGGGTAAGGTACACAGGCTTTAGACCAAGGATGACTGGAGAAAAATGATGTGGTCTGATGAGTCTTAATTAATATTTTTTTTTTACAAACAGAGAGCCGCAAGTTATTTGATCTCTTGCTTGTTTCTTACTGTCCAGGCTTCTGGTGGTGAAGTCATGGTTTAGGACATGTTTTTCTGGCATGTGCTTGATCCCTTGTTTCCTTTATTCCTTTAGAAGGCAGAACCAATGCCAAAGCATATCCCAGCAGCATTTCCAATAAGAGATGCTTGATGTGCATCCTGACGGAGAATGTCTACCTCCAGCATAATAATGTTCCTATCTACCATACCCACATTGTGTGTTCATGAATTGAAGAACATAATAGTGCTTTCAGGCATCTCCCATGGCTGGCACAATCCCTGGATCTCAATCCAATTGAGTATCTGTGGGATGAACTTGAAAGATATATTTTGGCTGTCATGATTGTCTGCCTACTTTGCTAATATTCCCCAAGACACTTTCTAACACCTTGTAGATTCTATGCCACATCATGTCATAGTTTCTGTTCGGGGAAAAGGGTGACCCAACCTGTTATTAGGTATAGGTCCTAATAAAGTGACAGTCTGCATGTGTCCACATTCTGTTCTGTCTCATTTAATCAATCTTGCTTGTGCGTGTGCACACTCTCTCACACACACACACACACACACACACACACACAGAGAGAGACATGGGTGGTTAAAAATTAAATTTCCATCTGCTTCATTTGAATATCTCATACAGATAAGTGTGTTTATAAAGTCTTTAAGGGTCATTTATCTAAATAAGATAGAACAAAAATAAAAAAAAAACTTAATTACAAAGCCGCATGCCTGGTTTTTGACAGATGCAGCAGTGATGCTTAACTAGCTACCCCATCTTCAGTGATACAGCACTAAGTCCTGTTGGCCCAATATGCCTTGAATGTATTCTCCAGCTGTTTGGGTGTGATGCAATAGATAACTGCTTTTATTTGCGCTTTGTTGATGCAAACTTGCTTTCAAATATTGATGAATTGTTAAAAATGGAACGTGGAGTTCTTGTGAAGCATGGCAAATCATTTCCCCAGGCTTCCTGAAAATGTGTTTTTGACTGGTACTGACCAGTGTCGCTTGTAATATTTTTCAGCATCATAAACAGTCTTTTAAATAATCGTACCGAAGCAAATCAATCTTTACCTTTTTTTTTTTGTTGTTGTTGCTAATTTTCAGCAAAGGAGTTTTCACTTCTTCCACTTCACACACTGATTTCACTTTTCCTGAATCATTACTTTTATCACTGGAGCTTGAAGAACTTTCGTCTGAGCTTGATTCGATTTCATAATCATTGATTCCAGAAACTTTAATCAATTTGTTTTCAGAACTATCACCAGCATTTAGCATACCACAATGGACAAATGTTTTCTTGATTTGTTGTTGTTCATCATCCAAAGGAAATTCATTCCATAATTTGCTGAGCCATTGA
This sequence comes from Nautilus pompilius, assembly GCA_018389105.1. Taxonomy (NCBI): domain Eukaryota; kingdom Metazoa; phylum Mollusca; class Cephalopoda; order Nautilida; family Nautilidae; genus Nautilus; species Nautilus pompilius. Next base: position 2,196,286 of record JACATO010000648.1, on the reverse strand, counting down.
GCTTTACAAAAGGAGTTGCTGACTTGTTGAAATTTTTACTGTCAGTCCAGTCGTTAGCATGTTTCTTGAAATGATGATCAAATTTGGTTGCACCGATCTCTGGCATTAGTCACAGTATTGTGGCATGTGCGCTAAAAAGGGTATTTGCTTGGTTCTTCATAAATGATTTGAATAAGATACACATTAGGACCTATCTGACCTGAGCTTGAAATGTCATACCAGTTGTTAGGTTAGTAATATATACCAGAATTTTTCAGAATTTTTTGCTGTTTTTACAGAATTGCTTGGAGTTTCAAAAATTTAAGATGAAGACCGTCCTGTCCACTTCTGTTTGCTTTATTTAACTGTCATATTTGCCCCCCCTTTTTTTTTCTGGATAGTTGATTTGCTAATTCTTCCAAATTCCAGTGGCACTCAATGAACGTGAAAGCAGTTTTGTGTATTTGACACCTTGTTGTGGCAGAAGTTGACCAAATGTTTTCAGCCTCTGTGAAGCTTCTTTAGCTGTGGAAAACATTGGTCGACAGACTCGGTTTTGTGTTGCTTTACATCCTTTACGAAATTGTAAACTATCAACGCAAATTTTGTGCCCATCTGTTTGAAGTTTTGAAATTCTTCTACTGATCTTCACTTTTGATGCAAGATTTACCCCCCCTTTTCCAGAAGATTTCACATCTTTGCATCAATCCGATCTTCAACCATTGAACATTTACAGCTTTTCTTTCTCTTCTGGGCACTGGTTGTGTTTGTGAAATTCTAAACTATCTGAGCTTCTTTGTGCACTTTGAATATATGACCTGGGTCAAGTGCATTTTCTTTTATTTGTGCTAGAATGCTGGCTTTTCTTCTTTTTTAGTAGTTGTGTCAACTGTTGGATGTGTAATTTTATAGGTGTCATGGTTTTTCCATTTAATTTCTTCAATTTCATGGAGCAAAGACGATTTTCTCATCCTTGAGAATTTTCCACTTTTTTTTTTTTTTTTGTGGCAAAACTGGTAGAGGTTGAACTCTGCTGCTTCAAGGTTGACTGCGTCAATCTGGTTTCCATTTAAATGAAGTTGTCATTTCTGTTTGGGTGCTTGTAGGTTTCCTGCTGTGTTGGAGAGCAGGACAAAAAACGGGACTTCAGATTCGTCTTATTTGCATTCCTCTTTGACTTCCTTGAAGAGAGCCTGAAAAGCATTGGCTGGATCACTCAGCGATTTCAGATTGTAAAACGCCAAAAGCTTTTTATTTCTGACTGTGACATTTTTAAGATTGTTAACGTTTTGTTTTCTTTTTTTAGTATTTTTGTGAAGAGAATACATTATATTCTCCGCACTACAGTGATATCGCTGCCTGTATCCCTCTACTCCTTCCGCAGGTGTTGCCCTTTCTGAATGCTCACATGACAACCAATCACAGTGCAATGCATGGATGTACTATGGAACATTTAATTCTTGCACGTGAGAATCAGTTCTATCAAGTTCTACTTGCATTTTGTATTGTTTTATTTTTTTCCTGCTTCGTTAATTATTTACAAGACCATATTAAATTACTGTTTGGTGGATTATTGAGGTTTGAGGATGAATTTATTTTGGTGTTTAGAAATGAATCGAAAAGCCACACTGCCGAGTATATCCTCCCTGCCCAACCGTTGACCAATCCATGCCATCCGTTGAGAAGTCAGTGAGTGCCAGTGTTGCCATCACACTTGACTGGGGACCCCATCCTTTTGTCGTAAGCTTGCCTGGTTCATTCCAGAAACTCCCAGATTGGAAATGCCGAGCCCAAGCTGGTATTGAAAATGTCTTGTCTACGATGTTTCCTCCACTTGACACACAGGGTTGGCAGTACTAATGTGCTACTTTTGGAAATTTCAAAAAAAAAAAAATCTATTATTTCTCAGAAAATCAATCTATTGAGATACTGTACGTCAAGATGAGACTGGAAACCGTTTGTTGGTGTGCTTTAGATAAGTAAGAAGATTAATTTGCCAGTGTAAGTGAAAACACCAGTATCCACAAGCTGAGAACTATCTTCCTGCATACTGACTCCATTGATGGCAACAAGGAAAGCCTGGCTGCCAAAACATTCTATTTTCTAGTTATATTACTAATTAGGTGGCAGAGACAAACCAAAGAATCTCTCTTGTTTCTGTAGCATCTATTGTGGACTACTTCATTATAATCCATTATACAAAATGTTTTTGTTGTATTAACTCTTTAGAAGCAAAGCAACAAAAAGTTTGTTCAAACAGTTTTACTTTTAGGTAAATACTGCATTTCTTTACTTTCGAAGTGAATTTATTGTTAATTCCAGTTTTTGTTTTTGTTTTTAAGAACTGTCTGCATAGTTATCCACTTTTTATTTCTCTATAAACTGTTCATAATGTCGTCAACTTTATAAGAGATAAGAACAGCTACTAGGAAATTCTGGTTAGTCTGTTTGGTTTACGAGATTCCTTGTCTCTCTTCACGGCCATAATATTTTATACAGTAAATAAATTAGCAAGATTTATGACAGCGATGCGTCATGATCGTCAGAAAATACTGCATAGAAAATAATAATTATTAAAACAACAACAGTGATTTATTCTGACCTTTATGAATTGTGGTGGTGTTGTTAAATTTGATTGCGGAAAATTTATTATTTCTGCAGAAGCATCCATATTATATAAAAGGGTGATCTGCTTCTTGAGGTAACTGTACTAAATGATTTATTAGAACCTTATTTTGATTGTTTCTTTTCTTTCTAATCTCCCAATTTAAAATATTTAAAAAAAAAAATTATATATTGTAACTGCCTGTTGATGATGATGATGTGTATCCTACCGAAATGTCAGCCAGAATGTACAGACTGGGAACTTTGTTGTGACTTCCAGACTCTGTTTAACATTACTGTTCTCTCAGTGAAATAATAATAGTAAATCTTTCTTATATACTTAAAGAGCCAAGGATGCTTTCAGGTAGATGAAGAGGGGCTCACTGGAATGTGCATGCAGAGCTACATATTTAAGGTGCACATTCATAAATCTAAAAACAACATGTAACAAATAAATACAGATTTAGACGTGTACATGACCCCCCCCCCCCTCTCTCTCTCCCCTGTTTTTTCCAACGTGTTTGCAGTTGGTTTGGGACAAGTAGTAATTGAATGTGTTCTGTCCTGTTCAGTGAGATGTTGCTGCTGATTTCAGTGTATCATATGCTAATGACTCAGACTGTGTGAGAGTGATCTGTAACTGTGACCAGCATTGGTGCCATGTCAGTCACTGGTACCATTTGTGACATCCTCAAATTTCCTGGTCCAAAATCCTGAGTCGCTTTCACCACCTTTATAACAGGTCCTCTTGGATATCCCTGTATAAAGCATTTTCTCCATTTAGGTTCAGACACTCAAGTGTTTTCTGATCTGTGAGAGGCTGTCGTATTTTGGAATTTTATACGACTCTGTCACAAATCTGATTTTTTTCCTCTCTCTCTCTCTCTCTCGTCGTTGTTGTTTTTCTCCTCTTCTAGGGCTGCAGGAATGCTGGCACCTTTGCCATTTCTGACTCCTGGGACTAAAGTTGAATTTCTAAGTTGAGCCAGGAGAGATCATCTCTTCGAATGTTCACTTTGGGGATGCCTAATAATGGTTGAAAAGTAAATAATTAATCTGCAAATTAAGTGAGATTTTTTTTTTTATTTTAAAATTTGAACAATGAAAATTGCAAAACAACAAAGTGTCCGTTTTTTGCTGGAGAAAGAAACTTCGCCACTAAGACTTACATATGCTCTGCGATTTTTTTAGGAAATCAGTTTTCACAGCAGTAGTCTACATAGCGAATTCAATCTACAAGATATCTATCTAAAGGTCAGTGGCTCTGATTAAAGACAAGATCTGTTTTCGTACTGAGAATAAAATGTTTGAGGGCAGCAATATCTGTTTGTGTGTGTGTGTGTGTGTGTTTGGATGGCATCAGCTACCAACTTTCACATTCAGAAATGTAGCAAGAGAGGGAGGCAGGCGGGCATACACAAATATGTCACTAAGCATAAGAAACAACTTTCAAGGACCACATGACATTTCTATGTTCTGCCACATAGCCATGGCCAAATGCTCTATGTGCTAGAATAACAATACTAAAATCTATCTTCGATTTATGCTCATAGCTTGACACTGTACCAATGACCATTTTTAAATGTCTGCTTCTGAAAGCTTCTAATTTAAGTCGCACTTGTGTCATGATTTATAAGGTCTTTTGGAAATCTTGCATTTACGCGTTAGATTTCAAATTGCCCCATTTTTCAGTTTTGGTAATTTTTCCTTTTGTGTATATGAACAACTACAAAGCAGTATGTACTTCCAAATGTTAACCTATTATTATTATTATTATTATTATTATTATGCAAATCAAACAGGATTAACTGGACTTTTTCAAGCAAAGAAAATTTGAGGGTGATGCAAGAACTTCTTGTATGTCTGTTGCATATTCTTGTTCAGGAACATTATGCAAGGAAACAGAGAAACACTTTGGGATGTGTAACCTGAGAAACATTCTTCTAAGGTAATTAAACTGCAGTGATTTCAGTTTCAAGAAGCCACATTTGCTTTCCAGTTATTTAGTCAGATATTTGCAAAATTAATGCTTAACTGGAACCAAATTTTTATATAGTCTCCAGAGTTTGTTCTGGGTTTGATCAAGCAATATGCATTATAATAAATAAAATGTATAGGCATCAAATTTCAAAAAAATGTCTGTCACACGTTTCATCTGAATATAAATGGTTTGCATTTGGGGAACCTGTTTATGAAGCTTTATTATCACGTTGAAATAAGATAACTGCAAGCTTGAAAAACGTATAGTCCTTCCAAAATCAAATACAAACACAGATTTTGGGTAGTAAATAGAATTTTTTGCACAGTGATTGGATTTGAAGAACTGTCCTAGGGTAGTTGATGAGAACATTGTTTTTGTTTTTTTTTTTCCATTGTATTTGTGTGGAATATGTCTTTGAGGTGAGAAATCTGTGAACGAGACAAACTGTGTGTATTATTAGTCATGATTGTTATTAGTATTAATTTTTATTAGAAAAAATGTGTGTGTGTGTGTTTGTGTAAAGTGATGACTCTTACCCCAACTAATTCAATCTTCTTTTGAGAGAAGTAAGTGCCACACATGACTAAGATATAGGTCTGAAAAACCCTACAACCTTTGAAAGGTCGGTGCCAGCAAACACTGACAATAGTGAAGCTATTTTTACATCTACTGTGTACATAATGGATTTCCCAAGAGGTCTCATCTGTGTTCTGTCAGGAGAAGAAGGGAGGTAACAGCTGACCTGTGGCCAAAGATCAGACAGAGTTCATACTTGGTCATAGAACATTAGTTCCAAAGTGTTCATTTCTGACAAAGTCATCCTCACATTCTCAAACTGGACCAAAACTCTCTCTCTCTCTCTCCATGTTTAGCCCCCCCCAAAAAACTAATCCACCCATTAAATCCAGTGCTCTCTTTCAGAGAAAGCTATTGCATGTAGTTCCTCTTTCACCAAACCACCAAAGAGGGACAGCTAACTAAAATGGATTTTCTGGACAAGTGAGACCGTCATATATGTTTGTTTGCTTGTTTTCTTTTGAATTTTTGGAAAAACCCCTACAATTTGAGATCTTTAGTGAGGTGTGTGATGTCAGCTTCAGTGAGGTGTGTGATGTCAGCTTCAGTGACCAGGGTGAGTTACCTAGCCAGGGTTGGAGGCCCTTGAGCAGTGGCCAAGGGTCAAGCCATCAAAAGTTAACTGTGAAACTTCCAACAAATACCAAGAAAGCCCCTGCTGTAACTTCTCTATTTAGCCGTGGGCTCAGACAGACTGGAAACACGCGCAGATGGACCGGCAGAGAAGAACGAAAAGAAACTGCTGTAGGAGGTCACCAAATTTAGTCACATTTCAGTGGAAACTAAACTTGGGTCATTATGCGCCATGGGTCATCTGCCACCAGGGGGCAGGGTAGTATAACAGCTGTAAGAATTCCAAGCATGAATGTAACACGCTTACCATCAACTCTCTCTCTTACCAGCATATTCAGACACTTTGAAATATGATATAGCCATCAGAATAGATGATCTTAAAGCATTAGAGAAAGGTCTTGTAAAGTTTCCCATAATGCTCAAGGAATACAATCCATGTGTCCCTTCACTGTTAGTATTCCCCCCACCACAGCTGCCACCTGTTTTAACTTATTTAGCAGGTTCAAATTCTTTCAAACTGTTAATTACAATTTTTTTTTCTTTTCCTCAGAGAATATTTAAAAATATCTCTTGATGGCAAATTACTGTTTTTAGCTCCCTCCACCACCTAAGTTTTACCAGTAAATATCCTGTTGTAAAAGTTCTACCTATTGGGATCTTCCTGGGGTTTTCCCCCACCCCAAAAATAAAATTTCCAATTTTTAGCATTAAATATAGTTGTTGTTGTTGTTTGTTTTTTCAGTTAATAAACTGAAATCTAGAACACTCGTTACTGTTGTAGCTGGTGAAATAAAGATAAAGGTGTGAGGTATGACTTATTATATGCCTGCTTGCGCAAGAGCTTTTGTCAGTCACCCTCAGGGTCTTCGCTCTGTCATGTACGCCACTGGTACTGAAGGATGATCGGAACTGCGTACTGAAAGAAGGAAAACTGCCACCATTCAAACTCGAGGAAGACAATTACTGCAAGTATAAATAATGGAGAGGATTAGAAGTTAGGGAGACAGACTCCTTTTGTGATTCGGTGATTTAAATGGGGCTGGAGCAATAGCTGTTCGGCAGGGCCCCAAACTAGATGAAGAAGCTTTCTGTTGCCATCACTGAGGTGTAGTTCTGAGAGGGAACTTCTCAGGGGTGGGCTGAGCTGACCCTAGCTCCTGATCTGTTGTTTGCTGAGGTTTCTGACCAGTGTTCTGTTCTCATCATGCACCTGACCGAGTCATTTGAAAGAGATGTTCTTTTAAATTTACTGATAACTATATACAGATACAAAAAACAATGAGTCAGTATTAAATAACAATGAAAACATAAATAAATTAAAATAATAAGTATATTATAGTGTTGCATGGTTAGTAAGTGCACTGATCAAAGTACCTAATGACAGTGTTATAATAGCAACATTGATAGTAATATTTTGTACTAAAGGCGAATGGTTAGTGCCTGTTGACACTCATTGCACTAAAAGAAGAATTTCCCTTTATGAATAAGAGAGAGATTGCAGAAAACTGCAGTACCGGGGGGTCTGATGGTAACATGAGTCTGCGGTTAACTAGAGTCTTAGGACCAACAAGTTATGGGTGCATGACTAGGTTAGGCCAATTGTGCAAATCAAAAAAAAATATAAACATATACTGCAGTTTAATGTAATTGACCACCCTGAATGGGGCTGTGGGTTTACCGCTGATAAGTGATGAATTGGTACTACTATGTGCAAATAACAATACAAATGTCAGCATACTTTGCTCTTTTATGTGGAAAGTGGCACTTGATTTGAAAATGTGTTTAAAAACCCTGAAAAATTGATGATGAGTATTTTGCAATAGTTTTCCTGTTGACCTAAGAACTATCTACCTGTAAGCTGGAAAAAGAAAAAGTTCCAATTCTGCTATTGTCTTTCCTTTTCTAATATAAACAAGATTTTCCCCTACCCTCTGATAAATCGGTTGCCCTTTGTGTTTTCTTATGTTAATAGTTCTTTGTTGTTGTTTTCATTCTACATAGGTGACGTTAAATTTAGTGGGTTGAGAATATGACTGGTTGATAATGGTAGTTATGGTTCACTGCACACTGGGTCTGTGTTTTAGTGATCACAGTGGGTACTCTGGCAGCAGTACACTGGAGTGGGTTTACACCAGGTCGTCTCTGACTTTCTTTGCCTTCTAATCAGAAGAATTCTAGAGGATTCTGTATCTCAGCTCCTTCCTCCTGATTCACATCCCCGGGACCAGTGGGTGGGTGGGTGATGATACTAAAGAGGGTAACCACAGGACGTGCCAACAGAGTGGCTGGCTTTTCCCTTTTCTTGCCATTGTTGGACATGGATTGCTGTCCGGTATATTTCCCAAATTATGTTTTCCTGAAGTTGGCACTAATAAACAGTTCCTGGATAAGTATTCTACTTGAATTGGTTTCCAGTAACTGACATTTAACGAATAGCAGATGCAAAAAGTAAAAAAAAAAACAAAAACAAAACCTGTCAATGAATGTTACTTTATTGGTAGGTTTGAGTTGAATGATCCCTGATTTAAAGAGACAGAAGTCAGTGTTTTTTTGGTTGTTGCAAATTTCAGTCTGAACAGATTTCTAAGAAAACACAACAAGTGAATTAGTTTTTTTTTTTTTTACCTTCTGTGAATAAGCAGCTCTTTTTTTTTTAAGTTGGAGGAATAGATTTTTTACTTTGTTTACCAGTGGTATATTACTACCATTTTGTTTACCTGTGCTGTCAGCCAGTTACTACGCCCTACCTGCTGTGCATACTTCTCAAATATTGGGGGTGGAAGCTTGTCTGTGTAAGAACTGGCACCTTGCCTCCATGTACAGTAAGCACTATTCTGTTTAACTTTACTGGTCCCAATGGGAAGATAATTGCCCAGATATACTAGAGACTGAGCTATTTCCCCAGACAGAATGGTTGACATCCATGTAATATTTCTTACTTTTTTCCTCCCTGAGTATTTACATAAATACAGGGAGTGGGATAGTGGCTCCACTTTGCCTGACATTGTTTTTGAAAGAGGCTATATTATTATTCTAAGATTGAAATGTGTAAATGCAAGAAGGTATAGCGTTTGTGGCTTCAGATTGCTACGGAGCAGCTATATCACTTGTGTTCAGACTTTTCCCATCATGCTTCGCAAAAATGTTTTTGTCATATTACCTGTCAGAAATGTGAAACTCCAACACACTTATATGATGTAATATCATTTGCATAATGCAAATTTTTACAGGAGTTTCATCCACTGCTTGAATTCATGTAAGAAACCACTAGTATTAATTATGTAAACTAAAACAGGAAAGGGAGGTCCAGTGGTTATGCACTTTATAAGGGAAGCATTCTTTTGTCATGGTGTTGCTGTAGAATGTAGAGGATTTACATGTCTGTTTGTTTGGTAGATATCCTTGTCACAGTCTGTGCCCAACTGTTATAAGATGTTGAGTTCATGATACCTTGTACATATTTAATGATGTCTGTTTAGCCTGTTTTTAAATTCCTCAGCAAAATCACATTGGAGAAACCCTGTCAGCCCAATGGATATTTGTTGAAGGGTAATAATAATATAGTACTTAGCATTTCCTGAAACCTGACTCTGGTATATTTAAAGATGCTGGATATCTAAGTATATTTTTTGGTTATGTTTATCTCATCTGTAATCTGGCTGAGAACCAGACTCACGTCAGCTTGAGTCAGACACGTTCTCTCACTGAACGCGGTTAACCCTTTAGTGCTCAAGATGGTTTTTGGGGAATGCTTTTCAACAAAATGCACTGACGCTCAGATGTCACCAAGTATCCGTTTATCCCAAAATGAAATTAAAATTTTAATTGGAAATTATTTTGATTTAAAATCAAAGCAAAACAAAACAAAACAAAACAAACAATCTCTCTTCCAGATGACATTTTATATTCAAGTTTTATTTACTCACTCTTTTTACTGCCATCAGTTGGTTTAGATTATTTTTTTTAAAAAAAAAAAACTTAAATTAACGATGGCGTTGTGTAATACCCACCAAAATGTCTCCGTCGCGTTTGTTAAATAGCATCTTGGTCAGTTAAATGTCATGCAGAGATTGGCAGCTGATTTTAGTAGGCAAGAGGTGGCTACTGCCAGTGGTTGGTGCCTGAAGTTCAGCTCGTTAAACACGGTTTTAATTGAGAGACTGTAAATCTTGGTTGCCAACTCTAAACATTTGTCACTCTGAGGCAGTATTCCAGGTGTTCGGTAAATCTCAAAGTCTGAATCATTTTACAACGCAACCGGCGCAAAACCAAACCATCGAGGAAGTGCGTGTTGTTAGACCCAGAACACTAGGATGTGTCAGCTGATATCTTACCTGTGATATTTTTAGTTGCCTTTTCAAGAACTGAACTCTTGCTTGCTTTTCCTAAAACATTTGTTCTATCTAAAGTTGCTTTTAATATCATTTGTCAACCTGATGAATTATTATAGGTGGGCAAATTACCTAGGTAAAGACTCTCTCTCTCTCTCTTTTTTTTTCAGTATTTAGAAAGAGAAAATTAATTACACTTAAATTTCTTTGCATCTTTGGAGTTTGATTTAGAAAATGGGAAGAGACAAAAAAAAATAAGTGTCGACAGGAAGATTTCCACCTCTATCAACAACAACGAAGTAGATTCTGATACTGTTGCCACCAACAACTATTGTTGCTAATTTATTCTACTCATCCACAGTTCTGTTTCCACTGATAGCGTCTTGAGAAAGCTGCAGTTAATAGTTTTCAATACAGTATCCTCCTGTGCAAAGCCTGGCATAACTCATAAAAGCCCTCATCAGGTGTCATCTTAAGCCTCCATGAACTAAACACTCTGCTGAAAGATGGCAGAGAATCGATGTTTGAACTCGTTCCAATTACTGTCCATTTCTTTAGATGGGCGTTCCTCACTTTCACAACTTATTCAAGGTGGAAGAGCAAATCACTGAACTTTTATGTTTTGTCATCTATTTGGTGACCTCTGGTATCCCCTTAACTGCTGGCAGCTAAAGTGTGGCATGTAGCTGTCTCTTTTCTATTGACTACTCGTATATCTTCCTCTTTTTTTTAAAATGTTGCCATCGCCTAACTAACTTATGGTAGCAGCTCAGTCCTCGTTAGTTTTGGTGAATGATGTGAAAAATTGGAGGAAGAGAAAAAAAAGGGGGGGGGGAGCTGTTAGTGAGATTTCTGCAAAACAGTTTTTGTTGTGTTGTTGATACCTTCTGAAGTTTTGTTCTCAAGCTGAATTTAAGAGTGGATTCTAAATTCTGACAAAACTTTTCAGAACAAAATGATATAAATGTCAAGGACGATGAAACATTAAGGATCAAATTTATTTATTTTTGAAATTATAAATCATTTTTTAGTTTTAAGGGAAGAAGCTGAAGCAAATCTTGTCCTGTTAAAAGGGGGAATCTTATAGGAAGTTAGTTTGGCTGAAAACACTTAAAATCTAAGTGTGCTCTTCAGTCAACAACAACAACAAAAAAAATATATTAGGGGACATAATTATAAATTAACTAAACCACTTACAAGGCTGGGTATTAAAAAGTATTTTTTTTATCAGTGGCATGGTGGTTGTAGTTGTCATGCTCCCCAGTTACCCTACAAGGTTAGCTTTGGCCATTCAGACCCTGAATAATGGCTAGGTCAGTGGAAAGTGTGTCATGGCAGTGGCCATTTATGCACTTTGGCAAACCTAACGAAGAGCACTTCCGATGAGAATTCAAAGTAAACTTAATGCTTTATGAAAACTCGTGTAGACCTGGTCATTTCAGAAATATTAGAAACCATGCTGTGGGTTAGACACCAGATATTGATCAAGACCTACCAAAAAAGGAAACTATAGATGCCAGCACAATGGTACAACATGCTTACACCCTTGTTACTCTTTGCTAGCATTAGCAATTAATAGTAACTGGTGTTAACCAATCTAAAAGCATGCCATGGGGGCCTTGTATAAACCTTAGCACGGCTTGTCTACTTGTAATAATTAAAATAAATCAAATGCTGGGAATTACAAAACAGACTGTCTCTAGTTGAGATTTTATGGTTTCTCATCATATGAGCAAGAGGCAAAGATGTGATGTAGATGACTACTTCTGCTTTCGTTGAAGCCAGGCGTTTACATGGCACCAGTGGTGAAAACTTACACATTGTTGTCAGAAGCCATGTTAAAAGTATGTGTGTGTGTGTGTGTGCCTATGTCTGTTAACTCCCCCTGCAAGGAAAAAAAAAATATATATATATATATATATATAATAATAAGTTACCCAAACGTTTGCTTCAGTAAAATGTGCACATTACTTTCTTCAAGTGGTGGAACCTTATAAGAGACGTCACAAATGATAAACATGGAGAATAGCCAAAACGTTTTCTTTATTTTCTGAAAGGACTTGATAAGAACAGTGCTATGGAAGTAAGGAAGTGGGTATAATTATTTACAAACATGTGGGGTGTTGTCTTTGCTGTAAAATTACCAGAATAAAAGTACAAATTAACTCTTAGATTTACCATCAAACGTCATCTAGTTTATTATAGATAATACTTAGTGCTTGAGAGGAAGCAGGGCGGTTTGCGAAATGTATTATTTAAAAATACTGGAAAGGATCTGCACTATGATTTAGAATCGTTTATGTGCAATATTGTAGTGAAAGCTGTATATCTTTGTGCTGCATCACTATGGAGTGAACATTTTACCACAGATTTCCTAAATACATAGTTATCAAAGCATTGAACCCCTTTTTTTCTTTAATTTTTTGATGTTTGAACTATTTGGTAGACCGAAATAAACTGTACCTGAATACAGAAATGTTATTGATGCCAATACACGAACATTATTGAATATAAATATTTTAATATTAGACAAGGCTGACCCCCACCTTCGAAAACAGTTTCCAGATGTTCAATGTTTTTGTGTGACAAGAAGCGTATGTAGTCTGCACGACGACGCGAGTTTTCAACCATTGTTTTACGTAGTGTTCTGGATTAGACATAATCCAGCGGAGGGCCGACCAAAAAGACGAACATCAAACTTGATGCTGCTTTTAGTAGTATAAGTTTAGAACAGGTGAGATGGTAATGTCCTTGGCGCTGAACAACTACTCACATTCTGCTGTTGAAGTAATCAAAGTAGGTACAGCTGCTTTAAGTGGCCGAAGGTCTCCTGGGAGGGACCCTGTCACAGTCACCAACGATCACGGATTCTTGAAAGCCCTGAACTGAATTGTTCACATGGACATTGGAATTTTTAGTCAATTGACTGTACTTTTCTCTGTTTGACTGAGTGGCATCGCCTGAAGAAATGTGAGGAGCTCTTGTTGTAAACATACGACTCTCAATATTGTCTCTCAATTTCCGAAAGAAATTTTGCTGTCTGATCTTGAGAGTACATTGCCGTGCTCCAATTTAACTCCTTGGAAGTCTGATTTATAAGGGCCATCACATCCCCACCAAAGAGAAAACCACAGCTTCGTAGTAAAAAAATTGTTTTCTAGCCCATGACTATACAGTTCATTCAGAAATGTTTCCACAACAGTAGCAGCTGCTGTGTTGCCCATCTTTACACACAAGCAGATCACCAGTGCAGTCTTTTTTTACTACTAACAGTGGTGGATTGGTCGATCATGAAGCCTACCTTCTGATCATCATCTGCTATGAACTTGACCAGCTGCTTTCACATCTCGCCCGCAATATGAGGCCAAATGCTGCAATGGGCTATGAAAATGGCTGTAGCTTTACTTTCTATGAGCTATAAACACAGCAGTTGATGCAATAATTGTTAATAGCGATTTTAAGAAAAACAAGGAAACATCACGGGGCTCTTTTAAGATTCTGTTAAGCATAGCAAGGTAAATAAAATAAGAGAAAAATAATCAAAAGAAGTATCACAAATAAATTACAAACTCATTAAAGTTATTACATTCCCTATGTTTGTGATCAAATAAACACCGAGTAAAACAACTTTAAGTAGACTAAAAGTAGGATTGTTTTGGGTCGTCCTGAAACAAATTTGGATCCTATCCAATTCCACTTCAAGCTCTGGTTGTACCTGGTTCTGTGTTGTTGTTTTTTTTTTTTGTTTTTCTACATTCATTTTGTGTGCATGTTGGGGTAGGGACAGTTGCTTTGTAGTTGTTGGTGTAATTTTTTGTGTTTTTTTTTCTTCTTAAAGTCATTCTCAGTGATTGTCTGTATTCAAAAACCTACTCAGCCAATTTTCTGGCTGTCTCAACACCTGGAAGGCTTTAGCAATGATAAAGGTAAGCAGCAGCACTGAGGAGATTCTATATACTAGGGGCACTCAAATGATACCAGACTAGAGGTGATTATAACCATTCATTTTCCAACCAGGTTTAATTTGAACATTTTCAGTTAATTAACATTCAGCTCAGGTAGTTCATAAGTTTTCTGCTTTTGTTTTAAAATTTGTTTGCAGGTGATTTTTGTTTGTACAATGATTACCTAACCTATTGTTTAGCCTATTCAGTCCCATTACTGGCAGATTTTTCTGAAATACTTGTACAGGGGTCATAGACATACAAAATTAACTTTCTCTTTCTGAAACCCTACATGTTTTTTTACTAAGCTGAAAAAGGTAGGGATATTTGAATTATTTTTTAAGAAATGAGGAACTCATACAGATATTTCTGAATCCTTTTATCAACTTTTTAAAAAATGTCCACAGGTTTGTTATAGTTATGTGGACTGGATTAGTCACTGTGTCTGCAAGTTTGGTTTTTACAAGGAGAATAGTTTTAATAAATAATACAAGAAGACTGCTGGTAACCTTGTTTTGGATTGGTTGAGATTTGAAGCTTGATGATTGGTTCTTTTAAACTGACCAATAATTGTCATTGGCTCATTTGTTTGAAAGGAGAAAGTTTAATAGATGTGGCCATTGTTATCTTCATCTTGGTGAACCTTTGTTCTAACTTTTGGTTATCTCACAGCAGTCAGATAACTGAGGGATGTATTGATATCTTGGTGACTAAGTGTGTTACCTAGGAACAGTTGGAGGGGAGTTGTTGAGTGGCAGTCATGGTGCAAACATGTCAGGAATTACCCACAGAACCTGCTCCATGTTATCCCTATCAGAATTTTAAAAAAAAAATTAGATGTGAGAGGAAATGTACCATGGCCGGCTGGTGAAAACAAGTGGGAAGAAACCAAATTAAGTTTGTTGTTATTGTTTTTTCTGTTATTTTAATTTCTTGGAATTATAAAAAAAAAAAAAAAAGAGTGAGAGAGAGAGAAAAGGATTTTATTTGTTAAAATTTTCAGTGGTTTATCATGTACAGTCAAGTTCATCTTTGATTATGAAGGTTTCTAAACATTAATTATTCTGATTAACTGGAAAACTACTACCTAGTTCCTTTTTTTATGAATTCTGTGCCACTAGTTTCCCTTTAATGTATTCTTCCCCAGTGGGCTTTACTGTAAAGAATGATTCTTGGTGTCGTCTTAGCTGTCCCCAGCTGTGGCATTTTGGCATGAATTTTTGAAAACTCTGGTGGGGCATTCATCACGAAAGATGATGGACCTGGAAAAGGCAACACATTGGTAACTTAGTGACTGGTGCACCTGAATAAGGTCTTTTTAGAAAGTTAATAGTGTACATGTTTTCCTTATTCCTTAAGGGAGGTGGGGCTGTGCATGTTGGCATCGTCTGATATGTGCCTTTCTGTTAGTATCCAGACCATTGTGTCGGTTGACTGCACTGATGCCACCATATTTACTCAGTCTTCTGTTTTGTGATTTCCTTGGTGGGTTCCACTGCTTCAGACATCTCAACTGTAAGTTTTCTAGAACCAATCCATTTTACTCTCTTTCTGTCTCATGCATATAATTAAATTTGTAGAAATTTTGTTATAGGTTACAAATGCAGGGGCCTATGTCCTTACAGTTCTGGTTGTATAAGGTGCTGAATGGGAAAGGCAGATGCTGCATTTGTTGAACGGAAAAAAAAAGGGGGGGGAGAGAACTGAAAAGAAACAAGCAGGCAAATGTTATTGTCACCTTGAACCGTATGAAGAAATGGTTGGAATGGGGAGGGGGGGAGAAATCAGATAAAAAAGGGAAACTGACCAATAAGAAAATCAGACTGTAATGCACAATAAAAGAGAAGAAAATTTAGCTGTGATGATTTTTATTCAGACACAGGGACAGAAATAGCGAATGAAGTTGTGCACTTTGGGATAAAATCATTAATAGATAGTCTGCAGTAAGAGAAACTGTGGAATAAGTTTCCGTTGCTGGTCATGATTAGCATAGGTGTTTTTAGGCAGCCTGTAAAATCTTGTGGACTTTACATATTGGTCTTGCTATTGAAGGACCAGTTGTGTTGTATGACAGGTTCAGGGTAAACCTGAGTTTAATTCACTTATAAAAGTTCAAATAAAATCCTGACTGAGACAGTTTAAAGAATTAAAATAAATATGTACTAATAATGACTACCTGGTTCCTTGGCTACTTTCCTTTTACATGTGATTATCAAACTACTATTTTAAAATTAATAAGTTTGGTTTTTTTCCATCAGTTTTGTCTTAATGCTTTAAACTGATTAAGTGTTTCCACTCAGGCTGCTGTTAGAAAGTTGATGAAATTCTTGTTTGTGAAGACAGAATGGCAATTAATCAGATCAGTTCACCTGCTTAGCTGATTACTATCTGGTTACTCTATGATTTCCTTATCCATGAGGTTCTCATTACTGCATCATGTTAATTGTGAAATGGCAAGATAATTTCGATGCAGAAATGGTTCATTAGGGGAGAATGGAGTACTTTTTAAATTTACTATGCGTCACAGTTCTCGAATTCATCTTTTGACCTCTGGGGAAATTTTTGGTGGATTTTTAAACAATATTATTATTTTGTTGAAAAAAAAGCCTGCTATAGAATAACTGGTAGATTTATAGCCATTACAGTCACAGTGAGTTGGAGTTAATACAATAAGATTTCTCTCTTACAGAAAGAATATCATGGGGCTTGAATTAATTAAAACAATATTTGTTCCTATTTAAGGGTATTTTGTTCTAGGATTGTCTTTTGGTTTGCATCCTTTTAAAATATGGAAAGAGCACAGTAAACTTATTTCCTACTCACTATTTGGGAATACAGAACAAATTGCATGAATTTGAATAAAACTCAATTTAAAATGCAAATTGTATTTAATTTAAAATATGTAGTTTATATATGCATGGGTATTTTAAAAATCTGATGTGAATTTATTGTAAATGTTTAGTATTTTGGAACTTTCTTTGCGCCAACCACAATTATTTATTAATTATTAGCAGACCTGTCTATAAAACCAGTCCGCAGACAGTAGCTCACTTTCCAACTATCAGTGTAGGTGTCAAAGGTTGTTTCCTGTTATAAACCTAAGAATGCTGTTGCTGTACCTGATGTTTATAGCATTAACGTGATGGAATTCATTTATTCCATCAATAATGGCATATTTGGTTTTATCTAAAATATTTCTTTTGTGCTTAGTAAACTGAAACAGGATTTTCCATGTAACAACAATTATAATGATTGTTTAAATTTCTGTGTGATAAGATAACTAAAAGATACCAATATTACCATGGTTTTGTTTACCTGTACATCTTTTAAACCGAATCAGAAATAAACAAGCATCCACTGTCTGATATTCTAAACAGAAAGTTTCTTAGTGTAGGCTGACACAATTTTGGTTTCTTTCATCGATAATGGCATCATTATTACCTCAAAGATTACAAAGCCTCTCTTTCATATTCTTCAGATTTGATTTGTTTGATAGACAAGTTTGTTTTAGATTTTGGTACTGATAATTTTTGTTGTATATTAACCAGATTTAGGTGTTCTTTTAATGTTATTTTTTAGAAGTATTTGAAGAATTTCTAAATCTTAAACACCTAAGAAGGGGGGGGTTAGTGAATTATAAGTTATTGCTATTGCTTTTTTTTCTTAAATTGGCACTGCAAAAATTCAAAGATTCTGCCAGTGGTAACCTGGAAGCTAGTTGAATGCCAATCAAACCAGCGGCTGATTGGCTAATTCAGCAAAAACTTCCAATTCTTTCAGTTTCCCCATTTTGTTTGAAAGGGAAGCGACATCTTGTTTTTGTGGTTCGTGCACGTTGCCATTGAGTCACAGTTTTCTGTTCCCTGCTGTCTATTAGCTGAAACCATGACTCAAACAAGGTGTCAGTCTCTGTGGAAAGCTTTGACAGAAACTAACAGCAACTTCACACTGGCTTAATCAGCACCTTAATAAGAAAAGATGGCCACCTACTATTGACTGCTAAAGAAAAAAAAAAAATTCTTGGCCAGTGAAAGTTAGTTGCTCTCCCACCATCACCCTTGGAATTTTTCTTTTTTACTGTAAAGAGAGCTAAACATAGTCAGAAAGCCAAGTCTGTAAATAGATGAAGATGATTACACAACCATTAATGTAGGGTACATCACCAGAGATAAAACTTTCACTTTGTTTTAATCTCAAGGCTAATTGCTGAAAGATTGATTAGCCATTACTATATTAGGCTTTATTTGACTTATTATTAATTTTTAAAACACATTAGCTGCACCAACCTGAAACTACCAAAACAGATAAACCTCTGCCCCTGAGCAGAATAATTGCAGTGAGCCCTACATTAGCTAGGGTACCCTGTGCTGCATAGGTAAAAGAAAGGGGCTTTAGGCAAATATGCAGTAGCCTAAAATCTTGCTTAGATTCCGAAGCAACCTACATCCAAAATTTAGGGTCTCTGGGTGCTACAGTTTGGCCCTGAAAGAGCAACAAACAAATGCTTGAAAATATTTATTAGATTTAAAACTGGCCTAGCCAGCACACTAAAAGAAATGCTGAAGTTTATTGCTTTACCCTATAGCTAGTGTAGAAGAAATTTCTCAAATAATTTGCCTGTTATTAATTTTAAGACAACTTTAGTAAATTAAAACTTTTGGTAACATTTACAGGGTAGTACCTTCTAGTTCCTCTAATGAATGCAAATGGTTGTTGCAAACATTCTGGCTGAGGGTGGTGGTTCTCTCTCTCTGCAGTTGGATTTTCATGTCACAACAACTTTGAAGCACTGATATGAGAATATTTAAATAAATAATTAAATGCATTTGATAATTGACTTTGGAACCAAATTTGTGATGGTAAGAACATGGTACAGCTGCCTAGACATCAGTTACTGTAATTTTGTTATGTGGCACATCTGTCTAACAAATATCTGATGGTCGTAATTGTGGACTTTACATGGAATTACTTTGCATCCGTATATCCTTCAGTTTACTAGTTCACATAGTTACAGGAATAATTACTTTTGAAAGGTCTATACTGGTAAATTGGAAATTTATTTTTATCTTTTGTTGCACAAGAGATTTTTTTTTTCCATCAAAATATCCTCCTTGATGAATTATTTAGTTGGTGAGTCCTCACTGTACACGCGTGTGGAATAAAACCTTTCATTTGTATCAATCTTAGCAATATCCAGGTAAAATTATAGGAAATCTACCAAGGACTGACCAAAAAACTCAGATTTTTGTTTCTCCCCCCCCTTTCCTCTGTCTCTTAGCATAATTGCTGCTTCTCTTGAACCTGTATGGGTGCTACTCGATATTGCTGGATCTGCAGATAGTTCAGTTGCTATGACGTTCACGTGATGCTGTAACAGATGCGTATGGTTCATTAGATTAATAATCTAGATCTAATGCTTGGTCTAGCATTTATTTTTGGCCTTTCAAGTAAATGAGTTGTTCAGGTAAAAATTGATTCTTTTTTTTTTTTTTTGTCTTTTACACATGGTATTTTAGCCAAAAAAAGGGGGCTGGGTTATTTAGACCCCCCCATGTATTTTGGAGCTCTGTTCAATGATGAGAAAAACAGTGCAACAACTGAGAACCTGTGCAGTAGGTAATGGAGAAGTGGAAAGAAAGAAAATGCAAAACAGATGAGATGAAGGAGCAGGAAGAGAAGAAAAATTTATCAGCTTCAATTATAGAAATAATGAGCGGAGTCATTCAGCATTTGTGTTGACATGCCTGCCGTCTGCAGGCTCGGTTACCCTCTTGCTTATTTTTAATTGAAACCAATTATAAGAATTCGATTTTAACAAATACCCAAGTAATTTGATGCCGTTTCTCTCAGAGTTTGTCTGCGAAAATCAAAGGTGCGCAGAAGCGATGTTCCAAATCAATTTTCGATCAGAAAATGAAAAAAAAAAGAAAAGGGGGAGAGGGCCCCTCTGGGTAGAATGGGTGCACACCCACTTTTAGAGGTTAGACTGCAACCTGCCATCATTGCAGACTTTGCTGGAGTTTTCATCAGCGTGTCACCTCCAGTGATGAATACTTTAATACGTAGGCCACTAAAGAAATGTCGGTGCCAAGCTGAGCGTCTTGCACAAGTTTGTTAATTCCGTTTTTATTCTTTTTTTAAATTAACGCCCTCGAGTAAGGAAACCCATTGTGGCGGTAGACAAACTGAGCAAGCTACAGTCAAAGGTCTGATATCAGTTATTGAAATAGCTTTTTTTTGGAGCAACAATGCCAGACATTCAACAGAACCAAATGATGGCGCTAAAAGAAAGAAAGAAAAAGTCTGAGTTTTGCTCAGCCTTTGCTAATTTTAAATTTTGGTTTCATCTCCACATTTTCCAAAATAACCCAGAAGGCAGGTTTAAAACAATTATTGGAAGGGTTGGTACAGACATGAGGATGAGGTTGCTTTAAGATTTGCAATTTCTGTACACATTGTATTTAATTAGCGTTTTAATGATGTCATTTGCAAATAAATAAATATTTAAAATGATATTATAACAGAAGCATAAAATGGGTTGGGGATGAGGCAAGAAGCAAGGATTTCTATTGTGCTCGTTTGACTGCTGTTTCTCCAAAATTCTGGTAACTCTTGGGTCCAAGTCTCTGTCCTGTATTTGTATGATTAAATAAAAGCAAGTATCCGTATTCTGACAGATGTTATGAAATTACAAATAATTGAATTAATTGCCAACTGCAGTTCTGGGTATTATTTGTCTTTATTTATTTATTTTTTTAATATAGAAGTTCATCCATTTCACATACATAATCTGGTTTGGCTCATGACCTTGGCACCTGGCAGCTGATGAAGCTGAAACTATCAACTTTTGGATACTTCCTGGAGCTGAAAGGGATGGTGGTGTTGTGTGTGTGTGTGTGTGTGTGCTGTAACGATGTAGGCAATGGTTTTATTTTTATAAAAAAAACCTTTTTTTTTCCTGTCCATTTTCTAACATCCCTGGTGGTTGGTTTGTTGTGGCTTTGCAGTGGTAGAGATGGACAGAGACAAAAAAAGGTGAGCATTTCTTTTTGGCTTTTAGCCTCCCCCATCACTGGGAATCTGCCTACCCGCTTCTTCCAGGGGAGAGGGGGGACTTTGTTTTAACTCTTAAAGTTCTAGTTCGTTCTGTACATTTATACTGCTGGTATTAACTTTTGAAAAGAAGAAAAATCGACGCGTGTAACACTATGGGGGCGATTCAGTACGGTGGACAGTTATTACCTTCCTTTATTCTTAGTGGGATGCTGCATTTTTCAGACTAATAAACTATTCAGGTGAATATTAAGTTGCTTTCTCAAAATCCCAGCATAGTGCTGTATGGCTTCCTGGAACAGTTCCTATGCAGTTCCAGTTAACTTATTGATAATGGTACAACTTTTGTTGTCGTCGTCCTATTGTCTGAGAGTTGGGTTTTCTTTTTTAGAGTCAGTTTCAAACCTGGATTAGCTGTCCAACTGCTATAATGTTGCAGTGGCAGCCTTGTTTCTGACATGGACAACAAATTTGTAAAATAAGGGAGAAAAAAACCGATTTTTGACAAAGATAGCGCCTTAATGGTAAGAGATCTGCACCGAGGATATAACACATTTAATAGTAGTATGGAAAATGTTTCCTGTATTGACATGTTAGTACTATTATATAGTGAATCAGTTTCTCTTCAGGATAACCATGATGATAATGGCAGATAAATGTAGGTTCGTTTGTTAAGCAAAGGTCTGTACTAATTTTTTTTTTCTTTTTAACCCTTCACCTGGCTAGTTAAGAAAGTTATTGCTGGCTTTGAGAAGCAAAATGAGATAACCTATTGAAACTAACCACTGTTGCAAAGAGATTTTGGAACGTACGTAAAATAAAAAAACATATATTTGTTGACACATTGCAATGGTGTCGAGCCCAGGGTTCTTAATGGTGGTGTTTCATTTCCTACTGAAAGGGGGGGACACCTTTCCAGCTTGTGCTGAGTTAAATCTTAAACTGTGGTGGTTTTTTTTACCCTTCAGATTTAATCATTGGTACTTTTGGTTACTCTATGGCAGCGTATGTTTGAAAGCTTTCCCAGGCTCATGATTTCATCTTTGTGCCAGGAATTGGAAGCAGCCCAACGGGGTTGACACAGGTTTGGTTTTTAGGTGTCTCTTGATTCTACACTTGTTCACATGTTGCCTGGAACCAATATCAAGAGGAGGAGATCTATCTGAGGGAAGAAGGAATCTGCAATAAATTTAGTGAAATTCCTCGGTTTTCTTCCATTTTTTGTTTCTCTCTAATAGTGCAAAAATGGATGCCATACCGAAATCGTACTGAGTTTTGTAAGGATTCAGTAGAGGAAAGAAAATAACACTTGAAACCTGTGACAGGGTTAGGGTGGGGGGAAAGGAGAGTGAGAGAAAAAGAGAGAAGGGGGGCATAAGTGGGTGATGGAGAAGCAGGGGACAGATGAAGGAAAAAAAATCGCATCACACAAGAATTCTCACCTCCACCAGGCTCAGCTTGGGACGCGTTTTAATTTTTGGCAGATTTATTGTGGGGGTGCTTGAAATTAAAATGTAAAAAAAAAAAAGAAAAATAATAATAATTTTGATGTTTTTTCAACTTTCTGCTCCGTCAGATGATAGCTGTGGTCTTAGTGAACTTGTTTGTCGGCCTCTGGATAGCACAACTTGGATAAGTGGGTGTAAGGAGGATGTACTTTGATGGTATATTTACCGAAGCTCATAGGAGGTGTGGCCAATAAGCGATAGGGGCTCAACAGTCATGTGAGATGTGTGAAATGGGACTCGATGGCGAAAGGGAAAGGACCGATCAGTTGGAAAGTCTTAGTCTCTAAAGTAAAAAAGAATAAAAGGTATTCTTGCTCTTCCATTTTGTTTTCTGTTATCGCTGTCCAATCACGCTGAACCATAGTTCTTCCCATTCACTTTCCCTTGTAGACAAAGCGTTTATCTGCAATTTTCTCTGATTCGAGTCTTATACCTGTGTATAGAAACCCACCTGACCAAAACTGTAAACAAAACACTGCCTACTATAAAACAGCATCCATTTATCATTATCACACAGAAATAAATATTTAAAAAATAAGAAAGGAAATGATGGGTAATATTTTTTTTTTTTAAAAAAAACTCATTTATTACACCCATAGCAGTTTCATTAATGAAACATGAGGGGGACACTTGCAAAATTGTTGGGAGGGGCAATAACCCAGTGTGGATTCATCCTCGTGCATATTTGATCTCTGGTATTGTCAGCTTAATCAATACAAAAAAAAAAGTTGTCTGTCCTTCTCCTCCTCCTCCTCCTCCTCCTCCTCCTCCAACTCTCCCATTTTAGGAAATGTGTGGCATGAAGGACACCACCAAAAGAAATGATTTTAATCTAATCTTTCCACGGGGAAACTGGCTCTGCTCTGAATCAGAATTTTAATGGAGCTTGGATTTGAAATAGATTTTTAAAAAAATGTAAAGGAAAAAAAATTTGCTCTGCTTTCAATAGGACAAAAAAGTGGGGGCTGGTGAAGGGAGGAGACAGGAAGATTTGTCTCTCATCAGCCCAAATATATCATAATTAATTTTGCTAACATTCTCCAGTATTAAGAAAACAATCTTCATTTAAACCTCACGCTGAGTATATTAAGTTCTTCATGGGTCTAATGAATAACCAACAGTTCTTTTATTCTTTTTTCTAAAGAAATAATTAACTTTTGGATGTTCAGTTTAGAATTCAGAGAGTTTCATTTCCATTAAAAGCTCTGGCCTGGGATCTCTTTGTTCCTGGAGCTAGATCCTTATTTTTAACATTTTAAGGTAAAAGGGCTGAATTATATTAAACTATTTTGGTGTTATGCGCTAGTGGCCTATGGCTCAGAAAGAATTCAGGATTGTGTACATTAGAAAATAGAAGAAGGAAAAGGGATTTAACCCTCCATATACCACATTAGTTTTTTTACCTTACTTATAATACTTTGCTCTCCAATACAGAAGTACTAGTTACTGTTTTTGTAGTCAAAATGCTGAATGGGTTTGGAGCAACATACAAAACTGTTGTTATACTAATGGAAGGGTAATAGGGTGCAAAAGGGTTAGAAAAGAGAAAAAATGTAGTTTTCTGTACTTTGGGTGAAGATAATTTTCACATCAGTAAACATATTGATGTTGTTTTATTTGATCATCACTGTAAAATATATTTGGTTAAGTATAACTAATTTATCTTTATCTGAATGTAAGATTCTGATAATTGATAATTGCTTTTCTTCCTTTAAGAATAAACAGCATAAGCCTAACTTGGCACTGAATTAAATTATCTTTCATCTGTCTTATGTCTTATGCAATGAATTAATAATGCTGCCATTTGCTTGTTACTTCTCATACAAGAAACCAATGAGGGAAAGGTGATATCTTTACATTTGCAAGAGCACTATTTGGTAGCATGCCATATGGGAAAAATAGGTTGTAAATAAATATTATCAATTTCTGTTAACAGATGCCATTAAGATACTGCCTGGGAAGTGTCTGGATTCTATCATGTGGAAACTAGGCTTTGGTGAGGTTCCAGATGGCTTCTTTTAAATGAAAACCTAGGATTTCCAGCCAATTCAAATGATCACAAGCAGAAGAGTGGATTTTTTGGAGAATAAAGTGTCAAAGGGTTAATTACATATAAGTATTTTTCAGAGATGCAACTGTAGAGCAACAAATGAACAGTTTGTGATTTTGTTTTGACTAAAGAAGTTTATTTTAATGAAAAAGATAATAGAAAAATGGTAAAGCAACAACAACAAAAAATGCTTACACATTGAATTGGTTGCGGTATAATTACCCTTAAAACAGGAAAAAGAGTAATTTTAGGTAGGGTTGTGCATAATTTTGGCCACATGCTGCCAAGTCTCCAAATATGCACAATCTTTTTTGTGGAGAAGGTGAGAAACACCAGTTTGTTATCCCCTGATAAAGGATGGGAAATGCCATATTCCCCTTGGCTGAGTTAGAGCCTTTGGTGTGGAGGGGGTGTGTGTGTCTTAATGACAGACATGTTTATATTACATTCAGTGGATGTTTCTTTCATTACTATCTATTTTTGTTTTCTTGGCTTAACGCTCTACTTTTGTCACTATATGGAAGGCTGTGATTATATTTTTGACATGGGCCAGCAGTTCATCTTTAACTTTGACATAAGCCTGCCCACTCAAAAAAAATTTGGTATCCCAAGAAGTTGCAAAACAAAATATTAGTAATAAAAGTAATTTCACTAAATTTTGGTTTTTTTTTTTTTTTTTCACGTTGTCTGTGGAAGGAATAACTACACTGCATTTTGATGCGATTATTATATTGAGTTTAGACACCGACTCTCTGTGATGGTTTCTTTGACTGACAATAGGCCATTTCAGTAACCTGATTTGCCATTCTTTGCACGTGTTTTTTGCAATTTTTTTTATTATTTAAAAAATTTCTTTTTACCCTCTAACAATTATTATTATCTTTCAAATGCTTTGAGATAAATGAAATTATGCAGTTATCTAAAGCAGGAGTTCACTTTTCTTCCAGCTGAAACAGTGCTCTTGCGAGTGGACTATCTTTGTTTTTTTTTAAAATCATTAAAATCATCCAAAGATGCAACTTTAATTAAGTTTTAATTCATCCCTTTTCTTCTGTTTCGTACAAAGAGGTGAAAAACTTTAATTCAGAATTCAAGTCATACTCCTTGACAACCGGTAAAAGAAAATTATATTGTAAATGTTCAGTGAATATGAATTTTCTCCATCACCTGCAAGTACTTGCTTTCAGTATTCATCCCGTTAAAGAGATTATGGCATTTTTCATTTTCTGTTTATCCGCGTGAAATTTAATTGCATTCCTTTCAGGCCGATGCTAATTGGATTTTTTGTGCTTTTGTGACTGAAAGATGCTGGCAAATAAACGGCCTTTCACCATTGTTCGACCACAATTAACATACACTGCCCACCCAATTTATTACGGCTGGGCCACCCATGTTTGCTGTGCACTTACGAAAACAAATGAAAGATTGCATACAGAGGGAAGTGTGTGTATGTGCGTGTGTGTGGGGAGGAGATTGTTACTTAGGATGGTCAAATGACATTTTCTTCTAACAGGTTGTCATTCGTAATGTTGGTTCTGCAGTGACAAGTTTTGTAAAATTACTCAACTTTTCCTCCTCAGCACCAACTGTGAATTGTACATGTGTGAAAAATGGGTTGGTTTTATGTTAATAATTTGGCTTTACTTTCTTGGGTTCACCAAATATCATTCTGACCTTATCGCTTGGTGACTGGAAATTTTGAGTAACCATATGGATATCGTGAGTTTCAGCTCTACGCCCATGAGCTATTTAAAAAATTTGTCTACTTGAAGGATTTTATTTCTCAAAAGATGCTCTGTTTTGTTGGAGATATTTAAAGAGTTGTGTTCTTATAATTGTTTTTTTTTTTTAGACAATATTTAAATTCTTTAATAGATTCCCTTGAGTTATTTCCATGGCTACAACAATTACCTTTTTATTTTTTTTTTTATAAACCTACTTTTGTTGTTCTTGTTGTTGGCACAATGGGCTGATACTGGACAGTGCATTGCTCTAGGTGGCCAATGGGAGAATTTTCCAGAGTGGGCAGGGTGTTGTCTTGGCAACAGTAATATCCTAGAAACTCTGTCGGATATAGTTTATTTATTCAATTATTACCTCTTTGTTGTTTTGGTCTTGTGACCTTGCCATTGTAATCCACCACGGATTTTGGTCAGGAAATTTCATTTAAATTTGATTGAACATCCCTACCAGAATCTGCATCAGCAGCAAGAATTTCAGTCAAACAAAAGCGAGCAACTTCAAGAGATTTACAAGGCCACAATAAGAGGGCTATTTTGAACTCCCCACCCTACTTAGTTTTATTGGTCACCGATCTAGAGAATAAACATCCATTTCAGAGATCGCTCCCCATCCTCCTGGGTTTGGACTGTTTTTAGTCTTCTCTATGTTGGTGATGGGGCCTATGATTTCATTTGCAACTATAATTTTTACAGCTTTTTCAGCCCTTGATGAGACCTTTAATTAGGTAAGTCGTCATGTTAATTTGTGCCAGTTGTTTAACCACCTGAGCCATCAGCCAGGTGTTGTTGGTTGGAAATCATCAGCACAACTCTCTTCTCTTCAACTTTGATTGTTTGGTAATACGTAATAATTTTTCTTTTATGGCAACATTATTTATCCAGATTAGTTTACAACTAATAATTTTTCTTTTATAAAAAAATAAATATTTAATTACTACTTTGATAATTCCCTATACAGCATCCAGTAAAACAATTTTTTTTTCTTCAAAAATTTAGTTTCTGTTCTCATTTTGAATTAAAAAAAAAAAACTCTTGTTAACTTATTAAACTAATTAATAGACTTGGTTACTTCCATTTTTTTATGATTTAGTTATAATTCAATACATTTATAAACTAAAATAAACGTTCTGGAATCTAAATTTGAAAGGATGATTCCTTTTTCTTTTGAGATTAATAAAATCTGGCTTGCCTCGGTACACTGCTGCCAATTGGGTGGTACATCCTATAAAGAGATTTATTAATTGGTGTTCTTTAGTGAAAAATGAATATCTATTTTGAAATATTAAAAGCTCATTTTTCTGTTGTTGGTAATCTTAGGTTTGCGTTCTTTGTTTGCTCTGTTGATGGATCGGAAAACATTGACCAGTTGTCTGGTTCGTGCACTCAAGATGAAAGGTTTTGTTAGGGTGATTAGTTTGACCAGAAGATGGTTTGTTTAAAGTGGGAAATTTTTGTTGCAGTTTTATTACAGTACCGGCGGGGATTTTAATTTAAAAATTAGTAATTAGCATAAAATGAACTTTTGCATTATCGTCGGTTTCTTTGTTATAACATTCTTAAAGGGAGATGTTGTCAGGGGAGACTTGTTGTTCTGCCAGCTACTCTGCATTATTGGTATAAGTCCATTCATAACTTTAAGTGTTTTTTTTTTTTTTTTTTTTTTTGTAGTCCGGAAAACTTTTTAAGTATAGAGATTGAGAAACTGAAGTCTCGCACAAAGACCATAATAAAACAGAAATAATAGTGGTATGTCTATACTGTGGCGTCAAGTACAAACAAAACGCTAGATAAAATGACTGCTTGTTGTGAGGGTGGCCAGCCAAGGGGCTGGGGCCCACAAGTTTGATTCCCAGTTGGAATCGACTCGGATCTGTGTAACCTCCCTGGCGCGCACTTTCTTCTCGTTCTTCTTCACTATCTGGTCATGTGGATTTCCTCTGGGCGCTTTAGTCACTTTTCATATCAAAAAAAAAAAAAAAAAAATTCTAATGGGACTTTTCCTTTGCGGCATTACAGTTCTCTCATCGGGGTTGTCTCCCTGTTTCCGATCACCCGTGCTGGTTGGTCAGTGCAGCCAAAGAGTATCTCTGATGTTTGAGACCTCTGACCAAGACTACTCAATAACTGTTGAGGAAAGATCAAGGGAGATAATAATATGGTTCTAACCATGCATGTTTATAATTCAAGTTATTCTTCTGAATTCTACTGTAGCAAAGTATGGGTCTTGTTAGACTGTAGGAGAAGCTCAGGTGTTTGAAGAGAAACCCACTTGTCAGGGGCTGACTTTTGTATCTGCCATTCATGTGCCTGTTGAATTAAACCAAGCTGGTTTTCTGCTATTTTGAATTCTAATGTTGATCTATTCAAGATGCTTTCAATTAATTTGAATTTTCACTTTCACGAGGATGTTACATTGTTACTGCCTGTTTCATGTAGGACAAGTTTTTGCACTAATCGCTGCTAGATATATTGTTACTGTGATATTACTTTGGATTATGCACTTCATTTGATATTCATCAACTTCTGATAACAACGGAAATTGTCTATTGTTGCTTAGTTTCAGCCACTTCATAGAGCAAATATTGAGAGCACTATGGTACGTGCACAGATGTTCATTGGATTAATTCTCTAAAGATAGATGGTTATTTGACTGCCAACCAGGAAAGTTGGTCTCTGTTGATACATTCAAACAATTTCATCATCTAGCAAATTGTAACCTAATCTGTTTAAAAACAGCAAATCTACAGCTACAGTGGTGATAATCCAGCATTATGCTTGCACGAAGAACTAACACAGTGCTCTTGGGGCGAATAAAATTGTGGCTGGTTATATTGTACAGCTGGTATTTGCTCAGAAAATAGGAGAATTGGAACGTATTCAATTGATCCAAGTATTTCACAGAAGCATGGCTTGAATATTTAAAAAAACAAACAAACTGATTTTACCTACCACTCCCCCCCTTTTTTCTTTCTGTTATGCTTAGTTTTTTTTTTAGGTAACTCAGGTTTGGTATTTAGAAGGGTAATAATTTTAAAATGCAACTTTATAATCATTTTTTTTTCTCTCCAGATTTCTCTTTGGCTGTTTAAGGTGAAAGGTTCTGGTTTTTACCCACAAAAGGAAATGTACTTTAGTGAAAATTCTGGTAACTTGTCAAAGGTCAGGTGTGACTGGTTTTTACAACTGTTGTCAATCAAACACAGTTTTGTTCGCAACCTTAATTCAAGTTAAAAGGAGGAGAGATCTACTCCAACAGAAAAGGAATGGGATTCAGTACCTCAGTGGCATAGGGCAAGCAGCTTCCCTCCCCCCTTTATTTCAAATTTACATTAACATTAAGAACAGTATCTATGAGACACTAAAGAAGGCAAATTAGCCTGGTCTGTGCCTGTAGAAAACCACGGATGCTACATCAATGGATGCTGCATCATCTGTAGATGCTGGTGTTCTCTTCATAGCGCACAGAACAAATGGCTGATGACTTCTTGAAAAGTAAGGATATTAGAAGAAAAAATTCCGGTGGGATTAGGAATGAATGGAACAGATCACCGCAAGACCGAATAGTTAAACTAAATTTCGTTCTTACATCTGTGGTGATGTTCTTAACTTCAGAAATAACGACAGTAATTCTTTATTGCTTGTATTATCATGGTCCAAGGGTTGGATGAATGAGTAAATTTCTACTTAGCACGCCATCTGGGATATAAAGTAATACTACCTGGTAATTTGGGCACTGGGATAAACGCGTTTCTGGGGTCATGTGCGAAGCTTAAGGGTCACCAGGGTCATAGCCCCAGCTACCAACCCGTAACAAAAATTCATCAAGTTGAAGTGCAGTAAACAAACTTAATAATCTTTGGCCACGGAGATGGCTCCCTTTGTGGAATTTGTTTAGGGGAACATTGATCAAATAAAATTCTGCCTAATTATTGTGTTTCTGAGCCTTGGGACTGCGTTGGTAAGAAGATTGGAAGAGCAACACAGAATGAAAGGTTTTTCATGTTTACTCAGAACAGCCATAGGTGCACCGGGCACTAACTGCGAAGGGCTATACAACTCTTTTTTTTTTTTAATTTTGTTTTGCTTTTGTTTGTGTTCTGAAAAAAAAAAAAAATGTCTTAAATCTTTATGGAATTTTCTTGATAATGTGTATGGATGTATAAATATTGACCTAGAAGCTCTGTTTACTGACTACGTGTATATCTAATATGTATGAGAGAGAGAACAAATTCAACTGAGTCTAGCAGCGGTAATGAAAGTGGTGCTTGGCTGTGTTAACAATGACCAAGAATGCCCCTTTTTTTGTCCTTTGGCTGAAATAGCACAGACATATTTATTCATCGATTGTTCCGTCATCATGAATGAACACAAATGGCTTTGTGATCTCTCTCTCTCTCTCTCTCGCTGTGTCGCTAAAATGTTTGGCTTTCTTAATTTATAAAAAGAACTTGTTTCTGATAATTATGCTTAATTTAAAATGGCTGAGTACTTTCACATTACACACCATGTGGCTTGATTTGGATTGGTTAGTCTTTTAAAATAGCTAAAGTATGTTTTGTCTAAATGTAATCTCAATCCAGAAAAGTCGAAGTAAACACATACATGCACATATATATAATTGTATAAGCTGTGATGCTTTCTTGCCTAATTTATGTAAACTGAAACTGCGTAGATAATTCCCTGGAGAGGTAGGACGTGCATCAATCTTTCTGTGATGAGTGCCACTGTCTGAAGGTTAGGGAGGAGAGTGAAAACTGAATAAAAAATCAGATTAAACTTTAATCATCAGATTTGATGTTTCTTTGCGATTCACAATAGATAGATAAAGAAATGTTATTTTATGTTAATAAATATTAAGGATGAAAAGTCAGGGGGGGGCCATGAAGTTCACAATGTTCTTTCACTCTCAAATTAAAGATGTAACATTGAGGGACATGCAAATAGTATTTTTTGTCTATCATTTGTACAGAAGCACACTTTTGTTCAGCATGTATGATTGTTGCCTACCTGCCATTTATTTACCTGTTAGAGATGTAGTGTAGTCATGGATGTCATTGAAAAGGAATGCTGGAATATTTAAGAATTTTTTTTTAGAATTGAAGAACATTAACTTCATGTGTTTACATTTGAGTTTAGGTCTCCATAAAACAGTACATCCAAAACAGAAACTTTGTGATGTGTAACTGATGTAGTTTCCATAGGGGGGTTCATCTGCATATTTCATAGTCGGCTTGACATGCATAACCTTTCGGGCTAGTCCAAGCATATCCCATGGCAGTTTACGGGGCATGTTCAAAATTTTCAGCTGAGGGTTATTTGACTTGCTCCAAACATGACTCTCTACCAGTGTTCTGTATCACTGGTTCTACCTGGCTTGGCTCCCCCCTCTACTAAACCAGGTATGGGCCGCATGGATGATTACGTAACTGTATAGTGATAAAACGTTACCATTAAACTTAATAGTCTTGGCATAGTTTCTGTCGTATGTATTAAAATTGTCAAACATTTTGGCTGATGATCATGCAATCCAAAGATGGTGGTCATTGGTATAATCAGATTTGATAATGTGACATGGTGGGTAAAAAAAATTGGCGATTTCTTGGTCATGGGATACGTGGTTGATCCCTAATTAGTCTTAAACCAGAGTTTTTGTAGCTTCATTGATTAGTTGAGAGGTTACAATTTCTACTTCATTAATTATTAGGTGTTGGATGCTGTGTGTGTGTGTGTGTGCTTGCTTGAGTTTTACATAAGAAAACTAATTTTTAAAAAATTTTAGTAAATGAAACATTAAAAAAAATAGCTATTTTACAATTAAAAGATGTTTATTTTAAGTTTTTTTTTTTTTTGGATTTAGTATATTTTTGTTTGTTTGTATCTTTGAGAGTTTCCACACATTTCCAGTAACCCTGTTCAGTGTCTTTCGACTGAAACTGATCTATAGAAATGCTGTGAATCATGGCCACTTTAACCTTTATTTCGTGGCTATCACCATGGAAACACAATCAAACAGATTGTCGTTACTTTAATCACAAAAGTTTGCTGTGTTTGATGCAAGATTTCAAAAAAAAAAAAAAAAGAATAAGAAGAAGAAAGGAAAAATAATAACGAATTTATCAATTTATTCTGGCCTGATCCTCCATAGGGGCTAAAATGTAATATTTGGTGCTTTAATAGAATTCTTGCTGCTCTCATCCATCAATGTACTTAGTTGATGGCATGGAGTTCAAATAATGATTGTGGTTTCTAAAAGTATTCCTTTTCTTTTTTCAACAGATTGCTTTTAGTTTAAATGGTTTCTTTGATCTCTCCAAACTCATTTACCTAGATGTATATGATGTGGTGAAGAAAAGCATTATGAAATGTAATAACAGGCAGTGTTACCTGCTTGGTCCTACCATGATCTTTTTCCCAGATCAAAGCCAACCGCTAGCTGGCTTCCAGCTGTCCCGACTCGCCTCTGAAATTCACTTAGCTGACCAGTTGAACTGCTTGAGGTTAGCTTCTGCTGCTGAGCAGTTTACTGCCACAACGGCTCTTGTTGATGAACCACGGTGCAGGTTGCGGCACCAAGATAATACGTGAACTACTTCTGTGTTGGGAGAACTGAGGAGCACCAGTAAGTATTCATTAGCCAGAGAAAACAGAGGACTTGTTAGCGACTCAAAAGTCTGATGGCTAGGATTTGCTGAATGTTGCAAATAATAACTGATAATGGAAAGAAAATTCATTGCTGCTGATGATCCCAGTAAAGTGCTGCACAAGGGATGTTTGGCTATGTGCACGCTTGCATCTACATGTTTCACAACTGCTTATCCATCAATCGCTATTAACCTGGCCTCATAGAAGTTCGCAAATTGGACTAAAACAATAAAAAGATTTGTCTGCCCCTAAGCTAGTTTAGGGTTGCTGATTTTTTTTTTGTACTATAAGTGACTTAAGTTTGACTATTTAGCATCTCTGGAACCACACCACGATCCAATAGGGGGTAGGATTCTACTTTGAAACTTAACTACCATTCACATGCAAATTCATTCTCTCTTTCCCCTTTTAGTTATTCGCTCGTTTTGTGATTTGCTTGAAGATGTTTGTTTTATCCCTGTTTGTGGAGCACGCACGCACACATACACACACACACACACAAAATGTCGGTCAATCCAGTGGACTTGGTTCTCGATTCTCAGTCACCACGGTTGATGTCCAACTGTAGTCTTGGTTTGAAATGGCTTTTAAGCATCTCGTACAATTCTCCGCCACTGTCTCCCCCCCTCCTCCTCAGGGTGATGCTGCTGATAAATGCTTAGGCCCACACCCTCTCAAAGGACCTCGTTAGCCGTAGCCAGTGTTGTGGTATTTCACAAATGCTCAATCATTGATTTTGTTCATTTTTTGCATACTCACCAGGTGAACCTTCCACTTATCACCTTTTGTTTGGCGGAGTTTTCTGTTTTTTCATCTTCCAGACAAATGTTTTCCCCCGCTTAGCGTAGAACCTCGGTGTGTGTTTTCGTTTTGTTCTGAAACGGCCAACACGAGAGTCCAGTTTGTATCATTCCCCCACACCCCACCTCACCCCACCTCATTGCTTTAAAGGAAACCCCAAAAATTTATTTGTAGTGAATACATCATGTATAATAAATTAGTTGCCACCCTTGGTATTTTCATGGGCTTCACAACAAATCCAGGAACGTGATTTCCATGTTTTTCCTTGTGCTCATGCACTTGGGAATAGTAATGCGTAAATGATGAGCTGTTGCTTGAGAACGTGATGAACATAAAGCATTTCCTCCTTAGGTCTCCTCTGCCCCTCCTTCCCTGATGGTGAGTCACGAAGCAGCAAGAAACATTTTACAGTGCAGCAAGCAGTGACACAAGTGGCACTTCGGAAATGATTGAACTGGATCATCAACCTCTCTCTCTCGGAGCAGTGCTGCTTGAGCGATGTTTTGCAAGAAGGTAATTTGTAATGTCAAAGACGTACGTGCAGCCCATGAGGTTTTGGCAACTCCACGCTATGTGCCCAGTCTCAACGAGTTAAACTAAACACACGAGAGCGTTGGAAATCTGTTGTCATGTGAAAAGTAAAAGGAGAAATAAAAACTATGTAAAGAAATATTGTTGGTAAACAATTTTTGTCAGAAAGATGTTGTTTTCTGGAGGAAATAGCTTAGTCTTTACTTTTTTTGAAAAATTCCAGAAGATAAACACTTTTTTCTTTAAAAAAAAAAAAAAAGATTACTTCAGCGCAGTAGACATGAGTTTAATTGATGAAAGAAAATGCTTTAATGTTTACAGTGGATGATAAACAAACAGTAAGCAGCTACCGGATCCATGGGAAGATGACCTAGCACATCTGTGATCTGGTTTCTGACTTTGGATGCTTGGACACCCACACCAGGGTAATAATAACAAGCTGAGTTAACTTGTGAAGTTTGTTTCATCAACAGCATCTGAATTAAACATTTTTATATCGTACACGCTAAAGTGAGGTGTTCTCTTAATGTCGGCCAACTTTTGTGTTAAAAAATAACCGCTTAAAACTATAATAATATGTCCCGGACTTGCCGACGTTTAGGCTTGTGCATGAGAACACCTAAGAGGGGTGACAAGGGTCAGCTGCCCCACCCTTTTATTCATGCCTACCTGCATGTGTGTGTG
Organism: Nautilus pompilius; assembly: GCA_018389105.1. Lineage (NCBI taxonomy): Eukaryota > Metazoa > Mollusca > Cephalopoda > Nautilida > Nautilidae > Nautilus > Nautilus pompilius. The sequence continues at coordinate 2,161,287 of JACATO010000648.1, read as the reverse complement.
TGTGTGTACGCACATTGTTTGGGGGAGTTAAACATTTTCTATTTTCAATTCACTTTGTTTCATTGGATTTCTTCATTTGTGATCTTGGCCTAAACTTCATTTTAGATTTTTATTTATTCATTACTTTAATTTTAGCTTCACTTTACATTTCCCTTTCTGTTTCAAGCTTGTTTTTTTAACTTAAGATTTTACTACAGTTCATTATACACAAAACACACCAAAGGGAGACAACCTACTTTTGCTTACTGAATGTAAACTCCAAGAAATGTTAACTTTATACAAAATTTTACTATCAAACTTGTAATGTCACTTATAGTAATAACTACTATTAAAAATAGTACTTTGTGCTTTTTTAACACAGAGATAGTATTGGAAAAAAATCAATAAATACACTTCCTTTATTTTTAAGGGTTAGACTGGATTTAAAAAGAATGGGACACACTAATTTAACAGAACAGGAAATAAAGTGGCATCAGAATCAGGGTTCATGTACTGGGTGATCATAGGGTTAATTTCAAACCGTTGTGTAACAGAAAGCAGTAAAAGTACCAAGTTAGTAACACCAGTTTATTAGAACAAAACTTTATTAACATTTTTTCTGAACTGGCTTAACTTGATGTGTTTACGATGATCATGGCGCATGGCCCACAGATCCAGTCTCCTCAAATGGGGCTGATAAACATCTGTTGAGGAAAGACGTGCAGAGCTGCCCCTTTATTACATTTACTGCCATTTAAAAAAAACAAAACAACAAAACAACCAGTTGTGTAAGCTTATATACAGAGGTGTGGGGGGGGGGGTGGGTGCCAGGTGATGTTGTATAGCTTAGTTGTTTCCAGCAGCAAAATCTTCAAATTTTACGAATCCTCCCCCTAAATGTGTCACAGTTTTGAGAATTGTTTGAGCAACCACCTGCTGAAAGTAACTTTATGGGCACCACACATTAGTAATAAAACTAACGAACGTGGTCAGTGTCCGAGTGACGACTTGTCTCTCTCTCTTTTTTAGTGTGTGTCCCCTACATATTTGTGTGTTAGGGGATCTCATGAATTTCACACCAGCTGGGGCTGTTTTGGGTTTTTTTTATTTTAAAAATATCGTTAAAAATGTTCAAAACTGCCAAAAGTTTTTTTTTCATTTTAATAAGTGAATCTTGGTATCCTTAATAGTATTTTATCAGCAGCACCGATTTGTTTTACCTGGCTTTGGATGTCGATGTTCAGTAAAAACTGAGTTCCACTGGCCCCTGCTCACCTACAACATTCTATGAAATGACGAGTATTGTGGTTTTTCTGTGTATCTCCACTTTCTCAGGTGACATGATTTGGATAAGAGAACTGTGAATCTAAACTAAATGTTCATATTCAGTATAACTTTGTTCATTCATCAGATTTTCTTCGTTTTGTTAAATGAGAACAATTCATTGGGGCGGACGGGATAAACTGATCAGCAGAGATGTTGGTGCGTGAAAAAATATGCAATGAAAGCTGTTGTGGTTGTGGGATGGATACCCTTGAATGCCATCATTGCTGAATATTTATGAAATAGTTGTGAATGCAGGTATTTCAGGGATAATTTGTCCCTTAACAAATTTTTAAGAAGGATAAATTGCAGCTGGTTTTGTGTCCGGTCACAGACTGTCTAAAGTTTCAAAAACCTGTATGCTACCTACTACTACTTCCTGGCAAATCACTTCAGAGTGATGATGGCACCTGATTATCAGAAATCATTTTCCAAAGTTTCCGATAACTCTAATAGTTATGTCCTACAGGTGTTTGTCATGTCATTAGTATTGTAAAACTCATCTAATCTAATCTAATGCATTTCTTTTTCCCAGGGGGGAAAAAAAAAAATTTTTATAACTTAGATCAAGCCAGCATGAAAAATGTCTGGAGGTCAGACCAGGCAATCCAAACTTTTCTAGTCTGTATTCAAGAATAAGATTCTGTGCTGCACTAATTGTTTGATCTGATCTGTCAATTTTTCTCCATGTTTTTGGTGTCCATGCTGGAACTGCTTAATACAAAAGTGGCTTCATCAGTGATAGCATGTGTATGACATTACCACCTTTGTGAGACAATTTCCCAGTGTTCATTATTGTTTTTTTTTTTTTATTATTATTACTTGATTGTCAAGCAGTAAGTCATTTCAACCTGTTTCACTTAGAAAATGTTAAATGCTGTTTGCCATCTGTGGAGAGGTTTTGAGTTGCTTTTCAAATCATCCCAGTGGCAACAAGTTGGAACATAACTGGACAGTCCATTAATAAGAAGGATGAATTCCTTACCAACCTCAGTATTGTCTGGCTTGTTGTTGGCATTTAGGAATAAGAACCCAGTTACTGACAGATGGAAAATATGTGACTTTATAACTTCATCCAGATGCCTCCAGCCAGTCAACAATCATCAAGGAGGGTTGCCTAGCTAAAATGATTTCTCCCCATACTGTTACACTACTACCACTATAAGAATGATGCAAGCCAGGATATGCAGCACTATATTGCTCTCTCCCTGACATACTGTACCCCCTACACACGCACACATGCGCACGCACGCGCACACACACACACTACCATTATAAACAAAACAACACAACTTTTACATGTAAACAAGTACAGTAACATCCAACACACACGATAAATCAGATAACAGACAGGATCAGTTCAATATTTGAAGGCCCTTACATAAGAATTAGAAAAAATTCCCCTAAAAGTTATTTTCATTTTTCCATTTAAAACTGATCGATCAAAGTCTCTGTAGATACAAGGTAATTGTTGATCTGCCTGTGTGTTGTTTGGTAATAATCACCAAAGAGAACCCAGCCATGTTGTGTATGACATGGTTAAAGAGATAAAAAATAGAAAAGTTTCCCTTAGCTTTCTTAGTTCATTCTTATGGAAATCAAAGATGTAGATTTAGAAAGATCTTCATGGTAGGAGATCAGAAATCCATAGGCAGCCATTGGATGACTAAAACTAGAAAAACATTAATTTGTTAGGAATAGTTTCCAGGACTTTCTCTCTCTTATGTGTATTATTGTTTACCTAATCACAATGTGTAGCAGGTCTGTCTTTTATATGAGACCAACTTTGATGCTGTTTGTTGGATGGAGATATGTGCTGCTGCTCAGAACATTTTGAAGGGTTTCAAAAGGATAATTTTATTTCTAACCTATATATATATATATTTTTAATGCTAATTGTGTTTATTCTGCATCCTTCTGTTACAGTCATTGACAGACTTTGAGTTACGGTTCATAATCCAACTGACTGTCGGGGATGGGGGCAGACAGACAAGACAGGGAAAAAACATTGGTAACTTTGGAAATTGACAGAATTATAGCGAGAAAGAATATTGTTTTTTGTTTTTGTTTTTTTTTTAAGAATCTTCAATGAACCGGTTTGGTCATGTCCTTCTGTTGAGTTTACTTGGAATTTAAAAAAACAAATATTTTTGTTTATCATTATCTGCAGAGTTGGTGCTCGTGGCAAGAGATTAGTGCTGCCACCGCCATCAATAGGAACACCATCCCAGGTTGGGTGGCCAGACCGTGTGTTTGTTTGTTTGTTTGTTTCGGTTAACATATTGCCCGCAGCAGCAAACGTTTTACACGATGACGAACTGGCTGCATAAATACTCCTCCTCCTCCTCCTCTTATCCATCAGAGTGATTTCAGCTAAAAAAAAACAAAAAGAAAAACCAAACAAAAAGTACAACGATCTCTCTTGCGGTGAGTCGCATCTTTTAATTTTGACGTTCCGACTGGAAAGCAGACAGCGGCGGCCACATTGTAATTTTATTACTCCATTAAAAAAAAATAATGGAAACGGTTCTTAAGGATGTGTTGAACATCACCAAGAAGTAGTTTTAGATTAATTATATTTCTGAAAAAACTACATCAACCATTTAATTGTTTCCGAATAACTAATCCAATAATAAAAATTAATTTTTTTTTTTTTTTTTTTTTTTAAAGAAAAAAAAAATTCTTTTAATTAAAGTTTGGTTATTTCAAATTAACTGGGAAGCTGCCATGGTTTACATAAAGTCTCCAGGAGTGGGTAAAATACAGCAGCAATATGGTTTTTTTAAGTTGATTTGCACCACCATCATCAGCATTAATTCCCATTACGAGCAATTTGACTTATTTATCGTTCTGTTACCGAAATCTCTGTTTACCATTGAGTCGTGCTGGAACGTGAGCCATGTTAAAACTTCTGGAATTAGTAACTCTTCATACAGTACAAACCTCCTTAATTACTTTAAAATCCTTGATGGATTCTCTCCTAATATACCAGTGGTGCAAGTCGTACAGCTTGAATAGGTCTGTGTATTAACAAATGCTCAAAATACTTGAAGACTTCAGGCTGAATAAAGAAAGTGTAATATGGACCAAGCACACACACACACACACACACACACCACACACACACACACCACACACACACTCCCTCTCTCATATGTTATGCATGGTTTTGGGGAATTTTTTGTGGTAAATATAAAAAAAAGGAAGGCTTTGATCACAAGCTTAAAATATTAATGTAAATAGGCTTTCTAAAAATTGTCTATAATGATATGTTAAAACATTGTAAAATAATTCATGTTGGTTTGAATGATCTAAAGTTCTCAATAAAGTTATTTTATTGTAGTAATATGAATGGTATGCTAAGTCAGTGGTATAGGTTGCTGTAAGTGCTAATTTTTGTTGTCATCAGGTGTTTGAGCTGTAATCCTATAGCCCATTTGTATGTGCATATTGTTTGTGCCCGGCTGTTGCTTCAGCTAGACGACAAACATCCTCATGCAGCAAGGCTGATCCAAGTTGCCTTAAAGCTGAACGATTATGATGTATTTTACTATTCAGTTAGATCTGATCTTATTCAACTTTATTGAACATGTTTGGGATGAACTACTGTTTCTCTTTGCTAGCATGTTGTCACATCAGAAAGCTATTGAGAGCTTGCTCTCACAACAGCATGGTAATAGTGAGACTGTTCATGCATTTGGGATGTAATATGTATACCATTCCATGAGCTACGTAGTCTGAATGCATGTGCCATCGCAAGAGTTGGATTTGAAATTAAAAAAAAAAAAAAAATGAATTTTTAATTATTTAAAATGCTATTTTAAGCTGCATTTTTTATGCTGTTTGTTTGTCTGCTAAGAGAAATGTTTGCTTATATAACATCGTGTACATTTTAGGTCACACAACTCCACTTCAGTTGTGACACAGTCTGGTTTTGGAGGAGTTTCTCTCCTCAACAATCACGACAGAAGGCGAGCAATTTTAATTAATTATTTATCTGTTTCTTTTCAATGAATTTAATATAAATTTTATTAGCTCTCGCTCTCTCTCTCTTTGTGCGCCAATCTTTGGTTTGGTTAATAAACACCAGGGGGTCCTCAGAGGAACTGCTTGCAAGCAGAATTCAAAGCACCGGATCTTTCTCCCCAAAAACAATTATATTCTGGTTTTGATGAACAAAAAATATATTAAAATTTGTCTTGCTGTGTTTGTTTATTCATTAGTTATTGATTGTTGGTGCCAGTCTTTGACTTGGTAAAAAAAAATCACTTGAACGAATTCAAGTGGAAATCTGAGTGGTCTGGAAAAAAAAGAGCTTTTGTTTGCTCGTAGTTAAACTGTGTGAATTCAACATGGGCCCGGTCTCCTCTTTCTGTTTGCCTCTACATGTCCAGGATGTATATCTGTTTTCAGCAGATGGTTTCATGTTTGTTTTGTAAATTATTATTTTTCTTTTTAAACCATCTGGTTTTAGCCAAGATTTTCGCTGTTGCTAAGTAGTCTGTCAACCTCCGTAGCATCGCGTTATGGAAAAATAAAATTTTTTTTTTTTTTATGGAAGCAGTGCAAAAGAGTCTTTCAGATTTGCTCCATCCGTAACTTGAAGATGCATATAGCGGGGATTTTGGGTGTTGAAATTGATAACATTCTCAGAAAATTCGAGTACTGAGCTTTGAAATGTCTTTAAATTGAAAATTGATGATTGCTACAAACAGTTAACTTGAAATACAGTTATTGTAAGCCATAAATTATTTTCAGTTTTTTTTTCATTGTGTGCGTGCGTGTTGTATCTATCGTATGCTAAAAAAATTTTTAATAAAGATTAATTTGAAAAAAAAATATGTAGTTTAAGAACTTGGTATGCAATTGGTTCTTAAGATGTATTTATTGCCAATTAATTTGAATTTATTCTGCTGTTCTCTCTCTCTCTCTCTCTCCCCCAGCATAAAAACTTGCCGATGTTTAGGAGAATGAGATGGCTTCTGACAGCAAACTGTTTGGAAGAAATATATTTACGATGGAAATTAATTTATTCTCTTGGGGGAAGTTTGTTTTAAGGTCAGCATCTTTTTCGACTTTGTCCATGCGCCAGTATTTTTCCAACATACCCTTCCCCCAACCTCCAAAACCCTGACTCCGCCTCGGTAAACAATATTTTTTAAGCACTTTAATGGATATTAATTTACACAGTTGTTTTAATTTCTCTTTTTCGATGGAGATCCGAGTTAAAAGACTTTTTTTTAAAAAAAAAAAATAAAAAACAACAACAACAACAACGAAGATTTCTTAGATTTAAACAGTATTTACCCACATAAAAGGGGGAGGTAACTTCGGTAAATGGACTAGCAGAAATTAAATTTTCTGTTTATGAGAAAACAGAATTTCTGATTTTAGCCCAAATTGGATAATTTTGAGAGTTCCCGTCTGTCGGGCACCGGACCATGATGATGATATCAAGAGCAGGTACTGTGTTTGGATGAAACTGGTTGTTGTGAGCCAGCTGCTGTAACTGATGATTTATCACACACACAGTAAAAGTCATACAAATGAACATAACTTTATTGAAAATTTATGTATCTCATCCAAACTTGTGTTTATGGACCAGATTCCTGGCAATAGTGCTAATTTGAAAATTCTGGACACGCGAGTGTAAAATGTAATAAAAATATGTTGTCAATAAATTCTTTTCTGAACTGCCAGTAAATGTACAAAATATTTTAAATTCCCAAACATCTAATGTCTTGTTTTTTTTTTTTAAATAGAAATTTCAGCTGAATTATGCCACTCAGTCTTGCTACAGTAGTTTAAGGAAGGAAACTCGGCTACTTTCTGTCATCTCATTTCCATAAAAATAAGAAAATTGTACATGCTATGCAAACCTAATTTTAATGAGGTATAAAAAATTACATTAAATTAATTTAAAAAAAAAAAATTTAATTTGTTTTGTTTTTGCGACATTCACAAATTTTAATTGTGAGGTCTTCGTAACTCAGATGGAGGCCAGACCGCGTGCCTCAACTGGTCTGGCTTAAATGGCGCAGATTGGTGGACTCTCTAAGAGACTCGTACATTTTGACCGTCTTGTAGTTAGCGGGGAGATCTCGAAAAATTACCCGGTTAGAAGGAAATACATTTCGTTTCTTTGGATTTGTTTGTTTGTTTGTTTTAACTTTCTCGGAGAATCTGTGAACACGTGAGCTCGGCATCGAAAAAATGGATTTTTAGAATCATCAATGCAATAACACGGACTTGAGGAGCAGCTTCTGAATTTAAATCATTTTTTTTACCATAGAGCAGTCCTTTAATTTGGATTTAGAAAACAACCAAAGAAAATGAAATGTTTACATGACAGATTTCCATGAATCACGTTTCCCCCCCTTTTTATTTTTGAATACAGAGATCACTTGATTTTTATAGATTTTCACACCTGATTCAATTACACAAGGTCGCTGTGACCCTGACCAGTCAGAGTAATTTTTAAGAAGCTGATGTACTCTCAAGTTTTAATGTGATTCTATTTTTCACTCATCGCACCCTCGACTTATTCTTATATTTAAAAAAAATTGTTGTAGGTAAAAGCAAATCAGTTGTTAAACGTCATTTCTGACCATTATCAACAACAACATAGTATCAGGGAAAACAATGAAATAAAGAATGGTCAGATTGCCAGGAGTTTAGAAGTTATCCTTTTATTTGTTTATTTAATCTTATCTCCCCTTTGCCCTTTTAGAATCCAAACATCAGTTTGTGAACTTCTTTTTAAAGGCTTAATCTGCTTTTCTCTTTTTTTAAAAAAAAAATAACATTTTTTACTGCTATACCACTCTCTGTATTGCACCGTGTGAGAAACATAGAATTTTATAATTTACTGATATTAAAGAAAGATAGTGCTACCAGAAGTATATGCTTTAAGAAGTGTGCCAAAACTGTTATCTGTTGCCTGATAAAGCTCTAATAAATTACTTGTACCATTGTACCAGAAGAGTAAGATTGGAGAAGTGTACATGATTAGTCATGTGAAGCATTAGATTTAAAAAAAAAATATTATGATTTTATAATATTCACAAAAAACCAGACATTATCTGTGTGCATTACAAAGAATAGTTTAAGAAATTTATTCATCCTCTGCCAATTTTTTTCATGAATAAACAACTTTTACTCACAGGTTAAAAATGGTTTATTACTAATTCTTCTTTGCAAAATAATGTGATAAAATTTTTATTTTGGTGTGAGAAACATCCAACTTAGTGTTAATCCTGAGATGCGTTTTGTTGAAGTAGAAATTATCCCATACAGTGTATACCACTTGGCAATGTGAGATAAATTCAAATAAAATCTTATTTCTCAGACTCTTGTGTTATTTTCTTCTTTAATGATAGATGGTGCCACTTCAATATTTTAAAGACTCATATTATGTTGTTGTTGATTTTTTTTTCTTCATTCAGATTTCGAAGTCAGTTTTGAGATATGTATAATGCAAATTTTTTTTTAAACAATGCCAATGGATAAGAAAATCATATGTGGCTCGATTACTCAATGACACGGTTGAGATGCGTTTGTCATGTACCATGAACACACTGTAGAATCTGTCAAAATGGTTTAACTGACTTCAGCTTTCTTTGCGCATTTTTGTCTTAGCCACTTTCGAGTAGAAGATATTTGTGCACAGTTTGATGTTATGATCAACACCACCAAGAATGTTGGTTATCTCGAGCATCTTCGATGAAAGACCCACTCAACGCCCCTTGGTCAAGAGGGGAAGAGAAGTGTTGCTTACATAAAAATATGCTGTAGAGTGGTCTAGTCTTAGTCTGTCTATTTTTACCCTGGAGAGTGACGAACCAACTTCCAGCGACGTGTTTTGGTGTACGGGGCTGTAGAAGCACTCATGTACACAGTCCTTTAAGCTGCCAGTTATGATTTTTTTGTGATGCTTTTGGTAATAACGGGAATAGCAGATTGTTGGCCTTTGAGGAAAGGGGATTTTTAGAAAGGTTACTCCAAAGAAGCCATCTCAAAATCAATGCTTGATTTCAAGTTTTTTTCAAATGAGCAGAAAGAGGAGTACTCAACGATCCCAATGCGATTATGGGAGGCATGGAGGTAAAAAAATAAACTAAATAGAATCTGTTGAAGTTCATATGAACTCTGAGCTGATCGCTGTCTTTTGTTTTGTTTTTCCTTTCACGTCTTGTCCATGAATTAGCTCTTGTCACCAGCACATGGGTCTTGTCAGATGCTAATTTTCTTCAGGTGGCTGCTGCCCGCCTATGTCGGGAACATGTCAAGGCATGTTTCAAAATGCAACAAGACCAAGAACTGTCTGCTACTGCTACAAAAATAGAATTTGGTTTTACTATAGGATGATATACAATAGTATAAGATTAGTATGATTGGCTCTTGATATCTGAAATTAGGTAAATAAAATGAATATAATTTCCCTTCCTGATATACCAGGCAGGTGCACAGAAAACAACGAGGAACAAGGGCATTGATTGAAGATGTGGGTAAAAGAAGTTTGGGCTTGTTATCGCTGTAAACTTGCGAATTATCAGCAAATGAAGGAGAAAAAATATGTTTGATAATATAAAAGTGTCAAGGCTGACATTCATCTCACTTACAGTGCAATTAAAGCTGCTACACAGTGAAAGACTCATTGAAGTAAAGCACTTATTGCAACATAGACTGGGCAGAAAATTTCTTTGTACATCTGACTGAGTGACAGTCAACTTAAGTATTCTGTAAGCATGATCTTTGAAAGAATGAAGATAGTACAGAAGTCACTTGTAAACGTAAATATCATATCCAGGCATGCCAAGTGTTAAAAGTAACTGGTTCCTGTTATTTTGAGGGAAGGCTTACTCAGTTTTTGGAAAATAGAAATGTTTAATTCTTTTCATTGCTCTGAAATTTTTGAAATTCAGCTTCAAAAAAGTAATTTCTACAATAAAAAATTCAATCAGTTATTATTCTTAAAAATTGAAACCTTCATAGACATTATTTTTAGAAAAATTTTTAAAAAGGAATGGGCAAAATATCTTGTTAGATTTATTACAGCTAAAATGTTCTGTTATGGAGCTGACAAATTAGTGTAAGATAAATGCAATTATTATTTAAAAATTCACTCATGCTTGGTGGTAATTGTTCTTATTAGTTACTGCTAGGTTTCTTCTTAAATGTCAATTTTGGGAGACTTTTAATAACTGCAGTTTCGGCATGCTGTCAGTAATTTGAACTGTGGACCTGACCCCAGGTAATGACACCTGATGTCTATTAATACAATCTCGACAAATTACCTCGTTTAGCTTAATTGTCTACTTACAAGTTAGCCTTGGGTAAAAGTCAGGCAGGTGGAATATAATGGCTGATTGCACACCTTTGAGTTGTTGGTGATAATTGATAAAATGCCTTCTTAAATGTGTGTCTGATTAATAGGTTTGTCCAAATACAGGTATATCTTATTAATGGAGGACAAAAGGTGAAAACAAACAACAACAACATTGCTCCATTGCTTTACTGTGGCCTAAGTAAAGCACTACAACACCTGTAATAAGTAAATAATATCATCATAAAGTATATTAGCTAATTATTTGCTTTTATCTCAGGTGTGTTTGATGACTTTTAGATTTTTTTTGTTATGTGGATAATGCATAATGATTTTATCTTTAAAATTAAAACATTGAACTAAACTAAGAAAACTGAACCTTACTTTTTGTCTTTAACATTTGTTTTCTTCAAGAGTACTGCTACTTTTGAAGGATATGCATCCACCTGTATGCTTGATGGTACTATTATTACCTTTTTTTTTTCTGTTTGTAACATTTTGAAGTGAGGAAAACTCCAGATGCAATTTGGTTTGACTCTCTTAAAACTGAGCAATACTGACCAACTAACAATATCGAACATTCTGAAATAATATTTCTTCTCTCTCTCTCTGTATTGATGTCATCTCTCTCTCTCTCTCTCTGTATACTGACGTCATCTCTCTCTCTCTCTCTGTGTATACTGACGTCATCTCTCTCTCTCTCTCTGTATTATGTCCTCTCTCTTCTCTCTCTCTCTGTATACTGACGTCATCTCTCTCTCTCTTCTTGTATGATGTCATCTCTCTCTCTCTCTCTCTGTATACTGAGTCATCATATCTTCTCTCTCTCTCTGTATTGAGTCATTCTCCTCTCTCTCTCTCTGTATACTGACGTCATCTCTCTCTCTCTCTTCTCTGTATACTGAGTCATCTCTCTCTTCTCTCTGTATTGATGTCTCTCTCTCTCCTCTCTCTGTATACTGACGTCACTCTCTTCTGTACTGACGTCATATCTCTCTCTCTCTGTGATACTGACGTCATCTTCTCTCTCTCTCTTCTGTATACTGACGTCATCTCTCTCTGTACTGACGTCATATCTCTCTCTCTCTGTATACTGACGTCATCTCTCTCTCTCTCTCTGTATACTGACGTCATCTCTCTCTGTACTGACGTCATATCTCTCTCTCTCTCTGTATACTGACGTCATATCTCTTTCTCTCTCTGTATACTGACGTCATCTCTCTCTGTACTGACGTCATATCTCTCTCTCTGTATACTGACGTCATCTCTCTCTGTACTGATGTCATATCTCTCTCTCTCTCTGTATACTGACGTCATCTCTCTCTGTACTGATGTCATATCTCTCTCTCTCTCTGTATACTGACGTCATATCTCTCTCTCTCTCTGTATACTGACGTCATCTCTCTCTGTACTGACGTCATATCTCTCTCTCTCTCTGTATACTGACGTCATCTCTCTCTGTACTGATGTCATATCTCTCTCTCTCTCTCCTTTGAACATTTGTTTTATTGCAGAATATTTTAAAATATCCATTTTGGTGGTTGCAAAATTTTAATTAAAATAGAAATTTAGGGGAAAATGTTTAAAGTGGGTAGGACAGTTTTTTCAAATAAACTTGATAAATTAAAAAAAAAAATGATTAAAATGTAGGTTTCCTATGAAGTATTTCAGAGTTTACACAAGATGGAACAATATCAAACTATTACATAGCCATATGCTTAAAGTTTTTGTAGCTTTTTGTTTTGTTGTTTAAACGGTTGTGAAACCAAAATGGCAACAATGAGAAGATTAAATCCAGTTCAAGATGGCTACCACATATGGTACATTACAACAAGGATCCACCATCCAATAACTCTAATGGAGCTGTTAACAAAGTACTTTCAAGAAATCCACAGAAAATGCTTCTCCACACCGCTCAAGAATTGAAGATTTCATAAAATTATGGATTGTATCAACAAGCCAAGAATTGGAAAAGTTATCAGTTACGTGGTACCCCAACAGATGGAAAGTGCTCAAGACTTTGGTAAATAGGACTGAATGCCCTGTCACTGAAGACAGCAGCTATGTGGAAGTTCAAGGATCTGCTGCTGCATCACTCAAAAACCAAACAGTTTATTTTTTGTTGTCTTATGTAGTTGTTAAACATCCAGACCTCTCAGAAACTTTATAAACACTATATAAATGTGGTATGTACACACCAGCAGCAATTATACTAAACTTTATTATGCTGTTCTGCTAAAATAAAATGTCATGGTTCATGACTGAAGTTTGTTTTAATTTCACCTTGTAAGCAGGAAGTCAACCATAACTGTAAATTGGTTCAAATCCACTTTTTGAAATTTTCTGAACTGGAGGAAGTGGGTGGGGGATGATCCAGTGGAGGCAAGCTGATGGTTGGAAGGCCTACCAGCTTACTAGAAGACTGGCTTTAGAAAGTTAATTGATTCAGTCCGTGAAGATTTATGTTGTAATGTTTTTGTCAACACTGATAATATAGAAAGAAAGTGTCAAGTGATGCCAGTGACATTTACCACCAGTCCATCAATCAAGGTGGTGGTTTGTTTCTCTTTTTTAAAGATTGACAATGCAATGTGTTTTGGTTGCATTGTTTTGGGTTTTGACATCCAGTTTGAAAGACAGTGAGATTGCAGTGCGTTCCATGGCTGAGAAGCACACATCCCTGCATCTCAAGAATCTACTTCTTGAGATGCTTGCACACTATAATATTAGTGTACAGCATGGCAACAGATAAACTATGCAAACATGATAAATTATGTCCAACATATGAGTGATGAAAGGGAAAGTGAGAAGAACTTGAATACTGGAGAAGAAATACTTAATGCTGATACAGAAGAGTAGGTTGGTCATGAACTAATAGATGCAGGTGAGATGCATGGGCTGGAACAAGTAAAACTGATGAACTTGATGTAGGTGTAGCTGTAACAAGTGTCCGCTGACCAATCCATACTTCTCAGCTAGCAGATTCTGATGCAATTAAAGTATTTATTGTTTATACAGTTTCAAAAGCTCATATCATCTGCAAAAAACCCCTGAGAATTCAGATAACTATTCATTAGAAACTGAAGGTTAAGACCTGTCTTAGACTGCCCCCTTGAGAAGGCATCAAACTTTTGATATGCTTGAGTTGAAGAAATTCTGCCAAAATATGGTAGTGTCAAATTTTCAACTTTGGATCACGAATGTCAGGCAAAATGCCATTAAAAAAAAAACCAAAAAAAAAAGAAGAGAAAGCACTTTCCTTAAACTGACCAGCTAACTATGGGGTACTTTTGTCATATGGCTGAAATGTCAACTTGAAACACAAAAGATGTTGCCATTTAGAACCCACTGGACCAAATGTAATTAAGGGGAAAAATGTCTGCTTGAAAATAATACTATTCTCACTGCTGTCTTTCTTTATCCAAGGCTCCAGCTGCTGTTAAACTGAGAAAGAAATGAGTGAGGCTAAATTTTACCTTATGAAGCTGTGCACAGGCATCGTAGTGTTGTCTGCCTGCTGACCAGGCAACAATCGGGCATTGGTGAACGTTAGCTGCAGAGATGATGAACTTGAGCTTCTGTAGGAAAGAGGAAGAATCCAGTAAAATAAAAGAGCCATTTTTTTTTTTTTTTGTCATGAATTTGTGTTGAAAAATAATGCTGGTACATCAGCCATAAGCATCAGTTAGGTGAAAACGAAAACATTTCTGAAATTTTGGCATCAACCAAACCAAAAAAAAAATTTCGTCCTACTTTGTCTGGTCTCAAGTTTTTGCTATTACGACAATGAATGAAAATGACAGAGGGGATCCCGGAGAACATCGTGAGAACAGAATTTTGAAAGGACAAGTGGATCTTTGTTTCTTTAGTTGGTTGTTTCCTGTTTTGTAAAAGGTTAGTGGTTTACTATGGAATACAAGTTTGCTTTGTTCGGTACAATATCTTAACAGTAGCGGAATGGCTATGGTCAGATTGTCTGCGAATCAGTGCTTTTTTTTTTAACTGGTTCAGAACAACTTTTTTTCTGAACCAGAGCAAAAGTCAGGCTGTGTGTGTGGGTTGTTGGGCTAGAGTGCTGTCTTTATTTTTGTAGCAGATTATTTTAGCATTTTTGTGAAATAGAACTTTCAGGGGAAATCGTCTTCTCTGTTTCATCTGTTAACTGTGGAGAGAGAGAAAAAAAAGATGTATAAATCAGATTGTCTGTTTGGTCATTTCTCACCAGTGTAACTAACTAAAGAATATCCATTTTGAGAAATGTTTTCTGATTGCCGCCATCAGGATGCATTTCTAAGGACTGGTTTGATGTACAACCATCTTTATATGGGTAGATTTTCTTATATTACAAGTGGCTTGGTGGAGTTGGTTTTGAAACTACATCCTGTCAGTTGTCAAGTCTTTTGAATTGTACACTCATGGCCAAAAGTTTTTTGCATTACCCCAGAAATAACAGCAAGATTTATCTTCAATCTATGCTCAAATGTCTGCTCTTGAAATGAGTTAGTCTTCTTCATACTCCAAGTTATAAATCATCTATTTGTACACTAGATTTCATATTGCCACATCTCACAATTTTGGTCATCTCTCCATTAAATATGTAGAAAACTACAAAGTAGTATGCACTTTAACATATTATGACCATTACATAACATTATTATGCAAATTCAGCAGGTTTAGTTCAACTTCAAGCAAAACTCGAAAATTGTAGTGTGATGCAAAATTTTGGTCTCGGCCATAGTTTTGAATCTGATGTAAACCCTAGCCCTTGCTGTTGTTGTTGACCAACCGGGCAGAAGGTCTTCTCGAGCTAAAGGGCTCCTGGTTGGGAGACATCGTCTAGGTCCTTGAAGTGCAGTCACTTGTTCCACAGTTTCAGGAACTTAGACGGTTGAGATGCTGCCATACTAATGGTCATAGGCTCGTTGTTGGGGCCGTGCAGTCTGGAGTAGCTAGTGAGGATATGTTCGGTGGTTTCTTCTCCAAAGCCGCACTTCTTGCACACATCGTCCACCATGCGATTTATCTTCTTCAACCAGTATTTTAGGTCTGGGTGGTGGCCGCTCTGCAACCGGCTGAGGGTGACCCGGTCCCGTCGGTTCAGGTTGTTCTCTTCTTTGCGGTTGAGATTTTCCCCTCGGAGTCCGTAGATCAGCTTTAGCCTGGGGGGGGGGTGCTGAATAGGCGTGTTGCGGTTGTTGCGTCGAATGGCTGCTTTTACCGCATCGTAGTGCCAGTCAGTATATGTCTGATCGCCTTCCGCCGCTTCTCTAGCCTTGGTTCCGCCAGCTCATTGCCCGGTACCCCACAGTGGCTGGGGCACTAGGTAAAGGTGACGTGGCAATTGTTCCGGTGGAGGGTGAGCAGGTGCTCCAGAATATCCCTCTCATCGGTCGTGTTGAGGGGTGGAGGTTTTGGATCCTCAAGAGAACAGACATGCTGTCGGTGACGATGCGAAGTTTGCGTGCCTCAGATAGGGTCGTTAGGTGTTGAAGGGCTGTTCTGACCGCCTTCATCTCAGCTTGGAAGGACGAACACCACTTTCCGGCCGGGATGGAGAGGGATCGGAGGACTGTGGGGTCACTTGGGTGGCCAGTGGTGACTATAATGCCGCCACCGCCATTTGCATTTCCGGTTGTCGCCGAGCTGTCAGTGTAGACGATGAGGTCATATGCTCGCCAATCCGCACCAAGACGTTCAATCGCCCTTTGTAAATTCACCTCTTTGTCAGTTGATTTAAGCTCATCTATCTAAAATTTTGGAGTTCCTGCGTTGAGCCAGCGTGGCATCAGATCTGGGAATGCGGCTGGGGTTTCGGTGTTGAATATGGAGTGCCACAGCTTCATCACCTGTTCCCTCCAGTTACCTCGTTTCGTACGGTGGGTGACCGGTTGCAGAGGAATTTGGTGCCGGGGGTTAGCCGGGTTGAGCCGGAAGGATTTCTCCAAGGAGATGCAGCTCAGCTGTTTTGCTCTCGTGGCTATGGTGGGTAGGTTGGCCTCAGCTAGGATGGGGGTGGTTCTCAGCTGCCCAGTAATTGCACGTGCGGCGAACCGCCTGTTTGGCAAATAGCAGGAAGATACTGGAATTATCTCAGTAGCTTTGCCTGTGAAGTCGCAGTCTCCTGAAAATCAATGGCTCTGAATCTGTAGTAGTAGCCCCTGTGAACAGGCTGAAATTCGAGTTAGATCATTTCTGAACTGACAAGCTGCGCGCACAACCTTCGTGGGCGATGAAAAATTGGGTTTAATCTCTGGAAAATGATTTTCCTTTAACTTTACCAGCTTTCTTTCCTCTCTCCCCTCTCTTCTTGCGCAGTTCACAAGTTTTTACCTTTAAATTGGAAATAATTTATTAAGGGTATGCACTGCTAGGAGAAGCAGTGTGGGTACTGATGATGCTATTACTTATTTGGTCTGCAGATGCTGTCTTATTGACAGTAAAACCTGTATGTATTTATTTTAAAAATCAGCTGTTTGTATTAGACTTTCTTTGTATATACATATATATACCCACCCTCCCCTTTTAAATCTGAATAGAAATCTGGAAAGAAAGAGATTTGTTGAAAGAACATTTATCAGATACCTTGATTGCCGTTGTTGTCTGAGACTTTGCATAAATGAATCATTCCACCATGGAAAAAAAACTTTTTAATATGGTGCATTATTTACCGAGCAAACAAAACAGCCAAGAAGGGCGATAAGAGGTGTAATGAACCAGGTGTGTTCATTTCGGAGTGAGACGAGAGCACGCAAATCTGGGTGTGGAGCGATCCCGCTGGATGCCACGGGATTTATTGAAGCAGTGCGGAGATTCTCTGAAAAGCATCTGACTGAGTAGGACAAATAATTTTTTTTTTTTAAAGGATTTTACTTAGACTGCGCCACAGGTGCTTATTATTATTGTTTACCTGATTGAGAGATTTGGTTCTGTGAGGCAAAGTGTGGATTCGGTGGAGGAACGAACGCTAGTGCTATCTGTTTTGTTTTGTTTTGTGTGTGTGGGGGGGGGGGTGGTGGTGGTGGTGTATGGGAATGTTGAGCTACTTACGGTGGAAGCAAACGGCGATGACAAACTAAATCTGTAGTAAGCTGGAGTCGTGCCACCGATCATGCCACGAGAAACTGCAGGCGATAAACTGGGTGCTGATATTTCGACGACATGTTTGACGACAGCAAGTAAGCTTTTAATGGCTGAGATGCCTAATATTGTATCTGATGGCTAAATTGATCTTGCCAAAAGCGACGAGCTATTGATCAGCTGCTTGGCAGACTCGTGATAAAATGCTACAGAAAGGTCAAGTGATGTCTGCAAAAGAATGTGGGAATTGCAGCTATTTTGCAAGTTATGACGATAATTAATCAAAGAGTTGTTTTATTTGATGAAAATGGAATTAAGCTGGGAGGCCATTAAAACTTAGCATGGAGCAAAATTGCCATAATTGTTTTGATAGGCCTGGCTTGTTCTATTAATAATTATTCCGGTATCGACTCTGAGAAAGAAACCCGTGTGCCCTACAGAAACACATAATTCAGTAATCCCCAGAATATCGACACATCTTCACCACTGAGTTGCGACTAACTTCTCCATAAACTGCAAAATGGTTGCCTAGCATAAGAATCATTCTCACAATGCGAATTCTCTTTAAAGGCGAAACTAAGTACGAAATACTTTATTCCTAAACTTCAAAAAAAAAAAAAAATTACAGAAATATTACTGAAAGGTTGGTTTTTAGCAGAACTACAGCATAATTGATTATTAAAGAGTTACAATGCTTACATGTGTTAAAGATATTTTAAAATGTTGTCACTGAATAATTTTTCTGTAGGTGGCAGCTGCTTAGACATTTCAGCTACATAAAAAGAGAGTGAGCCAGCTATTGCATGCTGCTTGCATTGGTGGCATCTTTGGTTTGGTTTGGTTGCTGATGGGATTAGGCCATATCCAATCTTTGGCCTGTCAAAGGGGTGTTTTTCCTCTGGTTTTCGCTGAGATTACCATTTTTGTACATGGGAAAGACTCCAGAATGGCTCTTCAGACAAACACCCATTGCCTTTGATTAGCTGGATACGGAGGATGAAAATGCCAACTACAAAAAATGAACAATGTATGAATGAAACTAAATAAGGATGCGTATTCTTCAGATCAGAAAAAAACTGCAATTAAAAATCTCTTTTTCTCAGGTGGTGACATTGTCTTTTCTCTTTAGCACCTGGGAACTGGTAGAGCATTAAAGAACACACTTTCATTCAAAAGTTTACAAATTTTTATTTAAGTTTTGCCATTATGACAGGAATAACCAGGGTACATCTGTGAAAAACTATAGGAACACCTTTGCTTAAAAAATAAATAGGTTTACAGATTCTGTGACCTGTTGATCTATCAGAATACTCTGGTGCTAGAACACGGCTGTATAAAAGTATTGGCATAGCCACATTGTATGCTGTCGTCCATTCTCTTTTTTGTTTTACACTTTTGTTGGTTTCAATTTGCCAACAAAAAAGGAAAAAAAATCCACGTTTGTTGAACACTTCTGTTTCTTGTATCTGTTGCAAATAGCGTTCATTCTTTATGCATTGTTTCTTTAATTATGTAAATATCTCTGGGTTTGTTTCCGCCAAAACAGGACTAAACCATGATGACGACATCTTTGTGTTTTATTGTAGGAGTGATAAGCTGATTCAGCAAGGTCTTAACAACAATGTTGCCGGTCAGCCAAACCCATTTCACACTGATTCACCTGAGTGCAGCACCTTCAGTTACCTAGTTTTCAGCTGATTTTGACTACTGGAACCTCTTGACTTGGCATTCTAATGGGTATTCTGGAAGTTTGGCAGATCTAAGGATTCTTTCCACTACAGAAGCGGGCACTGCACCTTTTGCCATTGCTATTTAACTTTACTGTGATTTCTACTTGCTTGTTTCCTTAGTGTATTTCTTGTTTGTCATCCATTCATTTTATCCTGTTTGGTTTCTGTCAGAACTGATTCCCCCTGACACTCTTGTTAAATGTTCCAGGTCATTTGTCCACTTTCTCTCTCAGGTCAACCTATTATAATGCAGAATTCATGTAGAAATTTGTTCTCCTAAGACTGACTTGTTCTGTCTAGGCAGACTTGATACCTCTTCCAGCAGTCAACACTATCTTGAGTAGCGAAAGTTTTGGGTCACATTGTTACCTGTATCTGTCGCTGACAACTTAGAACCACTTGATTGATAAAGTCGTGCACCTGCTTAATGATGCCAGCATGATTGCTGCATAATTCTATTGTTTCTTGGGTTATTTCATGCATTAGCGGCACAGCAGAAAGGGAAAGGGTGATTATTTTAATGAACTTACTATTTAAGTGAAAACAAGCAGTTTACATTATTTTTATAATTGTTCATAATATCTACTAAAATGAACATCTGTGAACTCTCATTTTCTCTGCAACAGCGTTTTTACTTTTAGACTTTTCAGTGAGTGCGCTTCTTTATTTCAAGTGATGAAATGGGTGTCAGTTCTCCGTTTATAATTGATAATACTGGAATATCCTACTCAATTGAAACCAAGAACAAAAACATTAAGTTATATATATCATGCCCTTACAACAGTGTCTAGATAATACAAAATCTACTGCCAAATTCCAAATTAGTAGTAAGCATTTATAGTATATTTGGTTTCTAAATTAGGTTGGTATTAGCTGTTGGAAATTGTTTCAGTTTGATTCTTAGCCTGGATTCAGTTTGAGCCATGTGAGCATTGAATACAACAGATAGAGCTGATTTGTTTTTTTCTCCCTGGTAGGCTTACCTTGTAAAATTATCTTTGTAGAAAGTACTGCAAAACAATATGTATAAATATGCCTACATAAGTTAAGTGCCATCAGGTTTACCATTGATTTCAGCTAAAAATACAATGTTACAGCAATAGAACATGACATGGTTGAGCAAAATCATGTCTGATTTTTGATTGTGTTGCTTAGACATCATATGTTTGGCAAATTTTTTATTATGAGCGTGCATGTGGTTAATTTGGAAAAACATGATATCATGATCTGCACTTGCCTTAAGCTGTATAAATTCAGATTCTCCAAGAATGGCATGGAGATGCTAAACAAGAACTAAAGATGGAAGATAATTGGAATGACTAATGCTGAGGTTCCCTGACATATAAAGGGAGGCAATTTGGTTTAGACCACTACTCATCAGTTTTCCTGTTAATAGAGCAGGTAAGTGATGTATCTATAAAATGATCTTTAAAGAACTCCTTTAATTATTGCCAATGATCTGAGAAATAGATAAAGAACTAACAATAAGTTGTTTACCAAAGCAGTGTCCAGAAGACCGAATGACTTCAGTTGCCATTCCTGTGACTCCGAGAAACTTTCAAGATTATCAGGTTGGCACAAGCATGTGAAATTTAATTGGGTTGGTTAATAATTTAGCCAGAATTTGAGGACATGGAGGAGGTACACTGGTCTGATGCGAGTTTGGAGACACGAGAGTCAAGTTTACAATCGAGAAAGCATTTCCAGCATTAATGTCTATGGTGGATTTTTCAAGCGATGAGTATCTCATGACTTTTGACCTTGATGCCATCACCACATATATAAAAATATTTTCCAGCTTGTCAGTCTTTTTTTATTTTTACATTCCCCCCCACTTGCTACAAGTCCAATATTTATGAAAAACAATGACAAGGCCCAACATATGGCTGAAGACATACAGTATTTTTCCAGACTGATGTGACAAAGTCTTTTACTTGGCCTGCTGCAAGTCTAAATTTTTACTCAGGCGAGCGTCCATGGGATTAGATCAAGTGTAGATCGAGGAAGTATTTCTGGACCAGGTTTTGCCTGAGGAAATATGTATTGAACATCTTGTGAATAGCATGAGGTGACTGTGTGAGGAAGCCTTTCGTTAAAAAATGGAAGGCTACACGGTGCTGACATTCAACATCAGAATCAAGCTGCCAGGTCAATGTGACATCATTATGAGATACTGATGATGTGTCTAATGCCATGTGCTTAATAAAAAAAAAAAATTTGTTCTTTGCCTGTTAACAAAGTGCTGTATATTACCAGCAAAACTAAAAAAAAAATGTTTAAGTTTTCATGCCTTTCCAAAATATTGGTACTTGGCCATATTAGATTATATTTTAGTCAGAAATGCCCTGTAGATTACATAGTAATTCTAGCGACAGTTTCTAGTGGTGCCTTACTTAGGTAAACTGTGTAAGTGTGTGTGTATATATGTATATGCTGCCTCTTAGCTGTCATTGTTGATGAAATGATTTATGCCTTTCATTTGAGTTTTAGCTGTTTCTATGGTTCTTTGCCAGGCCATTTAAAATTTGGCAAAGTTAGGGACATTGCTACTAAACCCCACAGTGCCGAGAGGAGAAATACTGCCATGATGTGAGGATCAGAAATAAAATCTTTAATTCTAGCTCTGCTCTTACAAGCACAAATGTACAAAATTAACTTGAAATAAATGAGCTATAATTTATTTATTTGATGATAAATCTTTTTCTTTTTTTCCAATCAAAAAAAAATCACGGATTAAACTATTGGATCCTACATTAATAGCTGAATAACCACATGCACCAGTGGAAAAAACAAATTTGTCGGTTTCTCTCTAATGTAAAGAAAATCTCCTCCTTTTTGTATTTTCTACTATTTGATTTACTTAAGCAGCTCTTCCCATCACCTTTGTCTTTTTGTTTCTTTCTTTCCACATAATCATTTTAAGAAATTTAAAAGTAACTTGTGCTTATGGGTCTGTGTCTTTCGTTCTCTCTCTACCCCCTTCCCTTTCTCTGCCTCAAAATTTTATTGGCTTATAATTTAATTTGGTTTTAACCAATTACTTTGAAATATCCAGCAGGTGCTCTCAATGCTGAAACTTTTCCCCAAGTCATCTTTCTTTATTCCTCTCTTTTTTGTAGCAGTATACTTATCGAAGAAACTCGCAAGTCCTCCCATGACAAAAACGCTTAGCAGAATAATTCAGAAATACTAATCTTTGATTGGAGCCCTGGTTAATAATATTGAAAAATGTCGACTTTTGTTCGAACCCCTCCCCTCTCCCTGTTCGTATCAACGATGTTGCTATGTTGGTCTGTCAGAAAACAAATCCATCAAGCGGGGGCACGCTATTATTGAAACAAAATGAACAAGAGCTGTGCCGAGATTACGAGTCAAAGGCCCTTTTTTCTGCTGCCATACACCTGCTCAAGATCGTGTTCAATGGCTTCAAGGCAATCAAAAATTAATTTAACGAGAACCAAGCCATAAAAGCGCTTTGTTTGACATCCCTGCTTAACTCTCAGTGAAGATGTATGTAAAAAGGTACTCTCACAGTTGTTGAGGGGGGGGTCTCCTCTCCCCACCCAACCATTTTTTGAATGGAATAGTTTTTCAAATTTTCAACTTCCGGAATAAATCCCAAGTCTCGAACTGGAAATTATTTACTGGTGTTCTGAGAGACGTTTTTAATCAACCATTCCATTACAGTAAAATAATAACCTCTGCAGAAAAGTTATTTATAGATAAATAGAAAAGTGAAAGTGTGATTCAGTAGCAGTGTTATCTTTGTGCTGTGCACTGCATCCACATGATTAATCTTTTTTTCTTTTCTTCTTCTTCTTTAATAAATTGCGTTTTCATGAAGCATCTCTATTTGAATTAACCCTCACACAGCCCTCCAGATAAGTTTGAAACTGCTGGGGGGAATCTGATCTCTCAGAAATTTGCATATGCAAAGCTAAATGCTTTCTGAACAGCGGAAAATACCGCTAGGCCCGAAACTACCAGAAAATAGTCCTGACTGTGAAATGAAACGAAGTTGGTTTTGGTGTTTTTTTTTAATTAAAAGTTGGAAGCTACCTGCCTGTAAAGGGGGTATTACTAAATACCAGGTCTGGGGGAAATCTACTGTTGTCCGCATCATTGACTGGACACTGAAGGTTGTGTCTGTACAACGTTATTACTTTGTCAGTTTACTTTCTACCACAACAAAACTTGAGAGCGGTTCATCGTTTGAAATAGAACTACCAGCCGCAATCCTTGGTTATAATTTGGTTGTGTGTGTGTGTGTTTCTTTTTAAGTTTTACTTCGTTCTACTTGACATCCCTTGTTATTGCAGATATACACTGACAGGAAATAATTCGGATATGCACTTTATCCTCTAAAAATATTTTCAAGATCGTTAAAGTTGTCATATATTCTTTTGAAACAAGTTTATCAAATCAGCTGAATACGTTATAATGTAATAGTGAGGAAAGTGTTAATTTTTCTCATGCTTTGTTTGCAAGTAGACAGACTGCTACTTCAAAGATGTTCTTTTCAAATTATCACTATTACCATTTAGTGCAGCTATCTTTATGAACACTTATTTTGATGGATGATTGGTTAAATAAATAAAAGCCAAGTTTGGTAAACTTGCCAAGATTGAGGAAAATCACGTTAACACTTAGAAATATCATGTTAGGTAAACTATTGTTAATTACAGTCTTGTGTCTAAACTTTAATTGATGAAATTTCTATTATTAGCATTGACCTTTTGAGGAGTACATCCGCGCACATTTATGGGAAGTAGGTATTGATCCAGACAGATTAATCCCATAAATATATGTAGAACCCATGGATTTTTGTAAGCATACATTTATGGGATTACTCTGTCAGAATCATTGCTCACTCTTGTAAATGTGTGTTTGTGTGTGTGTACTCCTCAAGGGGTAAAGTAGGTATTTGGGGTTGCTAGGTAATTTCCACTGAAATGAAAGAGGTTTCAAAACTGAGTTTCTACTGTTAGCTAAAATCATTGGCAGATTTTAGATTCTGAACACTGTTCTTGCAAACAAAGTTACAGCCGAGAAGCAAACAACTGTTGTTATGAACCTGATGATACCATCAAGCTCTTGTCAACATGTGAAGGGATGATGATAAGTAGTAAATGTAGACATCAGCTGTAGCACCAATTTGCTACAAACCCTGAAAAAGAATACATTTTGGTATTCACAAATAATATAGTTCAAAGGTAATCCAGACTCGGGCATTAATAAATTTGGCAGTGGACTTGGAACATCTCTTGTTAGAATTTCTAATGGATCTTATTTTTACGAAATCCCCCCCTTTTTTTTAACTGTATCATTTTTCTTACATCATCTTATACTGGTTTACATCAGTATTCTTCATCTCTGATATTGATTAATTAATGTGTAGGTTTGTATGTCGCTATCCCTCATTATCACAGTAGCTGTGAACACCTTTCTACCTGCATTCATGTTCTTTGTCTGTATTTCTCCTTGATAACTGAACAGAGATAGAAAAACAATCAGCAGCAATACTTTTACGACAACGGTTCCTATGACCACCCCTGAGGATGGAGACACTCTGAAACACACGTATATTTACCGACTAGTTCTGTCGCTGATAATAAATCGGTGGGCAAAGGTTGAAACAACTTCCTTATTTTAATAAAACATATGTATTAAATTGTGGGTGGGTGGGTGCACAATAACCTTTTTCTGTAAGAATAATGAAAATAAGCAATCATAAGCAATGCATTTTTCATAAGAGTGGTAAGTCTACAGTGGTTGGTAAATTATAAATGTGTTTGTGAACCTTATTTGATTATAGAGTATCTGGCGATAATACTTCCTTTCCTGGAACATCTTTCTCTGCAGATCTGTTGCAGAAGCTCTAATGAATGCCGCTTGAAGGTCCTGCATGTTCCCCCCAATAGAGTTTCTGGTGGAAGTTGGCATGGAGCCATCTTGAAAAACCTGTTCAGGTATCTCTCGCAACAGTCCACAAGCGCGCTTGTCCTTATCCCCAGTTCTGAGCTGCTCATAGATTTGTTGTGACCTGGCTTCAGTCTGAATACGTTGACAAACCGCCCCCCCCTTATTTTTTTTTTTAATGAGCGTTAGTTTGAATTTTTCTGGTTCTAACCAAAAGCTGCTGTTCTCCACACATCCACTGCGGTCAATCTGACAACTGCGCTGCATTGGTTATTAAAGATGTAATTTTGCAGGGAAAATTGCCATTAAGTAGCTGACTATGCTAAGAATCAGCGCCATTCAGATATTCTGGATTAGTCACAAGAGCAAGGAGTCTTTAAGATTTGCGTAACTTCCCCTTTCCAAAAAAAAAAAAAAAATGTATATCTTGTCTGCTTTTAAAAAAAAAAAATATTTATATTATCTGATTCCAAAACCTGATCTGGCAGACTAACGAAAAAGTGGCTCAATTGTGATGAAATGAAATAGTCTTCTTTAGGGAAAAAAAAATATTGTATAACTTTTGTATTTCTAACTGTTCTATGATCAATAACTGTTGGGGGGGTTGCCTTTGTTTGGCATACACAAACAGAGATGACATTAAATCATTTTCCAGCTGCAGATTTGATCTTATTTAGGTTAAATTGGACAAAAATTTGTTAAAAACATTTCTTTTTGAAGACTGGTTCACATAGCAACAACTTGGCAATAAATGCAGCGTATGCTTCTGTTATTCTTGGCTTAAGGAATGCTAACTTAGCATCATGGAAGTTTAGAAAGATAAGAATTGACAAAGGCCTCCACTGAGTCCTGACTGGAGCAAAGTGGCTTTCTGGTTACAAAATGGACAGAATGTAGGTGTTTGGAGTGCTGCGAGCAGGCCATCAATTCATTTCTAATGAAATGTCTATGCCTCTGAATAATTTTACCAACATTTTTCTCAAGTGAAAATCCACAAAAAGATCTCTAGAATATTTTCCACGGGTTCTCAGGTTTTAAACATCGAGATTAAAAGTACAGTATTTGCGCACTTTAGATGCTTGAAAACTAATTAAAGCTTCTTTTTTAAATTTTTTTTTTATTATGTGGGCATCTAAGAAATGTTTCTGGTCCAGTTGCCTACAGTTACTAATAATAAGTGTTGTAACTATAAATTGGAGGATGGCTCGATATTGGAGGGAAAAAATACTTCTAGAAACAGAACTGTGAATGAATGGAATACGCTTCCTGCAGCGGTGATTAATAGTAATGTGGTGAGAACTTGGTTTAAAAATGATATTAATGTATTTCTTATATCCTGGTTGGTAGGGGGGAGGAGGTTGTAGAAGCCATGATGGCTTCCTGTCTCCTTGTAATGGCTAAACTAAACTGAACTGAATCAATTATGGGACTGACATGCAACAAAGGTGAATGAGTCAGGTAGACTACTTACTGCCACCAGATACCTAGGTAAGGGAGGAACTATTACACCGGGGGTTTATGTTGAGGTCAGGGTATTGGAATTGCTTAATTAATTTTTTTTTTTTTTAAAGTGCACAATAATTTCACTACCCTTTGGAGAAAGACTTTGTTGAAAAAAGGAAGAAAGAAAGAAATTTGAAAGACGCATTGGCTGCATGATACGAGCACTTTGTGATTACATTGATTTGTGTGTGTGTGTGTAATGAATAATAGTGACAGCTACATTTCAAAAGACGACTGGTGGAGCAAAGAGAAGCCGATCAAAAGGTTGAGTCAAGACTTTTAATAATTTCTCTGCCTCACTTACAGCTTTCCCTTCTTTCTCTGGCGAGCAACTTGTTAAAGATCCCGTGTTCTGAAGGAGAAAAATAAATAAATGAAAGCATTGATAACAAAAGTTAAATGGCCAGCCACTTGGCTTTTAATCTTTCTCTGTTGTTGATGACCACTAACAGATTATTAATTATTTTGACCACCACCTCATTTAAATAATGAAAATTTTGTATCATAGCAACTGGTCTCACAAACACAAACCAGCCAAGATGCCTGGGGATCAGCACAGACCAACTTGTTATTTTTTTCCACTTCTCTTTTTGTTTTTGGGGTTGTACAGGTACACTCTTCCTCAGCCCTTTCTCCTGTGAGGCAGGGCCAGTTTTCTGCAAACATTGTGACCAAATTCAATCCAGCCATTTCTGGCTCTGAAAGGTCGTTTTATTTCTTGGCTTTGTAACCAACCTTTCATTTGGCATTTTAGTTGAAGGAAATACATTCAAGCCCTGACTCTCTCTCTCTCTCTCTCGCTCTCTCTCTCGCTCTCTCTCTCTCTCTCTCTCTCTCTCTCTCTCTCGCTCTCTCTCTCCATCTCTCTCTCCTCTCTCTCTCTCTCTCCATCTCCATCTCTCTCTCTCTTCTCTCTCTCTCTCTCGCTCCATCTCTCTCTCTCTCTCTCTCTCGCTCCATCTCTCTCTCTCTCTCTCTCCATCTCTCTCTTCTCTCCATCTCTCTTTCTCTCTCTGCTTTTAATAGTTTTAAAACTTGTATACATATTAAATTTTGGTTGATAGGTTTGGAAAATAAAGGCTTATACCCAAGATAGATCTGACATGTCTGATTGATCTCTTTTATCCTGTTAACCAAATCTCTTATTTGATGAGTGAAGGTAATTTACTGCAATTTAATTTGGCCAGAAGACCCCACACGGATCATTCCAATGGAGATTCTGATTATCACTATGCTAGACAGTGTGGGGAAAGTTGGATTCCAAATTTGTGCAAGCAGATGACAGGAACTTTGTATTTAAAAATTTCAGTGAAATAATTAAGTTAGAAATCTTTTATTATCAGTTATGCATAACCAAGAATTAGTCAGCCATTCTTATGAATGACATCTCATAAATTTATAGTCAAGAAAGCTTTGATTTAAAAGAATAAAAAAAAATATAGATAGGTAAATCAATTAATCAACAGGAAAATTGAAACAAAAAATCCCTGTTATCAGATTTTTTATACTTGATTATTTTAATTAAATTTTATGTCAGTTGTTGTGTTGAAAGCTAACCTATAGAAGGGAGACAACCCTGGTGAGGGAATATAGTGCTTTATATTAACCCTAACCCTTCTGACTTTGACAGGAAAAACCTTAAAGGAACTCTTTAGTTTCAGACGTGAGAGGAAATCAGAGTGTTTCAAGGAAGCCAACTGGTGAAGAAGAGTCAGAAGAAATCATTTCAGGGAGATGTACACCAAAATGAGTAGATCCCCTGGGAACAGAACTTGGGGTCTTTGACCATACCCAGCAATCTGGCACTAGCCCACTGCCTCACCCCTATTGTTATTTTAGTGAAACAACTTCATACGTTTTAGGGGTGTAAGTGGAATTTGGCATTTATTCAACTGTAGAATATGTTTATTACATGGTAAATAAATGCAGCAATTCAGAGTATACATCTGGCAGAACCTGACTAAAGGAAAAGATAACTGCAAATTTTTTGCATAGCTTTGAAAACTCTATGCTAAGGTTGCAATGTCTACCATTCTTCAATCGATCCTGAAATGTTGACTTTACAATTTTAGTTTATGCTTAGTTGATATATATATGTAATAGCTAAAACATGACTATGAACATCTGTTTATGTAATAAATCAACAGCTAAGCTATTTCGTTGGGTTCACATTATGGTACCAATCATACTTGTACAGATTCAATGGAGGTCTCATTTGGACTGATGTTTCTACTGATAAATTTAGTTAGGTGACATTCAGAAAGGAGAAGATTCTGTGTGTGACTAATATCTGAGTTGTACAGTCTTGACATGACATGCCTTTCATAATATTCTTTTAAAATATATGATAACTGGTAAGTCTTTCCATGAGTCTCATGAGGATACTTTACCTGTTTTCTCTCTCTTTTCATCATTGCTAAAAGCTGTTTAACTTTTCTTTACTATTCCATTTATTTGAATTTTTGTTGGTCGACAACATTTAACTTACATTTTGTGAGGAGTCTTGATGGATATTACTTTTAGTGCATTCCTAGGACAGACAACCTGATATTGTTTCATTTGAATGTCTCTAATATTAGGTCAAAAAAAAAAATCTTTAGAAATCAAATTAGCCTGAAATAAAGAAAATGAGGGATATCGCCCTTGCAGTTGGACGTGAAGATATTACCATTTTGGAACCATTGTTTGAGAATTACTGATTTCTTTGTTGTTGACTTTAACAAAATATATTTTGTGTGCTTGGCCTATATGTTAAAAGAAAAAAGAAATCTAAAACCCTGACGTACTAATTGGTGAGAAGATTCTAGAAAATTTTGATATTTGCTAAAGAAAACTACAAAAAAGTTTCTTTCATTTTGTTTCCTGATCTGTCTGTGTGCAGATAGCTTCAGACTAGATAGTAATTATGCATGCAAATGGAGTAGGTCAGGGATACCACATTATGCCAAGAATGTAGGCAGATTGGAAACAGTTCAAGGATGATTTACTGGAATGATTAGTAACATTCAGTTATTATTCCAAAAAAAAAAAATAATGAAGGCTTTTTTTGTTGCATAGTTTCACCTATATGTACTTTTTGTAGCGATATGATTGAAGTCTTTGGATTTTTTTCCTTGCCCTTGTTCTTGACCAGTAAATGGTCCCCAGTTAATCATGTGGCATCGACCAGGACTGATTTCCCAAACTAGTCAGTAGTGGCGGGCAGCAAGCCCGATTTAAAAGTAGACTGGAAGCACAAGTTTTCCCACAAGGGGACTTGACGTTGCCCTTCTGTGTATAAAAGAAAACTGAAGGATTATACTTCTTACTGTTTCTTTGCTAGGAAACCTAGGGTTATTACAGTGGCATGGAGCCAAAGAGTTGATCTCATCTGGTGAAGTAATTTTCTTTTTCTGCCCTAGACTATCTTATTGGAATTGGTTCATTGAATCCTGTAAATATGGTGTGCAACGTCACTTCAAATTTGAATTTCAAATAGTAGCAAATCTTATTTTGGCATCTGAGAGCTGCATTTGATTAGGTAGTTTTTATGACTAAAAGAAAATGAACTATTAGTTTAGTTGTCTCGACTACAGAAAGAAAAAAACTAAGTTGACATTGAATTGCTAAAAATTGTGCAAAAATTCTCATTATTCAATTAAAATTTGATTAAAATTGCAAGTTTATTAAATTTCCATGTTTAATTGACTTTAATTTTTCAGTTTAATTATTAAGTTAAAATTTCCAGGCAGGAATAGCTGAAGAGAAATTGAGAGCAGAAGATCACATGCATATACTGAGTTTGAATTTGGTTTGGTTAGGAATATTAAGTTTTAAAAAAATATGTACAAGGTGATGCTATTAGGGCATCCAAATGAAAACTGGCTGATATAGCATCACCATAATGGCATCCAACCATGTTCATTTGATTGAACATATCCAGTAATATGATTTAGAAACTGAAGATGACAAAGTCTTGCATTTCTAATGTTGTTCCTGATTGGTGACCATAACTAAAGGGTTTGTTTATTATTATTGTTTATATTTTATTGTGTCCTTTTTATTTGACAACTTGAGGACTTTTACAGCTTGGGGTCAAGGAGAAATCATTGCTGATATGATAAACAGCTGTTTTGGGGGAACTTTGACTTGTAACAAATAAGGTTTTAGTTATTTCAATTATTATTATTATTATTACTATTATTGTTATTAATTTGTTTAAATATGCAGTAAGATACATATCCATTAATGTAAGACATTTCTTTGTTGTTTTATTGCTTTTTAAAAAAAATACTGAATAAACAGTGTGTTTTGCACAGCATGCTAAGGCCTTGTATACCTGAGAGTGGAATTTGGCACCCTATTGTGTTTGGAAAAGCTCACAAGTTATCCACCTCATCTGTCAGCTTTAGTGTCAGTCCAGTATGGTATGTCTTCTATACATCCCAGCTATGTTTATCTACTCATTGTCAGCTGGTGCCAGCCTATATCTGTTCAGTTCTTGACCAGAGCAGCCAATCCACCATCATCTAGTGCCAAAGACACATGTTGCCTAGACTCTGGGTCAGCAGTATAACAGGGTCAGTTTATCTTTGAAAACTCTAATGATGATGATCAATGAGTGTCTCACCTTTTAGCCATATCTGTTCCTCTACATGTTATTTGGAGCTAAAACTGTGGCAGATGTAAGCACCCTTGTAATTATATAATAGATTAGCCTCTAGCCAGTGATCATTTCAAGCCATAGGAGAATACACAACATTCGTATGAATAAAGATAAGCTTTCTTCTTTTTTCTTAAACTGGAATCAAGTTTACAATGAAACTTTCATGTCTGGCAGTCACTGGATAACCTGCCAATTACTTGACACATCTGTGCATTGACATCTGATACTTGATTGCATTGCAGTCTATAGCCAGGTGGTGGTAAAAGAGTTAAATAAATCTGTTTCTATTAAAATTGTTTTATTCTTATATATATATATATAATGCAGTCAATCAAACTTCCATACTGGCATTACTGCCCAAAGTTAGTCACCAACAGATGGGCATAAACTTCTGTACTGGCATTACTGCCCAAAGTTAGTCACCAACAGATGGGCATAAACTTCTGTACTGGCATTACTGCCCAAAGTTAGTCACCAACAGATGGGCATAAACTTCTGTACTGACATTACTGCCCAAAGTTAGTCACTAAGAGATGGGTATACCGTGTAATCAATGCAGAAGATTTAGAAACATCATCCGTGTGCCACTTTACCTGTATGTGTTTTGAGGCAATGCTCCTGCAATGTGCCCATGTAACAAAGGCTGATGTTTAATGTTTCCAGGCTACTAACAGAAAAACAAATTACAACTTGGACCAGATTATGCTTCCATTATTCTGCTTTTAAGTACCTAATTTTTTAATTAGTTTTTGCATATGCTAAACCAAATGATCGTGAGACCTGGAGAATTTTTTAATATGTGTCCACATTTAAAAAAAAAAAATGAATTAAAATAAATGAAAAATAAATTAATTCAATTTAAAGTGAAATGTTTGTGCAAAGAATCACATGGCTTAGTGAGATGTAAAAAGAAAAAGTAAATCTAATTGTTAAAGGAGCTCATTTCACATCACAAAGGCAAAGGATTTCCAAGTTATATCTGAAAAAAAAATCCCAAGGTTTATCACATGTGCTTCTCTCTCTCTCTCTCTCTCTCTCTCTCTCTCTTCTCTGTCTCTCTCTCTCTCTCCATCTCTCTCTCTCTCTCTATTTATTTAACAAAGAATTGAGCTTTCATAGAAGTTTTACCAGACATCCTTGTATAATGTTTGGCATGAATCCAAACCAACACATAATAATCTTTCCAATGGTCTCAAAAAGAAAGAGGAGGGATGGGAGACACCAGAGTCAGTAGTGAGAATTTCTGCTATTGATTGTTTGTTACCTAAGCAGTGTTCTGAATTTATGGAGAGTGAATCAAACAGGTGGCATCTCTCTCTCTCTCTCTCTCTCTCCTTTTATTCAAAATTGAATTGTTTCATAAAAATGGCTAGCAGAAAGAAAAATTAAGAAATTTTTTCCTTCCTTTCAGAATGCACTGCATGCAAAACACCCGTCTGTTTAGGGCTCGTAGATGTACGAAGTAGTATCTAAACGCGATTAGTGTAAATTCTATCAAATAATTTACACTGTCGCCGCAATTTTTGCCCGGAGCGATGTGTTCAGAATTGAACAGTACACAAGAGTGCATTCCATTTTATTCCTTGAAATGAAATCTGCGGTTTAAAATTAATAGCTGTGAACAATGCGCTTCGCTGGGTTGTTACCAGAAGGAATGTATAAAATCACATTGTTACTATTTTCTCCTGGCCCCCCACCAAACTAGGCTTTCTTGGCGGGATGAATCAGAAGTCAGTTTGGGTCAAAGAATAAAATACACTTTGACTGTAAAATCGGTAATCCCTCCCCCCTTTTTTTTTTGTTTTTCTTTTTTCTTTTAGTGTTTTTGTAATTTCCTGTACTCTGAATGGTTTCGATCTAGAATACATTAAGATTACTTTCATTCTCACTCTTTTCCCTTTCCTTTTCGTTTTCTTTCCCTTCTATTTCTCTCTGATTCAATAATGTACCTAATTGAAATAAAATTGAAATACTTCGCTTTTTATGAAGTCATAGAAAGTAAAATAAAAATGGAATCTAATGGTGTATTCAAATAATTCACACCATGTCAATAAATATCAATATTTTTTTTTCTTTTCCATTCTTCTATTAGATTATGAATTATGGACTTCAGCTGTCTCAGCCACTATGCAGTCCTGTAAAGACAAGGAATCTTAACCAGTTGTTAGAGACAGCATCCAAAGCCTTTTCATTTAAGCCTGTAAATTCAGATGCATAAGACGGAACCTATTTCGCTCTGCCCATGCACAAAACTGGGATTTTGAGGTGGGGCTAACACAAAAATAAAGCTAATGGTCGCTAATTTCTTCTGCCAGAACATTCTAACATTGCAACAATTCAAACTACATCTGCCGCAAAATTCTGTTTACGGATTTGTCCTTCCCTGTCTGTGACAGAGTCACTTGCGTCGGAAAGTTTGTTCTGAACACGAGCATTGTTTTGCCAGATGGTTGGAAGCCGCTGTCTTCTCTTTTGTATGCACAAAGACGAGGCTACCCTAGACAAGGTGTCTTTTGCTGGGGATCTGTCATTAATAGATGGTGGAGGGAGGGAGAAGCCCACTAGAACTCCTCTTGTTCATAGCATAAGATAACGAAGAAAGTTCTCCCCCAAAACACACAGCTGGAATGGAAGAGCGAGTAAAAGAAACCGCGACACTATTTAGAATATAGAATAATTTGTTAAAAATTTTTTTATTTATGTACATAACTATGTTCTATTATACTGCAAAGTATATTATACCAACTTACTGTATCTAATACATATGCTGGGAGTCTGGCAGCAGTGATGTATCCTTGGCAGACTAAGTTGTCTGCAGGAATGTTCTGCTAAATCCTTCTAGTTTAAATTAGGGGGGAAATTGTGGTCCCTGGAGAAAATCTTATGTAAAAATAAAAAAAAAAAAAACGAAACGGAAGAAGAGCTGGTTGCAAAATGAGATAAGGCAAACAGCCTTTGGAGATCAAAGAGCAATTGCCAACGGGACAAGTAAGAAACATGATTTACTGACCTGCTACATATTCTGTCATCTTGCCACCTATAATTCTTAAATGTTATACTTTACCAGTCTGTCTGCTTTCAGAGGCCAAATGCTCTGATAGCATTTTTTCGGAGAGATTTTCTACTCATATGCAACTGTCTCAAGGTAACAAGACAAGTGTGTATAAGTTTGTAAAGTTGTGTAGCTTGTACTTTATTTGATGTGATGTACTCATTTAAATTTGCCAGGTTACAGTTTGTTTTTTTTTTTTTCATTTATGCTTGCTATGCATTTATTTACTTTAAAAATTAAACAGGAAGGCTATTAGGTATATCTTTGTATTTTATTTTTTTTGTTGTTGTTGCAAATTTTGTGTAATAAACTAGTCACTGCAGATGCTGAAAACATCGAAGAATGTTATTTTCATTTACAATAATATGCACAGCCATCTGCTGTATTGCGCGAGAGTCTAAAAACTGTTTGGAAATGACTGAACAGGCAGAGGGAGTGGTTATTGCTGTCAAATTTATTTATGGATTCTTCTTTGAACCCTGTGAGCATGACGTTGATGCAAAAGATACTCACCCATCAGAGGAAGCACTCTGGTTTCTGTTTCATAAACTAAGCTGAGGAGGACAAGATGGCGGAGGAGGTTAGCTACAGATCCATCACAAAAGGTCCCCACTAGAACCCTTTATTCTTTAGTTGTGGGAGGAAACTCATGCAGCTGGCTGGTGAAGAAGAGCCAGATAAAAACTACACCAGGAAGATAAGTGAGACCAAGTTGGTCCAGACTGCAATTTGAACTTGGTTCCAGTAGTTTACAGCTGGATCACTGTGCCACCATTTCTAATGGATTAGATGCATTATATCTAAAAACCAATCTAACTTCTCTTTTCTTTTTTTCGGGTAAAAGTTTAATTGATTGCTCATGTTTTAGAAGGTAATGAAACATCACAAATAAAGCATTCAAAGAAACTTTAGTAGTATCAGTCATGAGGAAGTTTAGTTCTAGACTCATGGTATACATTTTACTCAGGGGTATGGATCTAAATGGCAACATACAGAGACTTGCCATAAATAAATAAAACCAACCACCTTGATACTCAAATTTCACTTACATATTGATACGCACATGATTGCCTCTTTAAGAACCACAGATACAGGCAAGATAAAGCTTCAGTAGGGCAGACAGCCAGGCCACAAGTTTATGGGAACTAGTGGACTTTAAAGGGTGATACATAGTTGGACAGTGGGATGTTTTTAGAAGTCAACAAGAGACCTCCAAGGCACTGGATCTTCCACTGATTTTCTAAAGAATCTGTAAGAAAACTCTCTATACGTATCTTGGATGTCAGAAGCCAACAGAATGAAAACATTGTGCTGTGAATGGGACTGTGGAGACTGAATTATGGCAGAACACACGGGTGCTCACGAGTACCATCCCACACTATCTCCACAGCATGCAGTGGAAGAGTGGTGAGATGCAAACCAATCCTCATCCCACACACTCTTAGTTGGCAGCCACAACAGCAATGGTACCATCATGCCCTCCTGTTCTGTCATTTTCTTTTTTCACAGGTTAAAGATAATGGTCATATATTGGTGTGGTGCTGTCCAGCACAGAAATCTTTATTGAACCATTTGCAATCTTGGCTGGCCATTCATGGTATAGGGTGTGATTTGCTCTATTGAACAGTTGCGGCTATTGTCTGAGAAGAAACTATAGGTTTTGCATCAAAGTTTTGTAAGAAGTACTTTTTCTTGTTTATCCTAGGGTTGGTCTATTGAAAAAGGGCAGTATTTCTATAGAAGATGGTGCCATAGTTCTCATCAGCCATGCAACACAAAGTTGGGGGGAAAAAAAGAACAGGGTCATCACAACTCTACAATCACAAGGGATAGTGGAGTTAATCTCTTGGCTATTTTCAATTTGTGAAAGTGTTTCTGTAAGTCCTCTTTCAAGGACTTCCTAATGTAGTTTCCATGCCAAAAAGTTGCCACTCTTGTCCACACAGTGTATCAGTAGTGCATTGCTGCCTTGCATAAAGAAAAGGGATATATCACAAAGTATGAACCCCACACATTATTGTTAGTGCTGTTTATAGTTCCAGATACAACTGGTGTTCTGGGTGACTAATTACTCATGTGAAGTCTCTCTCTATATATCTATAAATGTATTTAGGTTGGAAACAGATTGGTGTATTTCTAAGTTCAAATGTTCAGTGGAGGTTTTGTGGTGTTCTAAAGCTAAAAAGGCAAGCTAGTTCAATGTTTGTTTTTTTCAATCTGAATTTTTTTTTGTGGCGATAGATTTTCATTGAAACGAGAAAGTAATATTTTGTTATACATCCACGTTTCAGATGATATATATATATTTTAACATATTTCTAGGGGCCTTCATTGATCTATAAAGCTGTCAGGTAAATTACTTTAGCTCACTGGATGCAAAAATTATTTCTTTTACTGCAAGGGTCTCTCGTGGCCTAATCACATACTGTATGTCTTGATGTACAGATGAAATATGGGGCCCATTAAGTGAGTGCACATGATCTGGAGACATGTTGAAAATCCCCTCGTGTATAAGCTAAAAGGTCACAGAAAGAATAAGAAATAGAAGAAAAAAGCCAAGCAGTTTTAATCCATTTTGTTTCATAAGCATTTTCATACTTACTGCCAAGAACAATTTGGGTCTGGTTTTGTGGCAGATAAGTTAATGAAGATTTCACACATTAGGGGTGCATAAGAGTAGGTCTGAGTGTCCCCTCTCCTGGAATAGCACATGGTCTCCAGGAGTGAAGAGGCACCATTTGGCCCACGGTAACTGATTTGACCAACCAAGCCAAATTCTTATTTTAGCCCATATGGCAATATCAACTAAAGTAACTACCTATTGGTCTGGATGTCACCTGGCTAAACAAGGTCTGCACTTGAAATTTTGGGGTCAAGTTTACAGTGATTAATATGCTACTGAATTATTAACTTCTCAAAAAAATAGAAAAGAAGTTGTTTGCTTGAATGTTTATCTATAGGAGTTTCATTGCATCTTTTAAAAAGCATTTCTTGGATCTTTCGGAAGAAGCCTGAAGGTAGGTCAGGCAGTAGAATAGAATAATAATAAACCGGTATGGAAGACATGGAAATAAATGTTGCTTTCTTTTAGTGATGTAACAAGAAATTGCAAAAGGAGGGCAGGTACATAAAAAAATCTATAAGGTGAAGAAATTACGCTTTATAACCGAGAATTACATGCAGACTTTTAAAGCTTTGATTCACAGCGAATCCTCTCAGTGTGGCATGATGATGATGATGATGATGATGATGATGATGAAGAAGACTACGTTAATGGCAGCATATTGATGGTAAGGTAAGGGCGGAATCCTGATTTACTGAAAACGACTTCAACTCTGTAGGTTAAGTTTTAAAAACAAGTGCTTCTACAGGTTATCCCAAATAAGAAAATAATGGTGAAAATAAAGTACAATGAAATTAAGCAAAATAAAAAAATGAAAAATAAGTTTTAAAATTTCTTAAAGCTGGTTGACCTTCTGATTGGATTCTAGCTGAAAATGTAATCAAAAAGAGGAAACTCTTTTCAGCTTATACTTTTTGTTTTATACAGCAAAGAATGGTCTTGTCTTTGAAAAAGTGTTTGTAGGTCTTTAGATCTTGTGCTGTCATTGATCATTCATTTGTGATTTTACTTGTTGATGTGATCAGTCACTCAAAAATAAAAACAAAATCGCCAGAAAACTATATTATAGAGCCTACACGATGATTGGCTTTAGCAGTAGGAGAACTAAACAACTAACAAGAATAAGTTTTTTTTTTTTAAATCCTGACCTCTTACCCAAAAAAATCAAGTTGCATTTATTGATTTTATGAGGGGAAAAAAAAATATTCAGGGCAATGGAAGAAATTCCGCAGAATTTTAAAAAATTGTTTCTTGCACCAACTTTTAATTAAATCTTGCTTTGCAAAGAAGAAACTAAGAAAACTAATGGGCTTTTACAGTATCAAAATGTTTAAGAAAGAAATGGAAATATAATTAACATAAACAAATTATTTCAAACTTGCCACCGACAGAATTTTGCCTTTCGTTGCAGCATCAATTGTGTCATGATGTCAGGGGTGTGTCGCCTGTTGCTTATAGCCTTAAATGTTTTATAATTACAAGGGAAGTATAATGATTCCATGCATTTGAAAAATCTACGGTGTCAAAATTTAGATTTCAAGCTTAAAATTTAAAAAAAAAAAAAATAAACATCAATGAATCTGCCAATGGGTGGGTTCAGATTTTAGACTGTGAAAAGAAATCAGTTTGTCCAAAAACATGCGTTACAGAGAGTTTTAGAACATATTTGCATAATAAGATTTTGTTCAGTCAGTTGATGTCAGGAAAAAAGAAGAAAAAAATCAATGACCCTTCTGTTGTTTGTATCTTTATGGCTTCTTTTGCTTGGTCGTTAGTGTTTTACCTGCTTATGATTGTGTTTTTTTTTTTTTTAGCATTTAAAGATAGTGAGAGCCATTTTGCTTTCATGTTTGATCTAATGCTGTCTCGAGCATTTCCGGCTGGCCATCTTTGTTTCGAAGATAGACTCACCGCGCTCTATGGTGTGCCACATTTTGTTTGTGAGCTATTATTTTTCACCTGAACAAGAATAATCATCTGATACCTGAGGGTCTTGCTTTAAAAAGAAAAAGCGAAATAAATAAATGCACATGGAAATCTAATGCCATATATTACTTAGAATAGAACTTTAAACCGATTTATAATGTTATTGTATAATCTTTATATCTGATAACAATACAACAACATCTATGTTGGCTGATAACTGTTTGTCGTTTCTTATGGAAGAAACCAAAGTCCAAATATTTAAATGTTGACGCTGATGTTTCCTTTAAAAATTTGAGATCTTAAAAACAAATATTTTTTTTTAAAGTTGTAAATATGTCTTTGTTTTATTCTTTGGTGAACACTTTTTCTTACAGTTGTGATTATAGAATATTGGTCAACATTGAGTTTGAGTAGTGCATACTAGTAGTATTAAAGAAGTAGAAATGAAATATTATGGCTTCTCACGAAATCTTTGGTAGAAAGATTTTTGATATGATTCTATAATAGGAAACAATCTTTTCATATTTAGATCTCATAAAATCAGTAGTTTAAACTCACAACTGCTGCTTATTTATGCTGTAGTAACAGGTTCATATCATACAGAACCTATGCTGTTGTATGAAGTTAACCTATGAAGAAAATGTTTCCTTTCTTTAAATTCATAATTTTTTTAAGGTCTTAGACAGAGTTGATATCTCTGCCAACTTTGTGACTAATAACACAGGTGACCCTTTATGAGTTTTTGGATGCTGATATATAATTTTAAAATACTATGGCAGGTTTTCTATTTCACATTTGTGCAGATCCACAAGTCCTCACCTCTAATCTCCTGCACAGCAACCTAATGGCTCTAAATGATGATCATCCTTGGGCTTTTAAAATGTTATATGTTGTTGTTTCTCCCTTCATAGTTGAAGTAGTTTCAATCAATCATGAAATTAAGATCTTTCAGAATAAAGAAACCTTGAACTGTTTCCATTCCCTGAGCTTTTGGTCAAACCAGCCATGTAGTTGTTAGAAGGCTGCCTTTAATTCTTGCCAACATGGGGCCATGGCAAACCAATGAAATAGCTTGTTTCAAAGTGGAATTGCTGGAAGGCTCATTTCCTTTGACTTTCATCTGCCATTTGATGTGTTTTGAATTCTCAAACTGAATAACCTTTGATATGGTTTAATGTAGCATTAAATTTTAAAATGCAGCTTTCTTCTTTATTTTAGAAGATATTAATGTTATCAGCCCCTTTGTGTATTCTTTTAACGCTTTGTTTGTTAAATATAAAAGTTTTTGACAATATTATGATACAAAATAGAATTACACCCAACTAACTTATTTGACTAATGCTTTATTAATTACATTCTTTTTAAAAAAAAAATTAAAAACAGGTATTTGATATTTAAAGTCAGTGGTTTAGAAATTTCATTGTTGTGTTGGCTAAAGATGGCAGTTCTTCTCTCTCCTTTAGTGTCGACTTGTAACCCTATAACTCACATATCAGCTTCCCATTAAAGTATTTGGTTTTCCTATTTGTCCATAATCCGGCTTTAATGACTTGTTTGCTGGATTCTTTGTAAACACAGATAGACTTTCTGCATGTAGATAGAACAGGCAACCAAGCAGAGTGGAGAAAATGCAACATTAATTACACCTGTAAATGGAAAGAAAAAAACAAACCCATCAAAGATAAAAACCTAAGAAATGTTAGTTTCTTTATATTATCCATTTTCAAAATCATTAAAAATAACAGTTCCTGGACTTAAGATCTACACCTAAAGCTGTATCTCCCATGTGTCGTTTTAATGGAGAAACTTGTTGTGGAGTCATTCATCTAGTTGACATGAGATTATCGAGTTTGTTCTGTTTGATATTTTAGTGTAGCTAAGCATCCCTGTAGCTGCTGGTTTATTCTATCCAACACATCATCTTAAATTACGTCTGTTCCTTGTACGTTTTTGCTTTAATCCACTGAACTATTTTGGACTTGTTACTTCATTGGTTTCATATGAAAAGGAAAGAAACGATTAGATAAAATATATTTTTTTTAAAATTTACACTTAAACAGGAATTATGATTTGGATTTATGGTCACAATTGTTAAATTTGTGGGTTTTTTTATTGATCAGTATAAGAAAATTTACAAATATATTAGCAAGAAAATTTGTTTAACAATGAAATATATATTAAAGTAATATTTCAATTTCTCTGTCCGACTATTTAAAAGTATTGCAGTAATGTCAATTTGGGAGGTGTAAATGTGTCTTATTTTATCGATCCTATTTACCTCGGTCTGTGGCAAATCATCAACTGAAAGCAGCAGGGAAACATAATACACGTTGAAAATCGAAAGCCCTATTGTGGACTGCTAGACTTGCTGTAAAACGATGGGTCAATAACCAGGACTGACCACAACAGCTCGTTCCCAATTTCGCTTGACTACCATCTTTATCAAAGTTTTCATTAAAGTCCACCATACCTGGTGTCGGTGGGCGGCTGCCATTTTCAAATAGCCCGACCAGCAAGACCTAAGTTGCAAGGTTTAAGGTGTGCAAGGAATTGTATGATTTTAAACAGCAGAGATTAGATCATCTGGCAGGGGGTAGGGGAGGGATGACTCAATAAACTCAAAAAAAAAAAAATATCAGGAAACATTTCTAGATTCTACTGCGGGAAACGTAGATTTCATCCATTGTTTTTTTTTTCATTTTTACATTGCATCGGTTTTGCTCTTTAAGACAATGAGCATACTTTAGTTCCAAACAGCATACAAACCAAACCATAATATTGGTATATTTTTGTTGGCAAACTGGATGGCAGACAGTGAAAATGTCTGAAAGGTTTGTTTGGAATTTTCTTTACTGTTGCTTTAGACTTATTTGCCCCCTCAAGTCTGTTGACAATATGAAAAAAGTTGCTCACATTAAAGCTATGGCATGGAGACAATCAGTGTGCACTGCTTATCTGTGGAATAACCACGGGTTCCTTGTTGCTAACTTTCAGCTTCAGAAGTTATAGCAGACAGCATTTCACACTCCCTAACCTAATTACGAGGTTGTAGGAAACATCAGTTCAGTATCCAACAAATCATGGTTTTGATCTGACACATTGTTAAAAAAAAAAAGAAATAATAATTTGGTCCTAGTGGATGTGAAACTGCTAACCAGTTCTATTATGATGCATGCATATTCTGTTCAGCTCGTTAGCAACTTCATAATATCAAGTGACTTAGCAGCCAGACATCTTTTTGATACATGGAGAGTAGTTTTGCTGTACGCCGTGTGATCATTCTTAACCAGAGCTATGCTAGTCACGCAGGGGCCAGATTGTGCAAGTGAGAAAACCTGACTCTCCTGCACGACATTATGAAGCAGTCACCGCCGTCAGCATTTCTCTTGTACATTTCGTACAGATGTGTTGCCTTTGGCAAGTT
Source organism: Nautilus pompilius (assembly GCA_018389105.1). Taxonomy (NCBI): domain Eukaryota; kingdom Metazoa; phylum Mollusca; class Cephalopoda; order Nautilida; family Nautilidae; genus Nautilus; species Nautilus pompilius. The sequence continues at coordinate 2,118,761 of JACATO010000648.1, read as the reverse complement.
TTACGCATGTCAGCAGTTTTCGTGTTTATCCGTCTGTGCACATGTCATCACCTTTAGTAATCTTTATGGCTGTCAATAATCGTAGCCTTTGGCGGTTGGAACACTTGCCAGTAATTGTTACCTCCAGCAGGTGGCAGCACTGTAAGACTAGATTAAACGATTTAATGATTCAGAGGCTATAATTTATTAATGTTTGCATCCTTTATTAGTTCTGTTGAAAAAAACAAACAAGATATATATATATCGATGGTTTGTTCACCAAACCTCGAGAGTTTCTCATCTTTGCTACAAAATATATTGTTTAAACTTATGAAAAATTTTAAAATATAACAAAACCTAAATATTCCAAGAGAATCACTAAATCTTATAGAACTTTAACATATTCTTTAGTCATTTATTAAATGATTTTAATTTAATGGTGTGTCAGTTTTGATTTCTCTAATTTTTTTTTAAAAAGCTATTAATGTTTTTAAATTTAAAGAGTTAAGTGCTGTTGATTTCTTAAAATATATTTAAATTATTAGTTTGTCATTGTGACAAAATCAATGATTTAGTTTACTTGCGATTTACGATACGGTCCTTGCTGCTTCAAGTTACGAGTCATTAAGTTAAGTGGGAGTTGATAAATTCTGTAGAGATTCTGCACTGGGGGGGAAAAAAAACAAAAAGAAAAACAAAAACAAGGAACATCTAGAACGTTTCTGAAGCTATACCCATCATCGGCATTTACAGTGCTTGCTCCCAGTTAAACAGAAAAGTTGCTCTTTATTTGTTTTAGGGAACGACTTCACCAGAAAAGTTAACATATTTGGGCATCAAATTACCCCCCCCAACTTGAAATAGGAATAAATTTGCAAAAAATTTCCATTTATAAAGGTCAATTTAAAAATATCCACTTTCTCCCAGAGTCCAGGTTATAAATAACAGGAAAAGCATTTAAATAAAAAAAAAAAAAATGTAATTAATTATTTTTGAATTTTTCAATATGTTGTACGGAGCAACCAGAGGTCGGACTACGTCTGCCAATGCTGAGAATACACCTGGGTTTGGTTGACTCGGGGGTGTACCTTCATGGCGCGGCTTCTACACCAGCCATTTACGCAGGCTTTCTCTCCCACATTTAGAAATGAAAAGTTCTAGGTAGCGTTTCCCCTTGTTGAATTTTTTGCAATGCCAGGGTGCCGCCCCATCGCCACTTTGGCGCAGGGTAGACAGTGTTTTCTCTCTCGTAGATACCAGTGTACAACAACAACAACAACTCTGTGGTTTTGAACACCAAAAATTATTCAAAGCACGTTTTGATGAACTGACTATGAAGATGTTCTGTTGAATGGCGATATATGAAAAAAAAGGGTTAAAGTGTAGCTTTTATTTTGATGATGGTGGTGGGGAGCCTTCGTAACTGGAATAATGGTAGACTGGCTGTAAACAGAGAATATTGACTAACTGTTTAAGAGGAAACATGTTTTCTTCCTGTATTTATCTCACTTGTATCATCAGAACTACGGGATACAGGATCCAGTGAAACAATATGGGAAAAAAAAGAAAAAAAACGGTACTCTGGCTGGCACCGAACCTTACCATTGTTAGAAACAAAGCGATTTTACTGATAAATGCAGCATTGATGTAAATCTATTAATAGGGAACCTTTTTGGTGGTATCAGCTTAGTCCCATAAAATAAACCAGAAACACTAGAAAAGTGCACAAAACATAGCTCCAGTTTATTTCTCTTTATATGTTTAAAATATTTTTTACTACATCCGTCGCAGAGGGTTAAATATCTCATCTAGTTTGCATAGCTGAAGCAGTCACAGAAAGATTTTGGGGGAGAATTTATTGTGTTCTCACTGGTAGCTATTGTTGCTGTCTGATTGATGCATTTGACTGTGACCATTGGATTTTAGGACGAGTGACTGTGATCCGTTCTTCTAAGTTTCTTGTAATCTATTGTCGTTGCCACCACACCGCTCCAAATTTGTTTTGCGATTATTGTTGACAATAGGCCAATTTTAAAATGAAAACAAAGATACCTTTTCTAAGAAGCAGTTGTACCATTTCTTTGGAAAAAGTTTTCAAATTTTTAATAAGACTTTAAAGACAGGATAAATAAGGGGTTGATGGACATGGAGATTTATTTTGCGATCTCACAGAAATACATCATTGGAAGTTGGCTACATGTGCAGTGTACAAAACACCGACATCATGACAGACCTTAGCCAATAAAGACAAACAGGAGGGATAAGATCAAGTATCACAGTTAAAGCAAATGTATAAGATATATTTCGTTAACTGAAGTTTAGTTTTGTAATTAGTTCATCTATAAAATTTAAAGACACGGTGTTATGTTTTAAAATCTTAATAAACATATTTGTCCAAATTCATTGACATTAGAAAGAAAAAACAGAAAAAAATATTTTATGTACATATAATATGATAGCAAAAAGATAAAATTGCCTGATATTTGAAAACAGAAAAAATTTATACAATATATATTTCTAAAGAATCAATACTATGGTTGTTTTACCAAAAAATTAATTAAATAAAAATTGCACACTTTGTATGTTACATGTAATCTTGGTATTGTCTGGTAGAAGAAACTGTAACTAAGTAAAGACTTAAGAATTTGGTAGTGTTAGAGAGAGAGAGAGAGCAAATGATAAGAAAAAGGAGAGATGGCCTTGTGAAAACGGGTTTCAATTATTGGTGGAGCATTATACAAAGTAACCCAGGTGCTTTGTCTGTTGTAGCTAAAAGTTATTGTTTTGGACATCAGGAAATCCTTGCAGGATTTTAACGACCTACCTCTTTTTCTTCACGTAGCTTGCATGTACTGAGAAGTCAACTCGTATTTATATAGTAAAAACTTTAACGAATAAATACTGTGAATGCTTGTTTATACACAATTTTGGCATCAGAATAAACGTGTTTAAAAATGAACTGCCATTAAATTTTAATTGTAATACTATCTATGCCTAAAGATGGAGGCTGCTCTTATTATAACTCGCTTGTCAATCTCAGGTAGGACAGGTACAGGTGTAGAAACAGTGAAGACTTCATTGCTTTATCATTGTGAGTGTTTATCAACCAGAGCAAATGTTTGCAAAAGTTATCTGTTTACTCTTTCAGTCCACTTTGAGACGGAAGAAAACCTACAACCAAGGATAGTTTTCCATAGACTTTCTCCAAATGTTCTGAGGTATTTATATTACTGCCCTAAAGACATTCATTTTATGGTTACAGTGTTTCTCACATTGGCTTTTGATTGAGTGATGATGTTGCTCTTAAAATAAAAAAAAAAAATGAGGGCGCAAAAGTGCGATGATTTGATGATCCTTTGCAGCTTCGGTTGAAGATACGTGAGAGATGGGATTTTTGCTGTCATCCATTTCTAGTGTCATTTACTGCGACTAAGTAGCGGCTGGTTGATGTATGTTTCACTCCCATGCTGGCAATTGAAGAGCTGTAATGGATTGTCTTTCAGTCTCTTTCTGTTTTCTGAGTTGTATGGATTCACCTGTTGGTTACAGATGGTTTATTATCAAGAAAGCTGTGACAGGCCCACGCCATTATAGATAGAATCTCGAAAAGCTCTTAACGCATTTCAATAGCCAGCTTCCGGAAAACAGGAAAACTCCAAAACGACTTCCTGTAAAGAAAACAAATCGTAATGCATCTATGACAATAACTAGACTTTTTAAAATAATCATTGTATATCCTTTTCTGTTTCTAAAGGAAGGGCTTTTCAGTATTTGGCAAAATGATCATACTTTGCTTGCATGATATACAGTCAAAAGAAGCATAGATTTTACAGTGGCAAATGGTTCTTTTGGAGGTGAAATGGTTTTATTCCCATTTGTTGTTCACAGGTATGAATAAATTAATTCAAAGCCACATCAGCTTGGAAAAATAATAACATAAGTCAATATAATATCAAACAGGTGTACATATATGAGTTTTACTACTTAATGTAAATTTACAAAAAAAGACAGGTGTTAAAACTATATGTTTTAAAAAGACAGGTGAGTAAAAGTTAGGTGAAGACAGAAGGAGAGAGAAGGTAAGTTTTGTGTTATGTGTGCCAACACTTTAACAGATTTTAACAAAAAGAAACATCCATATACGCCTTTATACAATAACAGTAATAAAACCTATCTAAGTGATTGAGCCAGGACTGTTCTCAAACTGCTGCTTCGGTAAACAGAGACATTGTAGAGATGAGACAAACTCTCACATTCCCAGACTTAGAAAAGGTCAGAGACGAGTTATATTTGTATAAAGGTATGAGAATATGATGGAGTTCTTCAGAAAAACATGTCAACAACAACAACATTTTTCCTCCCTATTCCGTTGCTTGAGAATTTTTATCAGCAATATTTTTTCTGCTTCTGTGGTATGCTGTAAAACGATGTCTTCTAATATTTTCACATGTTTGTTTGTTTGTTTATGCATTTATTTGCTCAATTTTTTTCCCTTTTTTTTTAGTTGATAAGGCGTAAGCTAAATTTTGAAATTCTAAACTCCACTGTTTCGAATGATCCATGCCTTTGATACAAAGAAACAAACACTATCACTTACCCACAATGAAGGTAAAGAAATATTTAGTGATGGAATTACTTAAAGAAATTTTGTTCTCAAACATTGGGTGTTCTGACAGCTAAATCCTGGTGTGAGTCTTTAACTCTCCTAGCCAGCTGCTATTGTAGTCAGGTGTTTCAAATGAAACACCTGCAGAAACTTGGTAAGCTCATGTGGAGTCCTGGCCAACCATTTTAGAGTTGCTTAAGATTTTTATGCAGGGAGATAACTTGTAAAATTTACCAGAATTAAGGTAACCACGCAGCTAAATTTAAATCAATAGACGAGGAAGTTTTTAATGTTTCAATAATATCAGGCCAGTTTAGCCTGCTAGATGACAATCCTGCATCAGGCATGAGGCAGTGGGGAGGTGAGCCACTGAGCACTTGTTGGTTATATGTTTGTAGGTCAAATCTAAGCCACCCTAACAAATATTTCAGCCAGCTATCAGCAAAGAGTTTTCTTAAAGTTATTTTCTATCCAGCAAACACTGGCCTCATGGTACAAAAATGTAGGAAGTGAAAACCACCACAAGGACTTTCAGAATGGGAAGACTTACAATGTTTAAAATCAAAAGAGAGCATAGATAATCTGTACATGGGGGAGGGGTCTGTAGCTAAAACACGTTTTGATTTATGTGATGAACTTTTCATTATAATTTTTGCTATTTTATTGATGCAAGTGTTTCTTTGATAATGTTATATTTTATTTTATAAAATCTACATTATTAAGAGAAAGAGAAGATACTCTGCTGAATGGTGAGATTAAATGTTAAGGTTTGAAAATTCTTTGTATTAGAATCAATATTCTCTCTCTCGCTGCCAATAAAAAAAAAAAAAAAGGAATATTTTTTGGTTTTTCTTATTACTGAGAGCAGCAGCAACAGTAGCCGGCTGCCAGAACGTGAGTAATATTCCATGATGCTGTGAAACGTGGCACTTAAGTCGAACCGTCTCAAATCTTGAGTATCTGGTGAGCCAGTGAAGGATCATGTCTCGGACCATACATCAGGCATAATTTGTTGCAGAATGCTGTTTTCCTGAGATACATCACTCCCAAATAGATTCTACAAAGTGCCGGCTGTGTCATTTCAACATGTGGTTTTCGTGAGACTTTTGCAAATGAGCCGTGTTCTGTTCCGGAATAAGATTAATCTGACAAAATCAATGCGCTTCCCAGACAATGGGCATCCATTAATGTTGTCACTGACACAACATCTAGATCATCTGTAAATTTATTTTTATTCCCCCCCCCCACCTTTTTTTTTTTTTTTTAAGAGAGCAGACTGAACTGAGATCGGTGTGCAGACATGGCGAAGTATTATCTTTTCCTGTACATTGCTTGTTTTCTTTGTATTTCTCCTGAATAACCAAATGCGTTGGCTTAAAAATATCCAGAACTGACTAATAAAGTAAATATTTGTGTAAGACATAGATTGGGTACTTTTTTAAAAAATATTTATCTACTAAAGAATTTATAGCTTCAGATGCAGTCTAAGAGAACTGGTTGCAGTGGCTGCTTGAGAAAATGAAAGTTAAAAGGAAAACAAGAACAATCAAAAGTTTGGAACGAACAGAAAATATGGTTGGTGAAGATGCACACTAGCCAGCCAAAAGTTTGGAACGAACAGAAAATATGGTTGGTGAAGATGCACACTAGCCAGCCAAAAGTTTGGAACGAACAGAAAATATGGTTGGTGAAGATGCACACTAGCCAGCCAAAAGTTTGGAACGAACAGAAAATATGGTTGGTGAAGATGCACACTAACCAGCCAAAAGTTTGGAACGAACAGAAAATATGAGGACAAGCATTTAAAAAAAAAAAAAGAATAAAAACAATTTATTTCTCAGCATAACAAATTCAATTTAAGATTTAATATGTGGTAGAAAAAAATACATACAGCTAGTAAACTGACTGTTTTTACCTTTGACCTGATAACAGCTTCGGAAATTCTGGCGAGTCTGTCTAGTAGCTTTGTCAAATATTCAAATGTTACTCAGTCACATGGTATCTGAAGGTATTCCCGTAACTGTTATGTTATGTTGCATCATTTTCATGAGGTTTCTGTTGGATTCATCCTTGAAGACTTCATCTGGTAATAAATCAGGTGACCGGTGATCAAACTTTTTTCTAGAGAACATCCTGCACCCTGCCTCTTTCTTTCTTTTTTTTTTTGCTTTCTATATATTGTTTGCATAATCTGTAAGTGTGCTTGGGGTCATTATCTTGTTGCAGAATGAACCCCTGCATCTGTTAGTTGACTATCAGAAGGAATTATGTGACTTTGTAGATCACTGCGAGGTGGATGTCTTTTGTCAATCTTCCATTGATTTTACAAAGACCGCCAACTGTGTTAGCTGGAAAACACCCAACAAACCATCATGCTAACTCTCTCTCTCTGTTCTCTAGGAGCAACACACTGTTCAGACAAGTATCTAACTTGTCTGCATGAAGCACATTCCACACTTGAATCCCAAACACCTCAACCTTTGACTCATCAGTCCGTAACACTCCATTCCAGTCTACTATTGTCCTGTGTTTGTCTAGTTTTGCTCTTTGCAATCTTTTTGCTTTACTAAACAAGCAGCTCTAAGATGCCTTTTACCATTGTCAGAGGTCCCAGATTTTTTTCTTTCTCTTTGTGTGTGTTATTCATTGGTGCTACAATTTCTGAGGCTGTAAGTTTTCTATTTCGTTTGCTCAACAGCATAATACATTTGTCTTTAAATGTTACTCTTCTGGCTGTGCATTTTCTATCTGTATTGCTCCTAGTTTCCTGGTGTGAGTACCTTTGTTTGAAATTCCAAGTTTCTTGGCAATCTCCTTTCTCTATCAGGCTGTCTTTCCTCAATGTACAAATAGCAGATCACGTTTCAGGATTAATTTGCTGTCTGTCTTCCATCCGGATAACAAAAAGTTTCAGTAACTGTAATCCTTAACAATTGTGATTTCTCAAAGGTTTAGAATTATATGCTCAATTTATAATGAATGTTCTGTGACCTGGCGGCATCTTATTGGTTCATTTCTCATATAGTGAAAGTAGGAGTATGTTCTGAAAACCACCTGGCCACATTTAATATGTTAGTGTTCTCAAATGCTCAGAATTAAAACAGAGTTTATTAGATATGGGTATTTTCTGCTCCCATGTACTGAATCTTGCGTTGATTATGTTATGGTAAAAAAGTAAACTGGTTATGCTATTATTTTTTAAAAAAATAATTGTCCCTAAATTTGTTTTCTTCCAAACTTTTGCCTGCTAGTGTATGCAATCAATCAGATAAATGAATCCACTAAACCCTATCTAGATCTTTTTAAAATCATCGGTTGACCGCTTTGTCGAAAATTTCATTATGGATATTTTAAGGATACACATTTTACGACATTTTTGTCCATTCCGATCTCGTGTCCTGTGCTAGTTTAGGACCCCAGCAAGAAGAAAAGTTAATTAAAATGTTAATTGAAAAAAAAAAAAAAAAAATCAAAAATCATTTAAGTGATGATGATAATAACAATAATAAAACCAACAAAAACCAAAGGATTTTCATAAATATCCAGCTTTGGAAGGATGTTATGAAGAGATTTCGGTCATGCGTGATTTTTGATATGACGATGTGAATTCATCAGAATTCTCTGGCTTTAGAGCAAAAAGAAGCAACAAACTGCAGCTTACAGTGAATAGATGCGCTTATAAATGAGATTCCAACAGAAAAAAAAGAAACAAAAGCTTGGAGAATTTTTTGTTTTAATATAAATTTTGATAGATGGAATACCTTGCAGTGTATTCTCAGCCTTGTCTCATCACCTTAGTAGTATTAACTGTGCTAATGAACCTGCTTTTTATTGATCTTTCCTTTGAAGGTCCTTTTAGTTACTGCTGCCACTAAGCTGATGGGGAAAGGGTGTAGTTAATCCTCTATAAAACACCACCCATCAATTTACATTGAAATAGTGAAACAAAGATATCTCTCTCTCTCTCTCTCTCCTTCTCTCCATCTCTCTCTCTCCTTCTCTCCATCTCTCTCTCTCTCTCCATCTCTCTCTCTCTCCTCTCCATCTCTCTCTCTCTCTCTCTCCATCTCTCTCTCTCTCCATCTCTCTCTCTCTCTCTCTCCATCTCTCCATCTCTCTATCTCCATCTCTCTCATCTCTCTCTCCATCTCTCCATCTCTCTCTCTCTCTCTCCATCTCTCTCCATCTCTCTCTCCATCTCTCTCATCTCTCTCTCCATCTCTCTCTCTCTCTCTCTCTCTCTCCATCTCTCTCTCCATCTCTCTCCATCTCTCTCTCCATCTCTCTCTCTCTCTCTCTCTCTCCATCTCTCTCTCTCCATCTCTCTCTCCTCCTCTCTAGTTTTTCAAATGCTGTTCTATGGCAATGACTTGATTACTTGGCTATGGAAATCACTGTTAAGTGAAAGCAGCTTTTGTGGAGGGAATTCTTGTAATCCGACAAACCACTGGCTGTGTTTTGTTTATTCCTTAATGTTTTCAACTACAACAGATAATTTTTTTTAAATACCCTTGTTATTAAAAATAAACAGGTACAGGCTTCAGACTTGTTTGAAATATAATTTTGCTTGTTTGTTATGAATGTCTTCCACATGTACCAAAAAGTGCTTCATTGGAGAAATAAAACATAGAGACCAAAAATTGAAAGCCAAAATGGTTAAAAAATCTTCAGAGCAGTTCCATCACTCTACAGTTTGGGAATTAATCTAGAAGCATTTCAGAATCAGTTGATTAATCTCAAAGACACAGCATCTTCATTTGCTGTTAGATTTTAAGTGACAACTTTTAAGTGGTTTGATCTGATTCTATTGTGAGTAAAGCAAAAAGCGAAGTTAAGTGTTCCAGTTTTGGTTCATTTGAAAGCTGCTTCAAAATCCAGCTATCAGTCATCACGTGGGACAGCAAAAATGGACATAAGATTTTACTTCATCTTTAGCAGACATTGATGGAGATGAAAATTTTCTTGTCAGATGGGAATTCCAAAAAAAAAAAAAGGATACATCAAAAACTGAGGCTAAGCTTAATTGCTACATTGGAATTGCCTTTCGCTCATTTGCAAACTTTTAAGTTCTGGAAGAAATACAAAAGTGAAACGACATGAAATTGCAATGAATATCTTCTTGGCGACTCCCACAACTACAGCATCAGTGAAGCATCATTTCAGTCAAGTTTGGCTCTGTGATGGCACAAAATTAAGAAGAGTTAATCTAAGTGATGAGAGATTAGAAAGTGAAATTATGATTTCAGTAAGCATGAATTGTTCAAAACATTACTTTTGAATTTTCTATTGGAATTTTGTGTTTTGGAAAAATCTTGGACTTTTACTTGGGTTGTATACAAAACCTAAGTACACAGCTCATGCACAATTTGAATCCAGAATCTTAATTTCATAACGCTATATGCAAATGAATTAAACTTATTCGCATGTTTGTCTAGTGAGTAATGGGTTGATGAGGTAACAAGAGAAGCATTTTCTGTAAGTTTATTTTGGTTTCCAACATTTTGCACCAATACAATTTTCTTTTATAAATATTTTACTTCTGTTAGATACAATAGTAAAATCCAATTAAAAAAAAAGTATATATATATATATATATGAGATTGTTGATCCTTGGCAGTGGTTGATAGCTCTTATATCATCATGAATTGAATATTCTTTATCTATTTTTTTTTCTTTCCTTAATTAATGTTTTATTGGTACATATCTGATACTGAACTATGCAGGGCACCATATCTGGTTTTATATTGGTTTGTATTACAGAATCATAAGTCATAGCTCCCCTCTCATTCATCGATTGATAGCCACGTGCAGTGACCATTTGGACCATGATATCAGACTGTGGCTGTAAAAGTACTGGTGTGTAAGATAAATAATCAGCTGTATGTCAAGTGACCCTAGATGAACATCAACTACATTTTAAATTGTAGCATAACTAGGACAGCAAGGTAGTCAGACCACATGTACTCATCTGTAGCTAATGATTCATGCTTTAAATATTTAAAAGGCTTTACCTCGTTTGTTATGTATATTGGATGATTTTACGCGTCTCTGTAATTTATATATATTGATTTCAGCTGGATTGATATTTTCTATCCTTTGAAACAATCTGTAAAAAAACACTTTCTGGCGGTCTTATATTATTTATATACAGTCGTGCACCATTTTTCAGATTAATTTTTATTAAACCATTTAGATGTATTCACACAGGCCAAATACTTGGATTTACGTTATCTTTAAAAAAGAGCCACCTCAAAACCGATATCTATAGTACCATCAGAATGAAATTGCCCAGTTTTTTGTAGCCATTAGAAACAAAAAAGCAAATACAAATAACATCTGTTTAAGTGTGGAAACCACCATCTCTGCTTGCCAACATTTGAGTTAAAATTTTTGCAATGCAGCACGAACAGACCGACAAACCAGAATTAACCAGTTCTTCTGGTATACAAAATACGTATACTTTTCTTGGCTGTACATTGATCTCTCTTATTTTTGCTTTATTCTTTAAAACTGATTGCAAAATATAAGTTTTTGTTGTTTTTAAAGGGAAAATATTATTAAATATCAGTGAATACATGCTTATTATGAAATGTGTAAGTAAAGATGTTATTAAAGAATGCTCTGTGGAATTGAAAGAGGAATTTTATGAATTTGACTTTATTTTGTCTATCTGAAGCTGATCTGATGATAACTGAAAAAAAAATTAGTTGTTTTTAATAGTAAAATTACATTGTTGTAGCAAGCATAGAAATAACATGGTTTACCAGGTGCACTTAAAAATACCATCTTTTGACAGTCTGCTTGGTGTTAATACACCTGTGAAATTTAGTGGACTAATGTTCCTCTAATATAAGAGGTGTTTGCTATGAGTGAATCAGGATATTTTGACAGGAACAAGGATCCACTGAGATGTCGACCTTTGTTCTGTTAGTGTTACTGCTTGCCAGCTAGGGACACTAACCAGCTGCAGGCTAGTACCTCGGACTGGTCAATATGGACATACCAAGAAGGATATAGAAAGGACTTCCATTAACAACAAAAGTCAACGTTGGTGTTTTACTTTCAGCAGTTTCTCCTGTTGGTTTGGTAAGAATCTGAAAGAAAACAAAACGGAGCATGCTCTATATTGTGAGTTCCACTCAATGGATTGCAGACTATTTTTTGAAACACTCAATCGTAAAAGTTACGGTGTTTTTGTTCTCAGATCACTGCTTTCAAGAGAAGAACCCCCCCCAAGTTTTTAAACTATAATTAATTTCGGTGTTGTTAGTTGTCTGTTTAGGCAATTAGTACTATACCTGTTACAGTTCTTCGTCTTCTGGCAAATGGAGATCCTGAGTACTATTTGAACAGTTGTTGTTTTCTTCTAAAAGAATTAGCAGCGCATCACCCACGATGTTGCAAAGAGGCGCAGGCAGCTCGTGTAATGTTTTAATTTTATTTTTCCTGGGAGCAGTGTTTGTGTGTTTGGGCCATGCTGCTAGAGCCATCTTATGCGCATCCCTGCATACCAAAAAAGGAACACTACCCACACCAACATGGCTTCTTTCTACCACACAAGAATAACTGCAAGCAGAAATCAACTCCAGTAGCCTATTCATTTCTACCACTGGCTCTGGGAAAAATATCTGGGAGCCATTGACTGCGGAGCACATAAATGTACCCACTCATCTCTCTCTCTCTTTTTTTTTTAAATCAAATTTTGCAAGACCTGGACCTGGATGTATCACACTCAACCTGACTGGCAACTGCTAGTTTTTTCCTAATTGTTTTCTTTTGTAAAGTGATGGTAGAGGAGAATTGCACATTTCACACGAAACCATTTTTTAACCTCACCACCACAGGGATTATAGCCCAGTCTTTATCGACATCTTTCTCAAGAAAATATTAGCAACAATTGAGAGTGGAGACAACAGAAAAAAAAATGATGACATCTGTGAAGATTTTTAATACATTTACTCATTTCACAAGAACATGGCTCCAACTAATGAAAACTCTGCTGCCTTACACTGATGTTTCTTTAGCATACAAGATAGTATAATGAAGTAAGAACAGGTTTGATCGATATGTTATCCTTATATTTTTTTTTTATTTTTGATATCTTTGATGTAGCAACAATAAGCCAATTCACTTTCCTTTTCTAAAATGATGTCTTCTGTCTTTGATGGCATTATACTGAATTACTTGTATAAGGGGCATTCAAATGAAAACTGGCTAAAATAGAATTGCTGTGATTATAAGTGGCCAGGCTTCATTTGAATGTCCATAGTACATTATTTATCTGTATAGATTTTTTCATGTTCCAGAATTAGAGAGATGCTGCAATTTGAAGAGCAACATGTACATGCCTATAATAATGATCAAAAATAGTTTTAAATAAAATTCAGCAACAGTTTCTTGCATCCTTCTTGGAAAGATGTCATCAAAGATGGGGGTCATATGGATTAGTTTACAAACTCCTACTCAAGTTCCTGTGTAGTGGCTGAGACTATATTCTTGCTTATAGAAGGAAAAGTGGTGGGTTTCTGCTATTGGTATTGCCTGAGATATTAGGAAAATTAAGTATTAGGAGGAGGTCTTGCAGAGTCATCTAATCACAGGTTTCCATTTACTCTCAGATGTTGTAAGAGTTCCAAGCTTTGATCAGGAAAGTTGCGTCAATGAGCTGGAGAAGAAAGGAAGAAATTATTCTGAAAAACTGCAAGTGATAAATAAAGCTATATGTTAATGTATTTATTTCACCTTTAATCATGTTGAGTTTAGTTTTGTCATTGAATCGCCATCTGCCGCTTACAAGACTACAGAAAAGACCAGGAACTCTGCCTTGGAATGTGGATTATCACGCTAAACAACCTTTCAAGCATAGCTGAAGATGGTTCCAATGGGAAATGTTATGACTGGGCATGGAAAAGGGAAGTCGCCAGAAGCAGTAGCTGATACAGATATGCCCAGTATATGCTGACTTCAGCCAACTTAGCAGAAAAACCAGAAAAAACAAATATAACTCGCTTAGAAGAGAGACGGTTGTTCCAACATAAAATTGGCTAGTTCAGAAGATTGAGAGAAAGCCACACCCTGACCCTAATCCCTTGTGAAGAAGAGAAACAGAGTTTCTGGTACCGTACTAGGTGAGCATAGTTACAATTAAACTCTGTCCTTCTATTTTTGAGTACGGTGCAAATGTCTGTGTAAAAACTACTACTACCACTATTGCTGAGTACTGGAAAAGCTGCAGGGAAAAAGATGGAGAAAGGTTTTACTTTTAAAACTTCTAAACAATCAAATAACCAACTACTGGCTGCATTAGCATGGTGGGTACATTCTGAATTATATATCAGAAATCCTTTGCAATCATTACTGAACAATCAGCTGACGGGTGATTTATGATGGGGGAAAAACTAAGCTTTTCTTTTGGTTCTTGATACTGTTTTAATTGGGTCTTATGTACTTGGAAACTAAAGAATTAGTATTAAAGGAGACTGAAACAAGGATTTGTGGAATAGTTACTTGAGCAAAACCAAGGTTTCCTTTCAGAATCTACACAAGTTTGATACCATTCAGCTTTTGTCTGCAGAAGCTCTGTTGTGTTTGGAATTTGCAAGCCTAACTGGTTGGCAAATAAAGAAGGTAATTAATTTTCAACTATTCTTGTATTATTATTATTATTATTATTATTATTATTTTTTTTTTTTTTGGTAAGCAATAACAGTAAATTTTTTAAAGTCTATTGCTGGCAAGACATTAATAACCTGTGAAGAGAAATGTTCTGTGGAATCAGTAACTCAACAGATGGGACTTTTCATTTGCCAAGAAACAGGGCTGGCGGGAAGGGGAGGGAAGTTCGAGCAGCTGCCAGTACCATTTCCCTCCTGACTCCATCAATAGCAAAAACAGGTCCAATCATTTTTCATAAAGGTATTAAATAAGCTAATTTTATTTTTGTTGCTTATAATGAAATAGAAGCTTCATGAATAGAGAAGTGCTTGGCAGATGGATAATTGCTTATTAATCATAAATCTCAGTTGTTTCTCCCAAAGCGCCCTGGGCTTATATGTAGGACAAAACATTTAAACAGATCCTCAGCCAAACCAAGAAAATGCAATTCATCAGAGACAATTTAATATTTCAGGTATCATGCAATGACTTGCAGCACAAAATAGGGAGAAATAAAAGTGATTGACTTTCTAATCAATCAATCATCGTGAAACCAGTTTAATTAGGCATAGCTCTAGTTGTTTGTTGGCTAAATAATACATATGAACTTATTGCAGGTGATGTTTAATTACTGAATGATTCACTGTGGTTTTATTCATTGACTTGCAACTTTTTCGATTAAACACAATGTTATTGGACGTGTTTAGGCTCAATCAAATACCCGTCGATCTTCATAAAGAGTTCTATTTAAAACATTCTTACAGAAATTATAGGCATGTACCAACAAGATTAATGTACCGATAAGTATCTATGCATCAGAATTCAATTATCTGTGATAAAGGGCCTGGCTTTTACACTGGCAAAGGATAGCCAACTAAGATCGATGAAAAAGTTTTAATGAAGGAAAAGTTTAGAGTTTGATATTTTTTCTCTTCTTTTTATTATTTGTAAAAATCTTGCTGTAGAATTCATTAATTAAATGCCTACTTTTCAATAAATTCTCAACTAATTGCGCGGCATCAGAAAGACTAATGCCGTCTTTGTGCAATTCTTCTGTTAAAATTGATTAAGTCTTTGTGTAATCCTCTATGTTCTACTCAACAGATGAGTTGGCTCGTACTGCATTCTGTACCCACCTGCTAGTAAAACTACTTTCTTTTTCTATTTTACGAAAAAAATAACAAAAATCCTTTTTTTTTTAAAAGGTTTTGTTATAAGAAATGGAATAATCTACTGCAGTTTATTTTTTATTTTTGTGGGTGGAGGGGAGACCTTGTCTTCAGAACAGTTTCATCAAATTCGCATGGCGGTGCTAGTGTTAATTAAACTCCATAAGGCAGTCATTTTTAGCAGGTGCGGTAATTCTTGGAGAGAGAGAGAGAGAAACTACCCCACCATTACTGAAGTTTGATGTTCCCCGGAAAATCTGCAGGAGATTCTTTCACCGAAAAATCAAGCTCTCGTCGTCTGCTCCAAGACAGGATCATTGCCCACCTGCAAGGTGTTTTGTTTTATTGTTACTTTTGTTTCTTTCATTCACAGCGGCCCTGAGACACCGGTGGTTTACGTTGTGTTCCTCTCGTTGATGGTTTTTATGTCAAATCAACAAAAGAAATTAATGCTTGCTTAAATTTTGCCAGAGTTTGGAAGGAAGGCTCTGGTTTTAAAGTTAATGGATTAACATCTGTGGTTTCTCAGCTTGAGCTATTTGATTGTCTGTTGTTGGTTTTGTACACACCAGCCTATAGGTATAAGGGTTTCCCTGTGAGAATGTGCACTAATCTGGATGAAACTATTGTACCTATAATTACTACCCTGTCATTCCTCCCCTGGTTTGATGCAGTCTTGGTCTCCAACCACAAATTTCCAAACAGTACATCAGCAACCAAGTACTACCCTTCCGGGTGAGCAAACCCACACATGCTCTAATTTCTAACTACTTTGTTAACCCGCCATTTAGTAATAGATTCTTTGCAGCTTATAAATTTTATTCTTTATTCGTGAATAATTTGGGTTGGATTATTGTTCTTCGCTGTTCTGGTAATGAAAAACCTAGAAATTTTTCAGATTTATTTGTCTATCTAAAATACTTACTAGTCCAGACTGTTTATTCCTTCATAGACGTAAAAGCTTTATGTATACTGGATTTGTTCTTATTGCCACTACCAAGAATTTATTGGAACTTACAAAATTCTAAAGTTTTTGGCGGGTAAATATTGGAGCCAAAAAGAAACTAAAAACGTTGAAAACCGAAAGTAAAAGCCAAAGCTTCCTACAGTTAGCAACATTCAGGTGTATCGCCAAATGACTAAACAGACCAGGTGACACTAAATTAATATGACAAATGGCATATATCTACATGTACTTAAAGAATGGAAAAAAAAACACATTAAAACTTTATCAAAGAATTTTTTCAGTTGTTTTCAAAGCAACAAAGCCATCACTTTATTTTCCCAGTTCTTTTGATTAAAATGTTTTAAAACCCATATTGATACAGAGTTGTGTTACTCAGCATGTCAAATTAGACAGCTATCTCATCCATGGTTCTGATATCAGTGATGAATTTCTTGCAGAGTCATCACATTCTAATGATGTATCAGTAGAATGTTTCTTGATGTAGGTTTTGCCAATGTCCGTTTTCTGTCTTGTTGAGATGGCCTGCTGTTTTTTTCCATTTTCTAAGCCAACTGGCACTTGCACAGAAATTTGTGGCCAGCAGAGATAAAGTTCACCATGTCTGGAGTTTTATCTGTTTTCCTATGATTCGTGTGTCACCACCATGTTTAGAATACCAGTCAAAAAGTTGCTCAACTATTCCAGCATCTCAGTTTTTAACTATGCCCAGGTAGACACTTTCTTATCTTGGGCATGTCTTTAACCAGTTTCCCTTTGTCAGCTTGTTGTATCCACTCTCAGACTGCCTTGCTGCCTCGCTAATTGTTATAGATTTTATACAGTTTGTGGCATCTAGTTTGAATCTGGTTGTGTAGCTTGCCATCTTTGGCATTCAGACTGTTCTAGAAACATGATACATGATGCCTGCTACAAGAATTTGAAATAAATAAGTGAGCAGATGCATCAACAAACAAACAAACAAAAAAAAACTATTTATCATTGGCAAAAGTACTTCAATAGTGAAAATAACACTGAAGTAGGCTACAACTGATTTGAAATGAAATTGTTGATTTTCATTTAGTATCTGTATAATTTAAAGATAAAGGATCATTATGTCTAGATATTAAAATTTTTAATAGATGATATTGATGCATATAAATATTCCTAAAGAATGGGGTTGGGCATTTATTGGAGATATTTGTGTGCAGACAAATAGACATTTATGATAACTTTTTGGGGCTAAAGTGATATTCTTGTGGATCATGTTTTTTATTTATTTTTTCATATTTGATCCTCAGGTATATGCTAATAATTCAACGAAAGCAGTCGAATTAGGAACAATCAGTTTTGGGTAAGAAAGTGAGGTAGAACAGTATTTGAATGATCTCATGCTCATCAGAAATGATCTGGAACACAAAGAATTTAAGAATTTAAAAATAATGTTTTAAATTAGTTGAAAGGTTTTAATGAAAATACTTTGAGACTAATACATATATAATAAATATGCTGTTCGGTGTGTTTTAAATGATATGAGCTTTTTTCTAAAAATATGTAGCCAAAATAGTGTGCTGGCTGACTGTTGCTTTCAAACAAAACTTATTTTTGATGTTTGCTTAGTTTGAATAAACAGAGAACATACCTCTAGATGTACTTTTTCATCGAAATTGTTAAGTGGAATTAAAATTTGTCATTTTCTCTTGCATAAAAGCAGCAAGATTTGCGTTATACATTAGCAGTTATGTGAAATGCCTTTTCACAGATTGGATTTCAGAGTATTTACTGGTCCAACACAAGTTTGCTCATCAGCTTCTGGTCATGGATTTCTTTACTGGGATATATAATTGACAGATTGCAAGCTGTTGGGTACATTTGGAGATATTTTGCACTAAAGTGGATAATATGATTCATTAAATATTTATTTGAGTATTCAGCTTGGTCTACTCATTTTCAAAGCAAGGGTTTTCCAAACCAGTTTCATTTACATGCATATTTAATTGATTATTCATCAGTGTTACATGTTGATGCCAAAGACTGCATCATCCTTATTCACTTGCCACTGAAACTGTTGTTTTTAGGTTCAAAATAATAGCAATAGTTGCATACAGTATGGAGCAGAAAATGCCAGGAAGTTGTGGAGTACTCCAACTTAAACATTTGTCTGGATAGTAAGGGTGAAAAACTGAATATAGATGGCAGTTTCTTTCTTATCTCTGGCAAAGTGTATACTTTTTGATGCAAACTGTCTTAACACAGACTATGAATGGTATACAAGAGAAATAAATCACTGTTCCATAGATGTCAATGACAGGTGGCATAGGAGAAAGGAGAAACTATTTTTTAAAAAAAAACAAAAAACAAAAACCCATTATCAGCTACAAATATCTTATATAGGATTCTGGCACAAATGTATATTAGAAAAAAAAACAATAGAATTGTTAATTATTGGAGTAACTTACCAGGAAGTGTAGCTAATAGTGATAGTATTAATCATTGCCAGAACTTGCATTAGGGATGATGGACTTTGGCCTCTCTCTACAATTAAACTTGTTTCAGTTAATATTTGAAGGCTCAATGTACAAATTATTTAACCATCTCTGGTTTATGCCTCAGAACTCGTAAATACATTAATTATGATAACCGCGGATAATGCGTTTATTTTTTGTTCTTTTAGCTACTTTTTATTTCTTCTTAACAATAATCGCTGTGTAAGTTGGGGTATCAACTGAAACCTTAAATGGTTGCCAGATGCTATAGACATTTCTTCAACCCAAGAAGCGAAGAAAGGATATTATACAAATGAAACCAAGGGGCCTGGATACTATTATACGATGCTATTTCAGCTGGGTTTCATGTGAACATTCCCTATTAGTTAAGCATTAACTTTGTGGCTTTTTAAAAATTTTTTACAATTTTTTTCTAGCAGATAAAGGGTTAACAGTATTTGAAAAAATTTTTAAAAAAAAGACTGATTAAATATGTCATTAAATATGTTTATTTTTTATTATTTAAGTTCATTTTCAGACTAAAAGGTCTTAATATGGTTGGTGTTTTAAAAGGGGACAAAAGGCAATTAAAAGCCTTTGATTTTGGCTTTATATTGGTGGCACGGTGTTGAGTCAGACACACCTTGCTCGTTGGAGATGGTGATTGCTGTTTCTATCATTATTAAGTTTTTAAATAAGTTACTTTCCACTCAACTGTAAAATTGTGCAAGCTTATTTTTCCTTTAGTGCATCCGTATTTAAGTCATATTTAGTAGTATTGATAGAACCTTGAATTCTTAACAGTATTCAGTAAAATTTAATAAATAATAATAGAGTATTTTAAAAACTTTTTCTCATGATAAAATTGCATAATTAATAAGAAAAGAGGAACTGAACCGTAGAATTGGTATTGACCGAAATATCATGTAAATTTTTGTACTCACTCACACTGCGAGTGTGGCCTTTAGTGCAATAAATGGCCATTTTCTGTTTTTTTTTTAAATTAGGAGTGTAATTATATGATCGATGCGGATAGGACTGGCAGGTGGAAACAGCTTTGCTTTGAACATCCGTATTCCAGGTATTGACAACTCAGAAATAGTATAAGATTATTTATGTTGGAGTTTGGTCTGCAGGAGGATAGCATATAAAAATAGCAGATAGACCGCAGCAAAGTTAGCCTGTAATAGTTTCTTGTCGGTTGAAATAAAAGATATCATTATCTTCATTGATCTTGAATGCAAAATTGTTACCCTATAACTGAATTGAAACGATGTTGAGTCGAGGCTCTCATAATTATGCATGATGGGATTTGTACTGTTTCCAACAAAAAAAAAAAAACAACAAGTAGTAACTTTCATTAAACAAGAGCAACATAATCAGATGTTAATATGAGAGACAGGGGCAGTGCCATCTTCCTTGAAAGACTAATGAACTCCATTTCCAAATCTCTCATAGATCCAACATGAGACATGTCAAATCCTGTCTTGGACAGTGCCATCTGTCTGTCTAACCCCTTTTCAGAGATGCTAAAACTCGTGATGTTTCTGTGTCGATCAATTACTCTCTTCACACCCAGCTGTGTCTGGATTTCTATTATGTACCAACAACAGGTCCAGTTAAGCTTAAGTAACAACATCGAATGCATATTGGATTTCCACGCTGACCCACACTTTGTCTGTTTCACAACTCGATGGGAAGCAGCGAGACGAGACAAAGCTATATGAAAGTATATTAATTGTTAAAACGTGTGCATTGAAGAGGAGAAACCACAATTTTTACGCTTCTTTTACCTCTGCAAGATACATTTTATGCACAATACTGCCAACTGATATGGTAATCTATGTGGAATGGCATTACTTCACAGAGTGAGGAAAACTAAAAGAAATACTTTACTAACAAAAACTCATTCATAAAATTATCCTTTGATCCATGTATTCACTTACATTCAATTTGAAAAAAAAAGTATGCATAAATAATATAGTAAATAAATAAATAAATGAAACTTTTATGGACAAAATTGTGGAGTATAGAAGTCTTTCTAAATTTTACTACTATTGAGAAATCATTTAGGACCATAAAATAAGAATAAAAAAGAGAAAAATCCCTTCTCGCTCACAGACAACAAAGTTGACTTACCCACATTGCATAATGTTTAATGGGGGGGCTACAAAGATATTTGTTGCTTCTGGTTATTACTGTAATTTGTAGCAGATGAGATCGTTTACTATAAAACAACAAAACTACCCAATTGAGGATTATTCTTAGAAATTTGGGGCCGCGCTACTACCGTATTGGCACCACCACCACCAACATCATCATCAAAGGTTTTCTGGTCGTAAGATGTCAAGAATTCTTTTTAAATTCGGTGACACTATCTCTGCACAAGCAAAAGTAAGTGCAGTCTCTCTCTTTTTTTTTAAAAAAGCCACAGAAAGTTTGCTACCTAACTTAAGAACAGATTTTCTATGTTAGCTCACCTTTATTACTGATTTAAACAAGTTAAAATCTCTGGTGTTTTACATACGCATGGGTGACATCTTAGCTCATCCATCATGATATTGTTTACAGAGCTGTCTGATGGTGGGATATATGGCATTTGTACAGGTTTTGATCCCACTTCAAGATAGTAAACTCTGAATTATTGGCAGATATTCAATTTATTTATTTTGTAAGTTCACAAAAATGTAATGTTTTCATTGAGACTGAATTATGAATAATAGGAATGTGTCTTTTAATAAAAAACAATTTGTGGTGTTGTGTTGCTTTAAATACAGTATACTTAGCTTACAAGTTTTCAAATGCAGCACATTTAAAGGATATGGCATCTTTAATTCTAGACTTGAACTGACACTCGGTGAGTAGAATTGTCACTGTAACCACACAGCAAATAAAATGATTGTAGATGAAATGTCCAGTTTCATTTCAATGGAAACTCACTGGTCTGTGTTTCCACATGAGGGAATCCATAGATTGCTAAGTATTTGAGCTAAATGGATATTTTGGACAGTGGTTGTAATGTATCTATGAGTTTGCTAGTGCAACTAGTAAGTGATTTCCATGGTGATAGCTGGAGGTTTGGACTCATAATTTTCTCCAATATCATTTTGCATAAGACAGCCTCAGATAGGAGGAAAGCAAGAAGTTTCAATTGATATCCATATTCTTAATGAAACCAGGAATCTAGCTGGTTGTTTATTTTGTCTATTTTAATAAATAGGTAAGCATGCACAGGAAAGCAGTTTATTTTTTTATGATAACCACTATGACAGTTGTGATGAAGTCGTATTCATCTGCCTTACCAAGAAAATTAGACATATTAATCATTGCATAAATTTTATTTTTTATAAGTGGATATATGGATGTGTTGTTTAAGATCATGAACAAATTTTAATAATTAAAAGGAGCAGCAATTGCTTCAAATGACTCCTAAGGCTGATACTTTGATTTCCTTCCTCTCAGTGGATATTTTTGAGTTGAAAATTATTAACTCTAACAATGCACTTATTCGTGTCAGCAAAGCAATCTGGATGAAGCACAGTACTATTTCAAGGATGCTTTCATTGTACAAAGTCTTTGTTGACAAATCAGTAGAAATAGGTTGTGTCTATCTTTACAGAAGGTTTAATGATAAAGATAGACTTTACTTGATACTTTCGTGACATTTACTGACAAAGAGGGACTTTACAGGACATTAACAGACACATTAAAGCAGTGTCATATTTAACTATAACAATGTATTATTGAAGTATTGAAAAAAAGTCGATTATTTAACTCTAATAAAATTAGAAAAAAAAACAAACCAGAAAAAATTTAAAATGAAGTATGGAAATTTTGAAAGAGTCAAAGAAAGTGATTTTACCCAGGTAATAGTAAACAAAGCTATCGCAATAATTTTTAGTCATAGTCTGGAAGGTGCTTTGCTTGGTAAAAAATATTGTATTGCTAAGTCAAGTTGCAACAAAGTTTTTTCAAGTTTATTCATTCTCTCCACTTTTCTTTATCTCCAAAATTCTGTAGATGAACTTGTTGGCAACCACTATGAGGCCTTTTTTTAGGTTCATAGATCACAATCACGCTGGATCAGCTTGGTGTGGACAGGAATCCAAGCTGTGTTGTTCAGCTGTGATGCTGAATTATGGGTAACTGAAAGTTCATTTCTTGGGTAAAGGAGTGAGATGAAGTTCTTTTCAACTCACTCAAATATTTACTTTGCTTTTGCTACCAGGAGGTCCTACCTGCTGAAAGATGTGGCTGCTGATGATCTGTGAGGGCCAGAAAGAGGATACATGTTCAGACTACTTCTGTAGTTTTAATGAACTGCAGTATCTGTGACCTGAATAATTGATGAGCCAATACAACTAATGGCAGCATGCTCCACATAGAATGTCCGTGCCAAAATGAATCATTGTTAACCATTACAGGAAATAATTGTTGGAATTATCCATTATGTGTATCATGCAAAAGGACAAAAAATATTTTTTGTTGTTGTTGTTACTTCGCTGTGCATAAATTGAATACAATTTTGGATCTTCTAAAACTATAATTGGTGAAAAGAAATTAGTGTAGTTGGACTATTGTATAAAATTAAAACAAAATATATATTCATGTATTAACTAACTTTTGTTTTGGTAGGATAAAAACAAAAGTAGATTTTTGCTACTGATTACCTCTGTTCAAGGCTAAGAAATGTCTTGTGTAAGATTGGATTGAGGTGTTTATAAATAAGTTTATGGAAAGAAAATTGCCAGTGGATCTTAAACCGAATAGAAACGTTAGTTACACAAGTAAAATGGTTTATGCCTTTTTTTTTTTTTTTTTGTTTGTTTTGTTTTGTCATCTTTTGGATTACAATCCAACCATGAAATAAATGCACACTATACATAGGTTATTGTTGTCGTTACAAATTTACAGCGTTTCTTGGTTCAGTCATTTTTAAAGATTTGATTTTCCTAAAAAGAAAAATCTAGTATTTGCCAGAATTAGCCATTCCATCTTCGTTTATCCTAAAATCATGAACTCTGGCCAGAGCAGCAGAAACGGATGTGAGTTGTCTTTCCTGAGAACCTTTCTGTTGTTTTCCCTAAATTAGGTTTTAGATGAATGAAAAATTCCACCATGAGAGTATTAATCGAGTATTTAAGCTTTCCTGCCACAAGTAACCTACTTGTTAATCTTATCCTTTGATACATACCCATTACTAGATGATCCATTAAAGTGGATAAATACATAAAGATATTACTGTTTAAAAGATTTTAAAAATATAAAAAAAGAAAAACAACAAAAAAACTTCAAATTTTACCTAACAATATGAAAAAGAAAATATCTGGAATATCGTGTCGGATGGTTGAACCAAACATCAGATGATTAGGACAATTTTAATTTAAAAATGTTTTTAAATATTTTTTTTTCTGGGAAAGTTAAAACAGCTTGATAGATGTAGCAGTGATTCAGTAATAAACTCTAAGTAGTGACACACACACACACACATATATATATTGGAAATAACCCTGAAAACATACAGGATATGCACAGCTAATGAGTATTTGGAACTGGTATATAATACATACTGCACATTATTACAGTAAGTATACAAAAAAACCCAAAATAAATACACTGTATAGTGCGTTAGTGTTTGGTATGTGAGCTCTCTCCTTTATATAGAGCGTGACACCCTTGTTTTCATGCTCCCATACAGGCTATCAGTGATTAGGATGTGATGTGGAATAATGTTCCAAATATCCTGTAGCACTTTCCACAATTCATCCAAAATGTTTGGTTGTTATTCGACTTTCTCAGTAGCCATATACCCCCCCCCCCCATCATAGCCTTAATGGTGTTTGTATCAGCAATTTATGCAGGCCAGGGCATCTTTGTGAGTGTTCCGTCAGACACTTTACTTTCCAGACAGGTTTTCATCATGTTAGCTGTACGCTTGAGGTCGAAATGATGGATGAAATCCTGCCTGTCAGCAGTCAATATACCTTTGTTTGATTATGTGCAAATCTCAGATACTCTTGGCTAATATGCAGGTCCACCACGCTTGTGTCAATCTAACCCCCCTTGCTTTATACTGTAGCTGTTGTATGCTGACTGTTATACCACTCCACTTTTGAACAAACTGTCATTGATTATTGCCAAAAAGTTAAAACTTGGACTCATCTGTAAAGAGGACCTTCTTCCAGGTTTGGTCATCTTACTGTTTCATTCGTTCTGTCTATTTCAGCTTTGTTATTTGGTTGGCTCTCCTCATCAAAGGTTAGACATTCATTGAGACCACTTTGTACTAATGTGAATCCTACTGTTATTGCAAAAATTTTGACATCTGCAGTTTCAGCTAGATCATTTACAAGATCTCTACTGGCTTGTTGTCTATCACATAAAGAAATATCCTCAGGTACTTAGCATCACTTTTGGAAAGTCTCTGCTTTCTTCCTAGACAGCATCTATTGTTAACAGTAGCAGCTTTGCATATCTTCCTTATGGTATTGCATATAGTGCCTCCTGAAACATGATGTTAGGCTAAAATTTGCTGCGTGGAGTAGCCTTCACCAGCTAAGACTTTGGTTTCTATTTGTCATGTGATATTTCTTTCCCAGAAGCCATAGTATTCATCACACTACAATGATATCACCGCATCCATACTTCTATAGTGCTCCTGCAAGTGGGGCATTTTTGATTGCTTGCATAACATCCAATCAAAGTATACTGTATCAACACATGACTATACAAGGAAGATTTAATTTTACACCCGAGAAGCAATTTTATCACATTATTTGTATTTTATACCCAGTTTTCCCATGTTTCCATAATTCTATTACTGTATATACAGTGTAATTCTCTTAGCCAAAATAATTAGTGTGCACCTTTTTTGGGTCAATAAATACTTTTGGACAATAAAAACTCATGTTATTTGAAGGTTGGGGTACATTTTTGTGGGAATTAAAGAAAAGGGTTTGCTTTATGGATGAATAATAAATCAAACTGATAAATAATTTCAAATTTGGGATTATAAAGAAAAAATATTTCTAATTTACTTCTACTATATAAAATCTTAATAGTATAACTTATATATGCATATATATATATATTGTTTTTGTTTAAAAAGTGTTTACATTTTTAATAATATTTTAAATATAAATATCGAATTTTAATATGATCTGCCTTTGGTTGCTTGACCTAAATCAGCTAATGGTGGTATAACATCTCTACGGTTGCATCCTTTTTACATCACATGAGATGTAGATACATTGCAAGTCACGAAAAGCTCTTATATTAGGTGAAATGTTTTAAGAATCAGATCAGTTGGCCAGAATTTTTGGTAAACTAGTTCTGTTACCCCAAAATTGCTGGCTTTAACTTCAATTTTGGTCTCTGGGATATTTTGGTTAAGAAATAGTTTACTGTATATATATATGTATGTATATCATAGTGTTTTTTGTTGTTTTTTTTGACTGCTGCTTTTCTAGAGAGAGTATGGATGGTCAAGTGATAATTCTTAATTTCCTGCTTTATTTCAATATATTTCACTGAAATCTTCGGCTTTAAAAAAAGTAAATAGAAATTTTTAAAAAGCAAGCAAACTGAAGTTTCTAGTTTTTAAAGTCAGTGCCGGCACAGAAATCTCTGGCTTCTAATTGTTGAAGATCTTTACTTTATGTAAGAGTAACTGCTTGTGGTGTTAGCAGTTCTACTGAAAGAATGGTGGATAAGAATTTATTGCCAAAATTTGTTACTAACAGTAATAATGGTATGGATGTGCTTAAAGGAAAGTAGGTTTGCACAAAAGCGGAAATAGGTTTCTTTTCAATCTCTAATTAAAGAATTATTTCTCCTAATACAATGTTATAGTTGATTCCTTGAACTAAATGTTGGGCAAAGTCTCTTTCTAGTTAATAATTACTGAAGTCTTATTGCTATTTTTTTCTTTTAGAATTAAAAAAAACTGACTTTAGTTCATTCTGTTTCTTAATCAGATAATCCAACAGGTGTACTTGATTGAATTTATATCAGGGCTTTCAGATGCAGTTGTCCCCCGGTATTCGCTGGGGTTACGTTCCTAGAGCACCTGTGAAGAGTGAAAAACCGCGAATATCGGACGTGGTCCATAAAAATGCCTATAAACGTCAAAATATAACGTAAAATATAAGTAAATATATAATAATAATTTAATAAAAAATACAATAAAATGTATTGGTACTGACCAATAATGAATGATATTGATTGAAGATGATGGTGACGAATAAGCTGTGCAGTGCCTCATGGGCAGCAGCCAATCAGCAGCGAGGAGAAATGAATGACGCTCTCGGATTGGCTACTTTCAAACCTCCAGCCAATAGCGTTTATTTTATATTGATATTTTGCTGAATTTACGTTAGTATTTCTATTACAAAATTACTAAATTATATTGTTACTAATAATTTAGCATTAAAAAGCGTGAAAAAATGTATATTGCCACGAAAAAAGCCATAGAAAAATCGTGGAAGATATTTGCGATTCCGCGAATATGCGGGGGTTTCCACAAACAATTATTAGTTAACTTCTAAGGAAAATTCCACGAATAACTGGGGCCGTGAATGCCGAACTGCGATTACGCGGGGGTCGTCTGTGTATGTAAAAGAAGTTGAATGTCCTGATTTCACTTCCAAGCTGGCCAAATGAGAGGTATGGCATTAATTCCATTCTTCTGAAGAACATGACATTGAATCTCCGTATGCTTTGTTGGTACACTCTTTTTAAATGGCGGTGTACCTGGCAGAATTAAAACATATTTCAAACAACTATCAATCATCTTACAACACAACCTTGGTTAAATTTTAAAATAATCTCTGGCTCACACTGGATAAATTTCGGTCAGATACATTCATTTATAGGGGTGGCCAAATCAATATGGCAGGACTGTGTGTGTGTGTTGAATGGGTTTTGATTAATAAACATGCAAATGAATGACATCTTTGATAAATGCTATATTAAAAAAAAAAGGGTCTACACTGGAATGTTTCACAATTTGTCAGGTTAGGAAAAAAAAAAACCATGATTCTTTTTTAATCAGTGCAAAGCAATGTTGCTTCATCTGCTGATTCAATAATTTTTCAAAAGGCTTAACTTAATGGGAAGATTAGTTGAAATAAGTTGTCTCAGATGGAAACATGAGGCTACTCATTAAATGTTAAAATTTGAACAAATGATTTTAATTTGTTAGTCCAAGGGATATGAAGTCAGTTTTCAGATATGAGAGAATTTACTAATAGAAATGGCTGCTCTTCCTGTAATGTAGTTAATTATTAATGAATAGAAATTGGGAGATGACTAATTGTTTTACAAATTGGATTTATTATTTGTCAGAGTTTTGTAGGATAGTCTGGATGAGTTCACAGGAGGCCCGCAGGTTGGAGATTAATGGATTGGCCATGGATGGGGGAAGAGTGTTGGGTTCTGTAAAATCCTTTGTAAGATAGACATTGAAAGAGAGAGGGAGACAACTTTGTGTATGGTAATACCTATATTTTCTGCTGAAGTATTATTATTAGCAGTAAGTTTACATTTGATAAAAAACAACAACAACAAAGCGACTGGTTTTCTCAGAAGCTAAGAATGTTAATTTTTTCTTTCCTTTTTGATGTAATAAGAAGCCACGAAAGAGAGTTTGGGTAAGTGTCAGTCAACTTGCAGTATGATACAGGATCCGTGAATGTGGACTGGCTTTTTTTTTTTTGTTCTTTCCATTCCATTTAAGAAGGTCTTGAGGAGGATATTCTTGAAGCAACACACACCCACACAGCTCTCATATTTTCTGAACAGCCAAACCTCAACCTTTCTGAGGAGACATTATCTGGCAAGAAAACAAAATGTTCGCATAATGAACAACTGCAGGGTGTGATCTGAATCCATGGAAGCTGTTCACATCAAAACGAAGTCCGCGGAGTTATACTTACACGTGCGCACTATGGTTGTTAACCTCTGATATGATTTTAAGCAACCGAAGGAGGTTGGAGTAATCCTGTATTAGTCAGTCTTAAACTGGACTGGTCTCTCTCAGAATTCTGTTAGCATCAAGGAAATCACCATCTTTATAAATATTATTTCTTTTTTGTTTGCGGGATCAGCTGGACCTGCATAAGTTGTGCGGGTTGTTGTTTTTTTTGCAACTATTAAGCAATTTTCAGGAAAGCGGAAAAAACCCTTTAGCACAAAATGGAGTACATGTGCAGCTTAGTTTATTCCTCCTCGGTCACCGCCACCAATTGGCGCACACACCGAGTTACAAACGAGTCTGGATAATACATTAAAATTTGACTTGCAGACAAACCTCAGTCATGCAAATCACGAAAATGTTCAATGCTGGATTAAGACATTCTGAGACCCTAGGCTAAAATTTTTACAAGGCCCCGAAGGCTCAAATCCAAAAAAAAAATGCGACAAATACTAATTTATTACATTCGGTAATTTATTTCCAGACAAAATGTATTATTTTATTTTAAAAATTATTTAAATAATATTTTGATGAGCATTCAACAATAAATCCGTTATAAATTTAAAAAAAAATGTTTTTTTTTTTTTTTTTTTTTTTTGCATGAGCCCTTTTGTGAGTTGAAGCCCTAAGCAGTAGCTTACCTAGCTAGCTTGCAGTAAGTAACCTGTCCCTATCTTTGTTTGCCGCTTTACGAACACACTAAAAACATACCCTTGACTGGTGAGCTCTCTCTCTCTCTGTCTTGTGTGACCAGCCATGAACAAGACTTATAATAAACATAAAAATTGTCTGCAGATTTTTGCACATGCAAATACATATGTACACTGGTAGTCATAATGGGTATTCACTAATAAAATATCCCACACTTCATATATAAATCGGGTGGCAAGTGGCTCAATACCTAGGCTACTAAATTTTCGGTGTTGAAGGCTTGAGTTCAAGTCGCAGTTGGCACCGGCTTGGTTATGCATATCTTCCAAGCAGGGTTTTTCTTCAAGTTTCTTGGTGTTGTCCTCTACCTAAAAGTGAAGAGTTCTAGTATAGATTACTTCTTTTTTTTTTTTTTTAGTGGTGTGGGCAATGTGTGGTGCGTGTAAAGTTGGTGTATGTGGTGTGGTCATCTCCAAAGAGAAGGGAGTGGGTTATGAGGGCCGAAAGCCTCGATGAAGCGAAATCTCCTTTGGTCTTGGCCAAGGCCAAATGGAGCCGAAACTCCTGTTGGGGACATAATCCCCCAGTGAAATTTTCCACCGAGCGATCGCCTCCCCAGCCGAAAACCCCAGGGAAAAGCCTCGGCACGGTGGGCCAAATCGGTCCAGCGCACACCTAACCTTCTCCATCAAGCAGTAGGCCAGGGCAAAAAGTGTCCCTGCCTCTGCTCCTTCGAGCAGAGGACTTCTCCACTCGTGGACCTTCACGATGAAGACGCCTTCTGCCTGCCAGGGCCTGCCCAAGTGACCACACCAAAAAATGGCATGGCACCTGTTTGGTTACCCTGACGGGTTCAGGACGCCAATTAACTGAAGGCCCATTTCCCTCAGAGAGACTGGTGAACAAAATAGAGATATACAGTGAATAATCCTCTCTTCTCTTAACCAAAATAATTAGTGTCCTCTCCTTTTGGTCAATAGTTATTTTCGTTAATAGAAACTCAAATTGGAATGTAAAAAAAAGGTTCTTTGCATGGATAAATTATAAATAAATCAGATAAATAATTTCAAATTTTGGATAATTGTAAATAAAACATTAAAATATTAAACATGATATAGTGCTTTATTAAATCTTTTAGAAATATATCTATTTCACTACTACATGAAATTTTAATAGTATAACCTATATATAACTTGTTATGCACATATTGTTACCTACTTCAGTGGCTACAAAAAATAAAATTTTGCCTACTGCAAAGGTTACAACCCAACAAAAAATCTAATTAAATTTTTAATATATTTATCTGCCCCTGGCAGTCATGTGATCTACATCAGCAAAATGATGATATGGCATCTTTCTACTCATGGTTGCATCACTTTTGCACCACATAAGATATGTAAATACATCGGAAGTCACAAGAACTGTTCCGTTTTGGCGAAAATTTTCAGGAATCAGACCAGGTAAACCAAAATGTTTAGTAAGTTGTTATTTTTTTAGAATTCCTGATCTGTCAACTGAAATTCAATTTTAATTTTGGTTTCTGAAATATTTCAGTTGTTGGTAAAGGAAGGGTTTACTGTAAATATATGTATAAATCAGTTTATTAGTGGGTGATTGTATATATAAGCAAGGGGCAGTTATAGCCAAGTCACAAGTCCTTGTAATTTGTTTTTTTTTTGTAATGGTGCTTGAATTATTTTTTCATTTGGGAGTCCACATGGGCTGCCTCATGCATGTGCGTGTGCGGGAAGACTGGTGTTCGGTTGTTATGAGCTCACCACACATACAAACCACTGCTATCTGATTGTTAGAAAATTCATTTTTAATGAAAATGAATTATCTCAGAAAACAAACACTCCAGCAAAACACGTATTAGAACATATAAACCATTAGTTGTGATTTTATTATTGTCTGAAGCTCTACGAACAAGGAAATATTTTTTGCTACAGTTAACTACAACAGGCAAGCTGCTTATCTTTCAATTTTAACAAAAAAAAGAGTAATTTTTAGAGAATAAATATCTTGAAGTAATAGCAGGATCACAGTTTAAAAGACTGATGCCGTTCCCCCCCCCCCCAAGATGGCCATAGAATATGTGATTGTACATGTGATTCTGCCAGTTTGGTATGTAAGTAGAGGGCAAATTTACAAAAAAAAAAAATCTGACTTTGCCATGACTGACACCATAACTTGTATGGTTCGTTTACAAGAGAAACCATGTTCAGTCTCCTGATTTGTTGCAGCAGCAGGGCCACAAATCTTTAATGAAATGTTTGCTTTTATTACACTCCCTAGATGGTCGTCTGATAGTCCTGTACCGATCTAATGGTGCTGTGTGTATTGTGTTTTCTATCTGTCCTTTCGCTGTTGTAAGTATTTGTTCGGTACCAATTCTTATTTTCAAAAATGCACCATCTCTAAAATTTTATATTTTACTTGAACTCTTTCAAGGCTGCCTGTGGCATGGCAGTCAGCTAATGGACAAAAATCCATCAATACTATAGTAGTCCCAAAAGAAATGGAAAAAGAAAAGAAGTGTATTTCTTTTCACAAATAAACCTGGGTGCTGAAACGAAAACCTGGCCAAATATTAATGCAGTGAGGCCATTTCAACTGGGTTTCCTTTGGATGTCCCTGGTACATGCATACATTGCTGTCTAATTACTGCTTTGTTATACTCCATCAGTTAATTTTTATGAAAATGTTAGTCACTTTTCAAAATTTGTTTGGGTGGATGTAAGTGAATGTTGTCTAAGTGTATGAATATAGGGTAAAAAGTATGTTTTAAAAGTGGAGGAAAAAAAAAATTATATCATGCTTTCCCATATTTACTTCTCCACCTCTCCCCCTCAGCTTTTCCCTAGTTTGCGGTCATCACGACGGTTTATCACTCTTGACCACCACACTTCTATACTGATTGGTGATTGGGCCATTTTTTTCAATAGCGGTTTGGCGTAGGATTTTATGGTTGGATTCCCTCTCTCCCACCAAACCTCCCCATTTATCTGAGCTTGGGACCAGCACTGGCATCTCTGCGTTAGTGGCTGGGTTTATCTCATGTTTACTAACTTTTAAAAATGTTATGAGAGACAGAAACAAGGTATGGGCTGAAAAGGAAAATAAATGCAAGCAGGCAGCTGGAAAGTAAGTAATTTTAATTACTTTGGTGTCATGATTCACACACACATGCACGCACACATACACATACGTGCACAGATGTGCACATATTTTACTTACGAGTATACATGCACAATCAAGAACAAGAACAAAAGAATGCGGAGACTATTATTTGGCAGAAACACAGTAAAATATCAGTAGATGTAGTGCCTATTCATGCTTAGGCTGCAAATTAACACAAATATGCATATTAACAGTCACATTTTAGTTAATTTTAAGAAGAAACAGGTTTAATGATTATTCATGCAAAATGGTTTTGACTAGATACCGTTAAAACAT
This sequence comes from Nautilus pompilius, assembly GCA_018389105.1. Classification (NCBI taxonomy): domain Eukaryota; kingdom Metazoa; phylum Mollusca; class Cephalopoda; order Nautilida; family Nautilidae; genus Nautilus; species Nautilus pompilius. Next base: position 2,085,844 of record JACATO010000648.1, on the reverse strand, counting down.
TTGTGTAGGTCTTAATGGATTACTGGTAAGTAGCAATCTGTCCGAAGTAATTCTACTTTTTTTAAATATTTTTTCTAGTTTTACTTAATGTTACATCTATTTCATTTTCACATTTATAGTTCACAGCTGTATTTTGAACTTCCATGATCACTGCAAATTAATATCCAATCACTTTCTAAATGAGCATTCTTCCCCTGCAGGAGGTTAGCCTCCTTTCCAATCTGAAATTAGAATGGGTTATAGGCCAAGTCCTTTTCCAAAGTGACCTAATCTTTATTTGAAGGTCAGTCTGCCTCTTCAGGGAAATTCCTACTAGGGCTCTTAGTCTTTAAATGTAGGAAGAAACTTATGCAACTGGCTGGGGAAGATGAGCAAGAAGAAACCATACTGGAGAGGTATGCCAAATTAAGGTGTTCCTGACTGGGATTCAAATGGGCCCTTAATATTGGCAATCAAATTGTCTAACTACCACAGGGGAGTACACGAAGTTGATGAAGTAATTTATTTTGCTTTTCTTTTGTGAGAAGAGCATAATAAATATTTAAGATACTTCTAATGTGAGTAGGATTTGAAAAAAAAAAAATGAATGCCATCTTCTACTAAGGTCTACACACTGACCCATTGTCTAAAGGATGCAACGTCTATGTGAAGTATATTTCATAAGCCATTTTTGAAGCATAATGTGGGAAAAGTCTGATGTATCTCAAAACAATAGATGGGTTGTTGTTACAGGTTTTAAAAAAATTAGATTTAAAAGGTATGCATTTGTCTGCTGCATATCATTAAATCTAATAGCTACATCGAGAGTGTATCCCCCGATCACAATGTTTATGATAAACCAGATTTTGTATACATCCATCCAGTCATCACCTGCACGGAAGTATTTCTCTTTCTTAAAAAAAAGAGGTATGTACAATATATGCACTAAACAGGTTGAATTCTCTCTTTTTTTAGATTTTAAGAATTTTTTTTTTTAACTTTCTATATTTATCCAGAACTTTGTTTTTAAACTATTATTTTATTATTTTTTTTAATATCAAAAAAAGACCCCAGAAAAGGTATTTCTTTTTCTGAAAGTCCATCTGCATATACTGAAGACAAAACAAACAAACAGGGCAACACCGTCAAAGGGTTAAATTAAAGTGAGATTATCACCAACACCCGACTTCATCAAATAGAAGTCTGTTTTGCTTTAGATTATAAATAACCGTATTTTAGGTTGTTTTAAGAATAACAATTTCTTTAACAAAATTTTAAAAAAAAGAAAGAAGAATTAATTATTGTGATATGGTTGTGGGCGGGGTCTTCTAGAGAATAAATACTCAGATATGCCATTTCAAACAAACCTACATGAAAAGTTACATACTTAGTATTCAACCCAAAATATGTGGGTTCAGAATTTTTAAGTTGTGTGGTTGCCATAGTAGCCTAGCAAACTCATTGGATGTGCCAAAACAGTTTACTCCTTGTGTATTCATTCAGAATTGAGTAGTTATCATTATTTCTAATTTAAAGGTAACAATGTCATATGGATAATGCAAATTTGTCACCAGTATTAATGTCTTAAGCATTTTCTTAATTTTTGAAATGTGGAATTGCAAAATGTGGCAAATTAACCCCAAACTTACAAACTAATACGGATAACCAAATTTTTCTCATGACATGTGGAATTTGACACGCCATGGTCAGACCACATTCCAAATTTGAAGGCATTTGGAAGAAAATCAAGAAAGTTACGGGTAACAGAAAATGATAAATACCTTTAAAACACAATATAAAAAGGAAAATCCACTACAAAATACAGACAGAATAAATCAGAATCCATATTTTATCCATTGTCTCTGTTTCACTAGGCAATTGAATATCCACTTATAAAGCTTTCATAGAAAATAAATATTACAAATTATTTTTTTCAAAATCTAGAAGATCTGTTAAGGAACAATAATTTAAATATTCTGTTGGGGTTTTTATTGTTTTTTTATTTAGATTTTAATTATTTGGCACAGTAAAAACATCACCATAGTGGCAATAACATGAAACAGAAAAGTTGGGGTCACAGCTGTAACTGTTCCTGATGTGTCAAGAAGAATTGGTTTCTAGTTAGCTTTGATCTTTATTTGTCGAGCTTACAGGGTGCTCAAAGGGAATTTTAACAGATTAAAAAATATAAATGTCACTGCTTGACATGAAGGAAGACACCTGTAACAAAGAGCAGACCATTTTAGCACAACTGTTGAGAGTAGCAGCAGCAATAAACAGCAGCATGGCTAATCATCTCCTTGGTTACCTCATAGTTTCTTGTGGCAGTGATGATACTCTGAAATCATCTCATAGCGTGGACTTCATCATGGCAAAGAATAAACCACATTTTATGCATGTGGTTCCACGTGGAAATAAAAAACGGAAAAGTAATTATTTAAATTACAAAATAATTTTACAAAGGCAAACTTTAAATCAGTCACTTCCTTCGCTATCGCTATTATTTTGATTTTAAAAAAAGTTTACAGTAATTTATAGATGCTTGTTTTAGAATGTTTGGAACTAACCAAAATTTCTCAACAGAAAAAATGTTTGGATATTATTTTTTTTTGTTGTTTTTTTTTTTATCAATGAAGCCTTCTGCAGTCAGAACCAGATATCTGAAAGCGCGTTCATGTTGCTTCTCTGCTTGATGGAGGATTTAAAACAGAAAGCAACCTCTCCACCTCAAGAACACTTTATTTGCTTGCTCAATTAACCCCGCCTGGTGATGGCGCTTAAGGATAGAAATGTGCGTTAGTCAAGATAGATGCAGGTATGAAACCAGAGGGCACAACCTCTGACAGAATGATTCATGCTAAAAACTAGATGTATAAAGTAAAATTAAAAAAAAAAAGAAATTATTTCATCTCTAGACAAAAACGCAGATTTTTTTTTTATAGTGAAGAAAAAGGAAACTGCATGAACTCATTATAAACATTCAAGAGATTATTTAAAAATGCATACTTTTCCTACTAACTATGAATACAAAAATCAGTCAGAATATATAGAGAACAGTATTTAAATATTTTTTTAACATTGTAATAATAATAATAATATAATAATAATAATAATAATAATACCAGTACAGGGAAAAGAATACAAAAGCTGATTAAATGTGATAAAACAGAAGGTCCTGAAGGCAGACATGCCAGATTATTAAACTTCATATCTTGTTTGATAAGTTTTAGGAAAATTCTCAAAACTATTATCAAAGCACTTACTCTGTTTATGTGATAATGGTTTGATAGAATAAATGGTGTTTGGGTAAATCCTGTTTTAATAATTCCTTAGAATGCCTCAAAAATGTCAAACGAAACTTTATTTGTCTGGTAAAGAAATGTAAAAAACCTTTGGGTATAAGAACTGATTCTTTTCTATGGAATAATGATTATCATTGTAATAAGGTTCATTGAGTAGTTTTATAAGGCATTGTGTCAGAACCTTTAAGATTGGCCAGTAGGTACCTCACAGTTCCATTCTTGGACCTATCATTTAAAAAAATCCATTCAGATGATTCTGACATTTGCACCTGTCTAGCAAAATTTAAAAATATATACAGATGATGCTAACTTACATGGTAAGGCCCACAATAGTGAAGATATCAGAAACTTGTAAGCCAATATAAATCACTTATTAAATTGCTCTGGCCAGTGGCGACTTACATTTAATGTCTGCAAGCTAAGTGAAAGTATCTGACTCTTGGACATACAGACGATAGCCATTCATATACAACAGTCACTGTAAAAACAACAGTGGTAGGAAAAAACATTTAGAATTTGTAATTGACAAAAACAGCATGAGAGAGTTTGTCAAAAGGCAAATGTAATTTGGGGTATGATAAAGCATTCAATAAATAGTAATACTTATGACATCGTAGTTGTTTATACATCATTAGCGAGGCTTGGAGTATGTGCTTTTGAAGCATGAAATTTACTCTTCATAAAAAATGTAGATATTCTAAAAAAGTTCAGGTTTTTACGGCAGTAATTCAGAGTACACACAATTTTAGTTATGAGAAAAAGCTACGGAAGCTTCACTTGCCTAATTTCTTCCACTGATCTTTCCCCCTCCCCCCCCAGGGCAATATAGTGGTTCACCTGCGTATGAACTTATGAAACGTTAAGTTTCCATCCTTTTATTGGTCTCACAAACTCCTTCATAAAGAAATTTGTTTTATTTGAAATCGAAATTAAAATATACCGTTTAGTTTTCTTGAGAGCCTTTAAATATCAGGATCTGCAAAAAAAAACTGTCTGTGAGAATAATTGTATACATTTTTTTTCACATATTCCAACTGTAGGTCACAACAGTTATTCAATTCGGACCGACGGAAAATGGACCACAAGCAGAGAAGAGAAATCCAACTTTAATAAATTATCTGGAAGTTGGCATTTTCATCATCTGTTCTGGCTGGTGAATATTTACTACTTCATAATGTTGTTGTCACTCATGTGGACAGTCAGGGGTTTTATTCTGTTGTTGATGTCTCACCAAAACCCAGTCTCATTAGTTTCTCTTTCCTGATCTCGTTTTTTTGTCTTTGCAAACTGTCAATCTACTTCTGCCCACTATGTGTAAACAATGTGGTGTTTTGTCAATGCCATCCTCAAACAGTTCTATAATTTTTCATGGTCTTTTTGACCAAGCTCCTGTCGTTACTTCATAACCGATTCGAATCCTTCAGAACCACTTTTCACCAAATGGACCCCTAACATCATCAGTAGTGGTATAATTAGGTGATGAAAAAACAGATTGCTTTCAATCTGGAAATGTACAACGAAGAGTCCATTTCTCTGGTACAATGCTATGGCCGAGCAAAAAAAAAAGGGGGGGTTATGTCTCTTTTCCTTCAGTTTTAATTGCTTCACTGGTTTGTTCATGTCTCTCCTGAGGTGAACGTGTGTTTTTTTCCTTTCCCCTGTCGAGACAAACCATTAGCAGCTGTAAGAAGCATTCCTCTGTTGAGCCTTCACTCCCTCAAGACTGTAACCTGTGCAAGCATTTTTAGGGGAAAGAAAATATTTGCGTGTGCTGAACTGATCTGACGATAGATACACACCAATTTGAAAATTGTTGACAAATATGTGATAAGTCAACGCTGTTCAGTGAGACTTACACATTGCATGATAACTGCTATGGTATATAGTTAGTCCCCCCCCAAAAAATAAACAGTGAGTGCAGTGCGCCAGCATTGATTCTGATATTGCGCAGTTTGCACGCGCTGGCGGAGTCTTTCCGGAAAGACACTCGAAATGTTACAGAAGTTCACTTGTTGAGAAGACTGTAAATGCCTTTACCACTTGAGTGGAGTGTGTTCACCAAGCAGTTCTGAGTGATCTTGAGAGAGAGAGAGAACTTGTTTTTGGCGTGCTTTAAGTAGTTTGGTCAATAAGTCAAGTTTCAAGATGGCTAAACTATCATAGCACCACCATTGTTTGGTCATATGGCAGACATGTCAAGAGAGGTTTGATGTGCCACTGTGCATGTATCAAACAACTATTGCACAGCACTGCTATAGCCAAGCAGGTTCCTGCCCGTGAAAACTACAGTGCTAGCAACTCAAGGCAGATTTGACCAAATGCACCAAGATACTATGCATATCTACTTATTTGAAATAGTTGTTTGCAAGATGGCTGTGTGAGACCCATTTTTTTTTCACCAAGGCACTGCATTTTGCAACTTTATTGCATGCAGTGGTATATGTTAGTGGCTTCATTATCTTTTTCATGGAGAGCTAAGTTAGTGTCGAGTGGTACGGCGGTGAATACGTAGGTGTGGGTGCAGTAAAAAGAGTGAGGGTGTTGAGCTTCATAGTCCGTTTTTTTGTCCATTCGGTTTGTTTTAACGTTCACTACAGAAAAGGGTCCACTACCTCAATAAAAGTTAAACTTTGTTCACATTATTAGCTATATGAGATAGGAAATCTTAAATATCATTTAAAAAAAAACAACATTTTTTGTTTTAATTAGAGGGGATCTCTGCCCGTGGGTAAATGTCAAACAAACTGCTGAGTAATTAATGGAATCGTTATGGAAGCAGGATATGCTGGAATGATCATGATTTCGTGGTCCAGTGAATGTAGTTACCTACAGCACTGATATTCTTCAAAACTAAGTCGTGCCATTTTTTTCAGACAGACACCGACTGGAACCCTTTGCATTAGAATAATACTCACCCTCACACCAAGAGGATCTCTTTGCAGTTCCTTCAAAAGCATCAGATTGCTGTTCTATGGTCAGTGCTTTCTTCAGCTATTATGCCAAGAGAACAGTTGTGGAATTTGTTGAGGCACAGAATTTATTGTCCACAGTCTTTAGCAGCTTGGAGCAGCCCTCCGCCAGCAGTGAGTCTGATACCACACTCCTTGGGCACTGTGTGGGAAGCTGCAGAGAATTCACTTGATGCTGAATGCTCTCTTGACATAGAGCTATGTTATCATTTTGAAGATGTTCCTATCTATAAATTACTATTTAATGGTAACAATGGAAAAGTGGAGATTCAATTGTGGCATATAATTCAAATAATTTAGATCAATTATTTAAATTTTACATGACTTAAAAATTGATGATGCACCTTTAAATCATAGATGTTATTACAGATGGTTAAATTTGTATTCATTGAAGATTTATAGTCATTTTTTTGTGTGATGTTTCAATCATATGACGACCAATTTGATACTGTATATTTATTTATTTCGTTTGACTGGGTAATACAGATTGACCTTCACTCCAAAACACCAGTCACCTTTGTTTTATGCTTAACTCTTGCATGACGCCAGGAAATCAACCATGTTTCAAATTAAAATATGAAACAATTTATAATTAATTAAATTTTCAGCAATTTTAAATTTAAAATGTTATATAGTAACCTTTGCAGATTAAATAAAACATACACTTTCCCTTTTCACTGATTTACTGTCCAAACAATTCTGTGGCACTGTACCTTAAGCGCAGTTGGAGATCTCATTAATTAACTATGATAATATTTAAATTATATATGCACCTTTCACGTATGCTGTATGAAGGAATTTACTTATATAATCACATTTAATTTTGCCACAGGTTCCCAGTTACAAAAATACTTCCACATTTATAAAAGCTTCCTTTCCGGTAGAAGAAGAAAAAAAAAAAAAAAATAGCTGTGAAATAGCAAATAATTCTGAGGACATTTCTTCCATAATTGGAAAGCAAAAAAATGTTATTTAATCTGACATTTCTTCTCATCTATGAATTTTGTTACACCCCAAAATTTGTCAGCAACCCGTAGCTAAAATAAAAGAAAAAATTAGTGAAAAAAAAATTTTAAAAAATGGAAAAACGAAGTGGTATTGATGAGAGAGAGGGGGGGGGCGTAGTATCTAGGCAGTAGAAAATTCAATCATGGGCACTATATCTATCTTCAGCATGAGCTGACAGTTTTCATTATGAAAGCCACTGATAAAATTCCTACCTTCAAAACTGGAGAGTAATAATCAGTAAACTAGCTACATTGAGAGATTTAAAAAAAAAAAGAAGATGCAGACACTTCAGAGAATGCGGAGTTTAATTGCATTATATGAAAGGCTATATGTGCGCATCTCATGATCAGGCCATTATCAGAGCCATTCGATCAATACTGCATACGCTGGGCTGTCTGATGTTTTGACAATAAATCTAAATCGTCATTGCTGGGGTCAGAGGTCAGGAGAGAAGCCATAGTTATTAGTATCCTCATTCATTTGCATGTCATCTTTATTCATACTAAATTACCCATCAAAGAAAAATCAATAATTCCGTCTGTATGAATCCCATTATACCGCTACAGGAGGGAGAAAGAGTGGAGGGAAATGTGTGGTGGAGGAAGAGAAAGAAAAATGTAAAGAAGAATATATTTATTTAAAAAAATAAAATGATGTATGGAAAGAAAAATGTAGGGAATTAAAATTTTATGATGCAGACTTAGTGGGAAAAATGTGAGGTTAGCTTAGAAATGAAAGCTTGTTCTACACACACACTACATAAGATTACTTTTAAAATTCATTTCACTGTAGAATTACTAATCAGTGAGCAAATTCAAGAAATAATAATTTTTTTAAAGGCTAAAATATTTTATAAATTAACAACAAAAACAAATAAAATATACTGAGCACAAAATTATAGGGATGATGAGTTTAGGGTACATTTTACCAAAGTATTATAACTGACCAAAATTTCTATATTTTGTTTTATAAAAAAGTGATGCAATGTACTTCAAGGCTATTGCACTTCCATTTTGGCTTTGTATTAAAAGTACATTCTGACATTCTCTCCCCAGCTCTCTCTCTCTCTCTCTCTCTCTCTCTCACACACACACGAGGATGTCATGTGACCAGTAGTCTAAAAAAGTTGTGATTTACAAAATCATGTATTTATAAATGCATGCTAATTTAGAGGTTCAAAATGTGGATATGTTATAGACAATAGCTGTGTAGTAACATCTAGAAAGGTAATCAGCAGACACAACCAGAGACTCGCAGCATGGTGACTGCAGGAAACTTTTTTTTTTTTTTTTTTTGTAGCCATCAGCTGACATGGGCATGCTCTCCAACAGAGTTCATCCCAATTGTACAGAGGAATGGCCCTGTAAAATACACAAATCTAACAAGCTGAAAGTCAGAGAGACTCAGGTGTTTGCTTTTCATTCACCAGTTTTCCACATTAGTCTCCCTCTTTGAGCAATTGTCATTGGAATGCTCGTGCAAATTTTTAAAATTGTTGGATAAAGAGTCCAGCAGCAGAGAATGATGATAAATTCCAGTTCAATTTGGATTCCTCTGACAGCATTGCTGAAGAGAGTGCTATGGTGCTGCCGATGTTGTGTTGCAATTTTGCTATGGTGGGAGCAACACAATTGTGTGTAGAGAGATTGTGGTCGGCAGAAGACTTTAGCCAGTGGTCAAGTTCATCTGACAGTCAGAACAGGCACCAGGGTGCAGATGTTTCAGAGCAGCAGTGCCATGGCGATATAGGGTTAGAGGTGGTCATTGCTTCCTTAGGGCCAACATCACTATGGTAGAGTGGCCACCCAAGTCCCTAGATCCTTCACCAACTGAGCATCTCTTGCAGATGTGTAAGGTTCAGGAATCCCTTCCACAGAAATTACTTGATCTGGGTGTGGTCTGGCAACATTACTAGATAGGATGATCAGTCGTTTTAATCACGTGACGACAGTGCCAAGGTAGCCTCACCCAATACTGACTATGCCAAGGATTAATTTTTTTTCTATTAATTTTGACGACTTTGTACATTTATTCACAAGTGAACTTAAATAAATATCTGATTCCAATATCTCTAGAATTTTATGACTTGTATAATTTATATGTCAACCCGGCATGTGAGGTTTATAAAACCAAGAAGCTTATCAGAAAGCCCATGAAATTGCAGGACAAGTTTTTTGAGCTATTGGCTGAGTCACATACTAATAAATTATAGATTACAGACTAATTTTATTTATCGTCATAACTGATGATAGCTTTTCAGTGATTTTAACGTACAACATAGAGACTGCATAGAATCTGGAACATGGCTTGTGATGCATTCCAGCAGCGAAGTATCACAAACATTATGATGCACTAGCTATAATAATATTTAAGCGCAAAAAAGCCAGTTGTGTCCCTGGGGAGCTTTTATAGCATTGTATTATGGGAATGTTTTCTTAATTGTTGGCAGAAGCTTTGCTGTAACCTTTTGTGATAATATTTATTATTAGTAATTAACATATAAATTAATTTGTTCGGCAATGACACTTGAAAAAAATTACTTACCGCAAACATTTTCTCAGTTTTCATCGTGGCAGTGATCTTTGGCAGAAAAAGTTTACAGGTATTAGGAAATAAAACACTCTGTATAACTTTGCCAAAATTTTTTTTGCTTAACCCAGAAGTAATTTTCCTACAGTGGGGTGTGGAGGTGGTAAAGAAACTCAGTAGCAGTGAGATCGTTTAGAGGATATACAGAGTTGATTGACTGCTTATTCATTGGTTGATTCTTATCAAGCATGTGACTCAACTTTCCAAGATCTGCCTTTGGCAATTTTTTTTTGTTGTTGACTCATTAATCATAGCTATGTACATTGCTATCAGTATTATCTAGCTGGTCTCCTGAGAACTTTACCACCTTTACTTTGTGGTCCAGGTAAGACTTGTCTCAGTAACCTGATCTGACAGTATCTGTGGGGCAAGTTTTCCACAATGGGCTAGGTGAGATTGTTGTGTAGACATGATATTCAGAAAATTGGGCTGACTGTGTAATTATGGCAGTTTGCTTTGCTATTGGGCTGTATGTCTGAGAAGAAGTTGATTGAAGTCATGGAATATTTAGGATTTGTTTCTGTGTACCAAGAAATTAAAGGACTTGTCAGCGTATTTTATCAACATGGGAGTTGCATGTTTGACTCTCTATGATGGACAATGGTGCTGTCTGATCACCAATAAATGGTCTTTCACTGGAGCTGTCAGCATGGAATAATGAGGAGGTGACGAGTACCTGGATTGTAATTATGTAATATCACTTGAGACAAGGTTTCATAAAAACGATGATTTTTATAGTAAATGCATGCTTTCCATAGAAAATTTGTTTAGAAAGATGAGGGAGAGAAGGGGGGGGGCTAAAGTTAATCCAGTATAGTGTCTTCAGAAAGGGAAAGAGACCAAAGTTAATCCAACAAATCAAATTTGCTAAAAGTGGAAGAGACTAAAGTTAATCCAACAAGCATAGTTTGCAGAAAGACAGGACCAAAGTTAATCCAACTAATCAAGTTTGTTGAGAGGATGGACTAAAGTTAATCCAGCAGATGAAGTTTGCAGACAAAAGAAAAGAGAAAGTTAATCCACAAATCAAGTTTGCACAGAAAGGATGTGAGGGTAAAGTTAATCCAACAGATCAAATTTACAGAGAGGAGGAAAGAAAGTTAATCCTACAATGCTTCTAGTAATTACAAAAATCCGTTACAAGCTTTATTTAGAAAATTGACAAGAGCCATAAGATTACTAGTTACAAATAAATGACTGCACTATAGAGAAATAGACAGACAGACACAGACACCCCAAAACTATTTTTCTCTTCAAGAGAACCTTTGTCAGGTTCACATACCTATGAGCAGCAAAGTTCAAAAATAACAGTTTACTTTTTCAATTTTTCTGTTGAATTTGTGATATCTTTGAAGTTGCAGGGATGAACAAACATATGGAAGTGAATCAACACGAATGCTAATGAAAGTCAAAAATATTAAATCCAGGGGATGAAATTGAGGGACAGAAATGATAAACCTAAATAATCCATTATAATAGATTGATTGACAAAATCAAATAGAAGATTAATAATTTAACCCAACATGTTATCAGATGCTTACTAGACAGTTCAATTGGCATTATTATGGTAAACTGCCATCACATTTCTTTTAGCCGTTTTAAATTGAGAAGAAATATTAACTCCAGAACCCACATGGCATCCAGCTCAACTAATTGTGTAGCACTATGCACAAGTATGATGCAAACATTTTAAGGCAGACTTTAATGTTCCTCCAACTTACTGTCTACACAAACTGCTGCATGAAGTTTGCATTGGGAGAAAAACATTTTGAAATTTCACCCAATTCTTTTACAATTGTTCAATGAAAGCAGGTATGATAAATGATATTAAAACACCATCGGAAACTTCAAAATAAATAAGAGAACATAATTCAACAAAATAATAAGTTTTGATATATCAAACAAGTATATGTAATTGCTAGACATAGAGACACACAAGAACGTCTCAAGCATTGACAGTCTTTTCCAGTAGCAATGTTGCCAGACATTTCAATTTAAATTATATCACAAAATACTTGGGATTTATAGACGACATATTTACTCTTAACCCAAGTCTACGAATTAGCTCAAGGTCCTATCAGCGCCCATAATGTTGTCTAGGTAAACGTGGTAATGAAGTCACTGAGGATGTTTCTTGAGAATGACTGATGAACAATCTCACCTTAATGGCTAAAGCTCTCCAAGAAACTTACTTTCCCTGCATATTAATTTGTGCATACGTCATTAACTGGCTATCACTTGTTTACTTTACGCCTTTGATTTATCTTTGACCTGTCATTTGAACTTAATTTCATGTGATGACTTACAATTCACAACACTGATGGTCATCAACCTCAGAGCAGAATTAATTAAAGGGAGATTCACTGTGATCAGTGTTAACACCATTTTTCAAATTTTACTTGTAAAAATATTTTTCAGCAGATGATCTAAAAGAAAACAATACACTGAAAATGGTTATTTACGGTACTTATCGCATTGGTAACCAACCTGAAAGACGTCTCTATGGCCAGGAGAAAGTAAGACCCACAAGGAAGAATCTGCTGTAAGAATCTAACCAAGTCATTTGCTGGACGATTAAAACTGCAAAGATAAATCAATGAGTGGGATAATTTTAGGTACATCAAAAAGTTTATTTTTGCATTAGAAAAATGAGGCATCTTCGAATTGTTCATTTCTTTTTTGTACTTTGAGCCAAAACTTCTGCTGTACTTGAAGTGTTTTTCTTTTTAAAGATAAACAACCATTTTTAATGAATGGTGTACGAAACTAAGCATTAAAAACTGAACCTTCAGAATTTGTCATCCGGCAGCCATCGTCTGGCAGTCGCGACGCTCAGCAGTTCTTTCAGAGAGGCTCCGAAATCTGTTTATTAGTTAATCGTAATTATTAGGTGTTTGGATTATTGTTGTGAAACGCATTCCGGCGAAATGGTAATGATGTTTCTGTGAAACTTTTTCTTTTTTTTTTATGGCAATGGCTAAGTTCTAAAAAAGAAAGTTCTATCTGTGAAAGTTCTTCTTTCACCGCCTCGCAATTCAGTTGTTTTAATTATTTTTTTAATAGTTTAAACCTTAACCTAGGATGTTTTAGAATCATTTCTAATTAGAATATTTAGTAATCTACCTTAAATAAAATCTGAAGCTCTGCAGACCGCTGCAGTTAAACTGAATGACTTATGATTACCAACCCAGTTTCAATCGTCTTTATTGGGGGTGGGCTGGGAATGCTGTAGGTGTGAGCAGGCATTTGGTAGTTTACATTTGTGCATTGAAGATTGTTTTAATTTGTCATTACAAGAACCAAGCAACAAATATTAACAGGTAAATGACTGTTCCTGCTAGATATCTTTGGAAAAAAAACACATAGTTAGGCCATCACTCGCCAATAGCTGTTAAACGCACGTGTTCTGCATGTGCTGGATCTGTGAGTAGTAGAGTCAAGATGTGTCCTCAGGCGAAAATGCAACTGATCATCATTACTACTGTTCTTATTTATTTCCTGATACAGAGTTTGCCTTTTAAAATGGTTTATTACCGGCCTCTTCCCTTTATTCCTGTTTGATTTCGCAAGAATAATAATTTTTTAAAAAAGTTGCGAGTTTTTGTTTTAAGTCGGAAAAAGTTTTTTTTGTTGTTGTTGTTGTTGTAAGATAACCTCCACTTCAGTTCGCGGCCTGCTCTCGCTGCTGGAAATTTTGTTCATTCACTGAACTGCTTCTGGTGACAAGGATTCCCGGCAACCGTTAATTAATGCTAAACGAATTGTTTGCTTAATCAGTCGTTAACTTTATCGTTTTTTTTCAGTAAATCTGCGAAAAAGAAAACAACAAAGTTTAGCCTAATTTCTAGTAAAGGAGATTCATATCAATTTAGATTTATACATAAATAAAATCAATCAAAGAAATATTTTATAGGTGTGGAATTTTTGAAATTTCATGAACAGACTTTACCGTGATAAATAAGACTGCTATTAAAATATCTGCTTTCAGTTGATTTCTTTACCGTATTATTAATTTAATTATAACATTTTTCTTTTTTTCTTCTTATGAACAAGTTTGTTTTTGTTTTAGTGTGCCTGAGCTGAAGACATTTGAATGGATAAAAATTATTTCATTATCCATAACGATGAAGTAAATAGATGCCTGTGTCCACAACAACCATAGAAACATTGGGTGATGGTCTATATTGGCTTATCTACATTCAGCCTTTTCTTTGTTAAATAACGAATAACATTAATTAAACAATGTTTCATTGTGCACATTTAATAATATTTCAGAATTAAACTCTTAATTCACAGGACTTACCCAGCGTTGCTTTGGTAATGCAATGTCAGTGAAAGTTCAGTTTTTTTTTTCTTCCATAAATCACAAAGCTTCATTACCTTGTAAAAGATTATTAAATCTTAACTTGTTTTCAGGAGCTAAACTCTTTGCAAAGCAGAGATCATGATGGTTCCTCCTGAAATTTATAGCTTCCAATCTTTTCACATTTTCGGAGAAGCGTTTTTTTTAACCAGTCTTTCATGGTCTACACATTTATTAAGCTTTTGAATACTTATCTGGGCCTAGATATCACTGCATTAATTTCATGTCAGTAGTAAAAAGAAATCTGTATTATATATGTAATTATTAGTTTTGACCTTTTCCAACCCTGTAAGAAAATTAATTTTAAAAAGTTTACTGATTCTTTACAACAGATAGCAGCAAAATTTTTTACCTATAAGGTTAGCATCTCAATGATTCGGATTTAATCCATCTCTTATGTACTGATTCCTGCATTTGGAAAACTTATCCAAATTGTTGAGAAATCTAAAACGTACCTTTTATTGTTGGGGGGGGAGAGTTTTCCATAATGATCTTTTATTGTGTCAATCCTTAGCTTGAGATCACTAGTACCCCCTGACACTGGGAAGATCCCTGGAGTTACCACAGGTGGGGGCGGGTTAAACTCTAATTCTATAGCTTCCAGTAATCTCCCCAGATCTAACCACGGTGTTATTTACTCTTACTGTGCACTACAACGATGTTAAAATTTGTAATGATTATAAATTATAAATGTTACATTGTTAACTGGCATATGGGTGACTGGTGTATTAACCCAGAAAACAGAAAAGTATAATATTAATTAATTTCCACAAATTTTATGATCTTTGATTATATTAATTAACACACACACACACACACACACACACGTTTTGCAAGAACATTCTTTAAAATATGATGCTTATAAAAACTAAATTCACATCCACTAGCACAAGAACAGTAAACCAACATGCAGACAATTTAACATTTTGATAAAATATTGAAATTTGTTGCCTAATTGATTCAGTTTGAATATATGAACATGTAAAAATTGATGCATGATAACAGAATAAATACAAATGATTTTGCCATTATGCTTGTAAACTAGAAAAAAGAAAAATTATACATGATGCTTAGGCTGCTTTGGTACTCGTTACTCTTTAAAATCATGGAAAGAGAACCTAAAGTGGGTGGTTCTGTTGTGACTAACATACAATCTGGACATATACAATGCATTTTAGCTAGTTTTTATTTTGACAAGTTATTTATTCATTTTTAAAATGCACTTCAAATACTAAAATTATGATACAGAAGAAGCATATTTATGTAACAGAATTCAAAGTCATATGTATAACTATGAAGTTCTTAAGATGTTTCAAAAGAAGATATAAATGTTATAGTGTGATCTGTATGTTTTAAAATTTTGCTGCCCAATTTAAATAGAGATTATTTAGTAATGTAAATTAACTTTGATGGTAAGGTAGTTGGTAGTGCAATGGTTAATTCATTGGACTGCCAAGGCTAAGGACCAAAGTTTGATTCTCAGTCAGAATTGGTTTGGTTTGGCATACCTTCATGGCATGGTTTCTCTTCACTTTGTCAGCCAGTAGTGTGGGTTTTCTCCCACAGCTAAAAACAGAGAGATCTAGTATGGATCATCCTACTTAAAAAGTGTTTGGGGGCACCCTTATGTATGGCACAAAACAGGCAGGTCTCTGTAGTGGGTAACCAAGGTTGTCTTTGATATACAGTGGTTATTTATTTAAAATGGTGAATAACACAACAATTTAGACGATTGCTTGGATGTTGTAAATATTACTTTTGTTTTCATAATTCTAGAGTATGTTGTTTTTTTTTATTTCTGAGAACTTGCTGGTTTAAAGATTTCACTTATATTTGTGATAGAGAATTAATTCCTTCTTGAGTAAATAACCTACCAGTCATGATTTATCAACTTGAAAAATTTGTTGGAAGTCCGTTTAAAAAAATTTTTTTAAAAATCAATTTTTTCTTCTCTTGTAGTCTTTTTTTTGGATTGTCTTTGACCTATCACACAAGTGTAATAGCTAGTTATTCCTTGTTCTGTTTCTTATGAGGTTTTGGAACACAACTGGTACATTTTACATTACTGTTATATCTCACAAGCACATTTATAAATTTTATTTAAGGCGCGAATTGTGACATTCAAGAATAGTCTACATTTACTGATCTTTCCTCGGTGCTTATGTTACTTTCAATTTGCCTGTGATGCTATGACCACCTGATTTATCTGCTTACATAAGACAAAAAAAAAAGGGGGGGGTTTGTTTACATTTTGCATTCACATTTTTCTGTCAATCCAACCAATCTATAGGACATATAGATATGTTGTTGTTTTTTTACTTTTCTACCTTATTGTTTTATTTCTGTGAAATCATTTTAACTGGATTACTTGAATTCTTACCTTCATTTGGATTTTACTGATGCTAACCTTTGGTGCGTGTGCGACTTATGCTTTTATTGTAATTAACCCTATTTTGGCTGATTAGACTTCTACTTTTTAAAATTTCCAACTTGACACCATTTAATGTGTATATATTTATATATAAACAGTATTAGAACTAAACGGGGAGAAAACTGGGTATAAATGCAAATAACATAGAATTACGTTTCTTGTAAAAAATTAAATGCTCCATAGTGTTCATATAGTACACTATAATTGGTTGTTATGCAAGCAATAAAAAATACCACACCTGTAGACAGACTTTAAAAGTATAGGTAGTGATATCATTGTTGTGTGGTGAATACCATGGCTCCTGAGAAAGAAATATCACATGAAAAGTGCATAGAAGTCAATGACTTAGTTAGTAAAGGCTACATTAGGTAACATATTGCAGCCATACTTAATGTTTCAGAAAGGTATACAACACTGTAAGGAAATTTTGCAAAAATTAGGTGCAGTTGAGGAAGAAAGCACATATTCGTCAAAAGTCACTTAAAATATCTGAGGGTATGATCTCCGCATGATGGATGATGAGCCAGTAGAAATTTTTTTGAATGATTTAACTGAAATTAGTGATGTTAAATATTTTTTTAAGAATTGTAAGATAGTTTTTTTTTTTTTTGCGGACTAGAAATAGTATAAGTTGTTACAATGTGTCCATCTTTTTAATTCAGAAACCATTGATCTCTAACACTTGAAATGCATCCTTGTGCTTTAGTTTCTGTTTGTTTTCCTGGCTTAATTAACGTACTCAACTGAAAAACGGCCTACATTATCTTTGCTACACTTATGACCCTCTCTAATGTTTTTTTTTTTTTTTTTAAATGCCATTAATATCAAAGGACTTATTTAAATTTATATTTTCCTTACTGGAAGAAAAAAATTATTTTTCTGTCATCCATTTTGAAAAAAAATGGTGACAAACTAGCAGCTGAAGTCTCCTTAATGTTTTGGTGTAACTGAGATGTGCATAACTTTAATTAACTTGTTAAACCTCTAAACTTTATAAAAATATGCTCTTTCTGAAAAGTAGATTCCATGCTTAAAGAGCATTTTCTGAAAGAGGTCTCTACAATACCCGAAGTATTATTATTTATGGAATGCTTTATCATACCCAAAATTTTGTTTGCATTAAGATAAAAGTTTTCACATTTTTTTTTGACATTTTAATGTTTTTTTCAGTTATAGCTCCTAAATCTTTTCCTTCCTTTATTGCTGTTATTTCTGTAATATCTTAAGTATATGAATGAATGGTTCTTTTCTGTATGTCCAAGGCTAAGTTACTTGCACTTAGCTTGTAGACATTAATTTTGATTTGCTACTTGCTAGATAAATTTAATAAATGATTTATATTGCTTGCAAATGTTTAATACCTTCATTATTGTTGGCTTTACTACATAATTTAGTATCATCTGAAAATTCCTTAATTTCTTTGGAGAAATGACAGTCATCAGTATATTTTGGAAAATCAGAACTTTGAGGTATTCCATTGATGACTTTCAAAGGCTCTGACACAATGCCATCTAAAACTACTCATTTAATCTCCTTTTTTCACTGATAATCATTACTTCACTAAAGAAGGCTTCTACATGCCAAAACTTTTACATGAAAGATTTTCTTACAATTGATGTCAGGCTGACAGGCTCATAGTTATTTGGCTTATACTCTGAGTATTTTTTTTTTCCTGTTTCCATTGAGATGGTATTTTCCCAATACCAATCAATTTGAAAAATCTCTCTTAAAGGGTAACTTACTTGATGAAATGTTGAATTTGGCAGCATACATCCTAGACTATTAAATTTTTCTGCTTTATCTTTAAGATGACTTATCACTTTTTGTATTCTTTCCTCTGTAATAGGAAATATAAGCAGTAGACATGCCAATATTTATGGTTTCTACTACTAGGCACTGTCTCAAACTTTAGTTAGCTTCTTTTTACTTAAGGATATTAGCTATTCGTAAAATGACCCTTTCCTTACACGTTTTATTTTAGCATAAGCATAAAATACTTTTGGTTTATATTTAATGTTATCTTGCTAACTGTTGTGCACGCGCGTGTGTGTTTGTGTGTGTGTGTGTGTTTAGTTGCAGAAACTTTATACATTCTTTCTGATGAATAAAATTTAAATCTTTCCATGTTGTATCATATCCTGTAGTTTTGTTGTGAATTTTACTTGACGTTTTATGCGGCTAATTTTACAAGAACCCAAAATCACTTTACTAAAGGTTTTTGAGTCTCTCTCAGTGCCGTTAACATCAGGTGAAATTCTATTCTGATTTTACTTTCAAACGTGTTTTGTTGTTCTGGACCTACTGCTGTCAAAGACAACACTGATTTGTGTTATGTTCTTCAGCAGTTTTAGTAGTGATTGCTTTTTAAAGACAAAAGATTGAAAGGATAACAAGATCTGAAAATAAATATAGTTGGTGCAGTCAACATTTGATAATGAAATTTATCCAGTACTAAATTGAAAAACTGTTAATGAAAATGTGAGATGCCTTTTACTTTTCATTTTTCTTTATATATCTGGATAATTAAAATCTTATCATTATGTAATTTTTTTTAAAAAAATAATTTCATGCTGCCTAACATGGAATTATTTGTAAGCTGTTGACATCTTCACAATTAGGACTACAATAAATAACTTTGATCAGAAATTGAATATGATTAAAGATTCTCACTGTCATTCACTTTCTTATCATCTTTCATTGCCTTCACTTGTGCCGTCTGTTATTTCAAACATTTGATAACCAGCTATAGAAGGCTCACTATTAGCAATTTCAGGATGTTAGTTATATCAATAGTTTAGACATCTTAATCAATAATTTGTGCTCTCAAATTATCTGTTTTTTGCCATATTCCTAGCATTAGTACAGAAAAACTTTCCTAATAACTTACAGGCCAAAGTATTGTTGTCAGACCACAAATCCCTTTCTTTCAATGTCTAGGAAATCCACTTCTATTTTACATAATGATTTTGCCAGTGTATTAACAAAAAACAGTGACAACTGAACCGTTTCATGTTATTTTGTGGTTAAATATTACTTATCGTCCTTTTGTGTTTTTGAATAACAGATAGATACCTAAGTTTGAAATAGCACCTGTTCTGGAATCATATGTAGCATTGGCAAAATATGAGGGGTTAATTCTTTGTGATGTATTCTTTCGTTTTGTATATGGGCAGGATTGATGGTAAGGTAGTTGGTAGTGCAATGGTTAATTAACTGTAGCTCAGTTCTGGCACAAAATCTGTATCTGAAAATCTTGTAAAGTGAGTTGGCAGAGACATTTTTCCACGGATAAGTTGAATATAGCTGTTACATGCCGATTTTATGTTTACATCCAATGACCGGCTAGGTTATGGCAGAGTAGCAATGTCCTGATTCTTATTTCCTTTTTGATGAAGTGTAAGCTGGAGTGCCTAGTGCCATCATCTGTAGTATAGATGATAATTGGCATAGACAGGCAGAAATATTTATTGGTGAATTATTGGACAGAAGTCAGAGTTCCTTTTCAGATTAGCAGCATTTGCTATTTGGTGATCCAAGCTATACCTTATACTCTGATAGTTTGACTACCAATGTCTTGGCTTACAGATTATTAAATGAAAAAATGAATTTGGAAAAATGACACTGTACCAAAAAGCAAAAGGATGTGATAACATCTGCATTGCTTATCACAATCAACAACAATGGCTCTCATGCATACCTGCATGTGTTCTGACATGTGCACTTTAACTGTTGGCAATGTTCTATTTCATAGCAAGGTGGGTGGTCAGGAAGCACATTAACGATTGTCTTATGGTTTCTTGACTGTGGAATTGTCTGGTGCTTCCAAAATTACTTGCTGGCTTTTATCAATATCTCATTACCTAAGTTTGTGCCTTCTCTCGAGGTCCATCAGTTGCTACAGATTTTCTTTTTGTGGCATGGCAGTCTGCAGATTGAAACTTCCTTTGGTCAGAACTTGTTTTTATAGTTTGCTCATGTGACTGGAATAATCTATTAGATTGCCATTTGGTATCTATTTATGTCATGTTTATGAAGATTGTCACTCACCAAAAATTTTCTGTGTAGCTATATTTTGTGCTTGACCACATATGCACTATCATTGCAACCTTACCTTCAAATTACTCTTACACTATAATCAGTATTTTCAGGGATATTCCTTTTAGTGTTATTTTTTTTTGTTTAGGTGGATGAAGTTAGCATCATCAAGCATTTCTATATGTTGACCATTGTTTCTGGTGCTGAATGCGATGTCTTCTTGCCTGGCTATTGCACTGTTTACCACTTTTAGTGTTATTAGAAAATAGCTGCAAAAAATACAAGGAATCTTATTAAATTTGTGATTGCATAAACAGTTTTCTTTGTAAGAATCCTTCCTTTTCTTACCTATTTTGTTTTGATTTTGTGATTCAGAAGGGTTTTGAAAAAATGGAAGGCTATTAATAAAGAAAAAAATGAAAAAAAGTTTAATATATATATATGTCTGTCCATCTGACATGTTTAAGCTGGTTAATCTGTAATCCTAGGTCTTTGGTTATTGAAAATGCAGACTGGAGGTACATTGTATCCATTTGAAAATTTAGTGCAGAATTCTGCTTAATAGTGAATACAATACATCTGGGGAATTTAAGCCCTTTAATTGAGGTTGGTATGTCTGTCTTAATGAGAAGATTTTCCCTCAAGGAGGTAACTTCCTTTCCATTATGAAATTAGAATGGGTTATAGGTCAAGTTCTCCTCCAGGGTGACATAATCCTGAGTGGAAGAGGTGCAAATTCTTTGACAGAGAAATCCCTACTCCTACTACTAAATCTCTTTAGTTTTAGATGTAGGAGAAAGCTTGAATGCCTGAAGGAAGCCCATTGCTGGCTGGGGAAGAAGAAACCATGTGAGGGAGGTTGGCAAACTGAGCTATTCCCATCTCAGATTCAAGCTCAGACCCTTGACTTTAGCATTCCAGTAGTTTAACCATCAGAGTACCCTGTCATTCTTAATGGAGGTTATCTTAGCAAAATAAATCCTGCATGGGGATTATTGAAGAACCATTTTGGTGCACACTAGATAGATTGATTTTGTATGAATGTTATCTGTAACCATAATGTGTGATGGTGGGGGGACATAACTTGAAACATATTTTCCATTGACAAGTAATTTCCCTTTCAACAAGAGCCAATCACTCATAAAGGTTATATTGCATAGGGAATTGGTACCATGTGGCCATTTATGGTTTACGCAGAAAGGTAAACAGATTGCTATGAACAGCTGCCTGCCAGCCAGAATGCTCAATTATGTCATTCCTATTCACAATTAAATCTCATACAATGTGTTTAAAGAAAATCCAAAGCTTTGACATTTCTGTATTCTGAGTTTTGATTGAGTCTGAAGTTTAAAAATCTATTTTTTTTTAATTTTTTTTTGTTTCCCTTTTTAACTTTATTGCTATTTATTTTTCTTGTTTTTCTGGAATATTTCTGTGTTGTGATTAGTTGCATCGTTCATAGCTTATGATGAAGTAATTTGACTCTCTAAGCCCCAGCATGTTCAGAATGGATATATGTATGTACTTATTTATTTGTTAGTTTTACACTGGTCTAGCACTGTTTTGAATCTCTTCAAAAATAAATTTGTTCACTACCTCATTTATGCATAACATTAAAAGGTTTTTTAAAAGTATATTTAGATTTTTAGTGGATCTGCATCAAACAGGACACATTTTGTCCAATATTTGAATCTGTGAGCCATGAAGGAAGTCTTTTCTAAAAGCAGTATTACGTTGGAGTTAATTTTATTATACCTAGAACTTATAATTACATTGATTCACTGAGTTCAAACAAGAGAAAATTGATTTTTCTACTCTTTCCTATTATGCTTTCTAAATATTGAATTTTAATTAATTTTGTTTTAATTTGGTTCATTAGATTTATGATTTTAAAACCCTTTTGATCATGAGTACGTGTTTTTCCAGCAGAGTGTGTGTATCTATAAATAAATAGATAAATATATTTTAAGAGACATTTTCAGAGTTCATAATAAATTACCAGACGTCTCTTATCATTTGATAAAAGATCTGAAATGATTTACCATCTTTCATGTAATGACAATCTCATGCATATTCTTAATTGGATGTTTTGATTATCATTGAATTTTAATTTTCTTAACATTAATCACAGGCTATTTGCTTTTAAATCTTAATCTAAGTGTCGCCATGTGGTTCAGTGCCCTCTGCCATAAGTGGGGTGTTTTTTTGTTGCATCTATGCTTTTGTTTATGGCAACAATTTATGATGGCAGTACTTTCTCATTGCATTGGAATCTTTTCATTGTTTGCATAGCGTGTGTCGGAGGGTGGAGGAAAGGGGAGTCGTTTGCATTGCTACATTTTTGAAATAAATCATTAGGCCAATTATTTGAAATTAATTCTGATTGCTGAAAGTTAACCTTGATGTAATGAGGATGGGGAAGATGACTGATGATGAAAAATGATTCCCTCTTTATCTGCTGGTGATTTATTTTTGATTTCATCAAGAAATTGTTGTAATGCAGGAAGCAGCTTAAAGGAAGCAGGGTTTTTGGAACCATCCCTACTCCTCCATTTCCACAGCTGATGCTTAATGTAACAAATACTATAATAACTGCCAACATTGGACATGACACTTGACACACCAAGTAATAGATGAGCAGTTTATTATTACTGTGCTTCATTGGTTTTGTACAGGGATGGGGAGTGGGGGAAGAAAATTGTTTTACTTGTAAATACATTAAACAATTGCAGCTGGAGTTTGTACTCTGGCCTCTGTGACCTCTTGTCTGTGCTATGGCAACAACAAACTTCTACAGAAGAGTTAATTATGATGAAAAACAGTATTAGGGTTCATCAGTTCCTCTATTTCCTCTGTGTGCGTGCACTTTTGTTTTAAGGTAGGATTAGGGATGTAGTGTCTTCGGAAATACTTTCAAAGATACTGCACTGAGTAAATGACCTTTAATTTAATAGAAGCGTTTGGTGTGAAATGAGTTAAATAAAACAATTTTTTTTTTTTTTTGGTTGATGCAAATTAAAAAATATTCTCTTAAAATAAAGATTTAATGAATGGTGACTCAAATTGGCTCTGAATCCATATTTTAAATCAAAACTTGGAACCAATGATTCAATATGCAAAGTGATTATACTAAAATTATAAGATTTTTTATTTTTTTAATTAATACATTACAATTTTTATTATTGGAAGATGTCAGAACAAGTAGTTTGTTAATCAGGGTCTGGCGAGTACGAATGTTTTGGAGCTTAAGGCACTGATGAAAATAGCTTGCTTCATAGCTGGTCTGTGTGATGATTAGCTATCCCTCTCTCCAGCTTCTGTAACACTGCCCTGAACTATAAAGGTTGAGGTTCTGAAGTACATTTTACCATAACATTTGAAAGATATGGGTACCCAAAAAAAAAAAAAAATTCACAAAATTGGTGCCAAAATTTCATTTTGTATTGCAGCCTGTACTTCACAAAATGGATGACTTCTTTGTTGATGGTGCTATGGTAAGAGCAAAAGCTCTGGAAGAAGACTTTGTCAGATGTGGTCAACCATTTGTTGACCATTAGGTCCTATTTCTTTTCTTGGTTACAGCTAAAACAAATCTGAACATCTGAAATAGCTAGCTGTTCAACGTTAACCACTGATTGCGTGTGCCTGGTAAAACTTGCTCCAGATTTTGAAGGCAGCCTTAATGGTCACACACAAAAACTACAATTTGTTAAATCTATTGTGTTAAGGAGTTTTTTAAAAAAAATTTTTTAAATTGGAATTTATGAAAATCAAGAAAGTATCATTTGATTTTTATTACTAAAAATAAGCTGCTTCTGGGTTATGGCTGATGCTACAGAATTCTGAATGTGGATTACTTGATCAAATTTACAGAACAACTTATTTGGTAAATAGAAACGCTTATAAGTTTCATGAATGTCACCAATAAAAAACAAGGCTGCCTATAAATTAATATTATTTTGGTGAGTATAATATTGCTAATTGCAAGGGAAGGGCTGGGTTTATTTGGGTGTTAGATGTCAGCATAGTTTTATCACTTTGTTCTGTTTGTCCTCCCAGTCATTCTTAACACAGGTGGAGTGGATGAAATTCTTCATGTGCCATGATCAAAAAAAAGAGAGTCTGTAAGATGGTGTTAGACTAACAACTTTGGTTGTATGACAATCAGTGGACTTTTTATTTGTGAATACAATCAGTTCTTGAAACTACTAAAATGAATTTTTGTAAAATGAATTTCAACAAATGTTTTACATTTCACACTGTCAATTATCAGCAAATACTAATGTTGATTAGTATTTTTTTAAAATTTCAGTTAAACATTTTTGGAAAAAAAATCTTTGTTCATAAAATATCTATATGGGCAATATTATTATTTTGGTCTATGCCTCTTGAAGAGTATTATTACCTAAAGGGAATAGATAGGCAAAATAATTTTGCACGTGTACATATTTTTTGTCTACATGTCCAATGTATATATTATAATAACTTGTTTGTATTTAGAATTTTTTCTTGTTTTATTTTTTTTTAAATCTTATTTTTACTGAGTGATGGGATTGTTTAACTTTTTTTCATTTAAAAAGAATAATTATCATATTAATTTTTCTCCAACTTTTAAAAAAATCAACTTTCTCGCTACCTTTGTATCTCCTTGGTGGCTCATTCTGTGGTTGGATTTCACTTTAAGTTCTTTGCATCTGTATTTCTAAACACATTTTGTTTGCTTTGATTCAACCATTTAATTTGTAGATATATGTGGTCTCCCCCTTTTATGGCTGAACCGTGCTTTTAATGAAGGCATCAACCAAATTTCTGGTTGGACAGAAGAGGTTTTTTGTTGTTGCGATGTTCTGTCTGTCATCATGACTGCTTTTGCTAAAAGCAAAATTAGCATATTCCAGTTGACTACTTTATTACACTTTTCGAGTACAATCTCACAACTGGAATTTCAGCTTTGTATAATGGGCTTCCAGATGAAACTCAGTGGAAAGACAATCGCTGTAGTCAATTTCTGGCTGAGTTTCATTTGAATGACATCCCGAGTATAAATTATCTTTTTTTTTTCATTTTCAGCCAAAAATATCTGAACGGGGAAAATTCAAATCTGTAGCGTGTTCTGCAAACTAACTAAACCCTATTTGAAGGTTAAACGATAGTTAGCATTGTTATCACGGATACTGTTTATTATGCATAATAATTTCCTCCTGCTACTTATTTACCCTCACTTAATTAGTGCTTTTGAAAACAGTTTAAGTGTATGGAAACCTACTTATCATAAGTGTTCAGCTAAATAAAAATGGGTGATTAGTTAAATTTTAGAAAGAAAATCTTGTTACCTACTTGCAGTGTGAATAGTAATTGATTTGTTTAAGAGTAGGTTTAGAGGAAGTTTATTATTGACATTAGTGATTTTGTTTTCTGAATCTGAGATTTTGAGATACTTAAACAATTTTTAAGGAAAGACGAGTGAATTGAGGGTGGGTGGGTGAGTGAGTGAGTGTGTGTGTGTGTGTGAGTTGCTCTTGTTTTAAAAATCTTTTTAAGAAGAATATTTTTGGGGTTAAATTTACGATCCTGCACATTCTAATGGATGTGACAAAGACAGAAACAACATCACCTATTATACTGCGTTTTAAAAATACTGACTTATATAGATGAAGCAAAAATTAAAGCTCTAAAGTTAAAAAATGATGCTTATTCTGTGGATTTTTGCTATTTCTTGTGTAACTATCATAAATTGACAATATATAAGTTTATTTTATTGAAGGATTTCCCCTTCCATTAACAAAAAATTTTAATCTAGTCAACTCTTGCCAATTTTTTTCTTTCTATTCACTGTAATCCATTCCTTACATCATTGGCATTTTGTTTTTTTGTTTTTTTTGATGATTTCTTCCAATTTCTCAGCTAAGTCTGTAAATTTCTTGTCTTTTGTGATTATTCAAACAGTCAAATTAGCTTTAACTTAAATTTATAGCACAAAAGAAAAGCTTAAGTACACATCTGCAACACAAGTGTTAGATGAAATAGTTACTGTTTTTAATAGTTAGAGTTTTTCTTATTTACATAAGCAAAGAACACAGAAATTACAAATGCTAAAATATATTTGGCTACATATAACATCTTGCATGTAAAAATGAGGGTATGTCACATATTACTATTGAAAATCATGTGTCATGTTCTCCATTACGAGGTCTTATGTATTGATTTTGCGATAAAGGGGTAAACATGGTGAGTGATTTTTCTTGCTAAATTGCTTACCTTTCAGTCATTTGATAAACTGCGTCCCAATAAGAACTTTATATTGTTCTGTATTTTTAAAAAGAGTCAGTTTCCAATCCTCTGGCCTTGTAGCACTAACTTATAAATAGCCGGTCTGTTTTTTTCAGTTACATATTCAAGGTCAACATCTGGGAAAGTTAAACCATGTATGGAAGGATATCGGGTTATAGTATCAATATGACATCATTACTATCATTCACTTTTACAAGATCTAATCTCGATGAAGAAAATGTGACCTCTTCAGTCCTATAAAAGAATTGGGAAAACAAAGCATTCGACAACATGTAAGACAACAAACATTCTTTTGGTGTAGATGGTTGTTGGAAGTTTCTCTGTGTAGGGCTGGCTTCAAAATGGCTTGTGGATGCAGATGAATTCTGCATTTGAGAAGAATTGACTGATACAAAATTCCTGAAAATTGTGCAGTGTATAGTAAGGTATAATCAGCTAAAGAAATAATATTTGTTATCTTTACTTCAGGATCACGCCAAACATAAGACTCAATTGTAGTAATATTGCGTTCTTGCTTGAAATTTGGATTTTTTTTTTTTCGTGTGTGTCCAACACTTATCAATGCTTGACATAAATCATGCTGAAAATGCAGTGTCACTATACTATACTATTTTTCCAATTCGAAAAGTGTTTGAAAACCCTTGAATAGCAGAAATGTGTAAAATGCTGCAATGTAATGTGACTATTTTATCTGTAATTTCTAAAGAAAAGCAGTGCCACACCTGCTTAAGTAAATTTACATTCAGCTATCGGCTTAAGATCTTTGGATGTTTTCACTAATTGTAACTTTTTAAGGGGGAGATGGGAAAGCAATTGTGGACTTATAGCAGTGTACAGTATGATGGGTGGTCTCCAAGGAAAAACTTGATAAGCAGTAATACTCTTTTTGCAGTAAGATTTAAATCAAATGTAGAATGACATAATTCAGAGTATAATTACATTAGCTCAAAACAGATTTGCACCTCCTGTTGTCTCTCTCTCTCTTTTTTTTCCTCCCTGTATTTCGAAAATTTATTTCAAGCTTTTCTGACCTAATGACTAGAATTAATTTGTCCATGTCAGCATCTGCGTTGGGTGCTGTTTTTATTTTAGTTTTTCAATAATTCCTCCTCCTGATTTCTACACACGTAGTTCACTCAGTCGAGAATTCTGGTGCTAGTGAAACGCGAGGTGATGTCATCCCGTCTAGTGAGGCTGGCCATCATACAACAGGGTCTAATTAAAAAGAGAGAAACAGGAAAAGTTAAATTTCCTATCAGTAGGAACTGTTCTATTTTTCAAAATAACTCTTTCCACATATGCCTTAAGTTGTCTAATTTAGTGAAATCACCCCATTCCCTCCTAACTCCTGAGGAATGATAGTCTGCAAGCGGCAAATTGCCACGAAGCTCTTTCATAGGCTGCTCATGTGATGCCATGCATGTGCAAAGCTTTTTGATCTGCATGATTTCTCAGCATGTGAACTTTATGACAGTGTGAAGCCATTTAGCAACAAGCAAGCAAATATACAAAAATGCCATGAAAGAGAAAACTACAATTTATTTAGGATACATAAAAGTTTTGTTTTATATCTGAAGGAATTTTTAAAAAACCTTTTCCTTTCTAATGCCTGTTCATTGTACGAACAGCTATTACTGCCAGAAAGAATTAGTGAAGTTTAATGTTTCACACATTATACTTCACTGAACGTGAGTCAGTTATTTCATTTTGAATTCTTTTATGTTTGTTGAGGAATTTTGCGATTTCCAATAACCAAGCAATCACGTACCTTCTCCATGTGACTCATCACGTATTGACCGCCTAACTGTTGATATCATTTTAAGTTTGCTCACATCATTTAGAAAGTCACCTACTTAGGTGATTTAAAATCTTGTTGGATGTGGCTGTTTGACTGAGTTAATATGCCTAAGTCCGTAACAAGATGAACCAAATTGAACATCTCTTAATACCGAACAGTTGATATGGGATTAGGGAATATATGATAAAATTGTACTGCACTTCTGCCTGCAGGCGATTATTGATGCAACATAATCAATAACTGGCTTTGAAGCATATTTCAGCAATATTGCTTAGATACTCTTTTTGTATTATCACATGTGGATTATATTTGGTGTTTGCTTATTTATTCATTTCCCTGTTTATGATACAGACTAACTTGTTAGAAAGGCTAATTTCTACTTTAGTGATACAGAACCAGTCTTAGCAGCTAATTATACTAACTGAAGAAAGCTTCAAATGTTATTTCAAAAAGGTACTGATATTTAGTGTTACTTCCAGAAAATCCTCCCCCCGCTTCATATTATGTTAAGATTTTTTTTATTTTAGTTTGTGAAAGCCTTTGGCGGATGAGCATAATTAACTTGAGCGTTTTTTTATGCAGTTGGTTACATTGAATGGCATCATTGTGGAAATAAAACCGGAGAGATTGAAATGCCTAACTCAAAATGATTTTGATTGGTTAATTGAATGATGATGATGACAGGGTTACTCGTTTTTGTTGTTTTTATTTTTTTCTATTCTATTCTATTTTTTTTTTTTTAAAAAAAAAAAAAATAAAATGTTCATATTATTTCCTTGAAAAATTTCTCTTGACAGCTTTTGAGTATGAAAGATTTAAAATTAATTTAACTTTAATTTAATCCGATAAAAGCCGTAAGAACCTCACAAATAAACCAATTTGTGCCAGACAGGAGAACTATCATTTTTTGTTGTTACTTGTAGAGGAAAAACAAATGCATTGGCAGACTCTCTCTCTCTCTCTCTCTCTCTTGATGGGGGGAGAGGTGCCCCCCCCAACCTGGTGAAAAACAAAGCAAAAAAACAACAACAACAACAAAAAGGCAGCAGCATAAGTAAAATTCCATATGTAATTATTTTTTCATTAGAATCTTCAATGTACAGGGGTCTCCTGTTCAAATGAAATCCTGCCAAAACTAGCATCATAGCCTTCTTATCAATACCCCCTCCGTAGCATTTATAGGTAACATGGGAGAGCTTTGCGTAAGCAATGCCTGGTCCAAAAATCGGCACATCGATGAATTAAATGATGGTCCTGAAAAGATTTTATTATTAGGGAAAAAAAGCACTAATGTTGAATAGGCATTTTCATCCATTGGCATACAAGATCTTGGTGAGAGTAGGATGCATATTTTTTGATCGGTAACAGCGTGACTGGTTTTAGTTATGTCCAAGCAACAACAACAACAACAATAGTTGCTATGCCCCTATACTAAGAGACTGTGAGAGTTTTATTTCTCACCCAACTTTCCTTTAACCACTCGGCTCAAATTCTCATACTTTTCAAAATCAGAATGTGAATTATTATTATTTGTTGTTGCTGTTTTTCAAGTCCTGATCCTACCAACTGAAATAACAATTTTCTTTTTTTTTTCCCGCTTAAAAGGGTTCCTGTGTGGATATCAATTCTGAACCTCATGTGCAGTGCTTCTGTAAAGCACACATCCCTGATTGCTTACTGAACAACTATTCATCACCTGACCAATAAAACTCTTATATGGCTAAGAACATGAAACCGATCCAGCCACCTTCCCAAAAAATCTAATTCTGGGAGGTCTGTGCATTTTCTTAGATATCTGCTGTGGATGGGTACAAGTTATTATGCATTGTTCATTGCAGAAAGCCGTTATAAAAAAAGTATAAGAATCAGGTGGGTTTAGGTTGCGATGACTTTTTTACAAAAATATTTTGAGAATTATTTTTAAATTAACTTTTAGTTACTTATTTTTTTTTTTTTTTCCTTTGTATTTTAATAAATAGCATCGCACTGACAGCTTTGGAGATTCAGCAATGCTTTGTTTGGTGCTGAAACACTTTCAAGCACCAAGTACCATAAAGTGGGAGGGTGGCCAATTTTCCAACGAGGTGAGCAAGAACGATCAAAGTACATCTGTAATAAATTTTTTTTTTTTTTTCCGTTTGTTGTGAGACACCTTTGTTAAAGGAATTGGCAGACTTTAATGAGGAGTTTTGGTGAAACCAGTCATCTTCATGAGCGGAAGTATGAGCAAGCTATGTATACACGTCCTTAAGATTGACCAAAGTCTGTGTGAAGCCAGTGTGTAATATGCATTCATTGTCAGTGGTGTATGAAAGCAAACTTGATCACGATCATAACTAGTTCAAAGTTGGCTTACTTCAGCTGAAAACAACCTTTGCTTGAACTTAGTATAATGACTATAAAATCTGATCCCACAGTTATTACTTAATAATCCAATCTATTCTTTTCATCGGATTGTCAGATTTATCAAGTTTATATAATAGATTGTTGTTTTGTTCTTTGGTATAATTCACTTTTGAAATTCCGAGGGTAATAAAATGCTATACACTAGCATTTAAATTTTCAAAACTAACTTTAACACACACTGCCCATTTATTTTTTAATGTGCTTCATTTTAATTTGAATTCAGATATTACATAACTACATCATGGCTGGGCTCCTAGCCCTTGTTATTTTTCCACTTCAAAAAAAAAAAAAAATTAGCTGTACTTGTAATTTTTTTATTATTTTTTTTTTTCAGAATTTTATATTACCAACCTTTGATCAATTCACAGACCATATTTTACAGGTTTATTAATAACTGGGTACAAAAATTATTAAAATACACCCTTTACCTACCCGTGTTTGGATGGTTAATTTATCACATAAGGTCACAGATTTCTTGCAGTGTAAAACTCTGAAAGAAAAAATATATATATATACAGGTGCATCTCAAAAACTTAGAATATCGTGGAAGAGTTCAATATTTTTTGTCTAATTTTGATAATTACCGCCTACAGCTATAAAAAAAATAGAAAAAACGTATCTCAAAATATTAGAATATTCCATTTTTAGTTTGAGTAAATCACTATTTATGCAGTATAAATACCATGGATCTCTTGGTCTGGTTCAATACACACAACCACAATCATGGAGAAGACTGTTGACTTGACAGTTGTCCAGAAGACACAGAAGGTCATTGCTGAAAGGGCTGGCTGTTCGCAGGCTGTATCAAAGCATATTGATGGAAAGTTGACTGGAAGGGAAAAGTGTGGTAGGAAGAGGTGCACAAGCAAGAAGGATGACTGTAGCCTTGAGAGGATTGTCAAGCAAAGCCGATTCAGGAACTTGGGGGAGCTTCACAAAGAGTGGACTGAGGCTGGAGTCAGTGCATCAAGAGCTACCATGCACAGACGTGTCCAGGAAATTGGCTACAAGTGTCACATTCCTAGTGTCAAGCCACACCTGAACCAGAGACAACATCAGAAGCGTTTTATCTGGGCTAAGGAGAAAAAGATTTGGGCTGTTGTTCAGTGGTCCAAAGTCCTCTTTTCAGATGACAGTAAATTTTGCATTTCATTTGGAAATCAAGGTCCCACAGTCTGCAGGAAGAGTGGAGAGGCACAGAATCCAAGTTGCTTGAGGTCCAGTGTGAAGTTTCCACAGTCAGTGATGATTTGGGGTGCCATGTCATCTGCTGGTGTTGATCCACTGTGTTTTATCAAGTCCAAAGTCAATGCAGCCATCTACCAGGAGATTTTAGAGCACCTCATGCTTCCATCTGCTGACAAGCTTTATGGAGATGCTGATTTCCTTTTCCAGCAGGATGTGGCACCTGCCCACAGTGCCAAAACTACTAGTAACTGGTTTGCTGACCATGATATTACTGTGCTTGATTGGCCAGCCGACTCTCCTGACCTGAACCCCATAGAGAATCTATAGGGTATTGTCAAGAGGAAGATGAGAGATACCAGACCCAGCAATACAGACTAGCTGAAGGCTGCTATCAAAGCAATCTGGGTTTCCATAACACCTCAGCAGTTCCACAGGCTGATTGCCTCCATGCCACACCGCACTGATGCAGTGATTTGTGCAAAAGGAGCCCCGACCAAGTATTGAGTGCATAAATTAACATACTTTACAGAAGTTTGACATTTTTATATTGTAAATCCTTTTTTTTTCTATTGATCTTATGAAATATTCTAATATTTTGAGATATGTTTTTCTATTTATTTTTTTACAGCTGTAGGCTGTAATCATCAGAATTAAAATTAAAAAAATGTTTGAAACATTTTAGTTTACATGTAATGAGTCTAGAATGTATACAATTTACACTTTCTGAAATAAATGACAAAAAATAATGAACTCTTCCACGATATTCTAACTTTTTGAGATGCACCTGTATATATAGATACTTTTTGGTTGAAAATTAATGTAGGTAATGTACAAAATATCTTAGGGTAACTGTTTTTTTGTTTTGTTGGCTATTTTTTGTTTAACTTAAAATTTGTTTTGCTACCTTCTCAGTAATCTAATAAGTATATCCTTATATCATTCATGCCACTCTTTTGTTTAGGTAACCAATCATGATTAATTTGACTAATGCATCAAGATTTCCCTACCCAAATCCACTCCAGAGGAATCCAGTAAAGCACTTATGATCCTTGTCTTTCACTGGTCATGCTATATCAAAGATTTACTAATTTTTAGTTGCCCCCTTTCTTTTAGTTAGAAACAATAAAATTTGAATGTCATTTAATGTGTGAAAGTAATTTTCTAATATAAATTTTGAAGAACATCATCAGACCTTACTTGTTTGATGCCAGTAGGATTACCATTCTGGATTTTGAAAAGTTTTCCACATATATTTTTTTAGACAAATCAAGTACATTTATAACGAATTTTTAAAAGGCTAAACGGTTAAAACTAAAGACTCCATAAAGCAAACAATTAAGAGAAAACCATTCGGTAAAGATTTAAAATATTGACTGAGGCTTTCATGGTGATCACTTGTGTTGACTTTGTTGCCAGAGAAAGATTTCAGTTTTGCTAACAGATTTCCGCCAGAAGCTTTAGGCTTTCTTCACATTCATCAAAAATACATACCTGTATTGTATTACCTACCAAATGAATATCATTGTTCTTTGAATTTAAAGGAACAATGGGGATTTTTTGGTCATTTCTAAGTGAGTAGAAAGGTACTGATGCTGAGAGATACATAGGAACACGATAGAGCAAAATATTGGGTGTCAGCAAAGGTGGGGGTTGGGGGAGGGCGACAGAATCCCCCCCTGAATACACGAAAATTAATGATGATGATGATGATGTAATAATGTAGTGTTGAATAAAAATGTTGTTGTTGTCTCGTTATTGTGAACTCTGATGGGATAGCACAGTAGCAACGGAAGTATACCAAAATCAAAAAAAAAAAAAAAAATTATTTTTAAAATTCTAAACGAATCACAAGAAATATCTCTAATTAAAAAAAAAAAAAAAAATCATTGATGAAAATCAAATACTTTTGATAGGAAAGAAAAAAAAAAAACCAATCAGTATCTTTTTATTTTTTTGATGTTAGTATGCCTTCATCACTGGGTACTTTTCCTGCACTTGATGTTATTTCGTCAAACCCCCACCCCTGTAATTTATCCTGCGAACATTTTTTTGTTGTTGTTGTTCTTATTTTGCTCCCCCCCCTTCCTGAAAAAAACATCTGCAGGATGCCCATGGGCAGCCATCTTGTACTTGGGACATTCATATTAAACCTGACAATGCTATTTCAGCCAGATTTCATTTGGACATCCTTGTACGATACACATTTTCTTTTGGTAGTATTGACAGGAAAGTGATTATTCTATTTATGGAGTAAATTGTCTGTTTACCTCTTAAGAAACTTTACTCTGTCGCCATTGAAAATAGTTTACGCAATAATGTTTTCAGTGTTTATTTTCCTGAAAAAGAAAAAAAAAAACCAGTAATTTTTTTTTGTTGTTGTTCATACACTTGATTAACATCAGGTGTTGTTTGCTGTATGTGTGCCCTTTAAATGAATCTACCAATAGCCATGCATGTGCAAATTGCACAAGTCATACTTTGTGGTTGACTTCACAGTTGTAACACAGCCATGCAATGTCATAACTGATTTCTATGTTGTTTGGTGTGCTGATTTCAAATACGACCGCTATTTCTCTCCATCACGCAAGGATTTTTCACAAAGTGAATCCGAAAATATGTGAAAAGAGATTATTAATACGTATTCTCGTTGAAACATTTATTTGCAAAAAAATTTTAAAAATAGTTTCATTTACAAAATTATTGATAGAAAACCGTCCTCAACCCTTACTCACCTCTACAAGTCATTATGCTGCCTTTTCCGTTTTCCCTCAAAGCTCCTTTTGGTAGTTTTTCTCTTGTAGGCAGCTTTCAGCTCTTCTCTGTGCAGCATCCGACAGTAGTCCGCAATCATGTTGACGTTCCACCTACCCTGGTATCAGCGTCCCATCTCCTTGATATCTTGATGAAATCTTTCCCCCTGCTCTCCACTAACAGCACCAAGATTTTCGGGGAAGTGGTCTAAATGAGAATTCAGGAAGTGCACCTTCAAGTTCATTGAACAACCCAAGTCTTTGAATTTCATCAACATGTTTTCCACAATATAAAGTTGTGGTCCTTATAGTTCCCAAGAAATTTCTGTAAAACTTCTTTGATAGCTTTCCAGGCCTCTTTTTCAACTCTTTCCATTTTTGTTTCAAACACATGATCATCTTTCAGAAGTTTCCGAATATCTGGACCGAGGAAAACACCTTCTTTCACTTTTGCTTCTGACAGTCCCGGAAACTTATTGTGCAGGTATTTAAAACACTCTCCTTCTTTTGACAGAGCCTTTACAAATTGTTTCATCAGTCCAAGCTTGATATGAAGTGGAGGCGGGAGGACTTTCCTTAGATCAACCAAACTTTCCTGTACTACATTTTTGCTTCCAGGTTCTAATTCTACCCTACAAGGCCACTCCTTTTTGATCCAGTGTTGGCCCTATCCCGGCTGTCCCATTCACACAAGCAGCAGGGGTACTTGGTGTATCCTCCCTGTTGTCCAAGAAGCATGGAAATTACTTTTAGATCTCTGCATATCATCCATCCATGATCCTTGTATTTCATTTCGGTGAGAATTAAGGCTAAATTCTAGTGGCATTCTTTCAGATACACAAAATGCCCTACTGGTACTGAAGCGTACTTGTTGCCATTGTGGAGAAGAACTGCTTTGAGGCTTTTTTTTGACGAGTCAATAAAGAGCCTCCACTTGTTCACCTCATACCTCTCCATCAGTCCAGGGACATCGCTACAGTAAACCAGGTCACCTTTAGAAAAGTATGGAATAAAATATTTTTCTCTATTTCTAAACCATGAGAAAGAGGTTCTAGGGGACAACAAGTTCTTTTCCTTTAACCTAGAGCCAAACAGTTCTGCTGCATCTTTAGGAAGACCCAGGTCTGACTAAGTCATTCAATTCAAGCTGTGAAAAAAGTTGGGGCTCGCTGCTGCCTGAAACATTGTGAAAGTCCTCATCAGAATCCTGGCCTTCTTTTTCCGAGTCTTCAGGTGTGTCTTCTAGTTTTTCTGGAGGTAAAGGTACTAGTACACCTGTGCCATCAGGTACAGGGTGTATTGCCTATGAGAGGTTCGGACAGAAAATTTCTTTATTATTTTTTAGATTGAACCCCTGTACGTTACACGAACAAAAGTAACAGTCATCACTGTGATTTCAGGGTTCCCTCCACATCATAGGGATCCCAAAAGGAAAAGACTTTTTCTTACCTTGAGACCACTGTCGGAGTTCTTCCACACAAACAGAACACACTTTGTGTTGGGGCCCAGGACCTATCCTGGTCACCAAGTTTCACACCAAAATACGTGTAATACACTTAAAGTCTGCACTACTGTTTCTTTGCTGTTTCTTCACTACAAAGTTCCCACAAATGTAACAAAAGTTATCAGGTGCCTTAAGACGACCTCCCCCCCCCCTTGCAGCCATCTAGTACACTTATAAACAGAAGAAAACCAAAACCACTGAGGACAAAGGAGAAAAGAAGTAAACTTCTGCAGAAATGACAGGTCTGGAAAAGTACACTGGTTATGACAGAGCCTTCTCTCACAAAGATCTAATTGCAACTGAGTCCAAGTAGGGAGTGTGGAGAGGGGGAAGCAAAAAGGAGTGAGTGAAAAAGAGTTAAAAAAATGATAAATTAATTATAATTAATTTTTTGTTTAGAAGCTTAATACAGTGATTCTGGAGATATTGAAATCGAAAATTTGAGTTTGTGGAAAAATGGTACGTGTTGGAATTTTTAAACTATTTTTACTGGAAACAGCACCCAAAAATCTGTAAGAATCAGCTATTAGTTTTTGGACAATTTTTCCATTGCAGGCTTGTGTAATCATTGTGGTTCTTCCAATTTTGACAATGTTGAGATTATCTGAAATTATTATAGAAGCTGGGATGACCTGTTATGATGATGTCATCCTATCTGGTGTTCCCAAAATTGATCATAAGGAAACTGAGACACATTTCAGAAAGCCAGAAACTCCAGAGAAAGACCAAAGGCAGGTTGGCTACAGGTGATTGACTGTTTTGGATAGCACTTTCAGAACAACTGTTCTATGACAAGCATATATTCTGTCACACTATGTGCAATGTTTTGATTCAATGGTAACAAGTGTACAGTATTTGGTCTCAGATGCAAAGTGCAACTGTTTTGTTCATTTAATCCAGTGTTTTCCTTTAAGTTCAACAGAGTTCATAGTTAAAGAAATGAATATTAATTCTCTCTCTGTTTACATTATGTTGACCATTTTGATAGTGGTAGTGTTATAGTATGGGAGTAGCATCTCAAACCATTGGATTGATCTTGAATAGTACAAGGAAACCTGATGGAAAACAGGTACAGAGATGAGATGCTACTATGCATTTTTCCCTTCATGCAGGCAAGCATTGGAATGATTTCACATTGTTAAGGTACTTGTATCTCAGGATTTTTTCTGTGCACTGCCAACATCAGTGTGTTACCCTACCTGTCTTGGTTTTCAGACCTGAAATAGTGCTTCATACACCTGGAATGTCTTTGGGCCTTACAGAAGAGAAAGAAAAACCAAAACCTGTTGAAATTGTAATATTCTTTAATCATGAAATTAATTGGTTTATAAATATTATTATTTTAGTGAAATCTGTATTTCCAAAAGCCAGAGTTTAGTTTCTTTCTGGGATTACTTTTGGGCTATGTTGGTGAGCGAGTGAGCTATTCAGCCATGAAAGTTTGACATCTGACTGCTTACAGATTTGCAGTAGCAAACTTCCTCCATTTTGAAATAATTTGTTCATATTAAAATGGCAGAATCTGGAGCCTCCTATGTCTCCAAAAAAAAAAAAAAAGAGAGAGAGAAAAGCATTAAAAAAGAAGTTGTCATGGTTTGAAGTAGTCTTCAGAACAAATCTTATTTTATTTTAATTAACTAATTTTTTTTTTATTTTGGCTGAGAGATGAAATTAAAATTTTCATAGGATAATTTCTATTTGGATGGTTATTTGTAGACAGCTTTTTAAAGATTTATTTATACACCTCTCCCTTGTGCGCTCCTTTAAGGCTGAAGAAATTTATAAGTTTACCCTGGTGGCAATAATTTGGCTGGAATTTGTTAATTATCACCTTCCTGATTTTATTATAAAAAGAAGTTAATATCCCATGAATTGGCGTGTTTTGTAATAAGTTTCTGAATTTGTACAAATTATTTGTCTTAAATACGTTTGTATCTTGAAGGGATAATAAATGTTGTATTAAAATTTTTACATCCCCACATTTAATAAAAATATCTCTTGTTTTTCGTTTACCTGCAGGGTGTGTTCGGGTAATTTTTTTCTCTAAATTATGGAGGGGCCATTTGTGATGAAGAGATTTACTCTTTTAGTATTGGAATATATTTTTTTCATGATATTTATTAAACACAATAAGAATTCAGAAAGAAATAGTTTACATAAAGTCAGGCAATAAGTTTAGATTTAATTTCATTAAAAAGAAAAGGAAAATCTATAGCTGAGCAGCCAGCAGCATTTCTTATACTCTATTTCTGACAACGGTTTCCGCGGAAGCTGCTTTTGAAATTGTCAGTGCGTGATGTCTGCTTTATTGTTCTCTAAACACGTAATATAAAACCCACATGCAAATAGTAATAAAAATTAAATGGTGATGCAAAAAAAAGGGGGGCAATTAAACTCGTGAGACAAAGTCCATGGGCTGCTTTTCTTGGTAGGTTGTTGCGTATATCTGATGTCGTCTAGTGTCGTTCTTCCTATGTTGGTTTACTTTTGGTCAGAATTAAAATGATGGTTGTGAGCTTCTGCAGGGTGGAAATAATGTCTCTATAAGATTTGCTCTACTATGAAAAATTGTCGGAAATAGTTTTCATTTGAAGTACCGAGAGGGTCTTCTTGCACAGCTGTTTTTTGATAATAAATAGTGAGCTTAGGGGTGTGATCATTTTAAGTGAACACAAAGTGAAAGTGATGAATGTAAAAAGAAAAGAACTTTTCTTTCCTGGGGGGGGTAACCCTATGTAAGCTATGGTGGCTTTTCTGCCTCCTTGTAAAAGTTAATTTAACTTCCCAAATAAAATATCAAACTAACTTAAATACCAAAGTTGAACATACTGCTACAAATATTCTTGTTTAATTGTTTGACTTGGTTATTACTGTTTGTTCAGTTGGTTTTTTTTTTTAAATTTAACTCTTTAATGTCTGTTTTCTCTACCTTATGTGATATTCTGAAATGATTTGTAAGAAATGGGTTAAATAATTTTTCTGTTGCATACAGCGCGTGTGTGTGTGTGTGTGAGAGAGAGAGAGAGAGAGAAATTAAATCATTAATCATTTTCAAAAGTATGAGCCAAACTATTTATCATAAGATCTTTATAATTCTCCATTTGTAGGTGTATTATTTATTTTATGTCTGATTTTAGTATCTGAGAGATCCTGATATTGGATGTCTTGCTGATGACAGTTAGTAATGTCATGTCAACCTTAGTCCACAGTTTTCTTTAACCTTCAGATAATTTTCATTTTCTTAGCGAGTAGTTTCATGTGTGGTACATTTAACCAAGCTGAATCCTATTCCAAGGTCAGTGGTCATTGAAGCCATTAAATTACACACCTCTCTTGCTCACACTTTTCTCTACATTTGTGTTTTATTTTCTTAGCATTGCCTTTGGATATTGATGATTTTTAAAGCTATTTATGCCATTTTAGACCCTGATACCTTAAGCACTTCCTCTGTGAAGTCTCTTGTAAGCTGATTGCAAGATAAATGAAACATTATTTCTGGCTGTTAAAAACAAAAGAAACTTGTATCGGAGACCTTTAGACCACACGTTTCACAAGTTATTTTTGTTCATTTATTTCACTCTTGTTGTTTATCTTCAGGTGCAGCCCTTTTCTCTTTTTGTTTTGTTTTTTTTAATCCTTCATGGCTTCTCTTGTTCAGCTATTGATTGAAATCTGAAATAAAAAATAGAAAATCTACCAAAATCCTTGAGTAATTTATAGAACCTCATCTTAGTTTCAATAAGATGCAGTAATTTAGATTTCATTCTTGTGTGTGTAATTTAAAAGGGCTTTAGTTCTCTCCCCTCCCCCAGAAAAATCTGTTAAATCTATACTCTACAAAATGAATTTTCAGGTTTTTTGGAACACACATTATGATACACTTTTCTAAAAAAAATCTTAGTAGTTACCGCAGTTAAAGTAACAAGTTTCTCAAATTAATATGGAATAGTAAGATCACTAATATGAGATAAAAATACAGGGTGTTCCAAAAGTCTTGGGCACATTTGAAGTCCCCATATCTATTTAACTATGAATGGTAGTAAGATAAAAGTTGTGTCATTTTAAAGCTAATTACATTAATTTTTTTGTAAGGCTATTGATTTTTTTTATTTCTTTTCAGATATTAAGATTTTTTTAGATTAAGATTTTTTTAGATATCTTTTCAGATTTTTTAGTTAATGGATAAATTGAGTGAGAAAGAGTCTGGTGACTTCATTTTCCAACAGGATGGAGCGCCACCACACTGGAGCCTCAGGGTTAGACAGTTTCTGAACATAAAACTGCCAGACAGATGGATTGGAAGGTCTGGGCAGAATGATCACGATCTCATGTCCTGCCTGGCCACCCAGATCTCCAGATCTCACACCATGCGATTTCTTTTTGTGGGGATTTGTGAAAGGATTGGTATATGTGCCCCCTATTCCCAGAGACGTGGATGAGCTGAAGGCACGAATAACAGAAGCTGTTTCAACCATTGACAATGCAATACCGGGACGCGTTTGGCAAGAATTGGACTATAGGCTTGATGTGTGTCGTGTGACCAATGGTGCTCACATTGAACATCTTTGAACATTCCATGTAAAAATTGAGATTACAAGCTTTCTGAATTTACCAGATGCGTTTTTATATCCTTAATAGTTTCCGAGATATTCATTGTCAAAATGTGCCCCAGACTTTTGGAACACCCTGTATATTTTTAAAATTTCATTTACTGGAACAAGCAATTTTGAAGCTGTGTGGAGCATAAAATTCTAGTAAACTACTAGACAGACGAAGAGGTAGAAAAACTAAATCTGGTATCCAAAAAGTATGGCTGCATTCAAACAGGGTCATGGAAGAGAGTTGGATCCGCTGCCTGTGTGAACTTTCTTTCTTTTTTTAAAGTTTTTCTTACCACAATTTTAAATAAAGATAGATGTATTAAATAAACCATTGTGCATGTGTTTTTTACACTGTAATATAGTCCAGTTAATTGATTGGTTTATTCCAAATCTTATAGGTCTGCACTTGAGCATCTATAACTTGTATTTGAGAACTTGTGGCTTTACACTCAGTGCTCTCTATGGATAGGATTTAGTCTCCTGTTCAGTTATATATACAAACTTTTTAGTTGTACACCTTAACCTGACATTCATCTACTCTACTTTTCCTTAACCCTTCAAGTAACTATTTGTGTTCTATCCATGTGTCACCTGTTGTGGCCACATATCACGTCTTCATTGAACGATAACTGCAGTGTAGAATTACCTGCTTATCTTACAGAAGTTTTTTTTGAATTTTCAAATTCAGCCTTTATATGTGTTTCTGTCATGCAGAAGTTTCTGAAATCTTTTTTCCTTCGCAGTTTCTCACGACTTTACGCTCACGGCCTGACATTTAAAATTTTTTTTTTTAAAATTGTGAAGAGTATGGTAGAAAGTATTGAACACCATTAACGAATGTTTCAGTTCTGTGTGTGTATCACTTTAGAAGATTATTTAATGATTGTTAATTGCTTTTAAACTCAACATTCATCACTATTTTATGTGCGATTAATCAAATCTTAGAAAATGCTTATTGAAAGTTTGTAGTTGTGGTAAAATGTAAATTTTTTTTTCTTTATTACAATAATTTTATTATTTCACGTGTAACTAAGCAAAACAGCAAAGTTTGCGAGATGTTACTGATTTTAGGCTTTATTAATATTTTTGATTGTTGTGATCTGTGCTGACACAGATCAGTTAGTAAAAGTATTAGAATCTAAATGGGGATGGGAGGATTGCTACATAAATGCTCATCATAAAATTGAAACTAAATTAAAGACTTAGATTTTTTTCTTCTTCTTAGCTTGAAAGTAAGGATGTCACCAGGTAATGGAGATGTAAAAGTGAAAACAAAGAAGCTGAAGGAATTTCCTTCATGGGTAGATTGCCTCAGAAACCTGCTTTGGTTTAAAAAAAGAATAGGAATACAGTACCCAGCAAGGTGGCTCCTAGCTTAGGGGCTGGGGATTCTTATGTTCACTTATAAAAAAAAAAGATGCATCCATCACCTTAATTGATATTTGAATGCAGTTTTCATAATTTTAATTTCATCCTACTTTTCCCTTTCTCTGAAAGTTTGAATTTCTTCATATTATTAAGAATTTAATTTCTTTATTTGGTTGGGAAAGAATTACCAGAAAAATTCCATTACAAACCATAATTGGAAATGAAGTGTACATTAACTGTGAACTTTTGATTCATTCTCAACTTTGCATACCTTCTTCGAAGAAAGGTAATTTTTTTTTTTAAATTTTTTATTTGCTATTTTTTCACTCTTGGGAACTTTACTAATTTGAGAAATGCAAGTGAAAGCACCGAGTTTACTCCCATTATATCGATAAGTGCTATATTATTATTCATTTCTAATATCTCCCATTTTGGTCAGAAATGCTGTTATCTGAATGGAATATTCGCAAAATCAAATTTATTATGGGCTTTAACAAAAAAAAAAAAAAAAACCTGATTTATTTCCCTTTACCAGCAGAAGTTTCATACATCTGAGCTATTTTCTATTTCACATGCAAATTTATATTTAAAACAAAGTGTTTTATGAACTCCATCTAGTTGGTAACACACAATTTTACATTGGCACTAAAGACTAAAATCTGAATTTAAATCATTTAATAGATGCCACCGTGAAAAGCTTATAAATCATCGATATATCTTTTTTTTTGTTTTGTGAATGATGTCTCATTAATGGCTGGCTTCTCTTCCCCAAAAACAATAAACGAAAAGCCCCCCAGTGGAAATAAGTCGGCTGTTTCGAATGTATTTTCTTTTTATGTTCGGTGTTTTTAAGACTTTATTTTGCTTTGATTGTTTTGTGATCCAAAAAAAAAAAAGAAAATTTGCATTTTACAGATTATGGGATCACTTCACTCGCTCATATATCATCATCTGGTGGTTTTTCCCTCTATTTGACGATCCCAGCCGGGTGGGTGACAATGCTTTTGGTATAATGGTATTAGTGTTAATTTTTGCACTTTTTCTTTCTTTACCGTCTTAATAAAGTGCGCTGAAAACGAAATAGCTACAACGAAGAAAAGTTATTGAAAACCATTAACAGGAACTGTTAGGCGTAAACCTACACGGTTTTAAGCTTATGCTAAAGAAAATATAGTATGTTAAAGTGGAAATTTGAAGCTGGGTGGTTGTGTGGGGGGTGGCAGTATATAATGTAAGGCAGCTATACAAGCAACTGGCGTTGGATTGATTGCCTGCTGAAGTATGACCTCCAAAGTAATAATCTGGAAGAGTGCATGTTATCTGTCCCGAATAAGTCACCAGAGGCCAGCCTCCATTTCTGCGAGCAGCTTTAGTTGCAGAGGTGAGCTGACTTCGTCACTTACTGTTATTTCTGCACCTCTCCTAACTGCTGCTGACACATCATACTATTCTACATGCAGACCCATTGTGATTATTGGTATATAATATGTATATATAGTCATATTTTTGCAATC
This sequence comes from Nautilus pompilius, assembly GCA_018389105.1. Classification (NCBI taxonomy): domain Eukaryota; kingdom Metazoa; phylum Mollusca; class Cephalopoda; order Nautilida; family Nautilidae; genus Nautilus; species Nautilus pompilius. The sequence continues at coordinate 2,041,748 of JACATO010000648.1, read as the reverse complement.
AGTAGTGGTAGTTCTTGCTCTGCACCACTTGGCCCCCCCTCTACCATTTATTTTAATCGTGGTGGGGGAGCAATTTTCTTGGCTAGGAACTGCTTTTTATTCACTTTAACCCCCCCCCCCCAACCACTGCAAGGGTAAACTATGACCATTTAAAGATGATGCGACGCAGTTCATAATATTTAGAAAAACAGTCTAAATACTTAATAATTTTTTCCAGCCTTTTTAAGTTGTGGGCCATAAGGAATTTAATACATGTATAAATGATATTACAGAGAAAGGAGAAGAATTTTAATCAGCACACTCAAAATGGATAAAAGAGTTGGTGTTGAAGGCATCTATCCTAAATGATTAAAATTAAAGGGTAAAGAGAGTTTAAGTATGATTTTTTTTTTTTTTTTATCAAAATCAGTAAGAAGTGGCAAAATAGTCTCTGCAGGACAGTTTAGCATTGATTTTTAAGTGGGGTTCACTTAGATAGAAATAACTAACTAAAACACAGCTCTCATGCTCCAGCAAATTATATTAACCAATTTCAGGATATCGCCAGAAAGAGTGTTGACAATTTTTATTATGAATTCTGTAAAGTATTTGGTACAATCCCACACAGATGTTTAGTAGGGAAATGTAAAAAACTTTGGCATCGGTGGTAGTCAGCATTTTTACCATGGATAAACATTTGCGCACATGGGAGTTATTATAGAGCGCACTATGCTTGAGATTTCTAATGTTCCCAGTTGTGTGTTTTGGAGTTCTCTTCATATGGCTGTGGGGGGATACCCAGCCCTGCACAGGTAAAGACGGCTTTTGTAAAAAAGGTTTTATATCAATTTGAAAAGCAGACATTCTATTTGTTTAAACACAATTATTAACTGAATTTTGAATTGATGCTAATGATACATTTCTTAACATTATACGATCTGTACATTTAATTTAAATTTTGTTCCATAAGAAAGTCTTTAGAGACAATGTTTTGTTTTTCTTTTGGGTGAAAATCAAAACAGATTTTTGTTTTGACCATCTCTTGACGCATCCAATGTATTGGATTAACTGTCCACGGGAAAAAGCTTGGACTATCCAAATTGAGGCCAACAACCTTCACTGATTGGCTCTGTGCTTTACTGATGGTCATAGCAAAGCTGACTTTTATAGGGAACTGGATTCTCTTGAATTTAAAGGGGACGAGGCCAGATTCTGGTACCCTTGGACCCTGCTTTTAATCCTGAAGGACCTTCATTATAATTTGAGACTGCTAGGCCACCTATTTTGAATGAGTGCAGTGAACTAAGTGTAATTTATAAGGCTTTTGAAAAGCGGCCTTTGGCAGCCTAAAAACTGCCTTCAAGGCCAATGTGGGATAGCTTAAAACCTGCCCAGATTCTGAAGTACCTACACCCAGAATTTGGCGGCCTCTAGGTGCTACAGTTTGGCCATGAAAGGGTAACAAACAAATGCATAACCAGGAAGGATGCGTTTTAGGGAAAGATCGCATTAATAATATGCAGAAACAAGTACGTAGAAGAAGCGCGACACAGGCTTAGGTTCTAAACTTCGAAGAGAAAAATATATAAGTAGAATAAATATTTTCCACACATCGCGAAGAGGACTGAGTCTTGGGAATTGAATAGAAGGTGAAAGGTTAAGTGAATGTCAGCATCCAGGAGAAATGCTGTACAGTTGTTTCAATCTTTTTGGCACTCAGCAACAAGCAACTCCAAACCAACCGGGGATCAAACCCTCAACCCTACGGTTCACAAGCGAACATGCTACTTGAAAATATGTAATAAATTGCTGCTGTTTTCTGGTAATACTACGAAGGTTCATGGATACCACTAAAATGATAGAGCAGGGTTAAAAACAGTAATATTGTCAAAAGTAATTAGTCATTCCAATTCACTAAACAATTGAAATCAAACATGGCAAATGGAACTTAATGTTTCCAAGTGCAAATGTCTTTAACAGTTCTAGTTTCCCAGTATAAACCCTTGATGGATAGAAATATTTCCATAGTGATATCATTAATGTTTTAAAACTATTTTCTGGAAAATAATGCAAAGTTAAGTAGATTTTCTTAAATACTAGTGATACACTATTTATTACTAGCAGTCATAAGTATGAGATGAGCAGGAAACATTCTTGATTGGATTTCAAGAAATAGTTCTGCAGCAACTGTGTAGTACCCACCCATAATATTTTTCTGAATCAGCTAGTGAAACCAGAGAGCATTAACGCTCTCAAAAAAAAAAATAGATTAGCTGTGCACTTGTGGCAAAAGGGACTTCGTCAGTTTCTAAACTACCTGCCCCTCTGACTTTCTGTATCTAACTCATTACTTGATTTGGCCACTTATTGCTAGTTATGTGCAGAAAGTCTACAGTTCATGCACTGGCATTTGCATAATATCCTGGTTTTGGGATGTCTGTGTTTGTTGCAGTGCAGTTCATGCTTTGTCAGTAACATTTTGAAGCTCTTGTGATTATTCTAAGTAACAAAAGAACATCTCTTTGGTCTGTATTTGTTCATCAAACCGCTCACTTCAAAGGAATTTTAGAAACGTCATTTTTTTTAAGCCATGGAATGAAATATTTTGAAATGCTTTTTTCTTTCTTTTACATCTTGTACATCATTTATTTTACAAGTAAGTGCACTTTCATTTCCATATGAATTTTAGCATAAACTTTATTGTTTTTTGTCCGTCCTTTTAACATTTGCATAATTTTTATAATATTTGTTGAGGTTGTAAATTTGCGCGGGAAAGGTGGGGATTTTTTTCTGAATATTGCATCGCTAAATAAAACACGAACCCTTTTTGAAAATTTTACTTTTTTTAAAACAATTTTGCTGCATAATGTTATTTCGCTTTGTATTATGATTTTACATACTTAAAAATACAACAAAAAAAAAAAAAATTTTTTTTTTAAAAATTAACTCTTGCATACTCAGACCAGAGTCTCTAGGTAATATGCTTATCATAAATGGAAATGAGTGGGAAAACTTTGTTTTCTTTAAAATCTGGATTTATGTCTCACTAAAACTGGTAATAAATAGCAGAACATGAATTTCTTCCTACTTTGCAGACGAAGAGAAAATCGGCCCCCACTACAAAAAGGTCTAAACATTCTGACCCTTAAGTAGATGTTTTCCAACATGGCAGGGTTTTTGATGAAACATTACAGTAATCCATACATGTTTAAAATGTTTTTATTATTACTTTTGTTCTAAGATTGTGTAAAATGAAAACAGAAACAAATAGGCAATCATCATTAAGATCTTTAATTTCTGGAATGTACACAAACCTTACCAAATACATTGTAACACTCTAAATAAATAAATAAGTTTAGGATTAGCAGTAGGGAGATATTCTTGTTTTGTGTTTTTTGGCTGCTTTGTGCTTTTGTATCAGTATCTTTTAAAAAAAATACCAACTTGTGTTTTGGTTAAGTCTCAAAATATTATAATTTTCCAGAAATGATTTTTAAAAAAATTCTCTATCATCTAATATATATTAGGCTTGTCAGTAATAATTAGGATCAGTGTATTTTTCCAAATAGGGAATTTGTTTTGTTTCAATTTAAATTAACCAGATTCTTATTTAATCTAGGTATTATTAACCAGCATTTTACATACTTCTGATATCCAGGGATTTTCATACCCATTTCTGATTGGTGAACTTCTCTTGTATACAGAATTCAACTGTATCCACAAAAATTTCAGTCACTGGCCTTTTCTTTTCCTCATAAAATGGCTACAATTTGTATGGCAGCCATTTCATTTTCAGCAAGCCCTGCACTTCATTGCATTGCTAGAATCATCTTGGAAAAGCCAGGAAAATTCCAACAACCATATCTGTACGGGAAGACTATTGCTCAGAAACGTTTTTGGATGATGTTGATTTTTCCAGTTCTTTTCAGGCCTGGAAGATTTAAACATGCTCATACAGGTTTACATCTTGTAAAATCAGTGGATAGCACATTTATGCTGTGACCTAATATAATACTTTGCGGATATGATGTAACTTTAGGTATGTTGGTTTATCTTGAGTACATAACTGGACAAACTAACTATTTTTTATTTTTTATTAGATCATTGATACAAGGCCAGGAGATCTGACATTTACCTATATTATAAAATAGAACAACATAAAATACTCAATGGGTTTATTTTGTAAAATTACTGGAAGGTAAGTGATTGAGCAGGAAGAAATATCACCCACTGTGGTTATCCTTTTGTTGTGAAATCAGTACAAGTTAAGACCTCATAATGGAGAACATGATTTCAATGGCAGTACATGATACCCCCTTTTAACAAGATGCCAGACACTGATTAACCTTCCTGTTCTGTTTCAGGTCTGTTTGACCTGACACTTGTTCCAACCAAGCTTAAAAAGTTACAAGATATGGTATTTTGACTTTCAGTTTAGGGTCATGAATACACAATGAGAATTAAATATTTGCCATTAGTTTTTCTTGTACTACTATTGAATACAGACGACCCGAAACAATAAGAGAGTAACTGAAATCTCTTCGAAAATGGAGAACTAAAAACTACATGGAGAAACAGCTATAACAGAGCCTTTGATGTGTAGAGAGACAAGAAAAATATATATATTTAGATTGCAAAAATGTGATTTAAAAAAATTACTACCCTATAATATTTACACCACACTTAGAAACCTTCATGCTGCTGTGTCAGAAGTCTAATTCGTATTTTGAGCCCAAATCATGTTCTGTAGCATATCTGTTGAAGGTCGCCTTAAGGAAACTGATTTCTTCAGCGACATCCTGCGCACAAGAGCTTCACCACATTATAATTCGCCAAGTTGTTTTGGCTTGAAGTGGCTTATCAGTCAGTTTGTACCATTGAACCCTCTTAGTTCTGTAATTAACTTATTTAGCATTTTATGATTTTGACAAAATATGAAAAATGAAAGAAGTGAACTAGCATTCAGCTTCATAAACTTGGAAGTTGATTGTTAATACATTTGAAATGTGTTAGGCTTTTTATTTCTTTTGAAAATTGAGAGGCAATATTTTATGCAATTTTAGAATCCACAAATATATATTTAAGGAAATAAACTACTTATCTTTTACTTGAAATTAAGGGATTTTTAATGATTTGTTTGCATTTTTTTACTAAAATGTAAATCAGCTTTTCATCTTCAAATAATGTGGTTAACCGATTTTTTTAATACATGATAACTTTCAGCTAACTAAAGATGAATTTAATTAATTGATAGTCAGTCTGTTTTTGTTCCCATATGTAGTAACCGCTGGCAAAATAATATTAGTTTCTGGACTAAATGAAATGATTTTATATTTTTGATATGAAAACTGGTTACTGTATCCAAGGATATGAAAGCTTAAAATCATAACAGATTTTGCTAATGTGATGTGACGTTCACATAGTTACTTGACCAATTACTGGTGAATAATGATTGTGTATCTCAGGGATGACTGATAGTACAATGATAGGTGCAGTATTTCATATAGGTGTATGTGTTTTGTGTGTGCATGCGTGTGCAATATCTAATTTCAGTTAAAAGGAACGCTTGGCAAGCATGTTTCAGAGAAAGTGCATTGCTATTTTTCTCAATATTCTACCTACTGTATACTTGAGTTTCCATGACTATTGTAAGGTGTGAAATTACATTATATTTCAGATTTTTAAGATCAAATACAGGTTATTATTTTAAACAAAATATTGATAATGGACTGATTATGTAATGTTTACCATTTAACTTTGTTTTTGGCAAGAGATGTAAACTATCTGCATATTTTTTTACCCCTCAAAAAGAAAACAAACTGAAATTGAAAATGAAGTGTTGCATGAGTTTAGCTGTATTTGAGATTTGCTGTTATATCAATAAATAAAGAACATTGGTTCAATTTCTCTTGAAATTTGTCACACATTTTTGTATCTGAAGTTTCATTTTTTTTTTTTTTTGCTGAACCCAATAAAATCCAACTCTCTTCATGCTTGACCACTAACTAGCTGAAGCAGTAACAGAGAATGTACGGTGTGTTTCCTACAGATGGCTCTGTGCAACAACTAAGCTGCTCTTCACTTCTTACACAGAGAAACAAAAATACATTATGCTAAAATAACAATAGATGTTAACTGGAAAAATGTGCATTATCTGTACAAAGGACTCAGGAATTGTTAAGTACAAACAGAAACTGCTGGAAAAATGTACATTAATGAGCAGAGATACATGTTACTGAATCTGATAGTATGGATGCATTTAACTCTTTTAGGTTATCAGTCTAACTTTATCCTGTTTGCCACCTTTTTAAAACTGGTATTATTATTATTATTATTTTTTGGTAAATTATTTATGCTTGCTTGTACTTATATTATTTGAGTTGCTAAGCTATTTTTATTTCATGTTTATTGCCCAATCTCTCCCTTACAGACATCACCAATTTTGGCTCAGTCATTGCATTGTAATTCTTTTGTGTATTCAAATCACAAGGACAGTATAAAAAGGAACAACTAAGACCTAAAAGAAACAGAGCATCTGTATTTTTTCAAAAAGTATTTAAGAAAATTAGGATCTGTTTGTTTACTGAATATTTACTATAAAATGCACAAACAATTGATATCATGTTTATCTATAGGCTAAGGATTTTAAATTAATTTTTAAAAAATGTTTTTTCAATTAAAAATGATTGTAAATATTTAAGGTAAATAACATTTTTTTTTGTATACCTACCTACCTAAAAATAAGTAAAAGGGTCATTTGGGTTTCTAGTGGCACAGATTTATTGAAAAATATATGAATATTATTTAGGTGACTTTTAATGGTGGTGAAAGGAGCGAGTTTACTGATTGGTTAAAATAGCTTTGATAGATGGAGTGACATATGAATTATGCTTATTCAATTCTTACCTCATTGAGGATTCAACAGAAAAGTTATTTATTTACTGTTGTAATTTGCTTAAAATTTTCTGGAAAAAGTTTTGGGAGAAATACTTGTTATTTGGTAAAGTAAAATGTAAATTTAGCGCACGATTACCGAACTCCCGCCGCAAAACGAGCAAAATTTCTGACAATTAAGTAAACAGCAACATAATTTACTTAGAATCAAACCTTGTTCCCACGTACCTGTCTAATAGAGGCTAGCTCCACTAGTAAGAACTAGGCATTGCACAATTCTTCAGAATTTTATTTTAAAAATAACTTTTTTTTTCTATCCTTCAGTTAATTTTTACTTATTAAAATTTCTATTTTTTTTTTTTCTAATTAGAGCAAAAGTTACAGTTAAACATTACAGCTGAAATATGGTAATTACAAGATATCTGCCTGTAGACTGTCGGTGCCTACAAACTAAATCTTTTCCCAGGCAATAAATTACTGTTTTCAAACTTGTTGGCAGTTTCTCGGTTTGGGGGTTGTTGAAATGAAACCCAACTTAAATAGCATTGATGTAATGGTATATGGCTGTTCATTTGAACATTCCTGGCGACGTGATTCAGAAAAAGAAAAGAACTGACCCGTTCTGAGAATTGTGCTCTGCCCCTTGCATGTGTTGTTGTTGGATGTTCAGACTTTTTCAGTGCGTAATTAAATATGGACGTTTTTAAAATTTTTCTTTTAGTAAGACGATGAAAGAACTAATTCATCATTTTGTTGTAAATCTTTGTTAGCAGGACTTTGTATCTGAACAGTAGTCAACTGACATTGTGTTTTCCCTTCTTAGCCAATCTTAAAGGGGGTATACCGTAAGGCAAAAAACAGCAAGGGGAGAACCTATAATTTTTATTTTGGCTTTGGGTGATTTAAGCTGTTTTGAGCCAGGCTGTTTGGGAATGCATTGCTGGAGATGTTGAAAACGTGTGAACCATGTAATTTGGTCAGATATTTAAATTCTGTTTAAAAGAATATGTACAACTCCATTCTTCTTCTCCACCCTGCATACCTTTTCTGACAAAAAAACGTTAGATTTTCCCATTACTTTGTCACCGAGGTTGAAAAAACTGAAATCTTGAGGCTGGAAAAGAAAATTGCACATCCAGAAAGCTTCTCACTTTCTGGACCCTGAAGAAATCCCTAAGTTTCTTGCAGTGGAAACTTAATTTAAGATGCTTTATGATAGTTTGTATGGTTTCGTTTAGTGCCTTTAACCCGCGTCAGACCTGGATGGCACAGTGCTGTTTGTTTTTTTTTGAAATGCTAGAATGAAAAATGAAGGATGTCTTGTGAATTGCTCCTTTATATCTATTGGAAGGCATAGCCAGAAGCAGAACTGCTGTTGCTTTCAAGGACAGATAAGGGAGGTGGGGTGTGGGGGGTATAGCAAATCCCATAAGTCAGGAAATGTTCATACTAACATAGCAAGTCGGATTTTTTATATAAAAAGAAAATTAAAAAGTAAAAAAAAAAGATAAACTTTGTTAGTTGTTAAAGGTGAACACAAGTTACAAAAAAAAACATTTATACAGGTGAGTTACAAGAGAAAGTAATAAAAATGCTCGTTTGAGTTCTAATACTGTGATAACATTAATATGTGCATCGTACGTTTTCATGGGGTGTGGGGGGATAAACCAGCTGTTAGAATATTTTTTGAAGCTGCAAAATGTTTGTTTAAAAATGGAAGGTAATGGGGAAGAGAAAGAGTAATAATAGAAAATGTAGGCTGAAAACTGGAGTGCTTTCTTTGCACAGCAGCATTTCAAGCATCGGAATTTTAATGCTTGAAGGTAAGAATTGCAGGTGATGGGAGCAGCCATGGTTGGGAAGAAAATAAATAAATTCACACGCATCAATTTCGGTTTCAATACCTGAACATTGTTTACATCGCTGCACGTTTATTTGCAGTTTATATGAAGGGTGACAAAGTAGTATTATTTTTATTGCAGATATGTGTCCATGTTTTTGAATAACTAGACTGCCAAGACTCTCTTCTTTGTGTTAATGTCAGCATTTGTTGGCTACCTCCATTATTCAGCAGGTGCTGTGGCATAGTACCTTTATCATTAATATAATGACATATCTGTGTTGCTGCAACACACCACATGTTTTGCATATGACATTTCAACACACACACACACACACACAGACTAGCATGCTTCTAGGCTTCAGTACCAATGTACCCTAGGTGGCATAAGAAAGTTAAAATCTGCCATGGTATACATTGGATTAGCACTACGCATCTACAATGAATCGGTAAGTATTTAGCAACTTTTGAGTAATCTCTCTGGTTGCTGAAATGTTTGCATGGCCGTTAAGTGAATGCCACTCGAGGTTTGCATATGTTGTTTATGTATCGCTTGTCGTCAACTATCAAGTGGCTTAAAACTCTCGTGAATCACTGTAATAAATGTTCAATTGAACTAAATTTTGTTATAAATGAATTAGTTTTGAATTGTATTTATTTTAACTGAAGAGAATTTAATAGCAATGCAGCATAGCTTCTTTCTTTTCTTTTTAGTTTATTATTTAAAAAAATTTTTCTTGTTTGTTTTTGTTTAGATAGATCTTGGATGCTGAACTTTTGAATTGCAAGCACCTGCTGTCTTATTTAGTTTACAACTCGTTAAAATGTGGAAATCGTGGTGTATGTAGTAAATCTGCATTATTTGTTTGTCTGTCTAATCATCTGCTCTTTGTACGCTTGTACGTAGTTTGGAAAGCATCATTTACTGTCTACCTGTCTGCCTGCCGTAATTATTCTGCTAGCTTATCAGTAGCTTATCAAGGTGTACTTTGTTAATGCGAAACCAGAGTGAAATTTATTGGTTGGAATATGAGTTGTTAGGGTTCTTCTCCTTTATGTACAGCAAGTTTGTCACTCTCCTGTTTTTATTTGTGTGTTGTCCTTTTTAGTCTCCATTGGTTACCTTAATTATCTTATTGATGATGTTTTTATTTTGCAACCATTGTTTAATTTTGATAAAGGGAAAAATCTCAGTGAATTTTCTTAATGTACTGAATTATTGTACAGTCGGGTATTTTAACTGCTAAGTTATTTGTTTGGAAAAGAAAGTCACTTGTATGTTGTTGTTTAATAAGTTGGACAACAGCTGCTCTTTGTAGGAATGAAAACAAATTAAATGTTTATGGTTGTTCATTGTAGGATTTCATGAATTTCCTTGTCTTATTGTGGCAAAAAACTGCTTACAATGGGTTAACTTTTTTATGAAACTGGCTTTGATTTATATTGCATTTGCACAACTAAATTGAAATGCACAACAAAGAAGCATGGAGAAAGGAAGCCAGGAGAGGGGAGGGAAAAGGAAGAAGGAGGGGAAAACCCGCAGAGCGCGGTCGCCACGCGAGCGCGCGATCAGAAGTCGCGAGATGCTCGCGCGCTCGGAGCGGCGAGCGAGCGCGCCAGACGCACAGCGAGCGCAGGCGCGGCGCAAGCGCAAGACGAGCTCCAGCGAGCGAGCGCCAGGAGACGCGAGCGCGGCCAGCGCGAGAGAGCGAGATAGAGCGAGAGCGGATACAGAGAGCGGAGCGAGCGCGAAGATCGTCTAATAGATATAGCGCTGCAGACAGGAGCGCGCGAAAGAGCGAGCGGAGTGAAACAGCGCGAGAAAGTCGCGAGAGAGTTGAGAGTCGCCCATTCGCGCGCTCGCTACATAGAGCGCGAGCGACGCGAATCGAGACGACGCGAAAGCAAATCGCGCGCGCTCGAGAGGAGAGCGAAAGATCAGCGCCGCTGCCAGCGATCGAGCGAGCCGACAGAGCGGCGCGTCAGACAAACGAGAGAGAGGAGACAGCGAGCGGAGCAGAGAATGAGAGGAGAGGAGCTGAGAGGCAAGAGCGCTCGAGTCCAGTAGAGCGCGTCGAGCGAGAGCTCTAGAGCGGACAGAGCGCTGCTAGAGCTCTCTCGAGAGAGCGAAAAGAGTCGCGAGCGATCTAGCGTCGCGACCAGTCTCTCGATAGCGATCTCTCCAAGAGAGCTCTCTCTTTCGAGACGAGACTCTCTCTCGAGAGGAGCCCTTCTCGTAGGCGCTCCATCTAGTCTCTCTTTCTGATATCTCTCTCTCTTTCCATCTCCCTCTTTCTCCCCTCTCTATCTCTCTCTCTCTCTTCTCTCTCTCTCTCCATATCTCTCTCTCTCTCCTCTCTCTCTCTCTCTCTCTCTCTCTCTCTTCTCTCTCTCTCTCTCTCTCTCTCTCTCTCTCTCTCTCCTCTCTCTCTGTACCTAAAAAGTTCCAACTATAAATGTTTGAAATTGATCTTCCTCTGAGAGAATAGGTATATTTATTGATTTATTCTTCTATCTTTTAAATTAAAGAGTGGGGTTTTCCAGAATGTGGTGTTTGCCTTGTTTTTAGATGGAAAATTAAAAGAAAAAAAAATTCTTACCCAGTTTAGTCTGTAAACGTATACAAGAAAATCTCTGATAAATTCATTCAAAGATATTAGGAATCTTGAACATGGTGCACTCAAAATTTTTTTATCAAAGGAGTAATCCACAGGTTTAATATAAGAACAATTTTTTCTTTGAAGAGTTCTGATGACTGGAATAAGTTTTTGCTCTTACATAGTGGAAGCTGAAACAATTGCATCAACCAAAATTATTTTTGTTTTCTTTTTCAAAGTATGCATTTGTTTTGTTTATGATTTTTCATGTTTCTTTGTTAGAATAAAATTCCCTTGGTAAAGCAATATTGGGGAATGTGTATTTATTGAAGTGTTATTGTTTTATTACTCCATACTTGTATCTCCTTGAGAAATCACTACATTAAAGATGTTGAGTTCAAAGGAGGCCTTATGAATATCAGTAGTGGTTGATTGGCTATTTGCTTTATAAGACACGCAAAGGCCACGATATTTTATTTAAACATGGAATTTTTGGCTTCTTTACTAACATTAAAAATTTATTTGTCTTCTCTAACATTTGAAATTATTGTTTTGGGGAAATTGTTAGCATTTTAAGTGATAAATGAAAAATAAATAAATTTCTGAACAGACCCACAGTTTGGTTGCTGCGAGAAAGTAATCTTGGATTATCTGCAACTACTGCTTGTAAGATATTGCATTTATTTACCACGTCTGTTGCTTAAAATTGTGTTCTAATATTTAGCCAGTTTATTGTATCCTGCCATGATCTTGTCAAAATCTATTAAATATATATTTTTCCTCAAACCTCTACATGAAGAAATTTTATTTATTTATTTCTAGTTTGTTTGTTTTTTATTACTTTCTCAAGTTTCTAACTTACAAGAGAGATTTTTCAATTGTACTAGGAGTGTTCATATAAAACAGCTCTAAATGGCATTTCTGCAATGGTAACTGGATAGCTTTCCTTTTGAGCATCCATAGTTTGAATCTAGAAGAAGTATCTGTTTAGTACAGACACTCCAATTGTTCATTTCTGAGGTTGTTAAACCAAAAGGAAACAAAGGTTTAATCTTGAGATTGCTAAGCTTTACTGGTGCGGTTATGAAAAGTGATTTCATTTTGGCAAATCAGGAGGCGCCATACGCAAGAACGCAGTGGCGTGTAAATTTAGCCAACTTAAAATTCACTTTGAAAACTTGTATTGCAGCACCAATGAATAAACAAACAGTTGGCATTTAGACATTATGCAAAAACATTTATTAGCTCGTTTGTTCTGACACAAGTTACAAAAAGCATTTCTACAAGTGAGTTTCGAGAGAAAGTAATAAAAATGCACATTTGAGTTCTAATACTGTAATAACATTAATACATGCATCATGCATTTTCATGAAAAAAAAAAAAAAAATTTAAAAAAAAAAATTGAATTTTCTAAATTTATTCTGTTCTATCCCAAGGACTTAAAAAAAAGAAAAAGAAATTGGTGCATAAAAATTTCTTCAGGTAATTTCCCGGAATTTTTTTTTCATATCATGAATTTGTAATGATTTTCGATCCAACATGGGATGTTATCCTTCTTCTTATGTTAATTTCTGTGTGATACCCTTGAATTGATCTGGCACTGGGAGTGGCGGCCTATTAGAAAATATGTCATCTTAAAATATTACAAAAAAAATGTGTTTATTGTTGCTCTCACCTCCTGCTTGAATGGACATGACAACAGAGGAATTTAGCGGTTAAGATTACCGAGCTGAACAATATTTTACCTAGTATTTCGGGAATTTCTTTTCAACGTTTGCATAAATCCATGTTTTCGCATTAACATCTATACACAAGTATGAAATTGTCTCTCTCGTGGTTTGAGAGTTATAAAATTAGGGGAGATAATCCTAGCGCTTATTTTTTTTAAAAAAAAAAACTTTTTTTTTATGGCTTAAAATGGCATCAGTATTGAAAATAAACAACACTGAATGTATAAAATTACAGATTTGTTTCTAAGTTTTTTTCTAAAGAGAAAATTGTGTGTTCAAAATTGGGGACAATTAGTAGGTATAAAGGCCTATTCAAAGAAATTGAAAGTTTCAAAGTAAAAAAAAAAAAAAAAAATAATTTTTGCAAAGCTTCAAATAAATAAATAATAAAGAAAAACATCTCAACAATATAAATATACCAAAACTTTATATTCGTTGTTCTTAGAGTGTTTTGTACCGCCAATGATAACTGGTTAGTATTATTGCTATTATTTTTTAATCACTTCTATGCATTAATAATAGAAATGTAATAATATTTAAAAAACAATGAAAATATTTCCTGAGATAGCAAAAGATGGAATATAATTTTTTTTTTAAATCTCTTATTCTGAATGCTAAGTATAAAATTCAGATATAGCTTTAGTGTATATTTTACCTGGCTATTTGGAACAGTAATAATGTTATTTTTCAATAGTGATATTGACTTAATGCTAGTGGTTTGCATAGGTGATTTGTAGAAGTTCATCATTCTTGGCCTTGGCTTCTGTAAGTGAAAATCTGATAAGGTGATTTGTATTTGAGTCTGATTTTACCAGAACAATTTATAGATAAAGAAACTGAAAGAATCAAATTACGTGATATATTGAATTATTATCGGCTCCTGCACCAACTCATGGTTCCCAACTCTATCCTCTTCTCCTTGCTTTAATGTTTAATGAGTCTCTTGCCATATACTCATTTTGGCAGTCAAGTTACTCTAGACTGAAAAGTTCCAGATGTTTCCGTTCTCACAGCCAAAATATATTAAGACTTTATATACCAGAAATTTGTAATGATTTTGGAATGGTTTGATAAAACAGTAGTATTAGGTACCATGTTTAAGATGTATGTAATGCTTTTACAAAAGCACCGTGAGCGAGATGTATTCTATTGTTCTTCAAAGTGATTGATACATTACTGGCTTATTTCAGAAGGTGGCCCTTAGTGTCAGATGTTGGAAATTAAATAACATACAAACAAAAGTGAGTGAGAAATAGTCATCATTGGAACACCTCGGTCTTATGATGCAGTGAACAAAATTGCTCAGAATTTAAATGGCTTCGACTGAACTTGCAACATACAGTTATGGGAAATGTGAGAGGACTTGGGAATCTGTGCTAAGTAATGTGATGCTTAAGCTCTTATTAGCAAGATGGTTGCAAGCAATATGATTTTGTTATTGAACTGATAAAAAAAAAGATTGAGATATTGGTAAAGATTATTTTTTTTTTTTGTTTGTTTTTACACTGAAGTTAAAACAAATCATTTTAATCAGTCCATTTGCAGAGTTTGTAGTTCCATGTTTCTTTTCATGGCTATGTTTATAATAGAGGTGATGACAGGTGTTATATTCTGCTCTTATAGTTTAAAGTTGCTAGACAGAACCCTAGTAACATTTTAAAAATGAACCATGGAAAAGCCTATTACAAATAAATACATATATTACTGAACTGTTTTATATTTATCTTTTATTGACTTGATTTGGTTGAATGCATAGCCTTGTTGATGGCCCTTCTTTAATATTTTGTGTTTCTCTTTCGTTTCTATATTGTGTTTAGAAAAACTACAGAAGAATACACACCGATACAAAATGTTCAGTTGTTTCTATACACAAAAAAAAAAATTTTTTTTTAAAATTATAATTTAATTAATACATTGACTCCAGAATACACTGGATCCTTTTTTATTTTATTAATGCCAACTAAAATCAAATATCTAACCATGCCTTTTGCTAATGATGAACAAAATTACTGTAAAATGCCGTGTCTTATACGCGTATTTTTAAAGAAAATTTACCCTTTAAAAATTTGGTGCATATTATACAAGGTATCAGATGTTGCAGACTTTTTTCCAGGCTGCTGGGGCCATTGCTGGTGACATGTGAATGAGCGATAATACATACATACAAATACATTAGAAAATCCTATGTGGAAATTTGACTGAATATCAATAAAAGATGGTTGTTCATGTCTTGTTTTGTGTGTTTTGGGGATTTGAGTGTTGAATGTCACTGGGTTGAGTATCATTGATATTGGCAATGAAATGGGTAGAAACAGAACAAGGAGTCATTCTGAAATTCTGTGTAAAATTTAACCGCTAAAACAAAAGCAACTAATATTTTTTTCACTATTTTATTTAAATTTGACGAAATTCATAAATATAATACAGGATAAGTGACACGCGATGATATGATGTACACCCTTATTAAAACCCATCAAACTCATTCCTGCTGTCTTCCCTTCACTGCAAGAACTGTTCATCAGTCATGGTTGCAGTTGTGTCATAGTAGATATTGTTGTTGTTGCCCTCTGATGCTTCTACTGCCTCATCATCCCTTGGCTCAGACCACAGGATGTCATCTTCGGTTCTGTCCATGACATTGGACAGGCAATGCCTGAAGAAGCCCTACTTGATGGTCTTAGGGTTGACTTCTTCCCAGGCATCTCTAATCCAGGTAGCAATGGTGGGCATGTTGGGTTTGCGCATGCAACCAGTGGGGGTGAGGTGTGTTCACCCTCCGTCATCCATGTATTCCACCTCTGCTGGACCGCATGCTTGACTGGGTGGTTGCAAGCTATGTCCATGACCTGTACCATGGATGTCATACCCACAGAGATGTTGGCAAGGTCTGTGCAAGTCTTCAGGGCTGTCTTCATGGCCTTTATGCAGTGGCACCTGAAGGCGTCCAGTAACAGGAGCTTGTGGCACAGCATACCCTATCTGCCCCACATAGTGTTTACCCATTCTAGCGTGAGAGCTTCATCCATCCACCACTTGGCATGAACCCAGATATGGTCACTGATTGGGAACTGGTCCTCTGGCCTGATCTTCCTCTTGAAGATAATATATGGTGGGAGTTTACTTCTATCAACCATACACTCCAGCATGACCGTGAAGCAGGTCTTCTCGTGGCCAGTCGTCTTCATGGTGATGGTCTTCGACCTTATTGTTCACTGTGCTGTTGTAGGGATGGTCAAATGTCATGGGCATCTGGTCAGCATTCCCTATTTGACTCAGGGGGTAGTCATGTTTTCTCAGTTTGATGATGAACTGTTGGTATCTCAACAGCTGATCTTCATAATCATCAGGTAGCTTCTGGGCGATGATGGTCCACTTGTGTATGCTTAGTTAGTTGCGGGCCATGAAGTGTACACACCGTTTCTGAGATGCCTTAAAGCCAAGCATAGATTGAATTTTTTTAGTTCTGTTGACAGAAAATGTATGCATGTATATATCTGTGGTGGAACCCCACTCACCCTTCATGTGCCTTTCAGTATGAAGGAAGGTACCTCCTTCTCAAGTTTGGGATAGGCCGCACACTTGCCTTGATCAACATTTTGTTGAACATGGCATGACTTCAGTCTTCTGAGTACATCACCAGGTCCTGATGTTTGTCTCATTCACTCCAAACTTTTGTGTTGCAGCTCTGTTGCCATGTTCAATTGCATAGCTGACCATTTGGAGTTTATCTGTGGCAGTGTAGCTCATACATCGTGTTGGCAGCATGGTTGTGTGTAGCAGTATGTAGAAACAGGGACTGAATAAAGATTATCCCTGTGTGGAGTTTATATACATGTTACCATAATACCTAAGTCATTATGCCATGGCATAGTAGATGGAGGTTGTGTAATAAATGAGGTTGGCATAGTATTTGAAATGGAATTTTTTCGTGAACACCTTTGAACGCCATGGCATAATATGCAAGGCATTCATGAAAACCTGATTTGTGCATTCCGGTGACTTGGTTTACCATGTCACTACTGCAGCTGAGTGAGTGGATTTTTCAGATTTTTGTGTAACTGTTAGGTTATTACAAAAGTTTTGTCAGTTTTTTTACTACAACAATGAGACTTCACATCGTTGCTGAACATGAAGTTTATTAATCAAAGTCAGTTCCATTACAGTCAATACACTTCTGCCAATGAGTTACAAGTGCATTTATGCCATTTTGAAAAAAAGTCTGGATTTATGGAGTCAGTAAACTGTTGGAAGGCAGTTACAATTGCTGCTTGGTTGAAGAAGGATTTCATACAGAGGAAGCTGTGCCGAGATGTCTGAAAAGGTCTTACCCTGTGGGAGAAAGGTCTGGTGAATAGCCTGGGTGACGGAGAACTTTGTACCCCAACATGTTCAATATCTGAGGAGTCACTTTTGCAACATGAGGACAAGCATTGTCATGGAGTAGGACTGGGCCTCTTCGATTCACCAATGCCAGCTTGGGAGAGTTTCTGATGAACAACGTTTTAATTCACAATAGTACCTTTTAGCTATGATAGTTTCTCGAGGTTACAAGAAGTTATAGTGGATGACACCAGTTGCAGTCTGCCAGACAGTGAATATGATCTTCTTTGGTTGGAGGTTGGATTTTGGAATGTGGCTAGGTGCCTTGTCTCTCTCGAGCCACTGTGCTGATTGTTTGCAATTGTTGTAAAAGATCTGTTTTTTATCACAAATAATGATTCAGTTAAGAAATTGGTTGTTTTTGTTTCTTATGATAAGCAAAGAGCATATCTCCAATTGATGATTTTGTTGTTGTTCATTCAACTTGTGAGGGACACCTACTTGTCAAACCTTTTCACCTTGTCGATTGCATCAAGATGCTGGAAAATAGTTGCATCACTTACATCAAGCTCTCCAGCAATTTCTTGCACTGTTTTTCTTGGATCGGCTTCAACTGAGGCTATCAGTCAGTCGTCATCACAGCTGGAAGGACGTCTGCTACCTTCCTTATCTTCGAGGCTCACGGTTTGAACTCGTGAAGCAAAATGGCACAAAAGCTTTTCTGCCCAGGCTTCACTCAGAATTCTGAAGCAAATATCCATTTAATGATTTTTTAAAAAAGTAGGTTTTGCATAATGTATGCCGATGCACACGCTACAAAATGATATATAACTTATCTACATACACCTTCACAAGCGAAAAATGAACCCCAAATTAACAATATAAAAACTGACAAAACTTTTGCAACGACCTAATATTACGTATGTCCCATAAAATATCTCCACATTTAGTTTATTCTGGATGGCCCCACTAAAGGAATGAATCGTAATTTCTCAGTTGATTTTTAGTTGAAGATGGCCAATTTTCTTTTGTGTCACACCCTTTCTCCTTCAAGTTGGCTCAAACTGACATTGCCTGAAATATGAGCTAAATATGCCTGTGTATTATAATGGGAATTACATGTTTTTTTTTGGGTTTATATAGATAAAAATTTGGGTGCGTATTATAAATGATAGTGTATAATACACGGCACCTTACGGTACAACTTTCTTTTGCAGAAGTTTTATTTCATTTATGAATTCTGCCTCAAAAGTAATATTTGTTTCTAGTCAAAATTTTGATTTGGTCCATGAAAGGTTTAGGTTTGTCCGTTAGCTGTTGGGTAGTTTTGACACCTAACTTAAAATTTAGTTTAATCACTTTGGATAGACCAAACATTAGCAACCCCTTTTCATATTTCTTGCAGTAAATCAGTATTGCTATTTCTCCTTTACCAGCACCACTATCCTCCCTCCTTGTTTTTTTCCTTTAGTGCATACATACTAGGAACATTCAAATGAAATCTGTCCAGATAACATGCTATTTCAGCTGAGTTTCATTTAAATGTCCTATGATCATCAAGTTGGTGTAGGGATTTTTTGCATTGTTGTTTAACTTTTTTGGAGATAAGAAAGGAGTTACTTTCTACAGATTGATGAAGCTTTCTTAGCTTTTTAATGAATTGGTTAATCATCAAAAATCCATTCATTACCTTAATTACAGATTGTTGACAATCACCATGACGTTCGTTCTAGTTAAGAATCTACAGTGAAGTATGTATCAGATAGCCTTAACACAACTTTTCCTCCCTTTTACTCGGAAAATTAAAATTTGTGTGTATATGTGTGTTTGTGCCTTATTGTAATCGCATTCATTTCATTTTATATACACATCTGGGATAAACCCAGATTTATTTTCCTTTCTTTTTTTCTGGGAAGTTAGAAAAGGCAAATCATTGCAATCATTTTTAAATTGGATTTTTGCACTCTTGGGTAGTATAAGAATACTATGCTGGTCTTTACATTATCAAATTTGTTCTTTATCAGACAAAGCAAAGTCATAAATTTCCCATCTCTTATATGTTTGCAAAATTAAATTTACATAGCACATTGGAATATCACTTTCTTGAATGCAATTTAGAGAGCAAAATCTTACATCCTGTGGGTATTAGGAATTTTATTAGGATGATATGGTTTATTTTTTGCATCTTTCAGAGGCATTCTTCTGTTTTGTGTCTTAGAATTCGTGGAAAGTTTTGAAACCCAGCTGAGCAATACATATATCCTATACTTCAGATAAAAAATGTCAGATTATGCACACATAAAGCAAGGATATCAGTTAACTTGCCCGAGAGTCCCTACACTACTATTTAAATAATCAAATTAAAGAAAGTCTATCAAGAAGACTGCGTTGTATTCATTCTGGGGAGGTATTAATTGGTGATGAGAATGATTTGATGAATGCGGCTTGTATTGATCAAAATGTTTAAGTTGTGTGATGGCTTGTTAATTCAGTTCCATTTAGTATTATCAATATGATACTAAAAAAACAACAACAATGATAGACATCTCTTTTCCATGATATTCTCGTATAAGTTAGCTTTAAATCTCTCCAATCTTTTGCTTCCAGTTTCTCTTACCTTGCTTTTACCAGAAATATAGCCCTTTTTATTTGTAATCTTAACACTTTTGTTAGCAATTTCCTAAAGTATTCCAATATATTTGGCAAGTGATAATCACATTTTCCACAGAAACGTACATTATGACACCTAAAAAAAGAAAAACAAAAAAAGCAAAATATACTTCAAAATCTGGGTTCTGATACCACAAGGCAATTAAAACCACTCCTGGTACCCATTGTGCAAGTAGTGATATTAATCATTTAAATAGTGGTAGTTTTTTGGCTTTTTAAACAAATAATGAACATCATCACGCAGCAGTTCTATCACTGATGATAATCATTATTGTGCACTTGGATATTTTTGATGGTAAGTGTACATTAATCAGGTGTTAATGAAAATTTAGAGTACTTGAAGGTGGATTTTTCCCTAACATAACAACAAGTGCACCATCAGTACAGATAGAACCCATAAGCTTTCAGAAGAGGCTGTTATAATCAAAAAAAATTTATTAATAATTTTCATAATATCTACTGCTTTAGTTGTTTCTTAGAGAAATTTTTCCTTGGTATCATTCTCATGCATATATCAAACAGAAACGAGAAGTTGAACATAATTCGAGATTTCAGTTGTTTCATCCATCTGCAAGCTGATTTTTCCTGGACTTATTTTAATCTGGTCTATAACCTGATCTCAGATGTCTTTTGACATTTCCTTGATTTGTTTTAAATAACATCGTTTGAGAGAGGGATCCGTGCAATTTTTTTGTTGTTTTGCATCCACACACCAGTTTGTCCATTTCCATAGTGCATGGTTTTACCATATTCTCTGCAATGGTATGCAACATCTTTTCTTTAGAAATCCTTATTGCTACATGATAACTTGCCTCTAACGCTGGCTTTTTCTGGAAAACAAATCCATGATTGGAGCGTGTGTCTCTTGCTTCAAACCATGCTTGCTTTGCTTTGAATGAAGCTTATTCAACAATTTACAAGATGGCTGCTCAAAATGTACTTACCTGATTTTAATGTTTTTAAAATCATTTGAAAGTTGTGGAATAACCCAAGTATCTCCAATGACTTAGAGTTTAGAAATCCACATGAAAAGGAAATAGTTTCAAGAAAATGAAAGGAGCAGAAAGTATAAAATGTAAAGTAAAATCACTCAGTTGTTGTAACAGAGGTGTCAGTACTGATTCGATTTCTTGAATCTTTTTGCTGTCATTAGTTTTGCCACTAAGTCTGTCCTCACTCCAAAAACTCATTGACAGCAAAGTATTATGGTTATGTTTATTGCTACCCCTAGGTTTGTGTTGTGTAGGAATTAGAACTGACGCATTTTTAAATGTTTCTCCATTGCTGTCTGACCAGCTGAATGATGAAAAATTCAAGATATGATCACTCACAACGCACACATCACCACAAGGAAAGGATTTACTGTTGGATTTCATCACATGTCAAGTAAAAAATAAACAAACTAGGTAACATATGATTCACACTGGTAACTTCCACTTTGCAGGGGGGGAAGCAATATGGATGGTTAGAGGAAGTGATAATGTGGACTAGCATCCTTCTACATGTACTGCCTATAATACAGATGGAAATGATCATTAAATAGCTCCATGGTACTTGGCTGTTTTTTTTTTGGCATTTTCAGTGGAAAAGAATTAAATTAAATTTACATCTTTAGTTTTTGTCGTCTTTTTTTTAAGAATGACTAGCTTAGTATTATTACATTGCTGAAGAGCTGCTTTCATCTTCAGCTTCAAATTTAATACAAACTGCTATAATTGATCAACCATTTTGTTTACCAAACAAACAACATTTATTGAACCAAGGCTAATGACTCATTGCTTTATTTAGTAAATAAAAGATAACTTAGTTTGCATTTAAAATCTTTTCATCTAGTTTTGTGATGCATTATTTTCAGCTTAACAGATTGCTTTCTTCACAAGCAATGAACTTGTCTTAGGGCAGTGCAGTACTCCATTGGTAGACTACCAGACTGTCATGATAAAGGGACCGAGCTTGTCTCCCACATGGAACAGAATTTGGTGTATCTCCCTAGCATTGTCCTTGCTACTCAGCAGCTGGTGGCATGGGTATCCCTTTAACATCTAAAAATGAAGAATTATAATAGGGACTCTTGCTAGGTTTGGTTGGAGTTGGAGTGTATCAGGCACTTTTCTGCTGACCTTAGTTTCCAGTGTCAGGTGTCATTTGATTCGCACCTTGCTAGCATTTGGTATTCCATCCTATGTTGGGTACAACGGGAGACAAGTAACAACAACAACAACAATAAAGTGCTTATTCATCCTTGGCTTAATAATTCAAAATAATTTACTATTGATGATTAGTAAATCAATGATTATGCCGCATTAGTTTAACAAAAAAGAAGCAGATTATGCACAAAATTAAAAAAAAATTATGAAATGAAGTTTTAGAATTTTCAACAACATTTTGTATTGTTTGATTGTGAAATTTAATTTTTGCATTTGATAATAAGTTCATAATTTTAAAATTTGAGTAAGTAATTTAATTTGCTCATTAAACCAGTATTTATTTGATTTTTACTCAATGAAGGCTCATTATTTAATATTTTTTTTTCCCATTACAAAAAAAAAAAAGAAACCAATATTATAATATTAATTGGGTTTGTTAAATATTTCTTCTTTTATTCATGGGTTTTATTTGTTCTAATTAATTTAAATTCTTTCATTCCCCTATTTTTTTGAAAATGAACCCCCCCCCTTTGTATTCAGTCAATTGGTGAAAACTTGTGGCAAGAAGTTTCTTCGTTCCTTGAACTTATGCTGGATTATTTCATTCTCTCTCCCCCCCCTTTTTTTTTTTAGAATTTGGCATCAAAATCAAAAATATGTTGTTTTTTTTTTAGTCTATTGGAGTTTTAAAATTGTCTTAATCTTTATTCCTCCGATCTGTTGATGTTTTCTCTAGTGGCCCTTTTTGGGGGCAGCTTTAATTTGCATTATGTCAGTGAGTTATAGTAGAATTTTTGGGAGCAGTTCGGTGTGCGCTGGATAGATCAGTGTGTTCAGGAACTGATGCTGATGACTTGCCTTTTTAACGTCAAAATAAAATTGTACACATTTTTAAAATTCTGCTGTAGTAGTAGTAGTAATTATTATTATTATTATTATTATTATTATTATTATTATTATTATTATTATAACAGCATAGGTGTGACCAGTAACCCAGCCAAATAATGATTTATTTATTATATTCCGTTAGCATTACAATAAATAGTGTATGACATTTTATTCTCCTGGAGGAAATTTTTGAATTTACTATGAAAATATTTATAAACAATCATCATAATTTTTTTTTTTGTTAAATTAAAAATTGCTGAATCCTTCATACAGATGTAAGTTAGGTTTAATCACAGATACTGAAAGTAGTGTTGCACATTTTTAAAGTTAAATCCCTTTTTGAAATTTTGCGTGCTGTGTTTTAAAGAAGCCCTGAAGGGATTACAGGGCAAATGGTTTCATGTTTAATAACTTAATGCAGGTAATAGAAAGAAAGAATTTTCCAAAATAAATGCGTTAAGCATGCATAAACGCGCATATACACATGAAGTTATGGTGTATATTCTGCTTTGAAACTCCCTGCCCCTGACTATCTATATCTTTCTATGTCTGCCACACCGAATATGCAAATCAAAAGCAGACTTAAAAGAAAATGAGGTATGACTATAATTTCCATTTGGTTGACTTGAGAGTAGCTATGTACGCTCTAGTCCACTTGCGGTTTTAGATATTACAGCTTCTTTCCTGCGATTTAAAAGTTTTAAAAGAAAGTTAAGAGAGCGTCTGAGTGGCAGAAATTGACCTTTGGTCATTTCTGTATTTCCTGACATTTGTCACCAAGGTTGTTCAAATGAAACCTGGCTAAAAATAGGATTGCCATAATCGTATGAGTTTATTTTGAATGACCCCCAGTACGTTTAAAAGTTAATCTTTAGTAGTATATTATGATAATCTTAATATAAATGATAAACGATAATGGAGCAGATATTCTATTTATTGCGTTTAAAGTTACATACATTCAAACAAAAGATATTTCACCTAGTCAGTTGGTTATTGTATGATAAATAGTAAAGGACACATTTGAAAAAAGAACTGGAAGAAGAGTTGAATTTTTTAAAATATCTATTTAGAGATACCTGATAAAATATAATACAATGTCACATGCCACCAGAGGGTTCCAGGAAGTCAGTGCCTGGTAGCCACTCCTGGGGGATGCTGTGTAGGAAGATGATGCAACGTGCCTTGTCTATCGGAATAGCAAATGGCCTAGAAGACAGTAGAGCATGCGGCTGGATGTCTCAGAACCCTACAACGTGTATTGGATCATCTCAACTGACAGTTCTTATTAACATACCAATTGCTCACATTTTTTATTTCAAGCCTTAGAAAATGCTCATCCTTTGTACATGTACTATAGTTTATTTTCGCGATAAATGTTACCTTTGTTTTGAAAATACTTATTTTAATATGGCAGAGAGTAGCGTTTGTGTGTACATATATATATATATATTTTTTAACAATTTTTAAAAGAAAAGGACTGTAGCATTCACTAAAAATCAATGACTCGGTTATATCAAGTATCAGTTCAAACGCTAAATGAAATTCAAAAGAGGAAAATGAAAAAAAATTAGATTTATAGGATTTTTTAATGAAATTTTTTAGTTTTCCCCCCCGAAAGAATCCTTTTGGGTATTAACTTTTAAAATTTATTTTTTTAATGCTTCTATTGCTTGTTTAAAATACTTGCAACCCATCCCAGTTTTGCTAAATTTTCTGTCTTAATGTTAAAGTGGTTTCCTCTACAATTTTGTAAATTAAATTCTCAAGTTATCGCAGATCTGATGTCCTTTATCCTCTGCAGCAAGTGCTCTGATATTGTGATAAAATGAACTTGATAACTGTTTTTTTGTCTTTCCTCTCTTTTTCTTTTTTTAAAAAAAAAATATAACTCTCTTAAACTTCACTGTGGATAGTTAATGGTTAAAATTTGCTTAAAATGAGAAGAGGAATGGAAACTCCTTCAAGGTTGAAAGAGTGTAAAAAAATGATTTTAATTAGCTCTGGTAATCCAAGGAAATACACTGTGCTGCAGTGGGTCTCTTCACAGTACTCACTTGACAGCATTATAAATCTTTAACCATTACAAGCATCAAAGTTAAGGAATAACACCAAAAAGAATAGCACCAAGGAACACCTCATTTGCTCTTATATATTGTCAATGATTAGAAGATTTCCCACCCTCCCTGGGAACATTGGACAATCAATGAGTTCTACTTAAGATCTAATCCCATGGAAAAGGTCAGTTGGAAACTACTTGAAGTATGAATTATTACTTCTTTTGTCGGAGGAAGTATTAATCCGGTAAGGGATATCACTGTCCTGGTGAGACTTTTGTATTTGGTTGGTTAATTAGTATTCATACAGACAGGTAATGTTGACAAGTATAGCCACATGAATGTTTCACGAATCAGTAGTGTTACCCTAATAAATCCAAAGCTTGATATTGGTGATAGTTTTCTTAAAAATACTTTATCTTAAAGAGAAAATGGTATTCTTCAGAATCTCCACCCTAATCTCTTTTGCAGTAAACAATGATTAAAGTCCAACACACCGTTTTATTTGATGTATGATTTTCATAACCACCACAAGTTATTGTTTTTTTAAATTGCATAAATTAAAATTATTACTAAAACAATCTTTTACTCTCTCTCTCCATCTCTCTCTCTCTCTCTTCCTCTCCTCTCCATCTCTCTCTCTCTCCTCTCCATCTCTCCATCTCTCTCTCTCTCTCTCTCTCTCTCTCCATCAGTCTCTCTCTCTCCATCTCTCTCTCTCTCTCTCTCCATCTCTCTCTCTCCATCTCTCTCTCCTCTCGCCCATCGCTCTCTCTCTCTCGCTCTCGCTCTCTCTCTCCATCTCTCTCTCTCCTCTCTCTCAATCTCCTCTATCTCTCTCTCTCCATCTCTCTCTCTCTCCATCTCTCCATCTCTCTCTCTCCTCTCTCTCTCTCCATCTCTCCATCTCTCTCTCCATCTCTCTCTCTCTCCATCTCTCTCTCCATCTCTCTCTCATCTCTCTCTCTCTCTCTCTTCCTCTCTCTCGCTCCATCTCTCTCTCCATCTCCTCTCTCCTCCATCTCCATCTCTCTCCATCTCTCTCTCTCGCTCTCCATCTGCTCTCTCTCCATCTCTCTCTCTCTCCATCTCTCTCCATCTCTCTCCTCTCTCTCCATCTCTCTCTCTCTCTCTCCTCTCTCCTCCTCTCTCTCCATCTCTCTCTCTCATTTTTCTGGGTTATAGATTGAATGTTCAAATAACATAGAAATATGCAACTTGTATATATATGTTGAAAAAAAATAAAGGACGTGTATTGGATGCTACAGGTAAACTCATCCGCATTGTTGTTTTATTGAATTCGAGGTAAAAAAAAAAAAAAAGCAATAAAAGATAAATTTTAACAACAACAACAGTAATAATGTAGTTTAGACACTGAAACCAAAAATAGTTACACCCCTTTAACAAATCAGGCTGGTAATAAATAGGCATGTCAGTGGAATTGTTGTTTTCTGTTGTTGTTGACGAACTTGATTTTCTTTAAATAATATTTTTAAACGACTTGAAAGTGTGACTGTTTTAAATTTGCTCTCGAGTCTTGTTCAACTACACGTTGAATTAGCCTAAAAGTTATGTTTAAGAGGCTGAGGAATAAATGTATTGACATAAGAATTCCATATATATATTGTATTTTTTTCACTTAGGGCTTCCTGCCCCCTTTCTTTCAAAAACAGTCTCTCCATTATATATAAACAAAAAAGCTCTGGTAGCTTTGTCTAGAATTTGTTTATTTTCTCTTGTTTTAAAGCCAATGTTACCTAATGCATGTTGCCAATTTTTACAGCAGTCATCGGATGAGAGCAGGTTTTACGAAAACTGGACAAATTAAAGCAATCAAGTTTTTAACTGAACGTCTTCTGTATTAGCTTGTTTATAGATCTGGTTCTATTTTTTCTTTTCAGTTGGACATTGTTTAGCTAGGTTTTTCTAAACTAGGCAGCTTATAGTAGTGCTTCATAGCTGGTGGATATAAAGCTGGTTTCCACACTATCATGTTCTAACCCAGAAGTGGCATTTGCATGGAGAGAAAAATCCAGTTTTTTGGCGAAGTTTGGAAAGATTTTTGCTTGCTGAGATAATGATCTTGGATTTTATTGTGATGCAGCCTTGGAGAAAAAAAACAGAATTGTGAAATGTTTGGGTGGTTAGTGTTTGATCAGAACTCAAAACATCATCAACAGATGATTGTGAAATGGGAAAATGAGTAAAGGCAATTATAATTTAAACATTAAACGTGACATGATTTTTTGCAAGCATGCTATCTATTTGTTGCTGCTCTCTTCAATTAGTTTTTTTTTTTTTCCCAAGTTACACGGATTTCTCCACCGATCCATAATCTGCTTTCCTTCCATTTTCTCTGCCTTCACATTGATAACAGCTTGACGCGAGAGCAGGGTGTTTTTTTTTGATGAGCCGATACCAAATGGCACACTGTTTTGACATACAGCAGCACAGAAACAAAATCACTTGTGATGTGATTCACAAGTGATGAGATGCGTGTGAGCAGTTAAATATTCTCATAAACTGACGTTGTATGGGTTTGAAATTTTTAAGTGGATGTAGGCGGAAAGCAGATCTGCAGGAACAGCGTATAACAAACGCACTGCGCACTGATGATGTGCACCAGAATCGTTTGTGGTCTGGGATAGCTACAGCATTGTCAGTATGTTTATAAATTCTCTTAAAATCGAGGATACATTTTAGGGGGAAAAAAAAAGCCTTTAAGTTGTCAGACAAAGTACTGTATTCCTTAAATAATGTTATCTGAGAATTTTCCCATCTCTTTTCCTTTGGTATTAGAAGTCCCTTTTTTTTTTTTTTGAATTTGTATTTATGTTTTGCTTGATTGTTTGTTTTTTTTTTGTTTTTCTTCTCCTCCCCTATTTTTAGTCCTTAGAAGTGCGAATATTGATGATGGATATGTTTGCATTATTTCTCTGAGTAGGTTCCAGACTTCTGTTACCTTAATTGAAGTTTCATCTTATTTTCTTGTGTCATTAGAAAGTGAATTTTTTTTTTTTATTTTTTAGGATATTTTGTTTTTGAAAGCGAGGAGATTGTTTTTGCGTGATAATGATCAAGTTACATAACAACAGCAAGGTGGAAAGAAAGAACTAGCAGCGCTGGTTCGAAGTATAGGAGGAGAACAAGCAAAAACAAAAGGCAAATGAACACCCTAAAATCATTGATCACCATTGTAAACTATTCCTGCCGATACACGTTTTGTTCCTGTAGAATGTACAGAATGTGATTGAACGTTTTGTTTAATGCCATAATATTGCATTTGCTAAAAACCAGTAGAAGCCTTTTGTCTCTTCACACTGTACAGATATATAGCAAAGTCATTTTTCTCTCTATTTTTACGTAAAAGCTAATTGAAGGTGTACATTTCAGTTGGTGTTAAATGATAGGTCAGGGGTTAGGCTTCATTAACATAAAAAAAAAAAAAACTAAAATGTTTTAAATAATTTTTTGCTTAACTTGGAAGGGTCAACCCATTTACAAACATCTTGTGTAATTAACAAATTAGCTTTGTAGATGAACATACAACAATAAAACATCGGAGTTTTGTTTCTTATTTCTTCATGGGCCTTGTAATACGTTTAAAAAAAGGGTTATTAATATTTGTCAAAATGCTGACGGGAGTTTGTTTTTTTGGGGGGGGTTGTACAGCAGTAACACATTTGTACTTTGAGTATGAAAGGAGCGCCGTGGAATGAGTTTTCTGGGCAGTAAGATATATTCCAGCATTCTCCACCGCTTATGTCCACGCAGTGTTTGAGAATCTTGAGCTATTAAAATTTATTGTTTCTCCCTGCTGTTGATTCACTCATTGTCGCTAATGTCTTTTCTGCCGACACTTGACGGTATTGATTGGGCAAGAGAATCCTGCTGATCCAATTACTCAACTGATGCAATTCTTTTACAATTTATTTCTTTTGCTGATCCAATCTCCTGCTAAGCCTTTTACCATTGACAATAACTGCTTTCTCCAGGGACACACAATAGATGCCTGCACACACACACAAATAGATTGGGCCATTGTAGACGTATTTGCTCACCTTTCAAATTTAATGTTATTCCCAGAGGCAAAAACTCTGAGAGTGTTGCCATACAAAAAAAAAGATTAGGTATACCTGAAGTCTTATGGCATGCGGTAAAAAATTAAATTTAGACTTTATATTGGAAGCTTTAAAAAAAAATGTCTTTCGCTAACTTTGATACATTTTTTTAAGGAAAATTTAATCTAGAGTGCTTTGGTTTTAACATAAAGCAGAGCTATATGCATTTGATTCTTCTAGCATTGAATTAAGTTACACATGCATTTGAAAGCCTAGGAGGTTCATGCAAATAACTTTGTAGTGACTTAGGAAAGTACAATTATGAAAACATTTTATTGAAAAATTAACACACTGGTTAAAGAATTTGCACTAATTTTTTTTTTTTAAAAATTACTTTTCACTGTGCACTGTTTCTCTTGCATTTTTTGTCAAGAAACTAAGAGACAGGGATCTTCCTTCTTATCATATTTTTTACAAGTAATCAATTGACTAATTTCATATATCAACAGGTAAAATACCAGTCTGTCATAAATTATTAGAGAGTGTTGATGTTCGAGTAGAAATGACATGTAGAACACTATAACATCAAATTTCTGTTAGTGTGGTATCATTAAAGGGTTGCAGATATACTGTTATGTCAGATCTTCATTGAAATACAATGGAAAATTGTGCTTATTATGAATCTACACTGAGTTATGAATTGCTCATCAACACTGCTATAATTCATTGCATAAGATGCTGGTATCAATGAAACATTGATTTTAGAAAGAACAGCTATGAACTTGTATTCCAATAATAAATGAGACTAGTGATTAGATTTTTAAAAAAAAATTATGACTTGTTACAACAGTGAAGCAAATAACTGGTTTGTTTGAACAAAGACTGCTAGGAATTCATGGTTGCCTCTGGCTTCCTCAACTACACAGCATTGTGTTTTACACAAATCCGCAGATTCATATGAGTATGACAGGTATTTTTAATGAAAATTATTTGCTTAGAGTTGATAGTATTATCATTCTGCCTTTGTCAAATGATAGATAAAATTAATGAAATGTAAAAGTCTAATATTTGTTTTAAAATCCTAGCTATAGTTGAATCAAATACAATATAGTGCAGTGAAAGAAGTTAAAATTGTTAAGTAGGAAGTTTTGCAAATAAGTCCATGTGGCCAACACTTTGTGAAGTATTAGTTTCTTGAATGTTCTTTGAATTCCAAAATACACAAAAATTGACACAATTTTCCATTGAGGATCTGGAGTTGCTCAAAATGGAAACAGCACCTGGTATTTTTCAAGCCTTGATGATAAACCGAGGTTGTCAAATTCAAGTGGGTGGTATTCTTAACTTCTGCTGGTAAAATTAATGTTCATTACCTTTTTTTTTGGAATTGCATTAACCTTTCTGAGCATTTGAATGGTGAATTATTTCATCAGCACTGAAAGTCAGTGATTCCATGGATTATGCTTGTATCTGTAGATGATTAAGGTCTCTTAATTTGCCCACCTTGCCTAGCAGCTTCAAATAAATTGTGTAGGTGTAATTTTTTAACTGGCCTCAGGATTCAACTAATGCAAAGAGATATATATTTTTAAAAAACCTTTTTGGTCTACTAAAATATTTCTACTAGGAGTATAATAATTTTAAAAAGCAACAGCACCTGATCAAGCAAACAGTGTTCTGGGCTTGAAGTCTATGGATATTGTATCTATTGGCAAAACGCATTGTTACAGGAACACAGGAATCTGCAGAATTACAGATGACAAATGCATGCTGTTCCAACAATCAAAGCACTAATTCCACCATCTTGAGAACATGTTATGGGGTCATTTTTCAATGAAAACATTATATAATCACTTGGGATTATGTTGCTAATTAATGAATCCAGCAAGTTTTATTTCTAATAAAACAGAATATTATTGTGGACCATAACTTTTGGCAATTATTTCTATCCATTTTAAGATTGTCGTAACATATGTAGATGGTCATTAAAAGGATAGTCCTTTTACATTTTACAGACCTCCCAATAGCCTATGTTTATTGACACTGAGCAACTTTCTGTATTGTTTGTTTATTAAAAAAAGATTAGAAAAAGCTTTGTTATTTGGTAAACTAGTGATAAATAGAATTAAAAATTCTACTGTACATTTCTTTTGTCAAGAAATTATAAAGATATGTGATCAGCCAAAAAATTAAATTTTTCTTTTCTAGAACATTTTGGTTCCCACATTTTTAAAAGAATAATAATTATTATTACTATTCACGTCTACGGAAGAATGGTTGGAATTCACAAAATGTGAGCATATCTTCATGGTGTGATATGACCAAATCCGATGTCTTTTTTAAAATTATTATTATTAAAGAATTTAATTTCTTGAATTTAAAAAAAAAAGACAGACAGAAAATGAATACATAGAATAAAATACAAAAAGTTATAAAAATATTTCTAGTTAAAAAATAGGGCATGGATGCCCTTAATTAGTCTTAATAACATTGATCTGTTATGTGCACACCCATACATGCACATATTCATATGAATAAAATTAAATATAAAACCAGATTATCCACAAACCTTGGTTATTAAAGAATGATATGTTTGTTGTTTTTTTTTTTGAATTAACTTAGTTCTAGAAAATGTAGACTTAAGGAATATTACATATAGTTTGCATAAAAATTGGATTATGTGGCAAATAAAAACCTATTTTTTCCTGTGATGGTTGGGATTTTCAAATGAAATCCAGTTGAGTACTATATTATGCCAGTGCTATTTCAGATGGGTTACATTTGAATATCTCTAGTATTAACATTACTTTGGCTAAAGATTACAAAAAATGTATTCTTTTTTTAAGCAAGAACCATATAGACTATTGCAGGATACAAATTTAGGAATTTCAGACCAACTTAGCAATATTAACAATATATACATTCTTATATATCCTGTCTTCATTTTTCTTAAATTGTTGTGTTTGTTCTAAAAGGTTGATTTGAAAAATAAAAGCATAATTAATTAGTTTAATGTTATCATAGATTTTTTATGTATTATAATGGTTCAGGTCAAGTATCCTTTATCCGAAAGTTTGGGGTTGACTGCGTATCGGAATTCAGATAATTTTGATTTTTAGATATGGTACACATACATTAGGTAAAAGTCTACAAATACTACAACACTCACAAACAGTCCTTCCTACCTCATGAATATCCATGAACACTTATTACACTGCTTTATTAAAATAAAAATTACACATAACTGACAAAGTCGTTCAGAGGAACTATGTTTCATTGTGAATAAAATGATTTAAATAGTTATAAATCAAAAAATAAAAATAAATTTAAAAAATGAGTAGTTAACTTTAAAAGCTGGTTAAAATAGTTTGTCAAATTGGTCAAACAGAGTCAATTTTTGTTTTGGATGTCAGGGGCCGATGATTGGCCAGGAATCAGATCTGGTACAGTTGATGCACTTTGCTGGGAGGCCTTCTTGAACGGTTCTTCCAGCTTAATCTGCCTCATAAACTTTGGTTTTTCCATCAAAAGTTTGTTTTTTTTATTTTATACACAGACATCATTCCTTGCTCACTTATAAAATCATGTTGTTTGAGTGCATTTATCAGGTTGTCACACATTTTTACAATATTGTCTATGGGTACTTTCTCTACTATTTCCACTATGTCATCCTCATCATCACTGTTTTTCTCAAGTTGATCTTACTGTGAGCTGGTTTACAATCTGAATTTTCTTGTTCATATAAAATCCTTCAGAGTTATCTTTAATATTATTGTCTTCAGTGAATACTGTTCCAGACCAAAGGTTATGCCAACCATTTGTCAAGGTGATTTTATCAACAAAGTACCAAGCATTAACAAATGTGTAACTGGCGTCCTTAACTGTGAATTCCTTTTGGAAGCATTCAACCCTGATATCCCTGTTCACAGCACCATATATACTATTCAAGAAGGAGTCTTTATACTTACACTTCATGGAATGAAGAATGCCTTGGTCCATAGGCTGAATTAATGACATTACAATGTGGGGAAAGTAAACAGTAAAACATTGTTCTTCAATGGCAGCTGTTTGACAATGTGCACATGCCTCTTGTACAAAGTGGTTGTTTAAACCAATCAGTAAACATGTCCTTGTTTATCCAGACTCTGTTATTGGCATAGTAGTAAACAGGTAATTTCTGAATACCTTTGAAGCACCTTGGATGTCTGCTCTTCCAAATTACAGCCTATTTACATCTGTGTGTGCCAGCTGCATTGGCACAACCAGGCATCCTTCTGCTTCCTCAGCAGCTATTGTTAGCATTTTCCTAGGGATGTACTGCCAGTACAGACTTGATTTGTCTGCATTGTAAATTTGTTCAGGTGAAAGATTATGGCTCGGAATTGGTTTAGCAAACTCACTGTAATTATCAGCAGCTTCATCGTTTGCCATAAACTTTCAAAAAACTTGATACCGTGACACTTCCTGAATTCCTGCAACTAGCCTGTCACATACTCATATGCACTTTCAAGCTTTAGTTCCTCATGGTGGCTTGTTTCATGATTAATGTGCCAGATGGTGGAAACCTTTCACTCCATTGCTCATGGATCCACTCCAACATTACACGATCAAATTTATCATTTTTGACATATGCAGAATTTTTCTATTATTCAATAACTTTTGAGATTCAGTTTCACTATAAAATTTGGATAATTGGTCTTTCTGCTTCTTTAAATGATATATGGGGGTGATACCCACCCAATACTCTTCACAGAAACTACGGTCAAGTCTTTAATTATGCTTCCTCTTCCAATAAGGGTATCTGATAGTCTTTTTGAGATGTTCACTGTAAAATAAAAGGCACAAATGCACTAAATAACCACAAAAGTCACAAGGTAAAGTAAGAACCAATGGATATGAACCATGCTGATAACTGGATTTCCAATGCTACAGGTCAGGTCCAGAATGGTGGAATTCTTTTTGGCTTAGTTCTGATTTCCTGCACAAATTGGCAGTGGTGGTGTGTTCGAAAAAAACCTTTGGATTTCAGGGTTTTTTTGGTTTTTGGATATATGGATAAAGGATACTTGACCTGTATTTTGTAAATTCTTCTTTTTTTTCTTCCAAAAAATATAAGATTTGTTTCGTAAGGATACCCATTGTTTTTAGTAGATTTTATCTTCCTGCGGATACATTTGTATGGTGTGAAAGCTTCCTCTTAATAGTCCAAAAGATAGAGGATGGAAGAAAAATGTATTCCTAAGGGATTTTTCTTTCATTTTTTTTTACAAGCATTAAGTAGCTTTGGCTGCATTCCAGCACTTTAATTAAATCAAAGAGTGGGATATAGTGAATATAACAGGTTGACCATTAAGCCATTAGGCAGGCTTTCAATTATTCACCAGGTAAATTTGTAATTTATGTTTTACTGTTACATAGTGGATTTGAGAATGTAAAATACATTTTCTTTTTTTTTTTTGTTTTGTTTTAAACACTATGTTTAAGAGTAAAATACAAATAAAATTTTTTTTGGTCTTTACATTTTACATAATTATTCTTTGCTACGTGTTTATAATGAATAGTTTTATTTGCTGATAAAGAACATTAAACAAAGTAACTAATAAATATTGGAGCCATTGAAAATAAAACTATTTTTGTCTGGCTGTGGATTTTGCATGGTTATAAGTCACCAAGTACAACGATAATTATTTAGCAGACATTCTTTGTTGTGTGTACATAATTTAGGTGGCTCGTGATGGATCAAGTCCAGCTTTTAAAAGAGAAATCTGTACTTATTTTAATTTTTTTTCTTCAAAAAGATACTTTAGTCTTTGAATTGGTTGTATGTTTAAAGCTGTATCCAGATTGTAAGATTGCGTCAAAGTTTTAAAAATAGCTGTCAGCGAGGGAATTATAATTTAAAAGATAAATAAGTGAGTCATGTTTATCAATAATTATACTCTATAAAACTATACAATGTCTAGAGTTGCTGATGTTGGAATAGAAATCTCAAACTTTCAAAATATTGCTATAATTTTTATGTATTTTTCTAGGAAAGAAAACCTTACATGAATAGCTTGGAACAAGATGGTTATATATATATACATTTATTTTAAATTTTAATTTGGAACACTTGATAAAATTTAGTTTGGACATGTTGAAAAAAAACAATTTCATGTAGAATTCAATTTTATTATGCATTTTTCTTACTGACAAGATTAGGCTCTTTGTAAATTAAAATCTTAGTGAAAAGGGACAAGATATGTAGAGTGCTCTGCCATATCAATATGGCCACCCGCATAAATGAATGTATCTGCCTTAAATCTGAATATTTCAGTTATGTATAGTGGGCAAATAACCTTTGTGCACTATCGTTGCTGAAAATAAGTGGCCAGAGTCATTGATAGATTGCCAAAGACTTCAATATTTTTTGGATCTATTGCCATAGTTATTACAAAGTTCACCACTGTGGTGAAGAAATATGGGATGTCTTCAGCAGTGGCATCATTGCAAAAATGCGATATTACTGTCAAGATTCTCTCGATGACATTATCCAAACAACTTAAATGAGCCCAAAAGTGATCTAACATAATCTCCCCTGACTAGGCGACTGAGGGTATATAGATAGCACGCACACAAGAAATTCTTTGAGACCAATAGTGATAAAATTATTTGAAAAGTCTTGTTACAAGACATGCTTGACAATAACATAAAGGATTGGTTTACATTAGCATATTTCCTAATTTTGTACCAACAAGGCACACTGAGATTTGAAGCCCATGTTTTTTGGAAGAATGGCAATACATGTCATCACACTTTAGGTGACCACAATGGGACAGGAATCAAAGCAATCTACTTCCTTCCTGGGGACACAATCTTGGGATCATTTGGACCCTCGGTTGAAAGGAACCTATCCTTCTACCATCATCATGATGCAATTAAAGGAAACACTCTTACTGATATTGGGAAACCTGGTCACAGAATCTCTCTGATTTATTGCCAAACAGGTTAGAAACTCCTGGTGGTGCAAAACCTAGATTAACCAAGTACTAACAAAAAAAAATTACTTTTTATTGCTTGAGGTTGTGACTGAGGGCGAGAGCAGCTTGGTTTGATGTACCACTCTGGCATGGTTTTCTGTTCACTCTTTTTTCCATAACCTGCAATGTCTAAAAATGAAGATATGCACTAGAGATTTTCCTGCAAAAGTTGGAAGTGTCAATCCCCTCATGGAACATGAACTTTCTAGCAGAAAAACCTCAACATTCCTACCTGTGTTGTCTACCTTGGAGACATTGGTATGAAACAACAATAACAATTTTAAAGCTTATCCTTATTTACTGTTCTCCACAGAAAAATAGCATCACAATAACAGGTTGCGATATTATTATTGGCATGCCATTAAAATGATGTGCTTTTCTTTTTCTTTATGTTTTTTGTCCTAATTAGCGAAAGTTGATAAGATTTGAAAAGAATAAAAAGATGATAACTTATGTCTGAAGTTTTGAAGTGTATTAAGGGTTTGAAATACTGATGCCCAAGCCCAAGATGAGCTATGATCTCAAGGAAAAATTAAGTTCATTTTTTTTATGTCTTGAACTTTATGAGAATAAAAATCAATCTTTAAAGAAACATGCTAAAAATTTTATTTAAAAAACTACTAATTTTGTTTATAGTAAATGAGATATAAAAGTAACTATTTATTCTCAAAAAGAAACTCTTTAAAGCCAGACATGAAAATTAGTTTAAAAATAAAGAAAAGTGCAATTAGACTGGACATGGTATAAAGACAAATTACAATGATGTAATTACAGACCATTTCTTTTTATACTGCAAGACTTTGCTGAGTGAGTGGCTGTAATGTAAGCAAGATTAGAAGCCTGCGGTAGAAAATATTTGGATGTTTAGCTTTCCTCTTTAATTGTCTTAAGGAAAAAAAAAATTTTTTGCCATGATGCAGTGTTGTTCTAGAATAAAAGTCGTACTTTCTCAAATTTTGTTTTTTTCCCTGCAATTCCCGGTTAGCCTGCAATTTTATTTTTAAAAATGTAATATGACCTGAACAAATCACCATGGTTATGGCAGCAGCACTATAATCATCTTAACTCACATCAGTGTCTATTTTTCCCCCGCTGTTTTTGATTAGCATTTCTTCGTGCTTTCAAGTTTCTTTTGTTGTTTCTTTTTTTAAATTTATATTGAAACATTCTCTTCCTTTTCTCTCATGGAGGGATATAATAACTGCGTTTTCATATTTTAAAATATAAACAATAAACTTTAGATACTCAACTGATAGAATTTAGTTCACCATCAACATTAAAACAAGCAGCAACAAACACAAACACATACAATAACATCTTAATATGATGAGCACGGGTAAAGGATTAATCCCTGTTGTTTTACGGTATTTAAAAAGAAATCTAGATAACGCTTACAAAGCAAACTCGGTGGCTGACTTTGTCTGAAAACCCATTTGTCACATTGCAAACAACAACAAAAAAAATAGAATCCTCTTTAACTTGACAGCAAGTGATTTTTTTTGTCTTTTCATTAAATTCAATTTATTTCTTTTCATCATCAGTCAATTATCCAATATGTGAAAATGTGCATTTACGTGAACAGCAAGAAAATGTTTTAATTTACTCTGCCATAAATAAGTCTTCTGTAGATGGATTCAGATTTTTGTTTTTTTTAATGGACATTATATCCTATCAACTACAATAGAGGAATGTGGATTCCACAGATGCTTCTCCTCTTCATAAAATAACTTTCTCACAGACTCTTTTTGGTAATCACTCTGAGCTGATGCTGGCAGAGGACATGTCTGTAGCTTTTTGAAATTTCGCATCTGGCACTATCCACAAATCTCCATCTCTTCTCTCCATCAACTTTATGGTGTGCAGCACGTGGTTGGTTGTATTGCCTGCTCTTTCCTTTGTTGTTCTGTCCTCAGCAGGGGTAAGCATGACTTATGGTTCCTGCTCTAGCTCTTCAAATGGCTGTGCGTTGCCAGCTGCCTTCTCGTCGTATCGTATATATTTCATTTTAATAGAAGGAAAACCCTTTCTATGGTCAGTCAGTTACCAACAGTTATATTTATATGCATTTGCATGCATGGCCATTTTTTTATTTTTTTAATGATAATAATCTGGTCTGCTACCACTCAGCGATGAGCTTTGTTCTTTTGCAAAGTAAATATTATAACCCTTGTATATGTGTGTGTGTGTTTTTTTTATGCAATTGTATGATCAGAAAGGAAAATTTTAAAAGGAAAAATTGCTAAAAGCTTATGTAATTGTTTTTTTTTTCTCTTTATTTCAAAGAGTATGTGTTTTAGTTTTATCCAAGTAATTTGATGACAGAGAGATATGTTGTAACTGCCTAGTGTATCTTACCTATGGTTAACACAGTACATAAACAAAGGAAAGAAGGCAGCAAGCTGTGTTACTTTCAGCAGAATTGTTGGCCAGCACATGTGATAAGACTCACATCAGAGCTCTAAGATGCCTGGGAGGGGGGGGAAGCTGCTCTCTTCCAGGCTGCTGTTCTAGAAGTATGGTGATTATGCAGTCTTCCAGCATAATGTGTCTTAGTAGCTAGCAGTTTTTTTTTTGTTTTTTTTTTAAAGGCTACTACAAGCCTTTGAATGAAGATATCCTTTGTTGAGCATTTTTGTGCCAAATTTCTACCCAGACCACCATACTGCCACCACTGTTTAAATTTGGCTATAAACATCTGAAGGGCATCTCGAGGCCTTCATCACACCCAGGTACTGCCACTAAATGAGATCACCAATAATATAACCCTAACCCTAACCCTTTTTATGCTATATACTGACTTCTATAAGCAGAAGTTTCTATCAAAATATGTCCATGGTTATGGAGAATGCGTTTTGATTTTTAAATTTTTTTTCTAAAGTTTAAGCATTTGCAGGGATTTTTGTGCTCAGTAATTTATTGAATGCATTGTGTGGCAGTTTGCAGCCCTCAAGCTACTACTTTTGAGCACTGATAATGTGGAAACTTTGCATGATGATATGTGCATGGTATTGTTTAATAGTCCATTGTCTTGAGCAATTTTTCTCTTTCTTTGATCAGTGTCTGCATAGCTAAAATATCTTAATGGCTATCCTTGGTTATGCTTGGTCTGGACTTTTATATGTTTAAAAGATTATGGATGAAAATGGTGTTCACTTTTTAAAGTGGTTACCTTAATATGGCAGAACAAGCACATGCGTGATTACATGAGTGTATGCTAGCCACCAAAAGCTCTTGCCCAATTTACAGAGATGCCTGGTTGTGTAGAATAAAAAAGAGAATTCATTAGGTCAATTTAAAATGGCTGGAAAATTGAAGAAGCCTTGACACTTAAGATATGTCTACATGGACTTTTTTACTAGTTGACTTTTACCTGCAAAAAGGAGGTACAGATGCTAATTGATTTGTTATTCATATGCTTTGTGTACAAACCAATTTCACAGGTAAAAAAACACCTTTCAGATTCAAAGAAAAGAAAGATCAGAACACCTGCATTGGTGTACTCTTTTCTCAGAGATAATTTGGTTAACCGTGTATGCAACATTGGTTCAGTGGAAACAAAAACAAAGTATTTAAGTTTCCCGTTTCTATGTTATTGCTCTTTAGTCATTGAGAATATGTTTGGTTATTGCAATCGAAATATGGCTAATTCTCATTAATAACTTTCCAAAACATCAATCTGAAGATTGTGGTTTTCTCTAAATGCGAATCTGCAACCAAATCTGGTATCTAAAATTCTCGACATTAGTCTGATGATTTATCCAATGTTGTTGGAGGGGGTGAAGTAAAATTTGAGAATGTTTTCATTTATTTTAGGCTTAGTGAAGGAGAAATTACTAATTAAATATTCTGGATAAGTATCTTTATAACAAAATGTGAGTTTTTTGATTGAAAGATGAAGTTATTTTTAATCAGAAAACAAATCATCAGTGATTTTTGAAAAGATTGAACAACAATATGTCTAGAGTTAACATTCGTTTGATATTTATGTTTTATTTGACATTCGTCAGTAACTACACCTTTTCAGCAATCAGATCTTTGTGTTTAGCAATATTAGGTAAATGAATTATTTTTATTATTATTTTGAAAAATTATTTTCGTATTTGGATAAAACATTCCTGCATTTTCCACTTAATAAAATGGTGTTAACAGCTCAAGTTAAATGACTGATAATTCCTCTGATGAAAGCTTCTGATGATTATACATGGTATGAAGTAATTTAATGTTGATGAAAATAATGTATACACATAGAATAAGGCAAATATAATAGAAGTATTGTAAAAAAATAATAATTGATATTTATATTGTACATTATTAGATAAGATACAAAATTACATTTTACATTTATTGCAATTTGGTCGATCTTAAATGTTGTGCATGAGTATATATAATTTTCAGAAAAATTAAAAATCATTGAAGAAAAGTAAATCTTCTGATGTGTTCTTTGAGTATGGTAAACATTTCCATTTTACACCTGTAATTTTCTGATATATTTTTAATATTAATTGGTCCAAGAATATATATATATATGTATGTATGTGTGCATGCATGTATATCTTTTTTTTGCTTCACTGATGCCCCTGTGATAGAATTTCGAGCTTGGAAATAAAAGCACCTTTTAAACATACTTTGCATGGAAAAATGCTGCAAGAGCACAAACTTCGTTTTCCCCCATACTTTGAGGAGTGTCTGTCTGTTTGTGCGTGTGCGTGCATGCAGAGTGAGATACTTGAGACTTGGGGCATAGAAAAAGTTACCTGAGAGTCAGATACGCTGCTGCACCAGTTGTCTCGTTACACACGCAAACTGTAAAATACAAGTAGATGCGGGTATTTAAGACAAAATATGGTGGTCTGTTTGTGATTTATTATCATTCTCCAAAAAGAACTTCTGCTTATCTATGCCAGTTGTAAACTTTCCAAAGAGGCAGTATTTTAAGAAAATATGGTGGGTGCCCTTAGCTCAAATTGCCCATGTAGTGAAAAACTGGAGAGTTGGAGTATCATGACTTTGCCCGGACCATGCCCCAGACATGAATCACATTCAACACTTATGGGCTATCTTTAACCAATCCCTATGAAAGTTTTGTAAACCCACTTTTCAGGACTCCTTAATACAGATTAGTGATAGGAATGGGCTGCTAACCTTGTCCCAATAATATGTCTGCATATGCTACTTTGCATAATTGAAAGACATGCATCACAAAGTATTAACCTCTCTGATATTGAGTGCTTTATATATAAATTAACAGGTGTTCTTTTAAACTCTGGTATCTGTCTGTTTACTGTATGTGAGGTTTCTGTATGTATGTTTGTATAGTAATTATACAAAAAAAAAAAGAAAAGTTTTCTTCCAAAACACCCGTTCATTGTTTGTTTTGACAAAATTGCATTTTTGCTTTTGATTTATTTGTAGCATCTGATTTTTTTCTGATACATTTCATACAACACTTATAGCATCCACAAATTAAAAGATTAAAATAAAAATACTTACTACTTATTGATGGTGCTAGGCTGGTGCCAACTTACAAAATTTTAAATTGCCATATATCGTTTTTTGGAACCAAGTAATTTTGTTATAAATCAATGAAATTCTAAGCAAAGCACACTGGCATTCAAAATTGATTTGACCATCTTAAAACACTTTCCTGCTTTATAAACAATTTATTGGTAATGAAAATGTATTATCCCATTTCTCCCAAAAAATTCACTGAATCATGTATTAGAACATATAATCCATTAATTGTGATGCTATCACATTTTGCATAATTATGGACCCAGCAATGTTATTTCTATGAATGCTAAATTAAGTTCAAACTGAAAGTATGATGTTATCATGTTCATCTGATAACATTTCTTAACACTAATTTGAATAATTATTAGCT
This sequence comes from Nautilus pompilius, assembly GCA_018389105.1. Taxonomy (NCBI): domain Eukaryota; kingdom Metazoa; phylum Mollusca; class Cephalopoda; order Nautilida; family Nautilidae; genus Nautilus; species Nautilus pompilius. The sequence continues at coordinate 1,999,668 of JACATO010000648.1, read as the reverse complement.
GATACTATGCTTTTGTATGAATGTTAATTGACTTCATAATTGATGACTACTCTTGCTTTGTTTGACAGATGAAAGTGGCTCCTAAAAACAAAATTCCATATGAAAAAAGGCTATCAATTATCATCCTTCATAAAGCTGGTTGCTCTTGATGAAAAATAGTGGTTTACACAAGATTGTGTGTGTGCGTGTGTCAACAACAACCATTTATTGAATGAAGTCAACTTACTCAGCCAGGAGTTCAAAGGGCTAAAAACAAAAAAATGCAGGGGTTTCTCTCAAAAGAGACTTTTATTCTGCGACAATATGCGATTTCATCAGGACGATGGGTCGTCGAGTTTATATTGCGACAGGATAATCTAAAGCACACCGCAAAGCCCACGCCCAATATCTCACCAGGAAAGAATGGTTGGGCCATGTCAATTTCCAGAATAAAGTAATGAAAAGGAAAATAATAGTTTTTTTGTGTGTGGTGTGGTTTTAATCTGGAACTCCGGTGTTGCATCACAGCTTAAGATTTAAGCTGTTGAAAATTTTTGGTTTGAACGGACCACTGGGAAAATAGTCTGCGAAAAGGAAGCGTGCCTGCCAGATGTTAATTACTCTTTCTACCCCCGTAAACGAAAGATCTACCTTTTATGACTTGTGTTGTAGGCAAAGTGTCCGTTCTTGAAATTCCAAATATCGACCATTATTAAACACTCTCTGAGCCTCTTCCGATATGGATTAGGCAGTTTGCTCACTTCATCTCACCCTTATCAAGTTCCTATGAAGCATGGCCCTGATTGCTTCAGCTGCATTAACCATTGAATTTTCCAGGAGCTTGTGAATATTCTGAAGAGACCTGTTTTCATGAGGGGTGGGAGGGAGGGAGGGGGTTAGGTAGCCAGTCAGTCCTGCAGGCTTAGTGAGTGTCCTTAAGGGCTTTAATTGGTGCCAGAGGAACAGGACGAGTGGGTGTGTGTTTTGTTATTTTTCTTTACTTATTAAACTGTATTATCAAACTTTCACATGCAAAATAATATCAAACTAGCAATTGCCATCGGACATTGCTGCTGTGTTTTTTTTTACCTTTCTACAAATCAGAGCTGCTCCCTGACTGACACCTTTTAAAATCCCGTTCAGCGGTTGCAGTCCCCATGCATCAGTCAATAGTTAAAGCCGCATTGGCTAAGCATTAGAGAATGAAGTCTTTTAAAAGTAATTATGTAATATCTGCTTGAAATGCTTCACAATATTAAGTAGTGAAAGTAAAAAAAATATATAAGTATTTTTAAAATAATCTACCATTCTTGCACCATTGAATAAACGGTGTCTTACGTAAATTAAAAAAAAAAAATTTTTTTTCCCCCTGCTATTCTGTTTAATGCCTTCTTCCCGTAACAGGGCTAAACTGCTTTGCATCATTACTAGCTAACTCGGTCTAAATTTATTCTGTTATTATTTGTATTGTTTACCGTATGAGTAGGTTAGTATTTTTATAAAATTTGAAATGAAAAATTAAATACAAATTACAAGAGTTTGTTTTTTTTTTCAGATTTTCTCTGCTGAAAAACCTGATTGTGTTCTTAGTCTCTTGCAGTTTGATTTCATTTTAACTAAATTTAATTTATAAAATATATAAGAAATATGTTAAAATATGAGCAGCATTGGGTTCCTTTACAGTTTTCTTTCCATCTTAATATATCTGTTATGTACTATGAAAATGTATGTCTGTTGTAAATAGGATTTATTAGCTTTTGCTGGCATACACAGTTGTCTAGGAGGTTGACAATCGTGGCAAGAGAGCATAGTACCGCAGTTGTCTTCTGGGAAGCTTTTCCAATTCTTTGCCATGTGAGAGTTCAGTGCTTCCAACTTTGGTGTGGACATTTCTACTACAATTCTTCATTTTTTAGATTTTGAGAAAATATGAATGCCTAGAAGAAATGGCTGGCTAAAAAAGGAGAGTAAGAAGAATCCCTGCTGGGGAGGTTCATCAGACTGGGTTCTTCCATTGACCTTGGCACTGTAGTAGCATGGGCATCTGCAGGACTTTTTCCATGGGAGGGGGAGGGGCAAAATGACAAAATGTCTGCAAGATAAAATACAGGGGGGTGGAATGAAAAAATAATATCAAGTGCGGGGAATGTGCCTAGCGATTAAAACAGACTAATGTCAAAAATTGAAAAGATACTAATTTGTGTTTTTTTTCTTTCTCTCAAGGTGTTTGATTTTATTCAATAGTTTGTTACTTAGAAATATATTTCTTGTGACTCATTTAGAATTTTTAAAAATCTAATTTATTTTCCGACCTTAGTCTGCTTCCTTTGTTATTGTGCTATCCAATCCGAGCTCTCAATAACAAGATAAAACAACATTTTTTATTCAGAACAAATTGTAAACATCTCTGGTCTTGTCCAAATTTTTCCATTACTTTTTGAATAAGTACACATTTGCGCCATGAAAACTTATCATACTACCAAGTCCAGACAAACAATCATCATTTGCCTTTGTTGACTTAAGCCTTTTTTCACTCTTCTTTTTGTGCTAAACAACCTTTCTGCTGTGCAGGTTGTTAGTTGGAAATGTTAGAACAACATGAATTGCTTGATGAATGGAAGAGAATAGATGTGTTCTAGCAACTCAGTGCCTCCATTTTTTTTTAAAATTTGCTAACACATTGTTCCCTCTTCTTGGTAGCTTCCAAGTTTTCAATTTTGTACACTTCAGTTACTTTTACAGTTTGGTTTTTGAATTCTTTGTAGCTAATTATCACCAGGATGAAGGCAAAAAGACAGAAATTTTGTTTATTTTCTAAAGCAAACGAGCTCTCTAATGATTAAATGATTGAGTCCAAATATAGTATAAACAATGTTTGACGAAAATGTTCCTCCACAATTGAGCCACCAATGTTAGATTGAAACGTCTGCCATCTGCATTGTCCAGGAATGAACAGATAATTCAAAATATAACTTCTTTGACAACTGTTTAACTTTAGCATAATGTTAGTTGAACTGTCGTTCTGCTTTTGGTGGTGTTCACAAAAAAACATTTATAAGCTCCTGCACATGATCATACACTTTTATGATATCAAGTTGAACAGCTTGGAGAGATCATGTTGTGTTCTACCATTGCTGAATAGCTAGAAATTACAGTCAGACAAAGAATAAATGTCATGTATTTGAAGCAGATTCTAATTGGTGTGCATCTTGTCATGTTTTACCTGAAGCTGCAGTGGCCAGAATACTTAACTGATAAAAAATGTGTTCAAAGTTGTCGGAAATAATTCTAATTGCCTTGCAGGCCAATGTGTTTCAGATAGTAGTGACATATTTTGGAAAAGCCACTTTGTCTTTGGACTCTCACTGAAAAATTTCATGATAGCTTTGATTATACCAATTGTATTGCATATCTCAGGTACACAATTCAAGTTGCTCACAACCAGATTTAGTTTATGAGCAGCACAATGGTGGATATTTGTTTTATTGTAGCTTGCATGTGTCTTTATTTTCCTGCCATTGTAAAGCACCCATCATATCCTTAGGCATGTAGTTTTTCTAGATTAAAGCCAAACTTTTTACACTGATCAATGATAATATTAGCAATGGAAGTAGCATCCACTTCACATAATCTGTGAATCCAAGAAATTCTTCTCAGATGATATTTTCAGTGGTCGTTGTGTTGATGACGCACACATGAAGTGACAATTGCTCCTTTCCAGAGATGTCGGCTCTTTAATCATAAATTATTAAAGATCCAGTGGAATTGTTTACCAAAGAGAGTATTTCTTCCTCGCAGACACCGATTAGTTCATTTTCTACGTGGACCACAGATGTATAGCGAACACTGGCTGGTGCATTTACCAAATGGTTTTGTAGCTTCTCACCTGATTCAATATGAAGATCAAACAGCTTTGAGCATTTCCGGTTTTGCTTCCTTGACCACGTAAAGAAATGCCATTTGTACAACAAAATAGAATGGTCAACAATATTGGATCTAATATTTTCCAGTTCTGTCCAATGTTCCTCTTCAAAGCATTGTCCAGTTGACAGACTGTTCATTTCTGTTTTTTTCCTGATGGCCAAAAAATTAGTTGTATCTACCTGCACATTTCTGTGCCAAGTGGTATGGACATGACTTCTCACACTTTCATGAAAGTCTTTATACCTTGTAAAAGGTCCTTTGTTTTCCATGATGTACTGACTGGGAAAATTGTACAATATTTACAAATTGCTCCTTTTAGGTGTGGGGAACAACTAAGCCACGTTTGAATATTGGTTTAGCCATATATGATGGAAACTGTTCTGCTTTATTATCTTTTTTTAAGAAATCCTAATTCTCAAGAGAAGAGTCACTTCTTACACGTAGATTGTCTAAGGATTGTTCATTAGTTTTATAAACAAATTAACATGCAATCCAGTATAATCACCATTATCATCAGGATGATTAGTCTAACTGCATTTTTTTAACTGCTGCTGCTGAATCTAGACCAGTGCTAGTGCAGCATTTTTCGTAAGTTCTTGCCGCCGCCTCTGATTTTTCTAATTTCCACTTTGCGAAAAACTTTCTGATATCCATTTGAGGATTAAAGATACATCTAAAACAAATACAAGTGTAAACCGTACTTGACTGGGCCACTTGGCTATTGGATAGAGATTTCTTTATTTCTATAGCCTAGTGGGATCTGAGAGTTACGCCTATGTGCTTAGCTTGATGAACCAGTTAGAAGCGCTGCTAGGGTTACTAACTAATTAATCAAAAACACAGTTATACTAACCAATCGGCAACCTCTTCATTTTTAAGTTAACCTTTCATCTTGTTTCAGCCAATAAAATATGTACTGTGCAGCCCTTTCTTTCTTTAATCTCATTTCTTCTGCTTTTATAGACACCCTTTAAAAGAATAAAATTGCATTATTGCTTCCTCTGTTTCGTCCCTGCTCTTGATATATCCTAAAGCAGGCAAAGGTGGTTGTGTACAGTAAAGTACAACTGATAGTCCACATGGGTTGGGTCTTCAGAAAAAGTCCAAAATTCCGAGTCTTTCACGAAGAGAATTCTGATCAATGTGTGTAAGCAGAGGGAACAAAATGCAGAGTATCTGAGACTGGGGGAAATCACACTGCACGAGTGCAACTATTCCTCTCAGATTGATTTTGCCAGGAAAAGTGTGACCGGTAGTTTGCTTGCGTTTGGATTTTTTTTTTTTTATAAGGTGGATTAGCGGTCACACTTTACTGTAGCATGAGAAACAATGGTCGGCATTTAAAGTGGGCCTAATGAAAGAACCTGCTGGGATTCCTTATTAGCAGCGGAGGTGAAACCGTAGTATGTGGAGAAACCCTAGCATGAAACAAGCTGGTACAAAAGAAAGAGGAGGAAAAAAGAATCTAAGCCACGTGCGTACGGGACCATGACATATACCGATCTGATGTCCTGCGAATTATGTTCACATCAAAAGAGAACTCACCGGGCACCTGCGAAGAAAAACAACAACAACAACACCATCAAATATACTCTGAGGAAGTGTAATAGTATTTGGCTGGCTTGACAATGTCATGTGTTTGATTTATTTCATTTGAAATTGCTGGACCATTAGAAATGGTGAGCGTGTATATATATTTTTTTAATATTTGATAATCTCATCTTATTTTTTTTCTGCAGAATTTGTTTTGTTAATGGTTTCACGAATGCAATCCCCTACTTTATTAGCTGGAACGAAGCGTTGTGTTCCGACATTGCATGTAACATGCTTATTAATTCAGTCCTATAGTAACTTGTGCAGCGCTGGACTCTGTAATCAAAAAGAACGAAAGGTAAATAGGAAGTAACACTAATAGTAGGTGCACATATATAGAAATGCTATTCAATAAAACTGCTTTATCACATCGCAACTCAGTAATCTATTAATACTAATTTAGATAAGCACTTGATGTCTGCTGTACATTGCTTTCAGGGTAGGCAGGGAGAGGTTTGTTATTTTATTTTTTATTGTTTCTTCTTATATTTTTTATGTTGACTGCTAGCGAGTTCTGTCGGTGTTTTTGTGGAACTGAACAACTGATGAGGTTGTAACGTGTACCAAGTAGGACTGCAATGGATGGTTGACAGTTTTTTTTATATATTCTGTCCTTGATGGGCAGACATCATATTTTATTGCAGGAACAAAATTAATATACTAATTAAGCTGGTAATTGCACATTTAGTTTAGATTGTTTGACATCTTCCCAGTGGTTTTCTTCTCAACAGTTCTTTTCTGTGTGAGTTTTCTCTGGATTTATTAGAAGAATTCTGGTATGTCCATGCATTGCTAAAGTTGGTAGTGTCTGCCCGGCTTTTATGCATTTGCAGGATTTTCTATCTGAACTTAACTGAAAAGCCCTTCTGTATCAGATTGCATGATGACTTCTCTGTGGCTTCATTCAGAAAATTCTCTCTCTCCTCTCTCTCTCTCTCTCCCTCTCTCTCTCTCCTCTCTCTCTCCATCTCTTTCTCTCTCTCCCCATCTCTATCTCTCTCTCTTCTCTCTCTCTCTCGCTATCTCTCTCTCTCTTCATCTCTCTCTCTTCATCTCTCTCTTCATCTCTCTCGCTCTCTCTATCTCTTTCTCTTCATCTCTCTCTCCATCTCTCTCTCTTCATCGCTCTCTCTCCATCTCTCTCTCCATCTCTTTCTCTCCTCTCCCATCTCTATCTCTCACTCTTCATCTCTCTCCTCTCTATCTCTCTCTCCTTTCATCATCGCCTCTCTTCATCTCTCTCTCTCCATCTTCTCTCTCTCTTCCATCTCTCTCTCTCTCTCTCCATCCTCTCTCCTCTCTCTCTTCATCTCTCTCTCTCCATCTCTCGCTCTCTCCTCTCTCTCTCTCCTCTCCATATCTCTCCATCTCTCTATCTCTCTCCATCTCTCTATCTCCCTCTCTCTCTCTCCCTCTCTCTCTCTCTCTCTCCATCTCCTCTCTCTCTCCATCTCTCTCCATCTCTCTATCTCTCTCTCCATCCTCTTCTATCTCTCTCTATCTCTCTCTCTCCCCTCCCTCACTCTCCCTCCCTCCCTCTTCATCTCTCCCTCCTCTCTCCTCTCTCTCTCTCTGTGTGTGTGTGTGTGTGTGTGTGTGTGTGTTAATGAAAATAAAAACTAGTTTTTTGGACTGGTTGGTGCTATCACAATTAACAATCAGCCAATCTTTTAATTTTCTTATCAAACCTTCAAGTTAGGTATGTTTATAATTATGTTCTCTTATCTGAAATTCATGACCAATAAAAAAAAGAAAAAAATAATATTAATAAGTTCGAAACAGTATCAATTTCAAGTTCTGTTGGATCTCTTTCCTAATGTCTATCCACTAAATTAGGTAAGTTTTTTAAGCAGTATATTCTTTGTTATCAATGTTGTAAACTTCTATTATTTGAAGTAAATTAATCATATGAACCATTTAGTTTTTGAAAAAATGAGTCTGTGCATTGTAAACGGATCTAAAATAGTTTGTCACTGACTGGACACCAACCATTGTAATTTATATCAAAATAAATAGCTTTTAATAAATTTACCAAGTCTTTACATAAAAATAAATTAAAAATTTTAGAAATATTCAGTTGATGCATAGATGGCATTAACTGCATATCTGTATGTTTTAACACAGTTCATATCTTGCACTGAACTCTTTATTTTCTTAACTTTGTCAAAACTTGCTCCAGGCATAATCAAGCATTATTCCTGCATATTATTTAACTAGGTAGTCATGCTGCTATGAAAGATTACACCAGGATGAGAGAAAACCCCAAAAGTGATTTAGCACAATAACTAAAAAAGATGTAAATGAATTTATTCTTAAATATCACAGTTTTTAAACATGTTTTGGGTTAATCATTAATGACATCATCTTCAGAATCAATTACTTTCTCCACTTTTTATTTCATAAAATAAGTTGACTTCTCACAGTTTCTATCCATCTGGAAATTTTTTAAAAAAGAGAGCCTTAGCTGAACCATAGAAATGAACATTTTCAAAAAAGACAGTATGAACATGGGATTCTAGAACTGTGGTTTCAGAACAGCATTTACTCATAAAGTTTGATAAGTAAATTCAGTTTTTGTAACGCCAGTGATGCTGTCAGATGATAGAACTCCCAAAGAAATCAATCTTTTAGATTTCTTCAACAGACTGCTAAACCTGCGTATTGTTATTTCATAACCATCTTTTTAAAATCAAAAGTAGACCGCAATAAATTGTTTCTAGCCTACGTAGTTTTTTTTCTGTTTTGATTATTATCTGAGCCAGCGGTGAATAGGATAAGATGCACTAAATCCAAGGTTGAATATTAAACTAAAGAATTGAAAGTAGTTTACTCTTAAAAAAAAAAATTCAAACTGAAAGCAGTTTTTGTCCTTTATTGAAAATGTGAATTAAATTCTTAAGTAAAAAGTTGTGATGCTTTCTCTGTCTTTCGTCTATCATGTATCTGGCTAGTGTTTCTTCAAAAAAAACAAACTTTTTTTTGAAATTTTGGTTCCTATGGTGATGAGAAAAGTTCAGAATCCTCTCTATTTATTGAAGGAATGTTCATTAGCATAGTATTTCTGTGTGTTAGCAAAAACTGTCACTCGAATCCAGTGGTTTGCAACAGAAGTGCAGATCCAGTTGCAGTTGACCATGGGATAAATGGTTATTCTTGACTCTTTAAATCCTTTAAAGTTGTCATAGTCATGTAATCATGCTGGAAAAAATTTTGTTAAAAAAATATGTACACATTCAGAAAGAGAACTTCGTTATTTTGAGTTGTCCAAGAAAGAGGGAACAAGAGTATAACAGTTTGTTTTTGTTGTTGTTGTTTCTTCTTCTTTTTTTATGAGGTTATTTTTCTTCTGTACTTGTGAGGGTCTGAATATTTAATTTACAAAGATGAAAACAATATAAAAATTCTCTTCCAGGAAGATATTCTGGTATTTTGATTATAATTACAGCACTTTTGCATGAATGGTCTTTCATTATTTCTACATTGTTTATTTCACAACCATAAATAGTCTAACTTATTGTGTATACAGCCATGAAACAATGCTTGCTTAGGCATGGCGAAGCCGCTCTGCCGTGCCTCAGCTCTGTTTTTCCTAGATTACATCAGTTGTTCTGCTGCTCCTTCCTTGCTTCTTAATTACTTTTTATTTTTTTAAAAATAAAATTTTTTAGCTTGATTTCATTAGAAAAGTTAAAAAAAAAAATAAATAAAATTATAGCTGCAACAAAATAACGGGAAAAACCAACAGTTTTACAAATGGATGCAAGCAGTCAGATTTTTTCCATTTTTGTGAGATTGGATAAAAACGTATTAAAAGATTTAACCAGATAAAGGAAGAAGAAGAAGAAAAAAAAAAAAAACTAACTAACTAATAATAACATTGGTAGCTGGGTGCTGATTTTGCCAATGGCGATGTAGGAAAATTTTAAAAATTACTGAGGAGAAATTCGTGATTATGTTGCTATTTTTGCATTGTGGCTACACACGCTTCGCCCTGTGAATCTCTGAAAGGCGTCTTTCTTTCTTTCCTTTTCAAAAAAAAAATTTATGTAGCAGGAAATCCAGAGTTCTGAGATAATACATTTTGTTGTAGTCAGTGCTGTTTGTTCACTTCTCATTGATCCTGTCCATTTAGGCTTGAATTTCCCTTTTACATCCTACTTAGTAATGTCTCTCTCTCTGTCTCTCTCTCTGCCATCTCTCTCTCTCTCTCTCTCTCTCTCTCTTCACTCACTCTCCTCTCTCTCTCCATATCTCTCTCTCTGTGTCGCTCCTCTCTCTCTCGCTCTCTCGCTCTTTTCTCTCCTCTCTCTCTCTCACTCTCTCTCGTCTCCCTCTCTCTCTCTCCTCTTCACTCTCTCTCTCTCCCTCTCCCATCGCTCTCTGCTCTCCCTCTCTCTCTCTCTCCTCTCTCTTAACGCTCTCCTCTCCTCTCCCTCTCGCTCTCTCTCTTCACCTCTCTCTTTCTCTCTCCTCTCTCTCTCACTCTCTCTCTCTCTCTCTCTCTCCATCTCTCTCTCTCTCTCTCTCTGTCCCTTTCTCTCTCTCTCTCTTCACTCTCCATCTCTCTCTCTCTCTCCATCTCTCTCTCCTCTCCTCTCTCTTTACTCTCTCTCTCCATCTCTCTCTCTCTCTCTCTCTCTTTACTCTCTCTCTCCATCTCTCTCTCTCTCTCGCTCTCGCTCTGTCTCTCCTCTCTCTCTTTTTTAATGTCTTTGAGAAGCATTTCAAAAATTTTGGTCTTTGACCAAATCACTGTGTATCTTTAGTAAGGAGGCTGTGGTTTTGGTTTTTTCTTTTAAAAAAAACAAACAAATATTATCAGATAGTTAAGATAACTTTAATGGATCAAGTTTCATGATGCACATGGTTTACCATGTTTGTATTTTTTTTTAGTTTTAGAACTTTGAATAATTTCTAATTTGCAGTAATTTTTTTTTTCTTCTATTTTACGCATTTTAGTTAATTACATTTTTTTTTTTTGAAACATAAGTAAAAATCAGTCACAGCGTTGTTGATGAATGTAAAGGTCAGGGTTATTGTTATCTGTCATAATGAGATAATGAGTTTTTGTCCGTTGTCATAATCTTCGATCTTTTTTTGCTGAAGTTTTGAAATCTCATTTTTCCCAGTCATCTCCTGTCACCTGCTGGTTGGATACCAACTTTATCCAGAAGACAAGAATAAAACTAACATTTTCTGCAAATAAAAACAAATGTTTGCATGCTCAAAACAACAAATGCTGGCAAACTTATTCCTGATGAATACCAGAAACGTTGATTTGTAGGGACTGTTTCTGTTGAGAAGGAAAACCAGATCAATTCTGCTTTTCCAATAAAATTACGTAAAATTAATTTCACTGTTTTGATATCATTGATTGAACAAACAGGAATCTAATATTTTCAAGATTAATTATCTGATTTCTCTGTTGAGAGTTTGGGGGATGTGTAATGTTTTGATAATCTAGTGATACAAGCAACCTTGCTGTATCTGTTCTGCATAGAAATTACGGCATTATCAGGATGTCTTGAAACATCAGGTTGCTGATGTTTTAAGATCTTGCTGATAGAGTCAAAATAAGGTTGAATTTCTCCATTCTATCTTAGCATTGGGAATAATTTGCAAATCTCATCAAGCATATTTCTTTGTTTGTTTATTGCCTTGAACTGTAGATAAGAGTATCTTGCACCTCTTATTTTAGGGTGTTTTGTTTAATCATACCTGTATTGAAAATGAAAAAAAAATTTGCATAATTTATCCACTATGGAAGCTGATAATTCTAATTCTAGCATCACTTTCAAGTGAAAATTGAGAAATTTTTGTATCTTTTTTTTCTTTAAGGGTAAATAAACTGTTGATGGCAAATGAAAATTGTTATTGATCAACCAAAATACAAAAAAAAAAAAAAAAAAGAGAGAGAGGGAGACTTTCAGTTGAAGGAAAAAAATCCATCACTGTTATATTGCATCATATTTCTATTATGATTTGAATTTCTGTCATCTTAAATTCAAAGTCACTCATATACTCATAAAATCTTATAACACTGTATTAGTATTTATTAACGATCTTTACTCTTTGCTCAACTAAACTTATGTATGAGTCATAATATGATCATTACTACACAGTATATTCCATCCACTTTTCAAATCTTATTTCTCAGGCATTTATGACAGTATTATGCAAGTAATGGTCATGGTTAACTTGTTAGTTACCATTGTTTCCTAACATTTATCCTGGAGAAGAGAGATCTGTTCTTTTTCAAAACTTGTTATTGTGAATTTGCGGTCCATTTGAATTATGGGAAAATGAGACCTGACTAAATCAAGATACTAGAATGTTATTAGGTTGAGAAGTTCAAATTTTTAGTGAGGATCCAGGCCCCAACAGGCTAAGAAAGTTTAAAGTTCTAATAATGCAAAAGATCAGCAGTCTGTTTTCAGACACAGGTAATGTTTATTTCTAACATGCCGCAACTGCCCACATGCAAGATTTAATATCAAAATAACTTCTATTTTGGGTTTGAATTCTCTTGCATGTGAGTTGTTTTTGTTTTTTTTTTATTATTTGACACAACCATGGACTGTCAGTGTTAAGATTACTATTGTTAATCAAAAGTCATGAGATGTTTGTTGTATTTGTATCCTGGAAGTTTTGGATGAAATTCAAGGTCGCCTTGGTGAGGAGGTGGGCCCCAAGTGAAAAGTACCATCAGTTTGCTTTGGATTGTTTCTTGAACATATGCTGTGTGAATGCATATAAGATACTGACTTTAACAGATTTTTATGCACATTAATGTTATCTTCTTGTATGCAGATTAGTTGTGTTGGAAGCATTCTTTGATAAATTTTGAGTTTTTTTTACTATTTATCACTGGATAAGAAGCTGTTGATAAAATGAAGTTCTTCATTCTTGAAAGACAGTGATCCTATCTGTTATGCTACAAAACATTTAAATCAGTAGTTAAATGAAGAAAACAACAAAACGAATACTGATGGATTCTGATTTGGTTTTAATGAATTGAACATCACAGATTGTATCCTTGCATAGTTACTTGGTCGGTTTACTACTGTTTCATAATAGATGTTAAAAGAGGTAACATTTTCCGTCTCCACTAATGGTTCACAAATGGATATCTTTCTCTAATGTTGTCATAGAAGTTTTCTTATCCCTTTCTTTTCTACTTTTGGCTGTATTACTGAATGTTGTGGCAGATTGATGCTTTGTGATAATCACCCTACATTGAATGATATATGCTTTAGCAGACATTGGATTATCAGATAACATGCTGGAGGATTATCAAAAAAAAAGATATGTCAACTGTGAATTTTACGGATTGATTTTAATTTTAAATTTCTAAAATATTAGTAACTCTTAACATCTTCATATGATGACCTGCATAATTGTCTCATTTTTCATGGCTTCACATCACAGCAGTTATGTCATGAGCTTGCTTCAAATTATAACATAGACATGCACATTTCCTTTATGGGCATTTTCCATTTGTCTCTTAGAGATAGGTAAAAATGGTTCTAAAATACTTTTTCATTAAGCTTAAAGTAGGGATCTTCTAAACATGCATTGCATGTGGATCTGTAAATATGACAGCATAAGGAAAAAAAAAAACACTCAGGACTCTTTGTTAGCTCTGAATGCTGCAAATAGATTATTGACCTTGAATATAACCCCAAAATATTTGATTGGAATGTTAACTTTGTACTGGTGCAGTATCTTTTGTGTAATTTTGAGATAAAATCATAGGGGAACCTACTGTAAGTCAAGATTTTAAGGTAATAGTTATATATGTTAATTGATTTTCTTTAATTATAACCATTTAAGATTATTTTAAAACCTACATAAAATGGAGTAGCTTTAACATGTGCATTAAAAACTAATTAAAGAAACTAATACTTATCTAAATAAGTCCTTGAAGAAAGATCAGGACCATGGATCTCTTGTTGACTGAATAATGCAATCAGAAGATTTCTCAGAAGTACTGGTGGACACTTGTCAAAAGTCATTGCGTGGTGTTAGCAAAAACTTCTTAAACTAAAAGGTTAGTGGATCAATAAGTTAGAGAGACATATGGCCATCTGTCCCTGCCTAGTTCAGTTTGAGACATTTTGACAGAAAAGAAAAGGAAAATATGTGGAGAATGTTGGAGTGAAAGATGAAAATATTATCATGAACAGCCACAGTATTTAGAAAGAAATGCTGTGTTGTTGTTTTTTAAGTGCAGTGTATCAGGAATGGGCATTGTATTTTATTCACATTTAAAGATTTCAGTTTTTGTTCTACTGCGCTAATGACTATGTAGTGGAGTCCACTTTGTAAGTTGGCACTGCCTCATGGTTAAATTTAATTAGTAGTCTTACTGTCAACGCCCCCCCCAAAAAAAAAAAAACAATTGGATTAGAGTCAAATTCAAATTTCAAAATTTATTTTAAAAAAAATGGAACATTTAGATCGATATGGATTGATGGATATTTGTGCTATATTCCTGAAAATATTATAGGTATTTTTCTTTCATTTTAATATTTTAAATGTTTGTATTCTTTGAATTTTAGGTTAAATTTGTTTTGGTGACCAATTGCTCTATATAAAGAATTGTCAGCTTTAGGAAGTTTGCTAGTTTGCTTAAACATTTAGTAGAAGTTTAAAAAAATGAAAAAAAAAAAAAAGAAATTTTTTTTAAATGGGGAATGAATGAACATGTAGAATATTTTTGTTTGGTTTCATTTCTGTTTATCTTCAGGTGTGCCTCTTGAATAATGAATCCAAGCGCTAAGCATAATTATCATTCAGCAGAGAGATATGCCTGAAACTGGTATAGATTATTCATCAATGGTTAAATTTTGTTTATTGTTATATCATTAAGTTAAGCAGATGGGAGATCTATTTTCTAGCTGATGAATTGCTCAAAGTTCTTTAGCAGTTTAATTTTTAAAAAATTTTTTTTGCTAATTGATGCAACTCGCCAACAGCAATATTTTGATTAGCCTTTATCTTTTGCTAGTATTTTTGGTGCACTGAAATGCCTGCTTTGTTATTTTGAACAGGTTAACATGTAATGATATGATATCACTAATGCATATTCTATTAACAAACAAGGCAGACTTTTAAAACATTTTATTGTTCCAAGGTCTAGAAATGTAGATGAAGTTGTTGACAAATATGCTTCTGAATATTCAGATATATAGATATATCTTTAGCATGTTTGCAGTTGGTTATTTTTTTTTATTTCAAAGAAACAATAAGAAAAACCTAAAAGCAATTATGTTTGAGGTAAGTTGTCAGTAAGATGGGCTTTTTGTGGAAGCAAGGGAAAGAAAAAAAAATTCTTTGGAATGCAAACTATATTCTATCTCTGTAGTATTTTCTTTCTTATGCTGTCACATTTACAGATGCATATGCAATGCGGGTTTAGAAGATCTCTACTTTAAACTTAATGACAAGGTATTTTAGAACCATTTTTACCTGTCTCTTGGAGACAAATGAAAAATCCCACGTGCATGTGCATGTTTACAACTGACTGATGTTACGGTGATGAATCCAGGGCAAACACTAGTGCATATGGAAAATTTCAATATGTTTTTCTTTTGTGCATCACATTATCTCCACTTGTCTGCTGTTCATTCTTTCGATGCTGTCACTCAAAACAGGACAAAAACATCCAGTTAGATAAAGCAGAAGAACCGGGCATTAAGATGTTTCATGCCATGTGTTTACAATAAATTGAATTTTTCTCAATGCAGGAAGCTTTGTCATCATTGTAGTAGTATGTTACAAAAACAGAAACTTGAAGCCAACAAGAGAAAATTAAATATTCAACATAATAATCTAGGAAAAAAGTTGATTTTTAAAAAAATACTTTTTAATTTTTTTAACCTCTAAAGTAAACATGCAGTTGTTGGCCATCGCTGAACAATACTTCATCAACGTTTTTAAAGTGATGAGATCATAATGTGACCATTTTATTATATATATAGGCGTTGTTAAAGGACTTAATAAAAGCTGCATTACTGGCACATTTTTAAAGAAGTACCTATCTTGTGCTGCATCAGCAGGTTGCAGTATTTTTCTAGTAGATCACTTTTTATATTAAAGTGGTTCCTTTATGCTGCAGCACTGTACTGGGTTTTCTTGAGGAAAAGTTACAAGAGCATAGTAAAGATAAATAGCAATTTTGATCATTTGTATAAAATACTTTGTAGCATAAATTACCTTTCTCTAGTCTTTCCTGTATTTAGTTTTATAAAATTATTATACAATGAATGTGTCATGGCTAATTAATATGTACACCTACATATCTGACTGATTCAGTTAATACCAGCCATATTACATAAATATTTTCAGTGTTGCTAAGGAACTTTATGGAAAAACTGTCAACAGACATTTTCTGACTAATAGCCACACATTATTTACTGTTTGTGATCAAATGAGTGGAACTGCATCAGAGGGAGGGGAGAAATTACCTTTGTTGCATGGCATGGCATGCAGTAAGCAATTGTCAACAGGTAAGTAGATATAATTTACGGCTATTTGACTTTCTGAAGAATTAGTTTCAGCGATGTTGCAGACAAACTTTTGTTTCAGCAGACTCCCGCTGGCTTTGGTCTACATTAAGATTTTAAATGATGCTTTCATAATGGATGCAGGTCTTTAATTAGCAGCTTTCTGATATGAAAATGTAAAGCGGAGGTTTTTTTGTTTTAAAGACTTTGACTTGAATAAAATTAATAAGAAATAAAGGAAGAATTTGTTGGTTACAAACAAAGTGAAATCATAGCTGTAAGGCAAGTGTTTTCAGTGTGATTTGGATAATGTCTCTCTAATCCCAAGAACGATGTTCGCATGTTAACAGGTAGTTAGGATATATACCGAAAATTAGACTGCAGTTTTGAAACAGAACAGAGTCAGACAAGAGTATCTCGAATTCTCGGCAACTTCCAGCAGAAATTTTTCTGCCAAGTTTGCTGGTGTATTGAACGATAAATATGATTCAGTCTGAGGTAAAATTAAAATCAAAAGTGATGGGGAACAATGGTTTGGCCGTTCACGGGTATCAGACAGTTGATTATATATCATAGGTCTTACACCCAGTTTTCTTCTGAGCCAGGAATTAAAAAAATTCTTATTGTCTAGAGTAAAGTTGCTACTTTGAGAAATAAAAATATATATAAAGTCTTTTAGGAATTAATACAAATTGCATAATCTTGTGAGCTGTAATTAAATAACTAATATCCAGCTGAGTGTGTGACTGTGTACGTGCATATTAATTTCAAATGGAATTTTAAGTGGCAATAATTGGATTTTTTTCCTAGAAAATATTGTCTGCATGCTTTGTATTTGTTTCTACCAAACTGTAGATAAATGCTTTTAATACGTTATTTAATATGCCAGAAAATCTCTAGAGATTTGTTGTATGTAAGTCTCTGCCCACTCTAAAGATTGGGATAATATAAGTATAAACAAACTCTTGTTTCTGGATTAATTACCAGAAATGTATAGATTTAATTTTGAAAAATCTTAAAAGAAATCAATTTGTATACATAAAAATGTCTCATATATATCTGATACATCTCTTTGTTTTTATTTCATTTGGGGACCATAATTAGATTAATATTAATATGAAAAAAGAATTTATTGAACTGAAGAGTCCCTTCCACAAACACACACACACACACACTCCTTTGATTAATTAGTTCCTTATCTTCACATGCTTTTATACTTTGGACCAGTTGACAATCTCTTAAAGTATGTGATCTGTTCTTTTTCTGGTACACACAAGTTTGGAAGGGTTGAAGGGTAAGGGGACAAAGGTTGGTCACAAATAGAATTAACTTGCATGTCTATGTTATAATTTCTTTCCAAGTTAACAGACTAGAGAATGCAGATAATGCCTTCACCCCTTTCCCTTTCCTCCATCCAAGGATTTAATCAATTGGTTTGGCTTCAGCCATTTGATTTCAATCAGCTGGCAGGCTCTTTCACAAATGTGTGTATTGGTTATGACCAAGCAATAGCTGCATTTTTGGCTCGAGGGGAGGAGGTGTGGAATTGAATGCGAGCTCCTGGGGTGTGGACCACTGGTATCATAGAGCATCAGTGTGGCCAAATCGATAGAGAGAATGGAAAATGTAGGCCATGTTACTGCAGGGCAACTTGTTGATGGTTGGTTGTACACCATAATAGTTGCAGCTCTGTCAGCAACATATTGACAGAGGAAATAGAGCAAAAGGTAAACCATGCATTAGCTTCTACAAAAGCAGCCACTTACTGTTTCACAGCCTTTTCACTAAAGCTAAACATCTTTTTTCCCCCATTAATTGTCAATTTAGGAAGCTAGTCTGTCTGTCATTCTTTTGTAACAACTATGAAAGATTCTTTCTCCCAGTAATCAAGCAATATATCATTGTTTATTACTACTATGATTAATATACATGTGTTAGTATGTATATTTTAAAATGGTTTTAAATCAGATAAGTTTCTTTTTTTTTAAGTTACAGAAAAAAAACTCATTTGTTGAATTTCGAACAAAGCCACCATGACAAGAAAGGGCACTACTGTGATTTCACCCATTTGCTCTGATTTAGGGTCGATTCTTATTGAACACACTTAAATCTTATTCTTATTTTCTAGAAATGATATTATGAGTATTAATTTAAAACAAAGAAACAAACTCAAAGCTTTATCATTAGAGGAATAAAGACAGATATATATAATATTGATTTTTATGCTCTTTTAATTATCTTTGGTATTAATACAGCTAGAATCTTTTATTTATTTTGATTACTAGTATTTTCTTTTCTTTCAAATGTATTTTCTATTAATTCACCTCTGTAGGAAATCTAATAACCATTTCAGATTTGTTTTATGTACCTGAAGAAATCTATTAATTAATTTTTTGTATTATTTTCCTCACTCTGGTGGTAAATGACATCTATAGGATGCTTTATATTTATCATTAAATGAAATATGGGTTACATAGAAAATAAATGAGGCTACATGATAAGGAATGTTACCCATGCACTAAAAGAGACTACAGAAACCAACTAAAATTGATTTGCCATTGGTGAACCTCATTTGCATGCTACTGTTGCTTAAACTACATCAGAAGGCAGTAATTGGTGGAGAAACAAAATTATTAACTTGGAAATGAGTGAGACTAATTCAATTTGGCTAAGATTAAAGAGCTTTTGTCTGTGCTGTTTGCATGATCTTGTCCATTAACTTCTAAAGAGAGTCGGCTTGGCCAAAATTTAATTTGGCCATTTGGAGGATAAACAATCAATACAGTCACGTGGATCTATCAGTGAATTAAACTTATTTGTAACGTCTTTGATGGATCATCAGTAGAATAATTCAGGATAACTGCAGTTCAAATGTGACATTTAAAGATATTTTAATATTGTTGTTTTTTTTCTTAAATTTTGATTTGTATGGCGGCTGTATGACTACCAATGATGGTGGATGGTAAAGCACCAGAAGGACTGACTAGTTGTTTAGAATCAAACAGTCAGTGTAAGTATTTGACCTGCCTCATCAGGAGAATCGCACTGCTAAATTCTCTGATCTACTTGTCAGAGAAAACCCAATGTTTGTTTGTTTTATGTATTCCCAGAGTTTTGCTCTGCAAAACTAGGTGGCACAAAACTGGCTAAACTTTTACTGGTCGTATCTGTCTGTGAGAGAATTAGGCTATTTTCTCCTTGGGTATGGACTTCTATCTTTATCTTATATCTATGTGGTTTTTATTTCTGCTGTTAAAATTTATAATTTGTACATATTTATATTGAAATTCTTAACAGTTGAAAAAGTTTTAGTCAGATTAGTTTTTATCCTTCTTTCTGAACTTGTACTTAATTTGTAGAAACTGATTAGAGATGGAGGATGTTAGATGAGAGAGATTATGAAGGGAATTTATATATTTACTGTGATATGGTGTAGTATAACATAAGGTAATGTTGGGTGTGCAAAATATGCAGGAATTCACCATAATTTAAGCAAGGTTCCCTTGTTTGAGAATTGCTCTTTTACTTGATTCTTGAGTTGAGATGAATCTCACTGATTTAGTAATTGTGTTTGTTTCTTCATCTCTGCATAATGATAGGTAATTTTAAAAGTATTGTTATAGGACGATGCTAAGTGTTTTTAGGTGTTGCTATAATAGTTATGGAATTCTGTTCAGATTTAGATGTCAGGTTTTGGAAGGAATATGTCATACTATAATTTCTGAAAAATAATTTCTATTTTATGCCAAATTAGTAAGTAATGGGTTAAAAATTTTTAAAAAAAGAAACAAAAATGAGAGAACTTATTGGTAATTGGGAAAAATGTTTTATTTAATTAAAATAACAAAAAAAAAAGGACTGAAAGGAAAGAGAATGTTTAGGTGTTTTTAATGGATGTAATGGTAGTTAGGCAGTGTGCTCTTTGACGCTCTGGGCAGTGTCAACGTGTTTGCTCTTTCAGACAAGTATTTCATGTGCAGTAGAAGATATGCTACCTCCATCTCAGTCCTCTTTGTTTTTTTCTCTCTCTCTCTCTTTTTATCCATATTAACTGAGTGGTCAAATGATAATTTCTAGCTTCATATATCCTCTGATTTACTTTTATTTCCTTTCTTTTCATTTTTTTTTTTAATGCATATTCTATGCGTATCTGTCTTTGATACAGACCTGTGTTGCCCCCTATAAACATTGCTTAAAGTGAATAATTACTTCCCCTTCGGTTGACATTTTCATTTCCAAATTTCCCAGGCAGTCTAGAGGTGAATGTGTCTTTGTTTCTGACAAGAGTAATGAAATTACATCATACTTTTTGCAATAAAGATTGTTCCTTAATTTCCTTTGTGTAATGAATTGATCTAATTGATTATTTAGATAACAAACCAAGGAGTAAATTATACATAGAATGATTTCATAATTTTTTTATTGGCTTCCTAGCACCAGGTATACATAATCAGTAGAGTTTGGGCTTAATGTTTTGATTTTACAATTATTTGTTAGTTGATTACAGGGTGTGTGTATTGTCTCAGAATCGATGAACCTTATGACTGAGAAATGTGAAGATTTCTTTTCTGTATAGCTGGAAGAAAATCAGGCAGCTTATTTTACTGAGAAAATATTATTACATTATCGATGGTGAAGATATGGTGCCTAAAGAACCTTATGATTGCATTTTCTTAAATTCTGCTACGACTGTTATTAATATCATTATTATTGTTGTTTTTGTGTGGAATTAAGATAAACATTTTATTTCTTTTTCCCCTGAAAATCATTGTCTATGCCAGTAGTCATACCTGATGAGGTTATGTAGTGCCATGGTTTCTATGAACAAGCACTACCATTCCTGTTCTTTTTGGGGTGGGCCCTGATACTTTTGACTTCAGCAGGAATGGAAAGTCTCAACTAGAACCCCCTCTGTTTAGCAGCAGTGGGAGAAAGCCAGAGTGCTTGGTGGTTACCTGCATCAGTAAATTGGTACAAAGAAGAATATTAGCATAACTTAAGTATTGATAATAGTACAGATTTGTTCAATAGAGATTTCACTGTGTCAAGCTGTGACTAGCATGGCTTACTGTTTGACCAAAAAAGGTTTGGGAAGAACTGGGTCTTCAAGTTTAGTTTCTTCAAAATCTCATGCACCTCTGTTGACTCTTCCCTTACTCCATCTCAGCATATTCTCTTTGTAGACACACTGAAGATCAGACTGAGAGTTATTATTTGATGATAGACAAACCAAGATCTCTTTCCCAGTGTCTTTGTGTGTTTTCTGTTAATGATAATAAAAATCATTGGTGGTAATCTCTATCTGCAAGAATGACGAGATGATCACATTGAAATAACAACAGAGTTTCCTGCATTAAGAGTAGTATGAAATATCCTTAGCTGTCAAACTGCAGTTCTTATCGAAGTCAGTATGGAAGATGATAGTGTCTGATAATGCACAGTTCTGCTGCCCCCGTCACTGCTCACTGGTCTGAGTAGAATAGTAGTTGCTGAAATATAAAAGAGATTACCGATGCTTTCCATATATATTTTAACTGTTATTGTCTAATCCGCCAGGCTATATTAAAATGGACCATTGTGGCTCAGCAGAGGGTTTAATTGTGTATTTGGAAGCTAATGAGTTAATTGAAAACAAAAAATGAAAGTTATAAAATAATCAATGCTGTTGTATTCAAAGAATATTGACTTTTGAATTTAAAAGTATAATTTCCTTTTTTAGTGAATTTTAAACGATAGAGAATATTATAAAATCTGTTAAAATAATTTGAGAACATTTTGAATGATTTATTTTTGTGAATTTAAAAAATGATATTTGTTTAAGTTTTGCAAAAAAAAAAATGTTTACAATAGCATGACTTAAGTGTTCGGCCTGACTAAGAATGATTTGAAATTCATTATGTAAATTGAAATTCTTTGCTGGAAGCCTTTTAGACATTTAAATGTTGTTTTACTGGTGCTAATTAGGTGCATGGTTTCATCTGTTTGCCTTGTAAAATATTACTTTACTAGCTGGGGTACCTGGAGCAGCATGGGTAAAAAATGGCTTTAGGCCAACATGGTAACTTAAAACCTTCGCCCAGCTTCCGAAGTACCTGCGCCCAAAATTTGGAGCCTCTAGGTGCTATGGTTCAGCCATGGAAGAATACAAGCAAACACACAACCACTTGAAAATATGTATTATATATTCTGATTCATTTTAAATTATGTTTAAATGTTAATACAAACTTTTTTTGTTGTTGTTGTTGTTGTTGTTGTTGCTAATGGCACCGATAAACATGCCCGTGGATATCATTCTAAAAATTTAGCAATAACTTCAAAAGTGGAGATTCTTAAGAAGAGAAATCTAAAGAAGAAAGCAAAAAAAAAATTTTTAAAAATGATGTCAGCAGATATTTGTGTCCATGCTTTTATTGGTGTCTTAATAATCTGGTATGAAACTGAAACAGCATGCATTTTAAACTGTTCTGAGGAAACTTAAAATAATTAATCTTTGATACAAACAGCCTTATTGCTTTAAAAATGACTAATCAGTTTTTGAAAATGATTACTGCTTTCCCTGTTGGGCAGATTTATCATTTTACTTTTATGCATGCAAAATTCTAAAAGAAAAAGAAAGGCAAACTGTTTTTTTAAATGAATTAAAGGTTTTCAACTACATGCGGCTTTTTGGCTCGCTCTGAGAAACTTAGTTACTTTATGCGTGAGTTCAGTAAGCAAAATATTTCTGTTTTCTTTGTACACTACATTTCGTTTACTCATTGCTTGTGTTTTAAATCATAAGGAAAAATTATGCTTGAAAAATTTTAAGTCCACATTTCATGATACTGAGGGAAAATTTCTTTATCAAAACGTGACTATAATAACCTTGATTAATTTTTGCACAAACACTTCTGATTAACCTAGCAATCATCTGTTGTCATCATTGCCATAGGTTTGATATCGCTTTTGACCTTCCCTCCTGTTGACCTATAGTAAGCCGTCATAGTAAACCATTCTAATCTTCAAATAGCATTTTTATTTATTAAATTATTATTTTAAAATGGATAGTTTTTAGTTGTTTCTTTTCAAAAATAACTAAAAGAATCATCATCATTATCATATATTTGAAAAAAAAACTAATAATAAATAAACATTTGATAGAAGAACATTTTCTTCTGAAATGAATATTTTAATTGCAGTATTTCTGCAAGGTTAATACTTTATAAGCTGCAGATTCCAGTGAAACTATCTTTTCGATAACTTTAACAAAAGAAAAATCTGAAGTGAATATGACTTTTATTGGCAAATATCTTTGCGTCTGTTACAATTTGACGTGTGTAATTGTGTTCACGATGTTTTTATAGAATATTAATAACAAGTTACTTTTCCGGAAAAATGTACACTTTCTCTTTTTGACAAATCTGATTCTCTTGTGTATGTGCTTATAAAAGCAGAATAATATGCTTTATTTATGTGGTTTTCATTTTTACAATATTATTATAATGGTGTTATCACACTTCATTCTAATACACCATAAAAAAATCAAAGCGTGCGTGTGTGTGTGTGTTTAATGATGCAAGCACATATCGCTTTGCTTAGTGTCAGAGTGTTGAAATGGACAATTTTTAGATGAATTCTAAATACTAAGTACTTCATGTTTTATTTAAACTTGGGAAATTTGGATTAGATGGTGTTGGTTTGAATCTATTACTTGTGCAGTTTTTCAGTTGGTGTTGAAAGAGCTTTTACAGGTATATAGTAAAGATTGTGCCATAACATTCAACAGTTTATTTCTCCACAGAGATTTAAAATAATTTAATATATATATATTTACCATGATATTTACAAATTTTTTTATGTTGCTTCCTGGTGAGTATGCAAATCTCTTGCTAATTCCAGTATTTACTGAATGTGTAGTAGAGTGTTACTTTAGCAAAAAATTGAGCAGTTGCAGACATCACTTCTTTTTAATAGCAGCTGTTCACAAGTAAGTCTTAACTGCAGTTTTTGTGTTTTTCTTTTGGATCATTCTTTCTGTTATTTATATGCAAATTGTCCAAGATTTGATAAGTGGTTGTCATAACAGAGTATGGCCACAATAATCACTTAACTATCAGCTGATTGGTCATGGCAATAGATCATAATAATACAAGTACATGCTGAGACAGCAAATTACACTAGCTAAGGAGGGAACGCTTTAATCTCTGAGTATTTGTAACTAATTACCAGCAGGTTCTCTGTTACACTAATGGTTTTGCTAGCATTGTCCTAATGGCTTCTTCTGAAGTTCATGGCAACGATATCAGATATTGCCAGGCAAAAGGAAAAGCCCAATATCTGCAGTAAGTTTTTCTTTCTGCCACACAGGTGAGAAGGGTAGGCAGGCCAAGAACTGGTCCACTGAAACGATTCATTTGAAGATAATGCTCCACAGTTTCTTTAGTGTTGTCTTGTCAAAAGTGTATTAGACGGATTCTTTTTCTTACCTCACTTTATAAAAAAATTTTCAGGAAGGTGGTGGCATTGTAGTGGTGCATCAGAGCCACCGATAACTCATTAAATTTGCTTTACTGAAGTGACTGAAAAACAAATTCTCTGGATATTTGTTTATAATGGACATGAATGAATTAAAATGCAAGCTATTTCAGACTTTTAAGCACATGCTGATGAAATATTTACTAAAAAAGTGTTATCTGTATCCGTTTCCTTAAGATCTGTTTGTTTTATACTAGGGGCTTCAAAACTAGGGGATGTGGAGCATTCCCTTGGACACTCCTAGCAGGGTGCATGCCTGCAAAAACTGTTAAGGGAAAGTTAAGAATGCCAAACAGGAATAATTAAACAGACCTTATTCACAGGGAAATAGAAGCAAAACAAACTTGACCTGACAAAAACTCATCTCTCAGCCTTAACTTAGTGGTGGATAAGCTGTAAGAATGTCCCCATTATTACTGGCTATTTTCTTGTTCACACTAACCAGCCAGCTATTGTTGCATTTAAAGCAGGCGTGGCATTGATTTATGAAATTATGGCAGTCGACAAATTAAAATTAATTCTTTTAAACAACAATATGTACTGTTACTTCTCCTCTCAGATAATCCTCCCTCCCCTCCAAAAAAATCCCTGATTGAAAGTAAAGGAATAAAATTTCCACTTTGCATTTTAAAATGTATATTATAAGCTTTATGCAATTTTTATCAATAGTTTCATTTCACAGCTTTTAAAATGATCAATAGATTTTGCCATGTACAACTTACACTTTTTAACGCAATCAGATCCTTTCCTATCCATAACTGTAGTGATTTCTATAAGAAATCAATTAAATTCACTTGCTAAACCCTGCCCTCCCAAATTTTAATATAATAATTATTTATAGAGATTCTCAAGATCCAAAGATTTAGATTGAGTTAGATTGCTGGGTAGTTGTCATCACTAGCACAATTGCTACATGGCGAGAAAACAAACAGTTGCTGAGATTAAACCCTTTATTTTTATGTTGGATTCATAAAGTTAGGCAACACTAATTTAAGATAATAAATAAAACAGGTTTGTGGTTCTCTGTAGTCTACAAACTTCGCATTGTAGGCTCTGTTTTTTAATGCAAGGTTTTTCTTTGTTGTTTTATTTCTGGATTTGCTTAATCTCTAACTCGCTGTACCCCCACTTGGGATGCACTTGCTGCACCCTTTAACTTTATTATCGACACAGATCGAACCATAGAAAACACATACCGCCTTACTCGTTAGTATAAACCCTTTGTATAAAAAGCTGGATGGACCATGTGCTTTGAATTACAAGTGCTGACTAAATGTTCGTCAAGTACTAACTAATTTTTTTAGGGTGGTATAAGTAAGGTAAAAATTGATGTGGTAAACAGAGGGTTAAAGCTGTAACCTCTGCATATGGGTATCCCGGCTACAAGTTTTCATCACTATGTCAAAACATTTCATCAGATTTCTCCACCTTTGGCCAGCTGTAATGACGTTAAGAAAATTCATATTCAAGTCAAGGTTATTAAATACTTGCAGTGCATCTCTCCGATGCTCAGGCCTCTCTCAAACAGTACAAGAGCATAATTTACCTTTTATATGTGCTAACAACTTGATGAAAAACATCTGATGATACAGTAATTGTCAGTATTTCAGCATGGTGAGAATTAAGATTGCACACGTGACAAATATATGACTTGGTTCTGTATTTCATTAAAAAATGCAAGTGTATGAAGGAGGGAGGAAAGAATGAAGAAAATCAAGAAGTATTTTTCTGTCATATAGTGATTGATGAACAGAAAGAACAGGGAATTAGACCTGATGCAAATGGGAGTGCAAGGGACTTGTGATGTCTGTTTTTTTTGTTTTTTTTTAAATTTCATGAATCTAACTTGATTAATTGAACTTTTTCTTTAAAAAATTTTGGTTTGTTTGCTATAGTTTTAATCCTGGATGACTGCAAGACATCACATGCATGTTGCTTATGAAAAAAAACTCCTATTATTTTAAACATGCTAATTACCGGTGTTTTGCATGGTATGAACTGCAAAGCTCGAAAAAGAAAATAGTTATACAATTCAATTGGATGAAAACACAACTGAGGATTATAGGAACAGGGGCTGGTGGGTGGGGGGGGGAGGGGGAATTAAACAAGGCTAAAATCGAGATATCTGGCTTTTAAATGGTGGAGCGCCACACATTCTAGTAAGGTCTAATCTCTGGGCTTTTCTTGTTAAGTTTAGCCTTTCTAACAAAGACAACGATGACTTGGAAGCTGCTTTTTAGATTCCGTAGTCAACACCCGACAGCAGGGCGACAAGAATAAATTAGTCTTCCATGGAAAAATATAGAAATGGTATTTATTTCTTTTGTTTTTTTGTTTTTTAATACAGTGCAGTGCATATCTAGAGCATTCTTTAAAAAAAAATGGTGATATGTCACTAAACAATGATTTCTTGTGACATGGTATCAGTGACGTTCATCACCAAAGTTATGGTTTTGTGTTGTTTGCATGACAATAGAAACTGATTATTTCTGTAAGCAGTGCAGGACTACGGTAGAATTCATTCTTGAGGGTTTCGAAAGTTTCCCCACTAAAAAATGTTCTTTTCTTAGTTATTTTCTTTTCTTTGTAAATTCCTGTGCTTTGTTTATGGTGCTAACTTCTGTAAGCTTGGCTTCTTTCCTGCAAGTGCTTACTAAGTACTAGGCCTGTTTTTCAGTGCTCTTGCTTCATTCATCTCTGGTTTGTCTTATTGTACCAAGTTGTTTTTCTTCAGCACCAGTCACTCACAATGTTAACAGTGAACAATGGTTTAAAACAAAACAAAGTCAGTTTTTATTTTGGTGGCTTGGTTTGGTTGTATTTTTATTTTATTTTATTTTTTAAAGTAGGCACCTTATTTTTATTTCTATTTAAATAAGTGGTCTCGCGCAGTATTCTGCGAATGACTGATATAGAATATAATGATGACGTTGCTTTCCCGTCTCCCTATCTGGATTGGGCAGGGGACGTAACACTGGAAACCATGCCCGCCCAGGACATGTGTACTCTGGCTACAGCTGACTTAACAAAATGAAAGTCCTTACTAGAAACCTTAATTTTTCAGGTGTTTGGTTGGTTGGGGGGGGGGTTGGACCGTGTGGTCAACTGGTGAAGAAGAGCGACAGGAAACATACACCAAAATTGCTTGGTTTCTTTTCCTCTCCTGCTAGCGACTATCTTAGAACTGCGGCTGGTATTTTTTTTTTATTTATTATTTCTTTAAGGAATTTCTAACATCCTGAATTTTTGGCCGTAGTGTGCTCAATTGCGTGGTCAGACTTGAATGAGTTCTCAGGCTAGCATTCTGGTGTTAGCAGCAGTGCCGCCAGCGTGATTTCGACAGCTGTTATTGGAAAATCTTGTGCATCAGTAATTAAATCCTGAATACCTGATTTTGTATGCTCTCTATGGCTAACCACTTGAGAAACACGGACGGACCTATCAGAAAGACGTCCATGCAGGTAAAACCCGGCATCCACTTGGTTAAAAAAACACACACACACACAACTGCAGAAAACCGACGATGACAGATTATTAATTTTCTACTTGTATAAATATACATGAAACTTTTGCTGTGGAAAAATAAAAATCATTACTCTGGTGTGCATGGTTTTGGACCAAAATGGAAACGCTTAAAAATTAACTGTTTTTTTTTTATGTTTAATTTTTTGTGGGTCACATTATTGTTCTTGAATAGGTCAAACCTATATTTAATTAATACTAACTATGGAGATACAGTCTCTGGATAACATAGCCGTTTTGTACATCTACCTATAAATCCATCTCTCTCTCCATCTCTCTCTCTCCATCTCTCTCTCTCTAATAAAGATTCATTGCTCAATGATTAAACTTCTAAATTGTTTAGGTTATATTTTCAACGCACGCACACACACACAAAAGAGTGCATAACTAAGGTTACTACTTGTAAACCTGTTGGTTAGCTCTTGGTAACATTGGTGTACTTTGCTTAGATGGTTGATGCTGCTGTTTATAGTTCTGTTTACTTTTTTAAAATCTTAAACTGCTGGTCTTTAAGCTGCTTGGCATAAGCTTTGAAAAGACAGAATTGATTATTAGTCCTGTCAGTACTTTTATTTGCACAGTTCCCCCCTCTTCCCATATATATATAGTCACATCTTTACACTTAAAACTTCAGTCGGATGTGGAATATTTTTGGCGTCTTGTCTGTCTATTAACGTTTGGCATCTTCGATTCATTTTTCTAATATCCGCTGAAGCCAGGGATATTTTGTATGCGACGGGGCTGCATCCAGAAATTTCTTTATTTCCTCCTCCTCCTCCTCCCCTTTTTTTTTTACCATTTAAGCTGGAGAAGTTTGAAGGCATCGTAAGCAGGCCAGTGTTTCTTGGATTTCATTCTGTCCTGCCCAGACTGCGAAGCCTGAACTTCCCCGAAACACAATTGTTGACATTTTCTTTGTTCAGACTCCATTTGGTAAATTAAGGAATTAACTCGCCATGCTAAAACTCGTCTCACCTTTGCTTACTGTACCATATCATTGGACGAATGCGCTAACAAGTCCTTGCTGACTGCACACACAAAAAAAAGAAAAAAAAAATTGATTTTTTTTTCTCTCTCTCTCTCTCCCTCCCTTCCCTATTATTTGTGTGTGCATGTGTTTGTGTGTGTGTGTGGAATTCATCTCTGTATCTGCTGCCTTCCCCACACCTCAGCAGTGGATCAGCCCGCTGAAAGAAGTCAATACCGTTACCACAATATTGGCACATTAAGAGCGTACTTGGGGTTGCAGCTCGGATGTGGATAAAGGTCCACTTGTATCTGTGACTTTCTCTCACTCAGGGTTTTCTGACAAATACTGCATAATTTTGTCTGTCTGACAGCGGGGCTTACTGCCTAGGATGGAAATTTTAGACAATTACACAGACTAACTAGTGGTGTATCACTTGCAGGACTTGGAAGCAACAATACCCGCTGCCACCTCTTGCCTTCTGTAGCTGTTCACAGACTATTTGTAAGTCGTCGTCCTCCTTTTTCCTTCTTCTGTTTTTTTTTTAATCTTTCATCACATTTCTTGTTTAAATTTGTTTTATCACACATATCAAACAGTTTTTATTTTGGAAATAGTTTATTATTTATATATATATATATATTTTTTTTTTATCTGAAAAATGATGTCCAAATGACAAAGTTATAGAATATTCCTTTTAAAATTATCGCTTAAATAAACTTTTACAAATAATACATTCCAGGAATAACCTTTTATTTAAAGGAAATTCAAAATTTCTTTCTTTACAAAATTATATTTATAATAAAAATAATTAAATATCCATACAAATCTTTGTTATATAGTTTTTAAATAACTATACTTTTCAATTTAAACTGGAATTTAAAAATTTTTTTTTTTTGATTTTTCTGCCTATATTTACAGGTTCATTAAAAGTATCTATTTATTTAAATGAACACTTAAATATACCCTATCTAGATCTTACTTTCTTTTCCATTCTTGTACAAATTTTGATCCACTCATCCCATCAAGTTTCTTCTCTTATATATATATATATATATATTTTTTTTTTCTATGCATATATAAATGGTGAAAGTTGATACCTAAATAATTATTATGATTTTAATAGTCTTTACCTTATAATTTTTTTTATAAATACATTTCTGTATGTTATGCTATGAGTTTCCAGATTCAAATTCATGAATTTTTGTTTTACATCTCTCAGCGTTTGGCCACGGCATGATTTTATGGATTCTGAGGCTTCATAAAAATTCCATGTCTTGTAATGAGCATGTTTGGTTTCAGCACGTCTCTGTAGAGTCTGAAAAAAATTTTATATGATATTTGAGTTCTGAAATAAATTCTGCTCTGATTAAAGCCATTGCTTGTACTAGAAATGCTTAACCCTAAAACATTGGGAAGTCTTAGGAATGATGTATTTTTGATTTTTTTTAGTGTTTAACTGGCATTTGGTCTTACTCTAGTTCCATCTCTGAATTTAAATGAAAACTGCTTGGTTTGAATCTCCATCTAATTAAAATATCTCATCTAGTGAATTCTGTAGTTTTTAAAATTATCTAAATCTGTTACTGTTCACCATAATTTATTTTGAAAGGTAATGTGAAATATATATATATATACAGGGGAAGATTTTTTTCATTTCATTTGTATAAATAAATTGTCCAAATTTGTAGCTACAAAATGAAACAGAACAACA
Source organism: Nautilus pompilius (assembly GCA_018389105.1). Taxonomy (NCBI): domain Eukaryota; kingdom Metazoa; phylum Mollusca; class Cephalopoda; order Nautilida; family Nautilidae; genus Nautilus; species Nautilus pompilius. The sequence continues at coordinate 1,968,947 of JACATO010000648.1, read as the reverse complement.
ACAACAACAACACGTTTCTTATTTTGATTCCTTTGCTTTTTTAATTGTCCACACTTCATTTGCTTTCAAATACATAAATTTTCTTTGAATGTTGGTTCTTTTGTAAAGAAGTATATTTGATTTGGTTGTTGATTCTATTGATTTTAATTTAATTTTTTTTTAAAATAATACCTGTTTTGTTTAGTTTTTGTAATTGTTGAGTATTTTTATTTGCAAAGTTTCCGGAAACTTAAATGAGAACAAAACAAAAATGAGGTTTCTGTGATGATGATATCAGATTAAAATTCAGCTTATTTTGTAAACTAATCGGATGAGTGTTTGTAAATGATTTATTTCATTAAAATAATAATTAAAGCTATATATATATATATATATATATGCATAATTAGCTAAAATGATACTTTATAAAATGTAGTTTTCATGGTTGGTATTTTAACTAAAATGCACATAATAATAATAATAATTAGAGCCTCGAAGCTGAGCTCGTTTTGTGAAGATTTTTTTTACAAAAATATTGCAGTTACAGTCTAAAATAATTCCTCGTTTTCCAATTCAAATTTGCATTATAAGATTTGTCAATAATTGAAAATTAAATTTTTTGCTGATTAAATTTTTTTTTTTTTGTTTCTCAAAAAAATGTAATAGTAATCCTTGTCTGTTTTATTGGATTTCTCGGGTTTTTAAGATTTATTTATTTGAGACTTGTTTTCTTTCTCACCCGGTCGGTCGGCTACGTGTGAGAGTTAAAGCTGCTTTTTTAATTTTTTTACAAGTTGAGTTAACTTCACGTTTAGAACTTTTTTGGCTGTATTGTAGTTTAAAAAAAATTAAATAAAAAATACACTAAATTTAATAAACTTTCATATATTCCTTGATATTTATGTAAAATAAGTTTTAAAAGCTAAAAATGAATTGTCAGAATATATAGAAAGATTAAATTAATTTTAAAAAATAAATTTAATTGAAATAAAAAGAAAAATTAATGAGCATCAAGGAAAAGAAAACATTTTTTAGCACAAAGTTTTATTGTCAATTGCTATTATTATTATTATTTGCTATATATATATATATATTTTTTTTTTAAATTTCGAATTAGATAAAAATTGTGCATGTGCGCGCAATATTTTGATTATGGAAAGTCTTGAAATATTAAACCACTCACCTGGAATGTGAAGACAATCATGTTTTAAAGATGATGATTGGAATCGAATGATTTTATGAAGTCGAAGGAAGTGGCAACAACGACAACAGCAGACAGATCCTTTAATAAAAAACCTGAAGCATATTTTATTTAAGAAATTGAACCCCAAAAACCCCAAAATTTTCCAAATCATGAACTTTAATTGTTTTTGGTCAGTATGATTATTCTACAACTTCTAATGACGTTGTTAATAAATGTGCATAATTTTAAATGATTTGTATAAATTGGTTATTTAATAGTTTGTTTACTGTGAACTTTCTTCTTATTCGATTTGCTAAATTTCAGTCGGTACTTTTTTTTCTCTAAATGTGAAGTGTTTTTAAAGTACATGTCCGGTGTAAACTCTTTTGTTTGGTAATAACGGAATATACGGTCTTTTCAGCAAGCAACATGCTTTCTTTGCCATTTAACAAAAAAAACACTTCAGTTAGGCTGAGTTCCCGTACCATAATTAAACACAAACTTTTGTTATTTTGATCCCACTTAGTTAAATATTTATACATTTAGACTGATACATATTTTAGCTTGTTTATAACTGCATCCAGTAAACGTTAAATTAGACCCAAGAAAGAGATTTAAACTATGGTTCTTAGACGGTTTCCCCAATACATTGCAGTATCAAATTGTATCTTACGTGTGTTGACTTTTCCAAAAGCACGACAGAAATATCAGGAAGCATGAAAAATCCATTTACACCAAACATTTCTTTCTTTCTTTTTTTAAAGGCATAAATTATAAAACTTTGTTGTTATTTCAAGTCCAACACTAATGAAGAAAAAGCATTATCTGAATATCTGCTGAGAAATTACTCTTTAGTAAACAAGAACAATAAATAATTCACATATTTATATTGCTTGCACTAAGAAAAGGAAAAAAAAAAATTGGCCAGATTGAATAAATTTAAAGTTTGCAAAATCTTAAAAAATAAAAAATATGTATTAAGTGGATGAGAAAATTTGTGAAAAGTTAAATATTGATAATTTCTAAGAATTTTTTTTAAAAAATTTCATTTAAAGAGCATTTAGCAGATCTTTACTGTTAGACTGTTAAGAAACAAGGGCTTGAAGTTAAAAAGAAAAACAACAACAACAAACTCAGCATCTTTTAATACTATCTGCATCAATTTTTAACTGTAATTACCTAGCAGCATTTCGTTATAAAATGCAGCTCTGATTAAAAACAAAAAAAACCAACAACCTAACTCTAACCATTAATGTGGTATTCTATCATCAACAAGCTTTTTTAGTTGGTTGGTTGTTTTCTTGTTTTGGTCAATCTCTTAAAGGTTTCAAAGCAAAAACAAAAAATATTTAAATGTCTTTTTAAAAGTTTATCTTTTAAGATAATGAATGGCTGTCAGAATTGTGATGTTCAAAATTGCTTATCTTTCCATTTTAAAAGAGAAACAAAACAATATTATAATTATCATTTCTATATTACATGACTTATAATTTGAATGCTCTAGTACAATGGGGGAAAGATTAAAGATTAAAAAATCGTTTTACAAATCAAATAATGTCATCTTAACTTTGCATAATTTTTGGAGGAAAAGGAAAAAAAACTATTTGCAAAAAAAAATATGAAAGTTTATTTCTGAGAACAATATAATCTTTTCGTTTTTGCTTGGCAGACAGGTGCATGAACATGCAGGTGTAATTACAGGGGAGATTACCCAAATTCATTTGCGCAGATCTTGAATTTTTTTTTATTTTTTTTTTTTTAGGGTGAAGCAGTGAATCTAATGGATGTTTTGGATGAAAAGATGATTGATTTCTGATAAATGCATCAGTCTCCGGAAAGTTGGGGAAAATCTTTGCATAATTAACACTTTTTCAGTAGGTGGCATTTGGACTGAATTGTTCCTTGTCGCTGTAGATATTCAGAATGTTTTGCCTAATTTTGTGGTTTAAAACTATATAGATTTTGATCTAAGTTAACATCTACAATTGATTTTTTTTTAGCATTTTACTTACTTTTTTGGAAGGCAGCTCCTTGTAACTGCTAAACTAAATTTATTTTCCTAAAGTGTGTTCCGGCTAAGCTTCAGAAAGACTTTGCCGTACCTGATGACTTAGCCATCAGTACACTTGGACCACATGTGCACAAAAAAGGAAAGAGCCCATCAGGTAGAAAGAGCAACACACACAAGAACTGATGAAATATTTATTACTACACATCTGAACATGCAACACACACACGCGCGCACAATTTCCACACACGTCAAATGAAAGTCTAAACTAATAAGAAAAACCTAAAATACTTGAAAATCAATATTATTATTTAACCAGCAAAAATAGAATTTGCAAAGATTTTCCTTGAATTTTCATTTAATAAATCAATTCTTTAATTAGCTAGGATCTGCTGCTGTTGTTTCCAGTTTTATGGTCAGCAGAACCCATTTACAAATGGCTGATGCTGACTTTTCAAAATTTCCAAATCCAGAATTTATGACCTCTGGCAAAAGTGCAACTCTTGATAGGAAGAATGTTCCCAGTAGCATTAATTTGTTTGTTTGTTTGTGTTCATTGTGTTCGAGTGCTGCTGCCTTTCACGTGCAAGTATGCAGTTTGATGGTTGACTGTTGTAATGAATATTTTAAATTTGCAGACGTTGAGTGAGCTATTTTGTTAGACATTTAAGAATTGACAAGAGAAATGCATCATCATATTTTATTAGAAGGGGAAAAAAAATTTCTCAAAAGAATTGTGTTAATTCATTTTGATTTTTTTTCTGTTTTCCTCATCCCATTGGCTCTTAAGAGAATGGAGCCAATTTTTATGCTTTCCTGGTGAATATTTTTGTATTGGTTGTTTGAGAGGTTGTTTTGTTGTTGTTGTAACTTCTTTCTCACGCTGGTATAAACCAGGAGGAGATAACTCTGTTTTTCATTGGTATTAAAAATTTTAAATATTGGCGTTTAGAAGATTCACCATTTTCTGCTTAACCAACCCACCCCACCACCAAAAAAAACAAACAAACAGAAAAGCAAATCAATTGCTAAGCTTTGTGTAAATCCACTTAGCTTAGAAGTAAATTAAACCAAAACCAAGACCAAATCCAAGCATCCCCCCCCTTTTTTTTTCTTTTAACATTACAAATTAATGTAGTATGCAGCAGAGTTTTTTGGAATAAATTAAAAATTATTCATAATGCTAATAAACATGTTAACAAAATAAGGTTCAGTTGGCTATCATCTAACCTGGCTAGCATAGTATTGCATGATGTCAAATTAATTTAATTAGTTATTGAGGATTTTTAATCTCTATTTATTTGGCATTTGATGATAAATAAATACTGTTATCATGGGTGTCTGCAAGGAGGGAAACTGCCAGTTGATGGTGATGGTATAATGATGGAACTATGTTTTTGCCCGATTAACCATACTCACTGCCTTACCTGTACGTTAAGTGCTCAGAGAGTAAAAGTTATAATTAACAAGCACGAACTTATTTCAAAAGTAATGGATGAATTTTGACAAGTCCAGAGACAGTTTACAATTTGTATTGAATAAAAATGCGTTATTGTTGTTGTTTTTTGTTTTTTTGTTGTTGTTGTTGTTGTTGTTGTTATTGAGAGTTCTGATGGGGTAGCACAACGCCAAAGGAAGAATGCCAATGTTTTTTTTAAATCTTTAAGATGTGTTTTTGATTGGCTAAGCTGTTAAAATTTTGGAATTATGACATCATTTGTATCTTCAGTAGACATGGAGGGGTTAAGCTGATTGCATGTTTGCCATTTGTAAATTTGTAGGTGATTAGGTAGGGTGAGAGTTGTATCTTTTTTTTGTTTTCTGGTGAGAATACAGGAAGTAGCTGCCGAGCTGCAAGGTAGCGAAGGAGCTAGGCCCCTATCATATCTTCATTACTGCATGAAGTATCGGGCTTTACTGCTCTTGGAAACCTGGCAGTGTCTGGATTCCATAAAACAAAGAAAGAAAACCTAGCTTGAAACCAAAAGTTTGTTATCTATTGCTAATTCTGTTTTGTTCCTCTCTGTCACCTGTCTTAACTTATTATTTGACATTGAGTTTAGCTATGAGAGTATTGCCACAACGCACCAATTTTACTAAACCTAGTTATGGAATAAAGTAAAACAAACTGCTGCTGCTATCTTTAAAATTTGGCTAATATGATAAAGATGAAATAAGGCTATCTATAGGTAAGCCAAAAAATATCATTATGACTGCACATCTTTTGGTTTGACATTAATGAGAATTTACCAAAAAAAACAAACAAACAAATGTTTTAATTGTTACATTGAGAGGAAAGGATTTCTTCTTTCACTAGAATGGAGCAGGCTATCCTGTGATAAAACAAGTTAAATTTCAGTTAATATCTTTCTTTGGCAATGTGGACTTCCATAATAATAATAATAATAATAATAATAATAATAATAATAATAATAATAATAATATAATAATAATAATAATTTGTCTGCAAGAGCCGACATTTTTATCTTGATGAAAAAAAGCTACAAAGTTTAAAATGAACTGCATATAATCAGACAGAATGTACGTTGCTTTAGGTAGGCATCAGTTTGACGAGCTTAATCCCTTTTTTTTAAGAATTGGCTAAATTCTTGGAGAACAAATATTTCACATCGATCCCTTTGTGCCTGAGTTGGTCATACCGCACTACAGCATCTAGTCAGTAAGGTGATACAAGCTGTCAGTGACATCATATGTTCAGTTTTATTAATGACACCGTTTTTGACACCGGATGCTTACTCTCTCTCTCTCATTCTTATTTCATCTGATTGCGTTTCTATGAAAATCTGAAAAGGAAAAAAAAAAAAAATTATTAAATCTCAAAAATAAATCGCTTCATCCTTTTAATTATCACTGCTTTAAAACAAAAACAAAAAAAACTTATGGGTGTCATCTGGTCTTGAGGACATGGAACTTGTTACTGAGAACAGTGAGAGCTGCTACATTATACAAATTGATTTCAGCTTAGTTTGTGAATGGCATTAATCAACTTAATTTTAAAAATCCAAGGAGAGTGGCGCTAAAATATTATTTGCATGGTTTAGCGTGTCTTAATTAAAATTATTACCTGTTTTAGTGAGATGTTGGTATGTCTGGATTAAAGAAAATGCATGGATGAATTTATTTTAGTGAGGATTGAAATATTATGCATAACCAAAAGCCTGAGAAATATAGTTGAAATGTACTCATCTGGTTTCTCATCACAAAAATTGCTAAAAGCACGCGCCAGTGGTGATTTGCTATGAATATGAACACATTTGTGTGTTTTGATAGGTATTATACGCATAATAATGCTTAATCAGTTTAACTGAAATAAGAAATACCCAACCAGGGTAGGGACTGACTGCTAAGGCGGATTTTTCCTTATCTTGTTCTATAGGGAAGCAAACTGATGCGCTGTCAGTGGAGAAGGTGTGGCTTCTAATGTTTAGTCCATCTGTAAGAAAAATAATAATAATAATAATGCTTTGCTTCATCTGAATGGAAAGTATTAATTAACCTTTCACCTATTTTTAAAAACTGGTTATAAAATTGGTTTTGTTAACTATGGGCCGGCCGGTTGGTGTAACTAACGAGTATGCGGGGACTTAAAAAAAATATATATTGCAGAGATAATTAATAACCATAGTCAATTAAACTATATTCCCTACTGTCTGTATCTGCTTATTGTGGGTCAGGGTCAGGCGATAACAGTTCGAACTGCCACGGTACGGAGAGTCCCCCCTTGAGGTAAGCTTACTAACGATGTTCCGATAAAACAGAGAGCTTTCTTCTTTTTTTTTTTTTTTGTTGTTGTTGTTGTTGTTGTTGTTGCTTATTTACAATTTAGTAATTTTTTTTTGGTACAGTTGTACATTAAAAATAATAAAAGGGGATTTTAGAAAGAAAAAAAAAATAATTGGTGTATAGTTTTAACTCATGTAACTTCTTTGAATCAACTAGCCACTAGTGGTGTGCCACAGTGTTTACGTTGAGGTCCGCTCCGGTTCTCGATTTACGTGAATGATGATAATAGTGTGGCAGACATGAATATTGCAGATAATACTCACATTTATACTGGAACTATCTACAGTTAGGAATATCAGTCTTAACTCTAAATTGACCTAAGTGTTAGTTTGGCTTAATATTAACAAACAAACTATGCAATAGAATTTGAAATGACTGGAATAAATTGAAAGTGTTAATGCACATTAGTTAAATAAAATGCATATCAATTTATTTTTTCTTTTCCTGGTAGCCTTAGGTAAGCTATAATAGCTTCCTCTTTCTTGAAGCAACTACACTACATGAAGCATTTGGAAGGTTAGCTCAGACAATTAACCAAATCATCCAATTACATTTAAATAAGACTGTTTTAGACCTGATTTTGCTAGTATGCTATATCTTTAATTTTGGCAAAATAAAGTATATATATATATATATATATATATGTTTCTTATTAACTATATTATATTTATTTTTACCATTACCATCCTAGGTATAACTTGTGGGCATATCTCTCTCTCTCTCTCTCTCTCTCTCCCTCCCTCCCTCCCTCCATCTCTCTCTCTCTCTCTCTCTCTCTTTTTTTAATATTATCTTTAAGACATATTGGTACAAATTTTTTAAAAAATAACTAATTAAATACACTGATCAAAACAATATAGGGATATTGTAAAAATTTAGTGAGGATAAAACATTGGCACAGTTAAAACTTGACCATAAAGTTTGACTTAAAGAGTTCTTATTGTGCCATATCTGGATATTGTTCTATACATCTAGTGATGCCATAATGGCAACGAATAGTCATCACCCACCTAACCCCCAAAAAATCATGTGACCTTTAGTAAAATGTGTGGCTGCCTCTGGCTTGTGTTACAGCATTGTATCTGCATCTCACACTTGTTGCAGTGTGTCCAGTGAGCTAGACATATTCAGTGGATGAGCAGGCAATGGAAGATGGCATTATTATTTCTTTTTTCTCTTGAAGATGGTTTACAACATTCATCAGATAAAAGAATCTGGCTTTAAAGTCAAGTGCATATTTATCCTAGCTCATTCAAGTTTAGCCTGGTGGTGTGTTGGTAGTACCGATATACAGAATGTTAGTTGTTTTTTTTTCAGGTAGTCGTTTACATACAACAATCTGGTTAGAAATATATGCTCTGTGGACCGAACATGCTGAGACAGTGCAGTTATGTTGAGCCAGATGATTGGTGTAATGGCTATCATAATGGTCAGTACTGCTATGGCACCACCCCCACACCCCCCTTGCCAGGTCTCTCATGAACTAATCTTTCTATCTTTGCCAAAGTTTGCTGATAGCATGGTGTTGCACCAGGTTCAGCAGCTACAAATGTGTATACTTCTGATCTGTAACCTAGATATAGCTGCTCATCAGTGAGTTATTGTAGAAGTGCTGTACTTGCCATTTGATAACTGCATTATGCAAACATTTGTCACGGATTTTAATGCCTAATTTGATCATCTTTATGCGAATTTGGAATCAGCCAACACCAGCACACATTTCGTTGGGGTATCCTTTCCAGAGACAAAAAGCCACACGCACAATTTTAAGTGATAAAATTGCCACATGACCGAAGCCTTGGGTTGATAAAGAGTTAAAGGGACAGCACCTGCATTTGAAAAAAATGATTATGGAAGACCATAAAAGAGGCCATATAAAATATTTCTATATTGTTTTGTTCATTGTATATTTAGCATTTTTTGGATTCTTAGTTTTTTTTTCTGAATAAGGAATTAAAAATTTTCTTTTTAAAAAAATCTGTTAATTTGTTTTTTTTTTTTTAAATAAAATTATGACATTAACACAATTTCTGTGCTTACTCCTAACAGCACTATTAGATTATTGTCATTAATCTGCAGGAATATACGAAACAAAATCTATGGCACCTTTGATAAGTACATTACGTCTCTAACAAAGATCTAAACTGCTTTTTTTTTTTTTTAAATGAACGAAAGTGTGAAGATAAATCTGACATTACAGCTATGAAAGTTTATCGATCTATACATTAATTTCTCTACAAGTTTTGAATACTTAAAAAAAAAAAAAAAATATTTTTTCCATGGAGTTTTACAGGGGATGAGTTCATTATATCTTTTTCCTGTCAAGGTTTTCCATGATTATGCTAATTTAAAAAAGTGATTGTCTGCTAAACTTGAGATGTAAACAGTCTTACTGAAAGAATGGTGATTGACGGACCTGCATGCAGACGGGGGTCACCTGAGGGATCTGTTTATAGCAGATGTCACTTTTGTGCAAAGTTAAGTCTGTTTTTTTTCTCTCTCTCTCTAAAACAAAACTAACTTCTGCAGTTCTAAATTCTCTGCATCATTGTGAGGTATATGTTCACAAGCTTGAGGCTACATAACGAATTCTAGGGTAAGTTTGGGATTTCAGTTAATTAACATCATCGCAAATCTTGATTCTTATTTGTAAAGTGGCTTTTCCGCTGCGTGCACAAAGGAACAGGTTTCCCTGTGGTTTACTTTGGTGACAAGGAGGCGGGAAGCCATCATAGCTAATGCGAGGATAGCCAGAAATATTATTCTTAAATTTATCAATACTCCATTAACTACACTCAACAGTAGTAATGTTATTAAAAGAATGATATTTAATTGTGCCAGAGTCTTAACTAATTTATAATTATGGCTGATCCCTAGTATTATTAACTGTCAATAATGGAAAGAATTTTTCTCTATCCACATGCTCAAAAACTCCTAATTACTTTTGAAAAGATGGGTGGTAGAGACTTGTTAGCATTGCCCATACATTAAAAAGGATGATGATAATAATGAAGCTGATCTTTAAAAAGAATTACTGTAAGCATTAATAATGCAATTTTTATTTTAATTTCTATTTTTTTTTTTCACACATACATCTTGACCACATTTCAAGAAGGGCTATCACAGATAAAAAGCAAGGCAAACACTTTAAAAGGTTTGTTTTCATAATAATCATCATCATCATCATCATCATCATAAATGGCTTGATTATCACTCCTTAATATGGCTTCCACTATGTTCTAGTTTTGTTTGGTTCATTTAGCATTCTTTTGTGAACATCTCCGCACCACCACCATTAAAGATACTGAAGTGAAGAACTGACACCGATTCAATCAGAGCTGCAGCCCATTGTCTGTTTGATGTTCTGTCCATTCTTTTGATTAGGCTATGATGGGGGAAATGATAGTGTATCGGTAGTTGTTTATTGGACAGAGTCTTGCCAAGTCCTGGATACTTTGAAACATTCTGTTCGTTCAGCTCTGTGCCATCTTGTGTCTATTAATTTTGTCATCAGAGGTCCAAGCTGATTCTGGATACAGAATAAATCAATTGGTTTCTCTGGATGCTGATGACTGCATTTGAGAAAGTGAAAGATGATGATCAGGAGTTTTGACTTTGTCCATAGATTTTCAGCTGATGATAAGTTTTGTTGATGAAATAGCAGTGATAAGGAGGACTATCCACTTTGCTTCCAGCAGCAAAATTGTTCAGAGGGTTTTGTTTGCTAGAGTAAAAAGTATGGCAAAACACTGGATAGATAATGACTGTGAAGAACCTATTTCTCTCTTGTAAATGTTCTAAAAAGCTGAAATAGGTGGTGTATTAAATATGGAGTATTTTAAGTATAATTAATTATTTTATTTTAGTTAAAAGAATATTATTAACTCTCTTTATCTAATGGATGATGATAATTAAGTTGCTTTTTCTATTGGCATCAGCTTTTTTCTATTGTAAAAGATAAAGCTTAGCTTCGTGTAACATCCCAATTGTTGGGAAAATTTAAATATTTCAGGTTGAAGGAGACCAGACCCAGCAGTCAAAACAAATTTAATTACTAAAACTAATAAAACATCAGTATTAGAAATTCAAAACCAAAGACAGCTTGCTGCTATCAACTTTACTTAACTAGATACCAAAAATTCATGTACAGTTGCTATATGAAAGGCCATTGGTACCGAAATTTTTAAGGAATGAAATTTAGATTATGCAAAATAATGAACATATTGTTTCTGCCAATAGCTCTTTGTTAATACAGGTTTGAGATCAGCTGTTTAACGCTGCTGAATTTGTATGCGCTGAGTTTCAACAAATAAAAACATGTCAGTAAACATTAAATCAGCTAAACTATTTGCAAGGCTTGACATTAAATGTTTTTAGCATCATGTTAATTTATTAAATTATCAATATTAATTGTTAACAGTGTAGATTTTTTTTTAAAACGAATTTACGTATAGTTATTATGTATGTTTGTCGGCTTTTGAGGAGTACGGTATATTTGATTTTTTTCCAATCAACCAGAAAGTGTTTTTGTATCTAAGTGTGGCGGAATGTCTACCTCATAGCCAGCCCTGCCCTGTTCTCTTATTTTGTGATGGTATATAGATTCTATTCAAAATAATTGAGCAAACGTGTGGATTGCGTGTCTTACATTGAAAGAGGAATCATCTGCTACGTTTGGCCAAAATCTAATTGCTTGGTATTGCATCATATATCGGTGTTGCTTAGTATCAAACGTTATTATTAATTCGCATCACAATTAATCCCTTCATAATTCTTTGTGTGTGTGTGTGTGCATGCACGCACGTATATGAATATGATAAAAAAAAATTACATTGATAGAGTTGGTACTTGACAGAGATAATATTCTTCATCTCTCTTGTGTGGGGATCATTAATAATTTCCATTTATAGGAATTATTTTGTTAAAAAGAGAAATCTGTCTAAAATTTTAAAATCAGTAGTTTTTAATAATCAGAACAAGAATCTGTAGCTGTGCAACATTAGTAAATAAGTACCTTTATGTGGATTTTTAAAAATAAAGTCATTTTATTATTGCTTTGTGTAGTAAAGATGGCGGTTTAATGCAATATTTTCTCCCTGCTTCTTGAAGGCAGTGAGCTTGTCCTGTAATTTTTCATCTTGTAGCCACGAATGAAATCGAAATATTGGGAAACATGGTCTGGTTGCCATTAGCAACAGGGCTAGCTTTGAAATGAGTTGATATTTCTTGGATCATAGATGGACTGTCTAACACACTGTGTGTGTTTGCCATTTAACATCTGTAAATAGTTGTTATTAAACTATGAATATGATGTGGCAGGAGCACAACCCTGTAGAATGAAAAATGAATTTCAGAAGAGAACTACTATATAGTATAGACAATATGATTGTTTGCTAAGTCTTATGATAGTGTTATGTTAGGTGCTTGCTTATATACAATAATAAAAGGAATTGTTAAAATAAACATTATAATTTGAATCCTGTGATATTTAGAGGCTGCTTTCATATTCAAACAAAGAAAAATATCACATTTTAGAAATGTATTGTTAAATTTAATATTTTATTTCAAGAGAGATAGAGATATTTTTGGTGGTGCACATACATATGAAGAAAATTTCTTAAAATCTGTATTTCTTGTTGAAATTTAAATAATATTTGACCTTATAATGCAAGTGAAATTGAGACATTTTGGATAGATGTATTAGAGCCTCTTCTTTTTTATTTTGAAGACTTTTTAGTTAAAATTTTTTTAGCATTCTTGTTGGATAATACTAGTTATGAGAAGCTTTAGTATCCACTGTGAGAAAAATTTTAATTTTGACAGAAGTACTTCTGGGATGCTTATTTTGTATAGCTATACCATTCTTGGGCTTTCCCATTATATCCATTGGGGGTTTCAAATAAACTTGGACCTACACGGCTTTGGAGTTTCTAAGGCACAGTGGTGAATGGAGTAAAATGGGATAATTTGCAAGATTGCTTAAATGTTCAAGAGTAAATTGCTTTGGAATGATTTGCTTGGCTTAATTTGGTGCTTAGGGTGTTTAAAAAGCAAACCCTGTTTGTTACTGAGTTTGCACCTGTCTGCCTGTGATTTAAAGGATTTATTTAAAGTTCTCTCTGTCAAACCCATGTGAATAGTCTGAGACATTTAGGGGAGGGACAAAGATTTCCATTGCTTCCATGGAATCAGCTGAAGATTTAAGTTGAAAATACTTAATTGTCAGAGCCACTATATTTCGATTCACCTCAATAGTTTTCCTGAATTTTCTGTGAGCTATTGATTACATTATATAGCAGGAATCGGGTACAGGATGATGCACCTGGTTGGCTACTGTGGGATTTGGGCTAATTATAAAGTCCTTTGGAATAATCACAGGATTTGGCATTTACTTCTGACTTTATCTGCTTTCAGACAGGTGAAACTGGCTCTGCAGCATTCAGACATTTACTACACACAACTTTGAAAGGAAATAAGTTACCAGATTGCCAACATATCTGTTATTAAATAAACAAAGATCTCAATCAATGCACTATTCACCGTTTGAGGTGTCTGGTGACCAACCCCCATTTGTCTTGTCTCCATCCCCTTCTTTTCCATGTAACCCATTTTGTATCCCCAAAAACAAAGTAGCTCATTTTAAACAAATTAATTGTAGCCAAATTATTTTGTTAGTGCCCTAGCATGGTAGCTGCTTGATTCCTGGTGAGACTAAGGATCATTTGAAGGAATCAGCTCTAATTTGTATCTGGATTAAAAAATGTATTACAACTACTCAGCACAGGCCCTGCGATGAGTGACCCATTGGGACTTGAAACTTTTATATGCGTCTGTTACTACAAAAAAACTGTCATTCCTACATTAGTATCCACAGTTTAATTCACACTATAGATTTAACCCTTTATTTACCAGAAGACTAAACCAAAAACTTTGAATTTTTGTCCATTTTCGCTTTAAAGACAGCTGAATTAAACTCGGTTTAATACTTAGTCCTAAATGTTCTTTAAAATATTTTTTTTTTTCCAGTGGTGAGGAGGAGAAGAATAAGAAGAAGAAGCTTCATGGAATAAAGATAGATTTTATAAAGTTGGGCTGATGTAAAATATTTTTCATTTTTTTTTTTATTGATCCAGTTGTCATTTTTACCACTAAATAAGCTGAGGGAAAAAAATACATCTGAATTTAGAGATTTTGATGTGAACGTGTATTACAGTTGTTAAATTTCTGCATGATATTCTTTTTTCTCCTTCTCTTTGGTTATTTTTATTTTATCCATTAAGCATCTAGTTCACTTGTAAACACATTGCTTAAAGACAGATAGTGATATTTAAAAAAAAATAATCAATTAATTGATTGATATGAAATATCATTCTACCTTTGCTGGCATGTTTTTTTTTCCCAAGCCGTTTTGCTAGATTTTATGCCATTTGTCATTGTGCAGAGCTGATGCTGACAGACAAGACATACGAGGTTGGATCATAAAATTCCAGGACTAAATTTATTCAGACGAAACTAAAGCACACTCCTTCAAATTAGTCCCCAGTGTTTCCAGCACTTCTTGCTACTTGTTGAAGCATCTCTGGTACTCTTTTTCATGATGGCTTTCAGTTCCTGCATCACATTCTGAAATCTCTCTCCCTTTAGGGTGCGGCTCAGTCTGGGAATAGAAAAAGTCATTCAGTGCCAAATCTGGTGAATGGTGGGTGAGGAACCTGTAGAATGCTGTGCGTAGTCAGAAATTCTCAGCCATTTTCCAGGTCATTTCCATGAAACTACTTCTCTTAGGTGCTTCAGGGTGGCCAAATAAAACCACTGTTACATTAAGCACTCTTCAGACAAGAATTCCTGTCTATTCCCCCAGACTGAAACGCACCCTAAAAGGAAAGAGATTTTAGGATGTGCCAACCATCATCCAAAATGCAATGCGGGAACTGAAAGCCATCACGAAAGAAGAGTACCAGAGATGCTTCAGCAACTGCCAGGAGTGCTGGAGTCACTGCGTTCAATCAGGAAGAGACTACTTTGAAGGAGATAAATTTGATTAACTGTTTTGTGCTTTAGTTTTATCTGAATAAATTTAGTCCTGGAACTTTATGATCCGACCTCGTATACAATTCCTCAGCTGTTTTCACTCAGTGATAGTTATATATCTTACTAATTTGCATGACCAACATATTTAGTTAATTGCCATGTTTACAGTTAATGAACAAACTAAAATTTACCCCAAAAGTAACATAAAGAACTATTTGTAAGAACTCAACTTTATCAATATTTTGGAAAAAAGTTTGAACTTCCAAAACTTTTCAAATATGTAAGTGCATTTATGTAGCTTTCCAGTAAAGATAACCACAAATTATTTTATGCATGTTATGGTTGACATGTTGTATGACAATTATAAGGGGATGCCATTACTTTTAATGTTTTTGCTTTAAAGAAAAAGCAACTAAAATCATAAAATGAGATAGTATTCTTTTACTTTGATATTTAAAGTTTTACATGAAGATTTGCTTAACATGTCTGGATATCTTGGTAATTGTAACCTAGTTAATGATGGGCTATTAAATCTATTATTGCAGTTTTTATTCTTACATTTTGTAAAGTTGTTTTGTTGTAATTATATAGAACTGAGTCTGCATTCACTGGCATTGGTTAAGGCTAAGGAACGCAGGAGAGCAACAGAAAGAGGAGAGTCGAAGAACACATCTGGTCAGAAAAGAACCACTAATCAAAATGGGTAGAAACAGCAATCCTGGCTATTTATTGAGCCCACAGGAGAGCTTGACAGATCCAAAATGCAGCATACATTTTTTCTAGTTAACCAATCCATTAGCAAACTATATGTAGAACTCAATCTTATATGGTTATCCGGCATATGTGCCAACAAGATAAGGTCCCAAAAGAAACCATTTGGTGAATTTAAACAAGAATTAAAATTCTTCCAATAAATGTTAATGTTTGAAGTAGTTTAGGTGGCAGGACACTGAATTCACAACCAAGAAGTTCTTGACTTGAATCTCATGGTGACATGTGTGTGCCTGAAGATGGCAAATGAATAAGCTTTCTCAAATGTAGCAATGAAAGAGGTAATAATAGTCCATTATTAACTAGGTTACAAACTGTGTTAAAACAAACCTTTCATACAGGGTGATCAAAAAAGTAACTGTGCAGTGGAAAATTTATTGTTTTTATTTCAATATTTCAATACATTAAACTCTTACAATAAAGTATTACAGTAAATTCTGAAAATGAGCACCACTCACATTTAAATATTTTTCCACATCTTTTTTCATATTCTCAAAAATGTTTTGCAATTCTTTAGATGTTATTCCTCTAATGAAATTAATGATGCTTTGCTTCAGTTCATCGATGGAATGAGGATTATTTTCAAAGACCTTCGCTTTCACTGCTCCACACAGGTAAAAATCTAGGGGCATGAGGTCAGGAGCATGCAGGCCAAATTCCTTTTGATATCAGCCGATCACCAAACACTTCTTCCAGCAGTTTCATCGATTGAACAGATGTGTGAGGGATAGCTCTGTCCTGCTGGAAGTAGGCATCTTCGATTTCTTCTTCATCTAACTCACCAATAAAAGGATACAGTATATCGTTACAATAATGCTCTGAATTGGTGGTTTTTTTTCCAAAAAATACAGGCCCAGTGATGTGTTTCCTTGATATAGCCATTTATGCACCAATATTTTCGTTGTGAAGCGGTTTCTCAAACAGTTTATGAGGGTTAGAAGATGACCAAATTCCTGTATTCTGGCTATTAACATCTCCAGAGAGATGAATCCAGCATTCGTCAGAAAAAAATGGTTTATCCAATATTTACATCAATAAAATTCTTAAACCAGTTTGCAGTATTCAATTTGCTTACCATGGTCTGCAGCTTTCAATTTATTCACAACGACAACGTTCACTTTACACAGGTAAAACTTTACCACCTTTAAAGACGTATGCGCGCTCCCATGCGAAACACACTTGTTGAGAATGTCGACGCGGCAATTTTGAAGGGCTCTGAAGCACTGCATCTGAAATTTTTGACAGATTCTCCTCGTCCAATGGCCAACCTGTTCGCTGATAATCCTCAACCGAGCCATTATCTTCGAATTTGCTAATGGATTCCCTTACAATGTTTCTTTTCGGAAGCTTTGCATCAGGAAATTCTTGTAAGAACTCATTTTGGACTCTTGCGATGTATTTACTGTTATTTGTGTACACTTTCTCGATGAGAGAGATTCGTTTGGCGTTTTAAAGAATCATTACAAAAAAAAAAATATCACGCTTCACTTTTGCAAATTTACTGCCAACACCTGTTGGTCATTTTGGGAACTACGGTACAGAACAACAAAGCACAGGTAGGAGAGGCATTAAAAATGATTACAAATATACTCCACTGCATAGTTACATTCTGCTCACCCTGTATATTGAACTGTTGTAAATTTATTAAAATGGGGTCCTTGCCATTCTACCCTACTAACTTGACTTTCCTTCTTGAGCAATTTTTTTCAGATGTGATAAAAAAACCAAAAGGACAAAAAAAAATCTCTCTTCAGTGATGTTTTGGAAAAACATTTCTTATCATCATCATCATCCATCTTCAGGATAGTTTTGTGTTTGTTTTTTTAGTATCTACTATATATTCAACGCAGACCACAGAACTATAGTTTGACATACTTGTAGATAAATAAAGTTTGTGTAGATCTTTGAGGGAGGATCCTATTTGGGTTAAATAACTAGATTAATGTAAATGAGCAATGACCAACCAGACAGTCAACAAAAATTAGAGATGGAAGCGAGCTCCAACTCAATCTTTCTGCTTCAGAGTGTGAAAAAACCGCTGGAAGGGAGAGAGTTTTGTCTTATAGAAATTATTTTCATGAATTGTTAAATATACTCATAATAACGGCTTCTTTGTCTCATGACCTTGGTAACAGATATCAGCTATGGAGTAGTGAGAACACTCTGAGCTCATGAAAAATTCACTTCGCATCAAGATGGAAGTTCGCACCTTTTGTGAAAATCGGCGGTGTGTACAGCCACCGGCAACTGGCATGTTGCAGGCAAGCCAGCTGGTGGGCTGTGAGCTAATCAGGAGAAGTTTTGCTTTGCTTCTTTTAAAAATAAAAACAAGCAAAATGAATGGCAATGATTGGTACATCAGGATGAATTGTTTACATAAAACTTCTTCCATAAACAGATTTTGTCGAGAGTAAGATTCCCCTATCACAGTTTCTGTCTTATATCTTTTAATAATTAAAAAAGAGCAAGCAAACTGCCGAAGAAATGGTCCTTACCTACTGCTAATTGATATATTTTAGTTACTGTTGTTTTAAAAAAATTATCGAAATTTCCTTTCTGAATATATGCAATTTGTTAAGTCTGAAAGGATTACGGAAGAAAGTTTTCAAAATTATTCTTTTTGGATACATCATCACTGTACAAGAAGTCTGCTCATTAGGTTTTCTTAAGACTATAGTTGTAGGATTTGAGACTCATTAAAAGTCCATAGAAATGATAAAGTTGTCTGATATTACCTAAATAGTCCAAATGAACCAAAATGTTGCACTTATATATATATATTTTTTTTAAATATGCCATGTAGATGGGGAAAAAAAGAGAATGCATTTATTATTGTATGCTTACTCTACTGACTGTTTGCAAATATACCAGGGTTGCAGAGGTACAAAAACATGCTCTAAAAAAAAGAAATTGGGTTGTAATTTATAAATAGTTTTCTCTTTACACGCCAAATATTTCAAAGATTTACAATGGCAAGAATTAGACTTTTAGATAACCATATAAATGCATTGGAAAGCTACAACAAGAATTGCTCTGAAGAATAATTTGTATCTGTTTAATTTTATGAGAGTTTTTTTCATTTTATTTCTGGTGATCTTGACATTTTTTTTTACATATGATCTTGTTGGAGAGTCTCACTTTGAGATATGGTGCAATAACATGAGATCAATATGTTATTGGTAATCATTCACAAGATGAAATCATCCCATAAGCATCTATGGACACCTGTTGAAAACTCATTTTGTCTTAGACCTGGTAATGTTCCTATGTCTTAAGGTATATCAATGTAGATCTGGTAATGTTCCTATGTCTTAAGGTATATCAATGTAGATCTGGTAATGTTCCTATGTCTTAAGGTATATCAATGTAGATCTGGTAATATTCCTATGTCTTAAGGTATATCAATGTAGATCTGGTAATGTTCTTATGTCTTAAGGTATATCAATGTAGATCTGGTAATGTTCCTATGTCTTAAGGTATATCAATGTAGATCTGGTAATGTTCCTATGTCTTAAGGTATATCAATGTAGATCTGGTAATGTTCTTATGTCTTAAGGTATATCAATGTAGATCTGGTAATGTTCCTATGTCTTAAGGTATATCAATGTAGATCTGGTAATGTTCCTATGTCTTAAGGTATATCAATGTAGATCTGGTAATATTCCTATATCTTAAGGTATATCAATGTAGATCTGGTAATGTTCCTATGTCTTAAGGTATATCAATGTAGATCTGGTAATGTTCCTATGTCTTAAGGTATATCAATGTAGATCTGGTAAAATTCCTATGTCTTAAGGTATATCAATGTAGATCTGGTAATATTCCTATATCTTAAGGTGTATCAATGTAGATCTGGTAATGTTCCTGTCTTAAGGTATATCAATGTAGATCTGGTAATGTTCCTATGTCTTAAGGTATATCAATGTAGATCTGGTAATGTTCCTATGTCTTAAGGTATATCAATGTAGATCTGGTAATATTCCTATGTCTTAAGGTATATCAATGTAGATCTGGTAATATTCCTATGTCTTAAGGTATATCAATGTAGATCTGGTAATGTTCCTATGTCTTAAGGTATATCAATGTAGATCTGGTAATGTTCTTATAATCAAAAGAAGTTGTCTTGAAATAGACCTCAAATTGGAAGGAAATATGTGTTGGTATTTTCCATAATAATAATAATATAATAATAATAATAATTATAATTCTTCTAAAACAACAAGTTTTGGATTTTGTATATCTGTTTTGATCTGTGAATATGTTGAATGATGAGACTTCAAGAATTTATTTAACAAGAAGAATCATCATTTAAATATTTTGTACCATGTTAGATATTTAAAAAAAAAACAAAACAAAACAATAGAGGACTGATAAATCTCAGAATCTCAGATTAATGATGAGTAGAATAATGATATATTGCTTAATAATGATGTATAAATAAATAAGCTTAAAATTGATTAACTAGCATGCTTGTTTGATAAATTACACAATCAATGACTCTTTCATGGATTTTTGTTTACGGAGCAGGAGTCACAAAATGTTGGATCAGGTAGGCAACACGGTTGACTATACAGTGGCAGCTATGAGCGGATGAATGGGATATGTTGCCAGACAAATATGGAATTTTAGAAAACTATTCCTAAATTTGCAAACTGTGATAATATTAACAAGTTAGACAGACCTTCTGTTAGAAGAAATTTAATTTTACTAACATGGTTATAATAAACATTTGGAAAACTAACAAGTGGAATTTCTAAGTTTTAATTATATGGTGTATTAACTATAATGAACTTTAATCAGTGAAACCATATTATATTAAATATATTATATAGTGTGTTGCAAAACACTTAATGAATATTAGAACCTTATTCTTGGTTATTTTTGTTGCTGTAACCATGTAAAAAGAAAAAAAAAACTATCTGTATTTTATTGACTGTAGTTTTATTTTAGACTTACTAATTTTGTTAACTTAACATTACAATGTATACTTATTGCAGGAATGCACAGATAAATACTCACAAAGAATAAACAAATCAGTATGCTCCATTGAAGACTTAATAAATACCAGATAATAGATAGATAATTGCATTATCCATATGTTGAAATAAAGTGAAGATCTTTGATTGATGTGCTTTGTGGAAATTAAACATTAAATTCTAAAACAGACCTCCCTCTCTCTCTCTCTCTCGCTCCATCTCTCCTCTCTCTCTCTCCTCCTCCCTCCATCTCCTCTCTCTCTCCTCTCTCTCTCTCTCTCTCTCCATCTCTCTCTCTCTCTCTCTCTCCCTCATCTCTCTCTCTCTCCATCTCTCTCTTCTCTCTCTCTCCCTCCATCTCTCTCTCTATCTCCATCCTCTCTCTCTCTCTCCTCTCTCTCTCTCTCTCTCTCGCTCTCTCTCTCCATCTCTCTCTCTCCCTCCATCTCTCTCTCTCTCCATCCTCTCTCTCTCTCTCTCTCCATCTCTCTCTCCATCTCTCTCTCTCTCTCTCTCTCTCTCTCCATCTCTCCTCTCTCTCTCTCTCTCTCTCTCTCCATCTCTCTCTCTCCTCCTCTCTCCATCTCCATCTCCATCTCTCCATCTCTCTCTCTCCATCTCCATCTCTCCATCTCTCTCTCTCTCTCTCTCTCTCTTCTCTCTCTCTCTCTCTATCTCTCCATCTCTCTCTCTCTCTCTCTCTTGTTTGTTTGTTTGTTTTTCAGTTTAGGATGGTGCTTGATAACTTCAGTGTACTGGGTGTTTTAAATCTAAATTAAAAATGTTTAAAAAATATTGTTTTTTATAGCATTTGAAAATATACTGAAATCTATTTTCATTTCATGGTTGCCTTCTTTGTAGCCATCAGTGTAGAAAAAAATCTTAATTCGAGCTGCTTTTTGTCCGCTGAGTATAGCTACTGAAAGTTGTTATGCAGACTGGAATTTTCAGAAAGAACATTCACTGGAGAATAAACAGCTGTTTTAATGATAGTGTTGTCTTGTCTTCATGAAGTGAGAGCTTTTGAGAAATAGTTGGAAGATGTGATCTCATTCGCTACTGTCATCTACATCGACTTCATTACTTCATACTTTGGAAGTTATCTTTATGGTAAATTACAATTTATGAATTTGATCTAGCCTCTTATTTGGTACCCTTCTTCACTGTTATCTTACAATTTTGTTGCATCTGGAATATTTTTTGTTTTTTTTTTAAAGCTGATTCAGAAGATGAAAAAAAAAGATGAAGAAATTTTACAAAATTTTTTTTTTATTTAAAAAGGTTAAAAATACTTAGCTAAGGGTGAAACAAAAAGGTTGACCAAGTACTACCTATATATAAACACATTTTTAAAGATTTGGTTGGTGTAGCAGTGTGCAAAAGATCCATGCATTGGCCACTGACTGCATAGCCTGCAAGAAAAGAACTTAGGTGAAACTTCAGTAGGGATCTACAACTTAGAAGATGGAGATGGGATATAATTAAATGAAGATAGTTTTGGTAGCTACATGGGAAACACTAGTAGCTTAAATACTAAAATGATAAATTATTTTGCATTTATGCTTCAAATACTAAAAATATTCTATATTTATGAGTAGCAGAATAAATAAGGTAAATATTTGCTGCTGTTTTGAAAATGGGTACATATAATAAAACACACATAGAGGTTGCTTTTTAAAGAAAGCTAGGGTAAATGATAAGCATATAGGTATGCTTTAAGAAAATAGTAATGAATGCTTTGTTTTTTAAATATATTTTGTCAGGAGCTGAGAACTCTTCCTGACTTGACCATGTAATTTTTGCATTCTAGTCATAAATAATGTCTAAATCTTTGGACCAAACTTAATCAAATCATCATTTGTAAGATGTAAGAAACTTGTCTGTTTGATTATTAATTTGAGTGTCATCACCAAATTAAAAATTTGTTAGCATTTGTTTCTGCACATGTGAAGGTGGTGGTTGTGTCCTACACTACTGGTCTCTACAATGGAAATAACTTCACGACATTGGTGACAATCCTGGTGAGAGAGCATATGAGTGTTACATATCTTAAGCGGCTTGGCACTTGATGTTGGCAGGAAAATCTCATCTAAAACTGTCCGTATTTAGATGTAGGAGGAAATCATACAATAGCTGACAAAGAAAAGCAAGAAAAAATAGTGAAGGGTAGTGCCACAGCAAACTTGATTCCTCAACAATGGTCGTCCAGTAGGTTAACCACTAAGCCCATGGCAGGTTAAAAATGAAAAACCATTAGTAGTTATTTACAGAAAGTAGAGAGAAATAACTGATCCAACACATCTACTTTCTATACATGACAGGCTCTACTCCAGCAGCAGCATTTTTAAAAATTTTTATTGTGAATTTACTTTTTTTTTTAAAAAAAGTTGTTCATAGTTAAATTTGATTTTTTTTTTTCATTTATTTCTTATCTCTCCTTTATATTTTGTTTGGGGGGGAAAAAGTTATCAAATTTCCAGAAAAAGCATTTTAAGATGAATTACGTTATTTTTTAGTATGATTGTAATGTCAAGGGCAAACGTGCATTAATCGACTTGGGGAGGAATAGAATTGATTCACAAAAGAAGCGTGGATTTGTAGCCAAATGTCTGAGAAGTTTTTTTCTAGTTGTCATAAATGATCAGACAGTGTGTTTATCTTGTTTTACATTATTTTTATCTTCACCACCAACAAAAATGTTTTGATAGGATCTTGGATTTTGCTTTCTTAGATTCCATTTCCTTGACTCACCATGGATACAAAGCTCCATTAACAAGTTAAACAGTTTTTTTGTTTTGTTTTTTTAATGGGAAACTTCATAGCCAGATTTACTTAGGTGTATGTATATGAAACACACACACACACAGGAGGAGGAGAAAACAGGTTGATCATTATTACACCGAAAAAAACCCATTTCTTGTAACCACTGTATGCAAATGAGAATTCCAAGTGAAAGCTTGATAGTTGATGGTCAATATGAGTTCAGCTGCTATGAAGATGTTGATCAGACTCTATCCAACATCAGAGTAACTGTGGCACTGAGAATCTTGTAAGGTGGTTGTTTGACCCTTCTGCTGCTGAATCCACATCATTGTTTGTGGACAGTTTGGAATCAATAATGCTTCAACAGCTGTCACCTTTGAAGAGTAATGGAGAACGGAATTTCTTGGTACAAGGTTATTAAATTTTATGCCAGGCCCCATGCCATGCTGCTGTTTTTCAAGTGAGAGAAAGTTGTGCAGTTTGGGAATGATTTCTAGTGGGGATGTCTGTTAACTTCTGTGGATCATTTACTATACTAACAGGAGTCATAAGTTAGTATTTATAACAACCTATAAGATATTAAAAGAAAGGAACGTAATTTGTTGGTAGGATTTTAATCAGGTTTTTTTATTCAATAATATCTTCCAACATAATATTTATTTCTAACTCAAGAGCAACAATAAATGAGGATTCCAAAAATTAAAGGACAGAATATAATTATTCAAATAAACAATATATAGATTATGCATATAGCATTGTGAGTGTTCTCTCTGAGGTTAGATGTATATACATAAACTCTGTTTGTCTAGTTTGGTCTATTGATACTTTTTGTGATTATATGATAGAAGTTTCTGGAAAGGAATATACAAAAGTTGGATTTTTAATACGAATAACACCATATATCACTAAAGGTCATGTTTAGGACGAATAAAGAAAACCTTTATAACTAGATATTAGAAATCTATCTTCTTTTTTTTTTTAGTAATCATAATATCTGCCTGAATACTATTTCAAACAGGTGTAGAATTTTTTTATTTTTATGAGTATTTTCTCTTTTTGTGTAGAATTTCTAAGGATTTTTTTACCCTTTTTCAGGAAATTTTCAGTTGAAAGAAGTTGAGTGGATTAATTGTTTTTTTTCTGAAGTAATAAAGTCACGAGTTAAGATATGCGAAAAATGTCCGATGTTGCATCTTTAAAATACTTGCTGCTGATTTATTTAACGAATGGAGCATGGGGAGTAATGTAATAGTTCAGCTTTAAAGTAAAGAGTATGTTGAGAAAGTGTACTGTGCATTAGATGCTAAAGGGGGTTTTGTTTAAATTTTTTTTAAAAGAAGACTGGCAGAAATCAGGTAGATGCTGCTATTGCATTGCTTCAGTGGTGATAGATAATGCATCGCTGTTTTAAATATCTCAAATTGAAAAAAAAAATTCACAATGGAAATGAAAACGGCAATCATGCATTTGTATATATATATATATATATATATAAAATGCTTGATTGCACCTTCTTTGTTGTCTTATTTCTTAAGTGATGTGCTGTTCAACATGTATATAATAGATACAGGTAGGTAGGGGTGTGTTTTGTAAAAGGCGACAGCTTGAATTTTGAATTCTTTTTCCAGTCAACGGTTTTGTGGATGTGGTCAGTAGCTCTGCTCACATTGCAAATCAGCATGTACCGAGAATTGAAAATTTCTTAGTTCTTTCTTGATTTTATATAATGAGGGTGACTAGACTTCTATCTAAATTGGTTAGGCTTAGAGAACGTTGAGTCCTTTTAGGATTAATGTAATGCAAGGTGGAAAAAAAAAATGATGGGAATTATTTATAATAAAATTCATCTTTAAATTAAATAGAGTGGAAACAACAGAACTAAAAAGATAACTTATCTGGTAAGCAACTGGATTTTAAAATTTTTGATTCCATAAATTCTTTTCTGTCATTTTTTTATTTGAAGATTGTAAAGAAATAAGATTCTTTGAAAATATCTTAGATGTATAAAGCTGTTACGACTTGTTTTTGAAATGAGTAAACCTTTTGGTTTATCTGTTATTAGTTATACAATAGAGGATTATCAAGTGATTACAAGGTTTCTATGGTAACAACTAGAAGCAGAGAATGCTCGTCATTACCATTTGTACTTACTTTTTATCAGTTTATGGAACTTTGCAGTTCATATACATTTCAGGTGAACTATCTCTTATCTACATTTCATAATTTTTTCATGCTTTTATTTATTATATACTTTGTCTCATATATCTGTTTGTTTTTTTTGGTTTTTTTTAGGTAGATTAAGTAAGACAATCCTAAAATGTAGCACCTTACAATGAATTTTACAAAGTTTTCTGTGTGAACATTCTATGTTTCTCTGGATTATCCCAAGTACATTATATTTATTGATACAACATGACTATACTTTCATTTGTCAATATTGGTAGCAATAAGTTGGTAAATATTCTGAAATACACGTCAGTTATGCAGTAAGTAAAATGTATGCTCAAAGAAAAAAGAAAGAAATACAACGACGATGTAGTTAGAGTGATGAAGTATACGGTTTGCTTAACTAACCATCTGGAGAGTGATAATAAACTTAGTAGTGAAGATGAATTGGTAAGGTATGACATTATCATCCAGTGGAGTTGCTACTGGCTCAATTCTACCTGGAAACAGGTTAACTATGATGAAGGGAAAAAAAAATTTTTTTCCACATTTGTGTATTAGTAACATTGTGATCAGGTTCAGTAATTACTTGAGAAACAAAGTGAAGAAACAAGATAGCAGTTAAATTCTTTAAATACGTGCTTTTGAAATTACAAAATGTATAGTAAAAGTACTGATTGCAAATTTTATTTAAAATGTGTGTATATGCTTTTGTGAAACCTGAAATTTGTGTCAAGGGGTTTTATCTCTCTCCTTTCTGGTCTGATCATGCATGTTAATGTATTAACGAATGGAATCTCATAGCGAGTTCTTTTCAACAAATATTCTTTTGAGAAAACATGATCTTTGCTGCTTGTTTAATTCTCACCAATGTAATGAACTACGGCTTTAATATATCACACGTTCTATTTGGATTTCTAAGATCTGTTGTGAATATAAGCACTTTTTTTTTTCTTGTCTTGGGTAGAATTTTATGCGCTAAATTACCCTTGCAAATCCTCATTGTTATTTTGCTTTTCAAAATGGCAGACTACATCTGTTATTTCAGAGACTCATTTCTTACTAAAGTCTTTGCCTCCAGGAAGTGTGTTTCCATTGATATTATCATTCTTGCGACTCGGCACTTTAATTTGAAGTCTTTGTCACTTGCACGACGAAATAAATTGGGTATTAAAAGAGAGTTTAATAATTTTGAAACAAAAAAAAAAAAAAAAAAAACACTTTGTTTTTGTTTATTTAATGCAATCTCTGTCTGTGCAGCCAGAAGTAAGAAAAAAAAAGAGATGCGTTTAAAAGAAAATTTGTGGAGATCTCTGAGGGATTATTTCTTTTTTATGAGCAGCAGAACACTGATGACACAAGACATTATGGCAAAGTGGTTATTGCTGAATCTTTTTGCAAATGTAAAATCTGCAGTACTTCATTATGATAAAAAAAAAATAACAGTCATACACATTGATGCATAATATAAACTGAGTCATATAAATGCGTGTTTTTTTTGTTTTTTTTGTATTATACACCTGTTTAGAACATTAGCAGCTTTCTCTCTCTTTAATGTAAGCTCAGTTATGGCTTGTTTCCATATATTGCTAAATCAGTTCAAGTTTTGCATATATCGTGCTGTTACACAATGACATTATATAGGCTTTTCACATCTTTTGAAAAAATCTAAAAGGTTCTTTGAAGAGTTTATTCTTTTAAATCTTCAAAACTTGTATATAAAATTCCCCTTTGCTTTAAAATTAGTATCTATTAGATTCTTAAAGCAATATGCTTGTTTCTGTACTTGCTAAGGTATTCCAAGCACTGGAAACTATATCCTAGATGAGTTACAATGTTATTTTGGTCCAGGTCTCAATGTATACACTGTAAACAAACAAAGAAAGGCAGAGGGGAAGAAAAATTGAAACTTAAGTCACCTTTTCCTTAAAACGAGCATCTGCCAGTTTCTTGAATCACTGACACATTCAATAACTTTGCTAGCATAGAATGTGACAAAAGAAACACTCAAAGGATATAAAAAGGATAAGCCAAAAAAAAAAGGAAAATAATGACGAACTTGAGTTATACTTTTATAGTAATACAATAATTTTACTCTAAATTACTAGTGGGGGGGGTCAAATGAAACCCAGCTGATTACCATTACAACAATGATATTTCAGCTGGATTTATCAATGTTAGAATGTTGCTTGCTTGCTTGCTTTGTTTGTTTTCTGTTGAGGATGCTATTCTTTTTTTTTTAAAATTGTTAATAACTATGTTTCAAGCCAAGAAAAAATAATGTTGAAATTTATTTTTTTAAAATTTTTTACATATCGCAATAACTGGCTGTTACATGTAATAAGATGCTGTAAATTTCCATACTTTATGCACATTATGTCAAAAAGTCTCAAGTTAACGAAATTCAGGTCCCAAAGTATTTCCGATTAATGAAGAACCAAATGAAATCAGTAAAGTCATTGATTAATATGAATTTTGTGTG
Organism: Nautilus pompilius; assembly: GCA_018389105.1. Taxonomy (NCBI): domain Eukaryota; kingdom Metazoa; phylum Mollusca; class Cephalopoda; order Nautilida; family Nautilidae; genus Nautilus; species Nautilus pompilius. The sequence continues at coordinate 1,940,784 of JACATO010000648.1, read as the reverse complement.
TTCATACTGTTTTATTGTTTTAACTAAAATGCACTAATCCTCAGACATGCTTAGTTACATGATTGTGACAAAGATTTTAAGAACGAACTAGATGAATAGCAAGAGTGGATACATATTAAAACTATTTAAAGATGTATGTATTTTTTATGGTGCAAGTATGAAATTTAAGCTGATTTATTGGTATTGTCTCAGTTTCTTGAATTGCTTCAACTGTACTTTTGCATATCAAAGATAATACACCTGTTCCATATATAAGATAGTTCATTTATAAATGTATATAAGGAATTTAAATAGATCACATTTCAATATGAAACAAAACTAAGTTATAAAAATACAAAAACTTAGAATATTAAGGTATTTATTTTTTCTCATGAAATAAAGGTGGAAAGAGTCTAAAAGGATTTGATAATTTTTTTATTGTAAGAAATTGATGGTACATATTTTAAATCTATTCAAGTTTTTAAATCAGTGTTCCCTGATGTTTTCTAAGTGTTCAAGGCAATAATGTGATACATTTACATTTTGGAGAAAAGTTGTATGTACTTGTCAATGTGAGGGAAAACAGTATAATAAACATTGCTATAACAAATGATAGTCTAAACTCATCTGTCTACACACCTAACCATTGTTAAGCAATATAGATTACATGAATATGCATGTATCATGAGATATTTTACAAATTTATTGGGAAAGTGGTGATTGTACCTTCACATAGTTATTTTATGTACCAGCTGTTGTTTATGGTAATGACCAAAATTATTGCATCAACATATACTTTTTTAAAACAAAATGCTGCTGAGTGCTATAATACAAAATTACACTTTTAACATAATAAAGCCAATCAGGCATTGTTTAGATGTTCATAGGTTCTCCATGCTAACATATACTTAATGTAGTAATGTCTTGTAGAGAAGTACTAAGCTTCAATAAATGCATACTCTGCGATATTGCCTTGTCTAAATGATATGATTGTGATAGAAGAAATACCTAAACAATAAATCAGAAACATAACAAATGTTAAACATTGCATTAATTATGACATATTTATTCCTTAAAAAACAAAGGGCAACAGATCAGAATTATTTTGCGATATGTAATAATTTTGGCCACCAATTTTTATATTTAAAGCTTTGCATCTTTTTAATTTTTTTTTTTATTTATGTTTGTGTATCAGAATGTGAAGAAATTTTTAAAAAACAAGAAAAAAAGGGGGGGTGAATTAATCAATTCCTTACATTCCTATTGAGCCAGTTTGTGTGTACTTAATATTTTCCTAGCAATAAAGCTTTCTGTTTATTTTCATGAATGAGATGACAGCAAAGTTTACTGGTATCATAACATTAATTAAAGACTTATAATTTTCATTTCCATGCTTTCTCCCCTTTTTTCTTTCCCATTCCTTTCATCGAGACTTTCAACTAAATGGCATTTCACAGGCAATTAGAATTACAAGCGAGAATAGAAATCTTCTTAATGCCCTTTAGCAACGGTTCTATGGAATATCTTTCTGAACTGTTGCTCTCAATGTGTTTCAGATGGTTGATGACAGTGAATGGGTGATGACAATGCACATCCATTGAGGTGCCATGGATGGTGATGTCATTGTGAATGGTTAGCAAGGGGAATCATCTCATTGGTTTAACAGGGGTAGTCATCTCCCCACCCCCCCACTTTCTCTAGAAGATCAAAGCTGTGCCATGCAGATTTACACATGGTTCCTGATTTCCATGCTATTTATGCATGAATTGCAAACACAAGGAAAGTTGAGAAATGTCTTCAGCCAATACCATAGCCTGCTTGCTTTGGAAATAATAAATGGCAAACCTGTAAAGCTGCCCATTTATGTCTTGCCAGGCAGAACTGATCAATAAATGTGTTATTATTCCAGGCATGAGTGATCAATAAATGCAAGATTACTTGCTTGGTGGTTGAATGTTTCTGGAGTACTTGTGAGATGAGTTGAGGTTGTGATTTTGAAATTAATATGACCTTTCATCAGCACCAGTCAACAGTACAGCTCATTAAGTACGGCACAGAACTAACTGTTCACTACAAGTTACAGCATCTGGATGGGAAATGGGGGGGGTGGCTATTGGAATGTGACTTCTGACTATATGAAAGCCTCCAATCGATACTGAACATTAAAACTCATCAATATGAGGCTTCAAAGTCATTCACTGTCAAATAATTTTTCTTTTATTTTCTTTCTCTCTCTTCCTTTCTTTTAGGCAACAAACTCATTTGCTGTACTTGTATAAAAATTGCTTATATTTACTCTTTTTGCATCTACACTGGTTAGGACAGTGTACATATTTGTCAACATCATTCCATTCATAAAATCCAAAGCTAAAAATTTACATAAAATCTAACTGAGATCACAGGTTAGACTGAGCTTTTATAAGGGTTTGTAATAACGTATAGACACAGTAAGAATAAATACATAATGGGTACAAAACAAAGATACTGAAGTTAAAAATGCATGACCAAAATGTTAATTGCCATCATGTGGTCTTAACTCATAAAGTGAAAACTCTTTTTTTTTTTTTTGATATGAAGCGACTTTTATTTTACAAAAAATTTTCCTTGCCCTAGTCTAAGTACATTCTGTCAGGGTCAAGTCAACAGTAATTTTTTTCTTTCATCTACTGTCTTATTAATGCTACTATTCACGAAACATTCGTTTACAGTCTTACATCTGTCAACTAAAATCGAAAACTTTTTTTTTTTTTTTTTTGCTTACAACATCACATAAGTACCAATCCAGAAAACTGTGTAGTACATGAATAAATAAAAACAAATTTATAAATGGTTTTTGTTCATTTATTGATGCAAAAATGTGTACAACGATGTCAAGTTTTTTAATGAAATCTATGAGGGTTAGTCTGCAGTCATATCATGTGACCAGTGATTACTTGCAGTAGGCTAGCTTCAAAATGGTGTCAGGCAGGTCAAAGAGTGCCAGCTGGACTAATGAGGTATTTCGTTTCAAGCATGTGCAAATGATGTTCCAGATGCAAACAATCCCGAAATAGCTTCATTCTGTGCAGTTTGCGCGTTTCTTTATAAGTAGAACTAAATATATGATGGCAAATTTCTACACCTCCTAGATTTTTGTACTCATTATGTATAGAGAAGAATATATTCTACTGAAAAGGAAAAAAAAAAAACAATGGATGCCCACTTCTTTAATTGATCACCATAATATTTTACTACATAATTTAGATATACATTTTTCAGGATTCATATATACACATGCATATGCACACAATATTTTCTATGAACTGTAGCTTGATGAGTTTTTCCAGTTGGGATTATGGTTTCTTTGCTTTTTTTTGTTTTTTTCTCTTTATTTAATCAAAGCAATTTTCTATTCACTAATAATTAAAGATGCCCCATAATGCAATACTACGGAAGCTAACAATGGTCAAGTTGATTGGAACTTAATTTAAATTGGCTATCCAAAATTCTTGCTATAGTTGATAACAGATTCTGAACTGGTGTTGGGATGAGACTCAGATTTTGAACCCAAGTCGAGCATGAGTTTAGACTCTGGTTTAGTTTAAAACCAAATTACTTGGGTTAAACAAAGTTCGAGTCTGAATTTTTTGTTTTAAGAAATAAATTTTATTGAAAATTCAAAATTAATGTTTCGAACAACATTAAAATCATAACATAAGCTTTCAGTTTATCATCATTCAGGTTGACTCTTAATTTTGTACTATCTCAAAGTCCAGCTTGACCAAAAGGATGCTGTAATGGCACTGAAGATGTGGGAATGGCTTAGCTATTCATTGCAGTCTTGTGTAAAAGTACCATTTTACTTTTGTTTTTCTTCCAGGTCAAAAGTATCTAATTTTTAATCAAAGATAACTCCAATGTACTGATTAAGTTCAGCCTCATCTTTTGATGATTCCTTCTTTCCTTTTAACTCTTACTTATATGTTACTTCAAATGAAAGTAAAATCTCTTGTCCATTGTTGCTACCTTGCCTGATGACTAATAGCAAAATTTTGAAGTTGGCCTTTTCAGAAGCTTTCATGTGCGCACTATTGTAAATGACTGCTTCGTTTTCAAGAGCAGTGAGGATTTTTGATCACTGAAGTAAATCAGCTGACTTTGCAATGCTTCTATCTTTATCCAAACTATAGATTGATGGAAACACTGTAGAGATTGCTGAATAGTTCTGGCCTTCCTTTGATTTCCTGTATAGTATTGTTCATAGAAAGATAAGATCATATGTAATGGTTTCAGTTGCTTTCACTAGATTGTAGACAGATCACTGAGTCCTCTCAGGACATTCAATCACAACTGATGCACAGATTGTTGCAGCTCTAAGAAATGAGAAATCGTAGGCCTATTTGACTGAGCTGGAAGAATAAGTCTCTTGCTGACTTCATTATCCAAATACTCACATGCTCTTCCTGTTGATTATAGCTTTCTCACAATCGTTAGAACAGCATCAAACAAGGTTGGAGCATCTTCATTCTTGGAGGAGCAGGTCTTCAGATTGTTGTCCAAGATTTCATGATTACATTTACATTGTTCAAAGTTATCGTTTGCTGTCTTATTGAAGATTGTGATGAAGTGCTTTTGATACTGGACCTGCTTCTTTGCATGTCTCAGTCAATTCAGTGCATTCCTTTACTGTCTGTCAGAATAATGAAAATGATTGCATCCTTAACCCCATTAATGTTCCATTTAATATTACATCTGTTGAAAATTTGCAAGAATCTGTAGTTTGGTAATAATCCACCTAAGGTAGTATTAGTAATAAATGTTCCATTAGGTAATTCATAAAGTTCCAGAAATGAACTAACACCATGAAAACTTGTGCGTGATCTCTCATAATTAAAAGTTAGCCAGAGACCTTTTTCTAGCTTTACTCATCATCTTTGGTAATTCTTTCGCTTCTTTTGAAATAAAAAAAAAAAAGCAAGTTGTTTGCAGTTTTCAGGGGTTTACTTCAGATCCAGATCAGTCAGAAGTTTGATAAACTAAGATTTTTTTTTTACACAGAGTTTATAAGGAAGGTTAATGGAGGCTAGCAGGCTAACTATCAATTCTGAGTTTCTTTGCATGGTCTATAAGTTTATTCACTTTTTGGGGGGGCTTTTCAAGTATCACCTTCAACACAACCTTCGCTGTTTCGAGCTTGAAGATATAGCTGGAGCTCCTTAGAAGTTCAGATTTTTTCTGTCTTGGTGTGGTGCCATTCCTAGATTTCTCAAACTGCTATGATGATGATGATGAATGGAAGTTGCAATGGCGATTCACTTGGGTTTTGTGTACTTTATAGTTATTTTGAATCCGTCTGCATCATTTTTTGCATTGATAGAAATTTTATTAGTGACTTTCGCCAACTGAATCTTTAGAATTATTTTCAAGGACTTCAGCTTTCATGGTGCAAATGAAATCTGTCGACTTCATACAGTAAAGCATAGCTAATTTCCTCAAAATACCTCAACAAGTCAGATATCTCAAGATGGCAGCACAGTCTCTCATGCATATTAAAGAAACTTTCCAGAACATTCTAGAAAGGCTACACTTAGGTTAACTTTGGGTTTGTTGTTGTTTTTTTAACTTGAGTCAGGAGCAAGTATACAAGGCGCTGCTATCTTGAATACTGTGTGTTAGTAATTTTACAAATGAAAAGGCAGAAGGTGTGGTTTGTGCCGGTGTTTAAGTCATTGGTTGTGAAAGGGAGGCATCTTTAGTGGTATAGCATTATGGGAATATGCTTAATTTATTGGTAAAGATGAGCTTATTCCAAGCATTTTTACTTGCTATAATGATACATTTTTTATTATTGTTTTCTTTCATACTAAAATTTTTAATACTAATTATGGATTTCAGACGAGTAGTGGATGTAAAATTTACAAGTAACTTTCTGAACTGGAAATCAGTGACCAATCTTTTAATAAATGTATGGTAAATGATGCAGAGGTAAATTGGAATAAATGTTTTTTTTCTAAACATAGTAGATGTATGATCTCAACTTCCTGTCTGTATTCATTCTTTATGATAGCTATTTTTGTTGTTTTTTTTAAAACTTGAATTAACACTGTCAAAGTAGTGCCAGGTAACTATATATAAAAGTATAATATTTTCTTTTCCTGAGGTTAGTTGTATGGTTAAATGCCTATCTGATATGTTAAAGATTGTTTTCTTCAAACTTTGTTTTAAAATTTTACTCTTTGAAAATTAAAAAGAAAACAACATAACCAGTGCACTAATTTGTTATATTATCTCTCTCCTTTTAAAAAAAGAAACACAGAACACAGTTTGACAAAACTATTGAACAGTATTAATTAATTACTGTTTTATAGAAACAAAAAAATAGTTCCCTCTACAAGTATTTGTCATGTAATATAAATACTGTCTTTTTTTCTCCTTTCCTTAAACTAAATCAACATTACTTTTTAAAAAAAAAATAATCATTATTGCATTCTCCCACTTAAAGCAGAAATTGTTTTTAAAAGGGTTTGACTTTTCCTCATCCTTACCCCAGCTTTCTCTCACTCTCTGTTTACTAATTAGTTATATGTCTGTGTTTGTGATTCACCAAAGGCAAGATACAAGCAGTTTTCTGCAGCATCTTTGCACCACGCCCACACCATATGTAGACAGGCAGGAGCATTTGGAGTTTATAAGGCATATGCCTGGTTATTAATTTTGTATTGATTGCTTTTGTTCTTGTGATCTACCAGTAACAGGGTGTAATTGCTGATTAAACATACCAACACTGACTTAAAGTTCTGTACTATTTCCACGTCTGAGCTCCTCACCATAGTCTTGGCACTGGCAGTGTCCTGACAGATAATTCTTATGTCCATTATCACAAAACTACATTTTATTCTGAGCTTTTACTCTTTCAGGTTATGTCTTCTGCCTTGGCATCCTTCTGATTACTCTCAGTTGGTTATCAAGAACTTGAGTTATCTTGTGAATTGGTTTATGAAAAGCTGTTATATACTTACATTGTGTTAAATTTGTATTACAATGTAACATGACAATAAAGACAAAGCTTCCTTTCTGCTAACAATAGAAAAAGGGACATTTAATCTCAGAGTGGGGACTTTGTGAAAAAAAAGTTGGTACATAGGAGATAAAGGTAGAAAAAGAATGCTGATTTATTTTTTTAAAATTCATTGCCAATTATGAAATGTAAATGCAATATCTATCCTCTGAAGGCAGTTAGTAGAGAAAAAAATATTAATTTTATCTTAGACATAATAACATTTTTAGGAACCATAGAAATAATACAGATTGAAATAATTTGATGGGCTTGTTAAAGAATACACACTGATTTTGCTGTTGTTTGTTGGAAAAACCAATACCACAGTACCATGCCACAATAATTTGGCAAGCTACCACTATAATATGGTAATTTGCTGCAGAAAATATCAAATAAAGAAAGTAAAATTCTTTATCTTAGTACTTGCTCGAACCTCTTTTTTAGCATAAAGAAATTTGGCATTGAATCACAAGATTTTATATTATGGTCTGGTCTAGATTCCCACACATCTATATGGGAACTTTCTTAAAATCGGTGTTGGTTGGATGTGGATGGATAGGTTGCTCTTAGCTGATGATCTATATGCTCCCACATGGTGATTGAATGGCTTCATATCAGGGCTTTTGTAGGTACCCACAGAAGAAGTTGAATGTTTTAATTCCTCCTCCAGACAGTGGTCATGTGAGTAACGTAGTATCTTTATTATGTTCTTCTAAAGAATATGGACATAAGTTCTCAGTAGGCCTTGTTGGTAAAATCATAGAAGTGTCTTTAAATGATAATGTACTCAACAGAATTGAAATTTTCTTCAACAAACAAATCCTGACTTTTCCACCATGCCCATGTGATGACACTCCTATCTCCCTAGTTGACCTTGACTATGGGCTGAAGGTGTTTGGGTCAAAGGTTTTTGTTAAGTTTTCTTCAAATTCAGGTACAGTCTTCATATGTAAATGGTTGAAACCTAGAATAAATAACTGGAGAAAAGCACACAACTCCAGTGCTTGAGGGTCTTGCCAGAGATTTCCTTTGGTCTTGTCTTTTGAAGGATTTTATTCCTATTAGACACAGGGTTTTTTACATGATGCTCACCCTCTGAAACCAAGTCAGAGATGATGGATAATTATGCGGCTCATTTCTGTTGCATGGGCAATGTCAGAAAGAGAATCTGGACAGTGAATGCAGACATGGAAAGAAATTGCAAGCTCTTGTCATGATATCATTGTTGAAAACTTTTCAGGTCACTTTGCTGCAACAGAGCCATTCACTTCAGTGAAAATCATGATAATCTTGGCTCCAGATACACAAGAAATGTTGAGATTTCTGGTTTTGACTGTGAAATGGAGAATCTTGTGGGATACACCTGTTTTTGGCATAGTAATAATGTGCAATGGTTATCAGCCAACCTAGAAGCCTAATATATAAATAATCACATAGGAAATATATATTGCTCAGATACATTCATTTTTGGTAGTGGACAAATTAATATGGCAGAACACTGGATATAATTGCTTATTGATCAGGAATAAATCTTATACTGATGTTCTCTGGTTGTATATGATCTGAAATTAGTATTTAAAAAAATCTATATAATGATTTCTAAAAAAGAATTTGAAATCTTTAATCAAGTCATCCAGAAAAATGTCTGTCAGCCAAACTAGTTTTCCTTTGTAAGTAAGATGATGTGCATTGATAATCATCCAAATAAATAGCCTTTGAACTTTTTTTTTCAAGTTATAAATTTAATTTAGCTAATGTGGACTTCACATTCAGAGGGGCTTCAATAATAACATCTTTATAGTTAAAGCAGAACCTTTGTAGTGGTTTTGGAATGTGAACACTCAAACTGAGGCTTTATTATAATTCTTAAAATGATTTTGTCATCCTGTATGGCTTCTGTGTTACCATATAGTACTTATGAGTAATTGATTTCAACATGTCCACTGTTACAGAATGTTTTTTCTATGTTTAAACTAAGTTGAGATTTTACACTAAAGTTCCTATGGTAAATTTATTGCTAAAGTAATTTTTGTTCTTGTTCTTTATGACAATAAACAGCAGGTTTTTTTTTTTAATAACCCAAAAATAAATCTCTCTAATTGAATTTTAGCACTGTTAATCGTGTATGATACTCAAATATAACTGCAAAGAATAAACAATGGAAGTACAGTATCTTGGAAACATTTTTCTTGGATTTTTGATAAGTTTAGTGATAGCATTTTTTACTGTGGTTTCTGTCTACAATCATTTTGCTGAGCTAAAGTTTCAATGGGCTGCTGTTTCTCACAGCTTTCTCATGATGTAATTCACAAAATTCAGATGTAGCCGAGTTAAATTCTGGCCAGGTTTGTTCATTACATGATATCAGATGTTTAGAAAAGGATAATGCAGGTGTGTGTTTTAGTATACTAAAGTTTGTTTCTTCTCTTTCATTTGCTTTTGCGTAGACCAATCAATTTAGTATAGCATGGTAGATTGGTGGTTAGACTATAGGAATGCCAAACTGAGCTTGTTGAGCATCATACTATCTGACTATGGCTTCTTCTCACTCTTCATCACTCTTCCTCACTAACTGTGTGGGTTACCTCCTATACCCATAAATAAAAGGTACTAGTGATAAGGCTTAACCAGTATCTCTTTCTAATTTTGCATTAAAAAGGAGACTTTTCTCCTGCAGTATAACTCTGTTGTCTGATGATGGTGATGATGACCATATCAGTGAATTCATTTATTACTAATAGTAGAAATTCTGCATACGTTTTTTAAAAAAAACCTCAGCTGATTTATTTAAATTAACAAAACAGTGAATCTTGCATCTCTGGCTGCAATTAAATTTTCTTTCTTTCAGATAATAAATCTTTTTTCATTAACTAGAAATTCATATTTTGTAAAAGGAACTTGAATTTTCTGTATGTATGCACTTTTCCATTTACTTTCACTAGTTTCTGACTAATTATTGCTACAAATATGCAAAATGATTAAGTCGGTCTTTATTGTCATACATTTTCGGAAATAATTCCTCTGCACATTTGAAATAGTCATCAAATAATTAGTGTGGCACCAAAAAATTTTAGTATCTGAACTCAGCAGTAGCTTTATGGGATTGATATATTATTTCAAAGATCCATGAAAGTATGTGTATATGCTCATATGTATCCACTGAATCAATGAAAGGATAATACCAAGGTGTAGAGTTGGCTTATTGCGTCGTGTGCTCGCTAGTGATAATAGTATTCATTGTGGATCATGCTTGGTGGTGGTCAGTGGCATTGTTTCTCCTGTTTTATGCCAGTCTCCTTTGTCGAGTATGGCTGCACCTCCCCCCCCAATATTTTTAATTGGAAGTAAGGTTTCTTCATTTAGATAGCCATTGTTTTCTGGTGCCATGCAGTCATCTTTTCTTGTCAAACTATGTGTTTGCTACAATATTTGGTTTCTTAATAGTTAATAAAAGTACAAGCAGGACTTCATGTTAGCAATTACAGAAAAGACCCTGCAAACTAATGCCATGTTTTTCTTGTTATTTTTCTCCCTCTTTGCCATTCTTGTGAAGAGAAAGTTTAATGTCAAACTTTTAAAATAAACTTTTGAACTAATTTCCAAAGCTTGTTTTCTCAACCCCCAGAACAGCCCAGTTTAAACCTGTATGCAATTAAATTTGCATCCATATGAAAAATCTTCTGCAGCTGATCCACTTTCATTAACATGGAAGTTTGTCACAGTATCATCGTGCTTTCTCTATTCCTTTTATTTGCAAAGAAAAACAGTAGCAGTAAATTTTTCCATTTTATGCACATACATATATAAACTAGTTTTGGAATATGCATTATTCAAAAACTATATTTAGCTGCCATTACAGTATTTTTGTATTTGATTTTAACTCAACAGGTTTCCCCTCCAAATTCTTAAAATCTCTTACTTTAGAACCCTATTAGAAACAGCAAACCTGAAGATGGTGTGTTCTAAAATCATGGTTGTACAATATAGGATGTTACATGATAATGTGATGTCATACATATGCTATATGATGTTGTGACAGCAGAGTTGTTTAAGGTGGCATGTTAAATATCTACACACACACACACACACACACCTTCAGGCACAACTTGCATATGTACACCTTTAATTTCATTAATGTGAAAATACTTGAAATATTCTTGGCTTAGCTAAAAATTATAAGGGAAACTATTGGAATACTCCAAATTCAATCCAGGTTTTTATTGGCAATAAAACTGTGAGCTAGGTTTGTCACACTCTGAATGAAGATAAAGATTAAACATGCCATTAAAAGTTATTTTTAATGGGCTCAGTTTTGTTTTTTTGTTGTTGTTTTTTTTTTCCATTTTTCACTTGGTTCTTTTATTTTTATGATTATTTTTGGTTGGTTCATGCTTAATCCAATTGCAGCCACCCCTTACTGCTTCCTGGATAGGTCTTTCCTTATTTAATGCACCAGGATTAACTCTGGTCACTTCCATATTTTAAATTTTAATGATTTTGTGAAAAGCCTTGGAGACACCAGCACACCATGAAATGATCAACCCCAAAGTAGTTAAGGGACCAGTGCAAAAATTAAAATAAATGAACTCGTTCTAAATGGATTTGTTTGGGATGATCTTTTTTTTTGTTTTTCCTAATAAATCTAAGAATGCTGCATAGACTGAACTAGGATTGAAATAGAATTTATAAAGAAGAAGAAAAAAAAAACAAAGTCTGCAGACTGTGTCAATATCTTTCAGAAGAGTGAGCACAAAAATCAAGTCATTTGGAATTGCATTAGGCATGAAGTTTTCTGGTGGAAATGGAGATAGAATGTGGAGAAAATTGAAAATGACTTCTGTTTTAAATTCATGGTGAAAATCGATGCTGCTGGCAGGGTTTTTTTGGGGGGGGAATGTATTAGGGATTACAGACTTTATCACGCCTGGACGTACCCACATAAAGTGCATAGCCGATACGCAGCACTCCAGGTTGGAGCAAGATAATATTCTGACTCATATTCGATTAGTATTGACAAATTTTCAGATTAAAATGTATGGTTTCCCATTAATCCGATTTATAAAAGTTATTTTTGTATGCCTTAAATTATGGAAGTTTTTCTTCCTTTTTATGTTTGCCTATTTTTTTTTATTCTTATAAATTACCTATGCACTTAAATCCAAATAGTGAATGGTTTAGTGATCAAGATCGAGATCATGCAGTAATGATCTATCTCTTGCTTGAAGAGAATTGACAGAGTGATTGATACGGAATAACATTTATTATTTCTGCAATTTTAGGTAATGAGACACAGCTTGGAATTCAGTTCGTTCTCTTCCTTTCCACCTTGAACCTATTTTGCATGAGATACTCATTTGTAAGGGAAGGCCAAGCCAAACTGGGAATTCCTTTCTGCACATGAGAATTAAATCTATGCTGCTGTCATAAGAAACATGCATCTCAACTACTTGGCTGGTCTGTAATACTCTCTAGAATTCTTTTTTTTTTTAGAGAGAGATTGAATTTTAGAAATATTTATGAAATTTTTACAAATAATTTAAGTATGTTAATGAAGTCATTTTCATAGCTTCTATGGAGTTCAGATCCATTCACGAATTGTTCATCAGCATTTTGTTGGTCTAGGTGTTGATTATCAGTGCTTTTAGAGCACACAAAGGGTTAAGAGGACATAATGTGTTTCTGCTTATGAATTGTTGTTGCTAAATGATAATCGATGGATTGTTGATGATGGTGGTGCTATGATGGAAGCAAATGCTGTTAATAGTTTTGTGCACTGGAAGGAAAAAAAAAACAAAAAAAAAACAAACGGATCCAGGTCTGAGAGATCTTGTTGATGTACCAGATAAATAACACGTAGTGTTTAGATATACATTCCTATGATAACCATGCTCATTCCTGTTGATGATTGAACTTCATTTCCTAATCTTGTCGAATTTGTGTCGCATAATTTTTATTGTTGATTTGAACTGATGACTAGTATCTGGCTCCTCCTAGCAGCCGGTGAAGTAGTGACTATATCTTCTCAGCCTAAATGCAGCTGAAATAATTTAAGCCAGCTGGTTTGATTGCCTAATTTTAAAACTGTGAAGCATGACTTTTTCCCTCCTGGTATTAATTATATGGCTCGTAAGATGGATCGCTTTATCTGTAGTTTTAAAACTGAGGACATGGTCAAAGCTTCAATATTTTTTTCTAATTTCTGCTCCTGTCCAGATTGTATTCTGCGCGTACACAGGTATATGCAACAGATTTGGCTGCTTCCGTGAGTATTGATTTACCTATCTTGTGATTGGAAATAGATGTTACATGTAAAGTAGCTGTCTTGAAATGGTGAGCAATCTCAGGTAAGTGATATAAATGGGCTTCCCCCATACCTTTTGCTTTATTTCATTTAGCCAATGAAGATGAAGACTTCCTTGGATTCTTTGGTTTATCCTTGACAATCTTTTAACTACGAACTGTATAAGTTAATGAAGTTAGCGATTTTCGAATATCTGAAATGGGGGCTACGTTAACATTACAGAATTTATCTTCTTACACTTGGTAATATATATATATATATGTTTTCAACATATTATTGTATATAAAAATAATGCAAATAAAGCCTGTTTAGAAATCTGCAGTTAAGTCTTAATACAGTAAACCTGTTTCTTTTTGCTTATAGTTACAGGTGTACTTTATCTATGACAAGAATTTTAAAATATTTTTTAAGGGGGTGCATTTTTAAATTCATTCAATGTATGAAATAAGTTTTTATTTACTGTAATTGATTCTCAGTCATGCAAAATGTGAAATACGCACACAAATGTATTGGATTTTACTTTGTTTTGTAGTCTTGTTTTTATTATATTTTTTTCTTTTGTTTATCACCAACATCTTATTTGTCAGGGTTTTGTATCAGATCGTTTGTGCATTATTTTAAGGGAGGTTTTGCTTTTGTGAGATTTTTAAAATGTTTTGTCCTTGATGTACGTTTGTTTTCAAAACCTGTAGCACAAGATCCCAAGGCGGTTAATTATTAATGTCATGGTTTTGTTTCCAATTGTTGTTGTTTTTTTTTTCTTTTTTTGATTTTATCTTCTCCCTGAAGGACAATGACCTTGACACATAAGTAAGGCTGGGCTAGAGTTATTTAAAAATCACCCAACCCTGTTCAAAATACCAAGCTTAACCGTTTCACACCTCAAATCCTTGTTTTGTTTTTATTTAACCTGGCAGATTCCAAATTAACTTATCCAGTTATTTATAAAAAAAAAAAATTATTAGTGCATTTTCTTTGTGATGAAGTTGCATGTTATAGGTGGGTTTGTCTTGCGGTTCGTCTTTGTAGATGTTGTTCGCAATAATAGTGGCGTGGAACAATGAAGTTTCATGTTTTTTAATAAGAGATGCCACTTGTTCAGTTATGTCACGAGAAATTTTTTTATAGTTTAATTAGCATTTCAAGTTTGCAGTTCTATGATGCTATGCATTAACTTGGTATGCTCCATGTTATGTTATGGCTTTATGTAGGTGATATGTGCTAGTATAGACTGAGGTAAATGCATTGGGTAATAATCAGCTGTAATATTGATTAAATGACATCAAAATTAAATTTGATCTGTTTATAAATAAGTGCTTTCAGAGAACATATTCACTATATTATTTTGTTTAAACTAATACTATGTTAAGTTGTCATTGTCTCTTCCAGCAACCATTTTGTAGTGGGGGCACTAAAGAATATTGAGACTAAACCTCTGAAGATATTTCCTTTCCTTTTACATGCATAATTTCCCTGTTGATGATGCCATTCTTTGTAGTAAAGAGATATGGCCAAAATTTCTTAAATTTTTCCTTAAGATTTCTTTGTAGTTCTGTGTGTCTGATTTTTATCAGTTTTGTTTCTTGCCGAAGTAAGCTGTCTCTTTTGATACTTGATAGCCACTTGCCATCTTGGAGGATATGGCACAATAGATGAAACAAACTATTTGTGCAAAGATCAAAGTCTCTCTGGGATTAACAAGGAGGAGGAAATGGCTAATAATCTTTAGACTGGTGATGCTCATCAATGCAGAACAAGGATTCCATCTCTGGTGGTGCTGGTATTGCAAAATTTATCTTTTTTTTTTTTTAATTTTGTTGTGCATTTCTGTCAGTAGTTCAGAGTAGCATCAACGAGTCTTTAATTTCATATTTAATTGAAAATAATCATTAGTCCTCATCGTGAAGGGTGGGTGAAAGTTAAAAAAGTGCAATTACTTTAATTTTAAAAAAAATTGATTTTACTCACATAAGAAAAAAAGAAAGAGATTAATTAATTTTGCTCTACCTGGACCTTGTGCAATCGTGGTTTAAAGTTTAAAGCTTTGAATGATTAGCCATGGTCAGGGATTTACTGGTTCATTAGGGTCAAGCATAAAATGATCTTCACCAGTCAACATTTCTATGTTAGTCGGTCATTAGGCTTAAGCAATGCTTGAATTTAGAAAAAATAATTCTAGAGAAAAGTTTCTATAACCTTCAAACTTTAGCAAATGATTTATTTCAATTCTTGATGTCTTCAGCTTTCCAAATAAATTTCTCTTTTATCCAGTTGTCAAACTGATAAGCATTGACCAGTTGTTTTTGTTTTTTTTATATTCAGGAACTGAAAGCTTGCTGATCTAATGGTACTCAAAAGACTGGTACTAAATGACTAAAAATTAGTATTTCTTTTTTTATTGTTTCACTCTCCTTTATATAAAGTGGTGTGAATTCCTTAAAGATGGGCGTATATGAATCACTAGCATGGAAAATTCTGATCTTTGACAAAATGGCTGCAAATATTTTGAGGCATAGAAAACACTAAAAAATATTGATGTTTTCCAGAATTTTAACAATATCTTTTGTGCGGGTTTAATGTTAATAGGATATTTCACTGACCATTAAAGGCTGAGAATGCATTATACAGTCATTATTTCAAGGCTTGATACACCTTGGATCAAAGGCAGGAATTTGCAAATGCCTATCTATTTAATAATCCTGGTTTGGTTTGAATATTGATGCCTCAAGAAGTTTTATTTAAAATGTTGTTAACAGTTTTTTTTTTTATTTTGTTTTAAATTGTATTAATTACCTAAGTGTCTTCACTATTGACAATGATGTTTGTCTACAAAGTTTTGACCCTGCTGAAAGATGGGCAAGTCGGCAGCAGCTCCTCTGTATCTCATCCTCTGAACAATTGAGAACAACCTGGGTATAAAGTTTGCATGCATACTGTTCATCATTAGTTCTTCTAAAAGAATGGAACAGCAACTTTCATGAACAGTCTTCTGTACTAGCAAAGCAAGTACTGCATTTGATTGATTTTTCATCGGGTATACATAACCTCTCTCATGATCACTCACCTCTTCACCAACCTTATAAAACCGTTGATACCATTTAAGAAAACCTGTCTTATGCATTGGATTTTTCTTTGCATAGTTCTGTTGTAACACTGTGAAACTTTCAGCGGGTAACGTTTACAGTTTCACAAAAAAACATTAATGTTGAAATGTTGCTTTATATTTATTTTGACATGCGGCACGACAAACTAAGTATAATCCATTTTTGTGGAATGAGCATCCAGTCACATTATTTTCCATTGGCAATCCAACACGAAGGATTCATTGAAAAATGTATTGGATGAATAGTTGAACGGATGAAAACTTTGCATAAGCTGAAGGCTTCTTTCCCCTTCATGAATAACTATAGTAAATAAGTACAGTACATGTTCGTCCATAACCTTGTCATATTAAGAAAATTTTTTTAGAATTATGCTAGATAAACTTTACAAAAATTAAATGTCTTTTGATTTGAATCTTTGTACTTCTCTGTCAAATGGACGAATCTAACTTTAAAAACAAAAAAAAAAATTATTTGTAGATTGACTGGTAAATAATTTTATTACATTTTTAAAAATAATAACAATAATTTTTCTTTTAAATTCTGATAAATTTTAAATATATAGAGGCATCCAGAATGTTATATTTCTATTAAATTTTCATAATAATTAACAATTACTTAAAACTGGAGAAATATTTTAATCTGGACCCCACCACCACCACCACCACCACCACTCTTCAAATCTGTATTACTTAGCAGAGGTTAAACTATAGGGGCTGTGACACAATACCTTCTTCGTTAATATCACCCTTTGGAACAAATAAATCTGTATATTGCTCTATTCCAACTTATTTAGCATTATAAGTGCATTGACTAAATATATAACCAGTTCAAAACACATACTAACTAGTGCTTCTAGGCTTGAGTGGTATCAAGGTGAAGATTAGCATGGTATGTGGGAGTTCAATAGAAATTTTGAAATGATTTTGTATATATAGATCTTATTTTTAAAAAAAAATCAAGGTAGGACTGATTTTATCATATCATCTGTGACATAAGATTTCCATGGGAGCCATGATGGGATGCTGCTATACCTATGTTAGGACCATCATTGTAACATGAGGCATCTAAGTTAGTACAATTATGTCACTTTGCTTGGTGGATTTCAGCATGGTCTTTGTGAAAAATGGCTTTGTATGAAACTCTGCTGCAGAAACATTGGATGTGATACCTGTGTGGCAAGGAGGACTATGATGACACACGCTATGTGGCAAGAAATGTTACAGGGATAAACTGCACTACAGGGATTTAATTATTTGGCTGGTATCATGATGACAAAGGTTTTGCAGAAGATCATCCTCATTTAGTTTGTTCTTTCCTGGTCACCTCACATCTAGTAGTTAGTTATACACCTTCACATTTATTTTACTGTCATGTGAATACCATGTATTTTAATTTTTTTGACTCTTTATGGCAGTTAGTAAAACAGATTAGTTTTTAGTCAACTTGAAAATCAAAACAATGGGTCTTGCAGTGAGATATTCCTCCATCATGCTTCGTGTTAGCATCTGTGTAAGTCTTGATCAACCTTTCTTTACCAGATCTAGCTTCATCACACATTTTGCTATTATCAAAAACTGAAAGTAGTAGGCTAGATGGCAGATCAAAAAGTTAGCATTAGCACAGGATTTACATGGGCAGGTGTGTACAGAAAGATGCTTTCACAAGTTATGGAAAACCACAGAACCATTACATGCATTATTTCGAATCGGGAGGGATGGACTATTCTTCAGGAGACAGCATTTATTGGTTGGTTTGCAAATGATCATATTTTGATAATAAAACTACTTCTAAGCTTTTTTGTTCAAACCTATATGTATGTTTCTAGGCTGATATTTAGAAATTCTCAGAATATGTTTATTTACTAAGAAATATGAAAAAAAAACACACACATTTGCAAGATTTTAATTGAACAGAAAACAACTTGTTTTTTTTTTTAGTATTCAGGTATTATTCTTGTCATTAAATCATAATTAAAATCCATATTAATATTATTTTGCTTTCTCTCTTGATTACAATCCAAAATCATCTTTTTATTTTATTTTACAGTCTCTCTCCATCTCTCTCTCTCATCATCATCTCTCTCTCTCTCGTGTCTCCATCTCTCTCTCGCCATCATCAGCCTCTTTTCTCTCTCTCTCTCCATCTCTCTCTCTCATCATCATCATCTCTCTCTCTTCTCTCATCATCTCTCTCTCTCTCTCTCTCCATCTCTCTCTCTCTCCATCTCTCTCTCATCATCATCTCTCTCTCTCTCTCCATCTCTCTTTCATCATCATCTCTCTCTCTCCATCTCTCTCTCTCATCATCATCTCTCTCTCTCTCTCCATCTCTCTCTCTCATCATCATCTCTCTCTCTCTCTCTCTCTCTTTCATCATCATCTCTCTCTCTCTCTCTCCATCTCTCTCTCTCATCATCATCTCTCTCTCTCTCTCTCTCTCTCTCTCATCATCATCTCTCTCTCTCTCTCTCTCTCCATCTCTCTCATCATCATCTCTCTCTCTCTCTCTCTCTCCATCTCTCTCATCATCATCTCTCTCTCTCTCTCTGTTAAGTTACACTGTACATCTTTCTTGTACCATAAAGGTTTGTTTATCCCTCATTTAGAGACGTAGCGCAGACTTAGTGTTTCTACTCGGGATGTTTGAAGTTTGGAAGAGGGCCTCTCTCGGTTGGATTTCTGTTTGTTTTTTTCCACTAAAACAATAGTATGAAGGGAGCGGTAAATGTTCTTTCTGAGTGATAATGGAAAAAAAAACAACAACAAACTAGGAAGCTTGGTTTTTGTTAAGAGAAAAAAAGGGAAAAGGGGGGGGAATGATGTTAGAATCCAGTTAAGACATTTTAAATAATACAAAGTAAAGAATGGGTAGATAGGTCTCCACTATTTGTTATTTTAAGCCCTCAGCTTGGCAAGGGGACAGAGCTTATGACTGCAGTTAGCTGGATTTTTAGTTTTAGGGAGAGGTGTTCGCAGCATTGGCGATGAACATATGGTGTAGTCTACTTAGTCTAATTGTTCAGTGTAACACAATCAGTTCATTAAAAAAATACATTGGATGGATCTAAATCATAATTAAAGCTAAACATCGATTTCAAATGAGTTTTTCCCTTTTCTCTTAAATCCCTAAACGAGTAGATAATGGATGCAGTCATCTCAAAGGGTTGTTGTTGTTTTTTTTGTTTTTTAATTTAGAAATTCTAGGAAACAACAACAACAAAAAATAATAAAGGGAAAAAACAGTAATCATCATAATTATAAAAAAAAAAGGTGGGGGGACATTTTCCCAGAAATGTCTCCTGAGTGAATGAAACACATGTCAGAACTCTGCATGATTAATATTTCACCAGACGGCAACGATGATAGTAATTACCAAGTCCCTGCCAGCTTTTCTCTTTTTTTTGGCCCATGTGTGCGTGTTGATTTTATTATTATATTTTTTTCCCATGTTAGACATGGTTCCATATCGAAAGGTGGGTGTTAATTAACGGTTCCAGGGGTTTATTTTATCTTTTTAAATGCTTTTGTTGGCATTTTTTAATGTTTTTTTTTGTTTTTTTTTTTTAACAGAACAACCGACAGATCTGTTGGTTTTCATTCAGTCAAAATAATTCAAGTGAGACGGCCTTGGTCACTTGCATGGTCGAAACTCTTCGAAAATATAATGGATATTTATTTCCTTTCCCCCCCTTTTTTTTAAAAAAAATTTCTTACAAGATTGTAGTTAGCCATTTCCTAAAGTTCTTTTGGATTAAGTAGACAAAATAAACAAATTTTGAAATTGACTTTCAGCTCTCTCTCTCTCTCCTCTCTCTCTCTCTCCTCTCTCTCTCTCTCTCCTCTCCATCTCTCTCTCCTCTCCATCTCTCTCTCTCTCCTCTCCTCTCTCTCTCTCATCTCTCCATCTCTCTCTCTCCTCTCTCCTCTCTCTCTCTCTCCTCTCTCTCCTCTCTCTCCATCTCTCTCCTCTCTCTCTCCTCTCTCTCCATCTCTCCTCTCCTCTCTCTCTCCTCTCTCATCTCTCTCTCTCTCTGTCTGCTCTGAAGAGTGAGTATGATGGGTAGTCCAAGGCTACAGGTGACTAAAACCATGTGTGACTGACTTTCCCTGCCAGCAGGTTTTATCTAACTTAGTCCATTGGATGAGTCATCTTCAAATGTAATGCCAAGTGGTCCTAAACTCCTTTCTGCTTTGTATCACTGAACTGCAGGTAAGTGTCTCATTGGAGTTTTGAAACCCCAGCTCATCTACCACCATAGAACTTATGTTTTACTGTTTAGGTTCCTGTTTTTTTGAAGAGCCAGATGGACTGAAATCTAGTTTGGAAAGTTTCATTTACTAAGAAAGTTCTGTGATGTGCAGATTAGAAATGTGCATGTAGTGTAGCCAGATTGCTTCCTACTGAAGCTATTTTTTTAAGTGTTAGTTATCTATCTATTCCTGTGTAGTATCTGAGGTAGCAGGTGGTCTGTAATTTAGTAATCTTTACCTCAGAAATGGAGTTTAATCTTTGTTTGGTCCCTTCTTCGCTGAAATAAAAGCTACAGTCTTTGGAAAACAAGCTGCGGTTTAGTTGGATTAAGTTGATGTTAAATAAGAAATGGATTTAAAATGTACCTTGATTTATTTTAAGAATAAACTACTAAACAAAACCAAAACTTTTTTTCAGTATTATTAGGAAAGTTGTTTGTTTGTCCTCACCTTCAGCGTGTCATAGAGTGCATATCTCAAAAAGGGTTCTCAAATGATCCTCCAGAATGTTTCCGTTTTTTTAACCATTTAGAATTATGTCAAATTTCTAAAAATTCTAGAGTGGTGCAGTAAAATAAAGCATTGGTCAGATAATCATTCCCAGAAGGCTAGCAACCAAAAGGTCACAGATTCAAAGCAGCTTGAGTCACTTGAACACTCAAAAAAAAAAAACAGAGGTGCCCAATGCAACAATAATAAAATTGCAAACAAGAGTAGTTCTTCCCAGACTGAACCTAATAATAGCAGAAGGAAAAGATCCCTGAAACAGTGTTGTTGCATGGGCATAAGCTCTTGCACTGCAAACAGGTGTGTTAATGTGTAAAAGGTGAACAGCCATCTTTAGTTAAGAAAAGCAACCATTATTATTTAATACTACTGTTACTAATAAGGTAATTGGAAAATTCTGAACTAATTCCTGATGTCTGTAAATAATACATCACTAGGATCATTTCATCCTTATCTGGGTATTTAATAAAAGATCTGATAAAGTTTTTTTTTTTTTTTAATGATTAAGGGTTTGGGAGTTTTGTAGACAGAACAAATTCTTTTGGCCATCTACAGTTAGAAATGGTAGAGGGCATAGCTACAAATTGACTAAAGTATCAGCATGGCTTTTTTAGAAAACATTTAGCAACAGAGCTGTAATTGAGTGGAATATCATCACTGGCAGTTACTGATATTGCAAAAATGAAATTAATAACCAACCATTTTGACATTTACACATGTAAGCAAATTCAAAAATGATTTTATTCACTACATGTGTAGACTTAATCCCATCAGGTGCCTATAATTCAAGGCCCAGGACACAATGCTGAGGCCATTCAAATCTTTCTGTTGTGTGTAAAGACTTACAGTGGACTATGCTAATTGAAGGCAGACATATCACGTATTGTATTCAGCATTTTAAAACTTTTATTGGTGATCATTTTATTTGTTGAGCCTTTAATTAATAAAAGCTGAAACTTTAATCTTTTCCTTATGATGAAAAATAGATTTCTTAATTTCGAAAATTTTCACCATATGTATATTCACTTATATATTTGATATTAGTTTTAATTGAAAACTTTACTCTATTATTTCAGAGCTTTTTATGTTTTAAAAATGCAAACCCGAGATGTGAAATTCTACTAGTGTTCAAGTCCATAAGCCTGCTTGTGCCAAAAAAAATTTCATGAATATTTTAAATAGCTACATTTTTCCATTAAGTGGTTAAATCATAAGCATGTCAGAACATAATAACAAACATTTTGTTAAAAATAAAATTTAAGAACCTGATATGTTTTAAGCTTTCTCCAAACTATAAAGCATCATTTTCTATGTCTCTTCCCAGTAAAACTCTTCTATCCAATGTGTTTTCCTTGTTGCAAATTTTTTTAAAAATTGTTTAAGCACAGAGCTTCTTTGTATCCTCTGTGTCTATGTGGTTGGAGATTTTTTTTTTTTTAAATTGGCCATTGTTTTCCCAAGTTGCTTTGTTGTTTTTGCTTTTTTCCATTTTTTAAACTGAAAGGGAAATTTTCTTTATTATGTAAATGGGAAATTATCCTTTTTTTTTTTTAAAAAAAAATAATTTTGAAAGTCTATCTACAAAGTGTTTTACACGAAGTATTTAGATACATTTTCCAAAAGGTGGTTTAGAGAAAACATAATTTCTTGTAATTAAATAAATAAGTAAATGGTTTATCAGAAGATTTTTCTTCCTTATTATAAACCTACAAAACTTTGGTTTTTCTGAATTTCTAAATACCTTTTGTGACATTTTTCCTTTATTTTCTTTTAATAATTTTATTGAAACAATTTCAGTTATGATTTGATCATAGTGAACTTTGCTTTAGCAGATCAAATTATTCTCTCTTTTTTTAGTTGGTTATTTTTGCTGCTTCTGTGAAATAATTTCTGCCAGGTGTGCTTCTTGCTTTGTCACCAGAGTTGCAAACCTAGAATTGGTTAAAGAAAAGAAAAAGTGGGTTCTGTAATTTATCCCAAATGTATTTAACTGTAGTTTTATGAGATGTCTGTGCCCTGGTAATAAGGTAATTGATGGCGATTCTCCAGGAAAATGACTGTTTTTTGTTTTTCTTCTTATTTGACATAAATAATAAATCTTTTGTTAGTGTTAATTCTTTAACTGAGTTCCAAAGTAATTTCCAATTCTTTGGTATCAGTCTTAGATTTGTTGCCTCTTTATCCAACTTCATGTAGTAATGCTCTCACTCGCTTTCTTTCTTTCTCTTTTCCCCCCTCTCCATTCCCCCTTACACACATTTCTCATCACCAACAGAGTGAAGTCTAAAACGTTTCTCAGCTTCAGGCAGCACTTGGCATGGATGTTAATTCCAAGATTCCTTTATTCTTCTCAGGCAGTTATTCTTCAGCCAGTTGCACTTACTTAAAATTTTTTTCCCATATCTGCTTCACTTTTCAATTTGAATTCCCAGCTTTCCCTTTATGATTTCTTAAGATCTAAAGATTCCACTCATTGCGGCTTCCTTCTCACTCAAACTCCTGTGCAATCAGCCTTTGCTTCCCTGTCCAGAATGGAAATCTGCTGTGAGACGTCCTCATTTGACAAAAGAAAGCAGCAAAAGGTCATCAGAAGGTCACATCTGGAGAGGAAGCTTGTTCATGGAGAATTCCAGAAACTCTGTTAAAATAGCCAAAGCTCACGTTGCTTTTTCCCTTGATGGATAAGTAGCATTTCAAATTCTGATTATGTATAAACTTTGATTTAATGTCACCTTCTATTCATTAACAATCATTGTCTACAGATTTCTCAAGCTAATGCACAGTAAGTGTACGTACGTCTGCATTTAAGTGGTTTCTACTTGCAATTCTTTTCTTATCTCATTGCACCCTTAAAAATAGCAAATGAAGCGTATAATTCTTTTGGCAAGTTGAATAGAGTTGGTGGGGCTGATATGCTAGTAATTGCTAAACAGAATACTTCTAGATGGGTACCAACTAAAAACCTAGCCAAAACACTTGGTGTGCAATATTTTGGAACCCCTTTTTATCTCATATGTTTGTATATCATCTTAAAAATAATTTCTAAAAAAAAAACCAAAAAAAAAACCTTACAAGCTAAGGAGAGGAGAATATCTGGTATTGTACAGAGAAGTAAGATGATACCATCCTGGTTACTAAATCTACTGCAGATACTTACCACAGTTACCCTAGTGGTGATAGTAGGATACAACACTACCAATTGGCTATGCAGAAAAAAGCTGCTGGCTGGGCATTGCTTAGGTATCAAGTGAAGTTTGTTTGAGGTAATAGGAAATTTTCAATCATTGCTTGGCTAATCTTTAGGTTGTGTAAGAGGTAGAATCACTATAAAATGCAAACGTGAATGAGGAAAATAATCTGTATTTGGGCATATCACTTTAATTTTGTTTCTTTGATACTGATTTTAATTTTTTTCTCCACTTATGATCTTCGTTATATTGTTTTCTTGATGTGTAATAGTTATTTCAGAAAAGAAAAAATTGTGATGAATTCAAAAACAGCAACTTCAGTTAACTTTTTACCAGATGTGGCTGGCCTTGAACACATTTAAGAAAAAAGCTTTTTAAAATTTATTTACTGCATCGAAGGGGTGTATAGAAGTTCAAATGGTTAAACTACCGGACTACTAAGGGGCTGAGTTAATTTTCTTGTCATGGCCAGCTCAGTTTGGTGTACCTCACTGGCATGGATTTTCTTTCCTTGCTGTTCTTCACTAGCTGGTTGTGTGGGGTTTCTCTGGCCCTCTCAGATTTCATCACACATCTAAAAAGGGATTTCCCTGCCAAAGTTAGAAGTGCTGGTTGTTTTTGTGGCACAGGGTAGGCAATGCTCTTTGGGCGGACAACCATGGCATTATGCTTATGCTCCAAGGTTGTCTTTCTTGTAGAGACTGGCGTACTACACAATGACAATTGCATCATAATATTTATGTAAGATTTTGAGCAAGAGTTTTTCCTTCTCTTTGTGGAGGTTTTTCTTAGTGCTTGTTAGGTGAGCTTAGAAGAGTCAAAAGCAGGTTCTCTGTTTATTCTGCTGTGGGAACTAGAGTTATCTGGCATATTCATTGTAGGAGTGAAGTTGCAGTATAGTTTTATGTTAAAACAAAAAACAGCAGTCCCATACCATTGGTGGTTTATTCATTAGCAATGGAGACCATGGGAGTATTGGAACACTGTTGGTACAGATTTTGAAGATTGTGCTGTGCTGATTTTTTTAAAAAAGTGAAATGTACCAACTGCAAGCAGATCAGACTTGTGACAAAGCTTCTACGACATAGCAGATTTCTTTAATGGTGCGAACATAAACTTGTTGATTAATGATTGTACACTTGACTGTATGTTCCTCTTAAATCACTGAAAATGGAATATTTCTATTTGGATGTATTTTATGGTGCAAAAATGAAAGTGTTGCTCTTTTTTTGGATAAACGTTGATAACTGAAAAGTAATGGAATTGTTACATGCAAAGTTAGTGTTTATCAAGACAACATTATTTCACCTTTAAATGGTATCAAACAAAATACAGTAACTGTTTCTAAATCTGGTGGGTCTGTTTTTCCCTTCAGATATTTCAGATAGATGTGATCTTGACTAAGAAGTGCAGATGTGAGATGATGTATTGATTGGAGGGTAGGAAGATGTAAAGCGATGGTCAAGTTGCCCGTTCATTGCATACTGCCTCAGACTGTGCTGTCCTTCTTTTGGGTTTGTTTTTTTTTTTTTTTTTTTCTTCCTTCCTTTCAGGGATTTTTCCTGTCCAGGTTGGTCTGTCTGTCTGTCCATCCGTCCAGCTGTCTGAGGCCCTGTCTGCTGAGTCATAGCAACAACCATCTCTTGCCATTCCCCAGACTCCTGTTGTTTCTGGTCAGAATTAGTCGATGTCCCCCAGGGAAGAGTGTTGACATAATAAGAGGAGTCTGATTAACCAAGTTTCTGTTGATGACTGGTGGTCATGTGCCACATGCCAACTATAATTTCATTTATTTCTTTTCTCCTCCTCCTCCTCCTCCTCCCCAAGCTAAGAGAGGAGACTGCTTTAGTCAGGGGAGGGTGGAAATTATCTTGTTAATGACCTCTTTGTGTGCTTTTTAACTTTGAATATTATTTGCATAAATTATACACAAGATGTTTCAGAAGAACAAGAAAAAAATGTTTAACCCTTTCTTTGCAAATCCGGATTTTACTTATAGTAACTAAGGATGAAAATAAAATATTCTTGTAATCTATCTTGGCTTTTGATGAAAACTAGAATTTGAAATTGGGTTTTATTCAAACTATAGTTATTCTGATTTGACACTTTTTTCTTAAACTGGCCATCTGCACTGTTGCCCCCTTTCTCTCCACTTTCCACCATGGAGGATTGTAAAGGGATTATCTTGTCAAGAGTTGATTGACATTAAACAGATACGCAAGTCTTAATGGTGTAATAAAGGATTATGCACTTAAATCTGTTCACATTTAACCCTACCAAAGCATTTACATGGTTCTTTTTTAACCAAGTAAATTTGCCTTTCTAACTTTTATTATTTGCATATGAATCCCCCCCCTTTTTTTTACAGTACTTAACATGATCTTGGCAGTAGCATAATTTAGAATTTTCATTTTCTGATCCTTTTTTAATAGCTATTTGTTTTAAAAATGTGGTAAATCTAGATATTAACATAATATTTATTTTTTTAATATATTTTAACAGAAGATTTATCTAAATAAATACAGAAACAACAAAACTAATTTTTTTAACAAAAAAAAAAAAAATATATATATATATATATAATGATTTGTAAGTTCGCAATGTCAAGGACGTTCTGCTAAATTTTGTTTATTATTGATGATTTTAAAGTATTTGATCATTGAATAAAAATCCTGATAGAAATTTTCTATCTGCATTAATTACTTAACTGAATTGTCGTGCTTTTTCAGGAATTATCCTATTTGGTTTGGGCACACTTCCTTCATTTTTTTTTTGTTTGTTTTCTTTATAGCAGAATCCCATCACGACATCTTGGCTGCCATATTTTATTGCTGATTAAATGGCAAATTCCCTTTTTTAAATTTTTTTTTTGCAGCATTTATAACTTTATTAATTTAATTTTTCTTTCTTCATCATTAATTGTTTCGTCTTTTTTTTCCTTTTATTTGTACATTAGCAGACGGCAATAATCTCACGAGGTTAAAACTCACACAAGCCGCTACATCCGGCCAGGATGGTTAATAATCTGTTGGAACTTCTCACCCCTCAAAGAGAAAAAAAGAAGTTAGGGGGAAATAATTTCTATATAACAACGAGGGGGGGAAAGGAAATTTTTTATTTTATTTTTGGTTTTCAAAATAATGTATTGGTGGTGCCAATTATTTATTTTGAAACTTAAATGTTATAATAATATTAATAAACTTATTCATGCAGTTTACTCATTAACTTACTTCTCAGAAAGAAAAATATATTTACAGTGTATGTGTATAGGAATTTAAGTTTTAAATGTTATAATAATATTAATAAACTTATTCATGCAGTTTACTCATTAACTTACTTCTCAGAAAGAAAAATATATTTACAGTGTATGTGTATAGGAATTTAAGTTTTAAATGTTATAATAATATTAATAAACTTATTCATGCATTTTACTCATTAACTTACTTCTCAGAAAGAGAAATATATTTACAGTGTATGTGTATAGGAATTTAAGTTTTTCCCATTTAGGGGAGTTTGGTTTGTTGTTTGGTTCCCCCCTCCTCACCTGAGTATTCAAGTTATTTTGATTTTCATCCACATTCATTAAGCAAAATACTCCAGTTTCCTTTTGAAAAATGTATTTCGTGGATAAACTTTTGTCTTTAGGTGACTTTTCAGCGAGAATTCAGCTTCTTGAATTTTTAAATCAGAGCAGTAGGATATGTACATATCTATATGAGTACTTTGAAAGTAGTTTAGCTACCACTGAATTCTTATTTTCGTATGTTCTGTTTGTATATAATGGGCTAGTCCTTTAAATATACCTTTTATATTACCATACAGATATCCTGTCCAGATTACAAAGTTGTCTATGCACAAATTTCGTTAATTACTGACAGCAAACAAATCTTGTCCAAGTGGTCAGGGAGTTCAAAGATGAATTTTAGCTCATCGAATACTATAGTCAAAACATTTATACTTTTGATTGGTTGGACAAAAATTAGTATTCCTTTGAGATATGGATATAACAAGCCTGAGACCTGATATCATCAATCCGGTCAAAGAAGACAAGGCAGTTTTTCTTTACAGTTCCACGAGAAGACAATAAAATAGGAAAACGAAAGAAAAGAGACAAAGTATGAAGACTTGTGCCAAGAAATTAAGGTAAAAGAATGTAAAGTTTTTGTTTTTCTTTCTATTAGAAGTAGGTGCCAGAAAACACTGAAAACCATTGGTTTCTTATCTACACAGTATGAAGCAGCATAAAAATGCCTGACTGAAAGTTCTGAAAAAAAGCATCAAGTTGGCTATGGCAGAATTTCTTAATAAGAGAGTGCCTAGCTAAGCTGATGGCCCTTACTGCTAGTCTATCTAAGGGTCCTATGAATGATGGGCAAAGAAAGATAGCAGGAAACTGTTCCATTAGGAGCACCTTGAACACATTTGAATTCATTTTCATTTATTGTCTTTAATTTGTTAAAATGTAAATACTTATTATTATTATTATTATATTATTATTATTATTATTATTATTATTATTATTATTATTATTACTAAAAGCTTAGAATAAAGAAATTGTGCCTTTTTACAATCACCATATGATATGTGAAAAGATCAAGTATAATGTATTGTAACATAGTTTATCTTTGAAGATGTACAGCTTTACCTCTTTTCCCCTTATCACATTTTCATTCATGAAATTTTGTTATCCACAAGAATAGCAACTTTATCCAACTGTAATAGATTAAGTGGTGTGGACATTGCAGATACTTGCGAATTATAATGAAAAAGAAAATGGCAGTAATGAAAGTAATTGACATTTGGGCATGGATAGTAGATATTTATCAAAATATGGAATGTGCTCCATGGTTGCAGAAGACGTGTGTTTTGTTTCCATTAAATGCTTTGTACTGGTGATGCTAACAAGAGAACTTGCTATATCAGATGTCCAGAATTATTGTATTTCTCAAGCATGGCAGTTAACCCTTTGCTTACTGGTTTTTTTTTTTTTTTTGTTTTTTTGCAAGATTTTTCAAATTATTAAAATCAATTTATCTTTTTTTATTTTTGTTTATTTGATATTTAATTTAACTGGTAGTTGGATTAGAGCTAAAATCGACTTTTTGGGGTGATTAATGCAGTAAAAATAAGATTAATTAATAATTCATAATAACAACAGTTTCTATTATTGTGATGAGAATAATAGACTTTTCAGTGAGAGAGATAGATTTTATTTTGTACATTTTTGTGCAAATGATTAATGTAAATTTTGTGTGGTATTTGATAACACTGTGATTATGTGAATCAGTCCACTTTATGCATACAGTGTAGTCCTTATGACAACCTCTAGAGGTTGTTGCTAATTGTCTTTACTGATACACTACTTGTCTTTTAGGATTGGCCACTTTTGTTTTGTTCGCCAGAAGAGTGATCTTGCAAGATTCTCTTTGTACTATATATTCCTCAAACACTTTTTACCCAAAAGGGGCAGGTCCTCAAATAGGGATAAAATTCAGCATTGTACGGAGATGAGAGTTTCCTAATTTGACTCTTTACTTTCAGGCCTACAACATGGAATTTTAAATTAAAAGAGTCATTCTGCGTCTTGTCCTCTATACTCAGATTGATCTCATTTAACATTTGGTCAAAAGAATAATATGACTTGGTTTACTGCTTGCTTAGAAATGCTTAAAGATTTTGATGTATAGGATAATGAGATAACCACATTGTGTCTAAATACAACACAATCTACAAAACACCTCATTTAGTATTAGTCTTCTTCAAGGCTGCTTGTGACTTAGTTTTCTAATCTAACCAGAGGAGAACAGGATGTACACATCAACTGCATTCCTACTACAGAAACTACTTACTAGAAATTATTATCTTGTTTAGATGGGGGGGCACTGGAAACCCATGTAATCAACAACTGAAGAAAAGAGAGAAAATATCATGATGGAAGGTAAATAAAGCTGATAGCTCCAGGACTGTGACTTGAACTTAAAGCCTTTTTAACCTTGGCAGTTAGCCTATCACTAGACCATCACACCACTCACTGTGTATTCTATCTCTAATTCTGGTATTCAGAAAGGAGTGATCCTTTATATTAACTTTTTTTTCTTCTTGTTGCATAATTTTTGTAAATGAGCAGAAAATACAAGCAGCTCTGTTTGACTATGCGGAACAATTTTTGACAGGCACTGTAATATAGTTAGTGTTCAACATTTGTGAGCTTTTGCAAGATGTTTATCAGTTTTGCTTTTAGAAACCCCAGAGATTCTCCAGATTGTTTCACTTGACACTTTTTATATTAGGCTCAGCATAAAAGATTTATTTCCCCCATACAATTAGCCTCTTCATTGCTTCCTGTTTCTTGAGACACAATGAAAATTGACTTTGCTGTATTGAAATACAGCTGGTGTTGATTAGATGCATAGTACTAAATATTCCCTTAGCATCATTTATTAGGATGGTTGATCATATTTTTGCTTCCTATTAATTTTCCTTGTACTTCCTCATTGTTTCACGATTGCTTGGAAGGCTTCATGTCAGTGGTGTAAATCAGGGAGCACGTGCTTAGCACTGCTTAAGGATTTATTATTCAGACTGATTGAAAAGATTTAGTGTCAGTAAAATTGTCTTATAACTCATACCTTCAAAGGAGGGGCATGACTATTTTGCTTGTTATTGAGCTGGCCATGCATGGTACCTACCATCTTGATAAGTCATTTAGTTTGCTGAGGATTATGGTGGTATTTGGAGATTGGAGTTGCTGATCAATGTCACTTGCTAAACACTGCCGAGTAATTATTAACAAATGAAATATTGCATCTGGTGGCAGGCAGACAAATGACAAAAACGAGTGAGAGAGAGAGATATGACATCAGTATGGACACACAGAGAGAGAGAGAGAGATGACGTCAGTATAGACAGAAAAAGAGAGAGAGAGAGAGAGAGATGACGTCAGTATGGACACAGAGAGAGAGAGAGAGAGAGAGAGAGAGATATGACATCAGTATGGACACACAGAGAGAGAGAGAGAGAGATATATGACTGACATCAGTATGGACAGAGAGAGAGAGAGAGATGACGTCAGTATAGACAGAAAAAGAGAGAGAGAGAGAGATGACGTCAGTATGGACACAGAGAGAGAGAGAGAGAGATATGACATCAGTATGGACAGAAAAAGAGAGAGAGAGAGAATATTAGCTTCCTGTGTGATTCCGTTTTTCCTGTTGACTTATTTGAATCTCACCTAATATGAAAGCAATAAAGATAATTTTTTTTTAAAAAATTCTAAAGAAAGTTTTGTAGCATTAACAGTGTTCACAACATTTAGTGTTTGTTGTAACAACGACAATTCACAATATTCCACCAAATATGTGAGGGCGCACTTTTTGCTTTTGTTTAAGAAAGAAAAGTAGGAACTAAATAAACAAAAAAAAAACAACACAAAAAACACATTTACTAGTCATCTATGATATTCAGTTTTTTTCCCTTTATAAATCAGTAAGGAACAATTACGTTTCAGCTTGTATTTAATTTCTTTTATACTTTATTAAAACTATTAACATTTATGTAACGTGTAGATATCTCTACAGGTTACTCTTAAATGTGACAAAAACATATCTATAATGCATACATTTGTGCAGAGTTACCTTTCAGTGTAATAAAAAAGTATGACTGATAATGACGTATGGAGTACCATATGGCTCTTGTTTCTTAGCACAGAATTCCTGTGACATATTGACTTGACAAATAAATAGACACCAAAGTTTGAAAACAGTTTTTTTTTTTTTTTTAAATTATGCATAATATTGGAAACAAATATATAAGTGGGGGGCTTAACGTAGCCCCTTTTTTACAAGGAAGGCAGAAAAATACCCACACACTGTGTGTACAAGATCAGTACTCTCTCTCTCTCTTTCTCCCTCCCTCTCTCTTCCTCTCTCTCTCTCTCTCTCTCTCTCTCTTTCTCCACCCTCTCTCTTCCTCTCTCTCTCTCTCTCTCTCTCTCTCTCTCTTCTCTCGCTCTCTCTCTCCATCCATCTCTCCCTCTCTCTCTCTCTCTCTCTCTCTCTCCATCCATCTCTCTCTCTCTCTCTCTCTCCATCTCTCTCTCTCTCCATCTCTCTCTCTCTCTCTCTCTCTCCATCTCTCTCTCTCTCTCTCTCCTCTCTCTCTCTCTCTCTCTCTCTCTCTCTCTCCATCTCTCTCTCTCTCCTCTCTCTCTCTCTCGCTCTGTTTGCAGCTAGTTCCTGGCATGGATCTTGTATTAGGTAATCTCGGAAGGTTGGTTACATGGTTAAGAGGAACACTTTCAGAGGAGTGGGTTGGGGATAGCTCCACAAGTATGTTGATTGGCACAGACAGTCCAGGGGTACAGTTGTGATGCTGTCTTTCCATCTTTGTACTGCATGGTCAGTGTGAACTGAGGCATCATCTTTCATTAAAAGACTTTTTTTTTAAGTTTACTATTGACATAGACAGGAAAACTCCCTTTTAGAGAATGTTGGTGTATTAAAGAAGTTAACAAAATAAACTGTGTGTGTGTACAAAGGACTTTCGATTGAAACCCAGCCAGATAACATTATGGCAATGTTATTTCATGCTATTGGAAGCTTGTTCTATTTTGAGTGCAAATTAAAGCAATTCAAGAATTTGAAGCCCAAAATAAATGGCAGTCGGGTAGAAGATTGCATATCACCAAGATGTAGGTTAACAAAAGGTTTCATATTTGATTTAATTTTTTTTTTAAAATTAGGTAAATATTTGTAAAAATAATAGCTGTAATAAATAATTAAAAGAAACAACATTTTTAAATCTTATTTTATTCTTAAACTGTCAATAGTTTTTTTTTAATATCATTTAATCTAAATTAGTTAAGAAATTTGTTTTTTGCTATCTTTTTTAATACTATAAATTTGTGCTTTAAACCTATTAAAATTTCTTATAAGCTTTTCTTCTAATTTTCGTTTAGTTTTTTTTTCAATTGGAAAGATTAAACTAGGTTCCGCTTTGGTGACAGCTTGTTTCTTTCTTGGTTTATATTTGATTTTTGGCATGTTGCACACTATCGTACTCTGTTTCAGTTGCTCTAGCAATCTCATTGGACCCTTATTGAAGATTACTTTCCACTAGTAAATGGTGGAGGTCATGTGATTTTTAAACGTACTTGTTCCCATTAATATTAAAAAAATGGTTTATGTGCAATCTGTGCCAATTTGGAAGAAACATTCTTAGCCGAGAATGGGCAATGCTATGTGCTTCAAAATAACATAGGTGAATGGTCTAGAGTCACTTTTATACATTTATTAGTTTTCTTATTTTTCTCATCATGTACTTCATATTTCAAGTTAACTTTCTAATGGTTTGTTTGTTTTTGGGTTTTTTACAGAGTTGTGCAATGTTAAAGCAATATTCAACTAAGAATTGTTTAGCTGATGTTACAACATGACCATGGTGAAAAGTAAAGATGTTAAAAATAGCTTGTTACATATGGGAAATTTATAGGAAACAGAAATGAATAAGTGGCATTTATTGAAGATACTGACCAAAAAAAAGTCTTTAGGAAACAAAACAAAATCTCCAAGCCTCGTTGTGAGGTGCTGTGTGTGAATGCTTGACTTTCTTTGGTATCACATAACGTAGTTCTTATTAACTGCGCTGGATATGAATTTACCTGACTTGTGCATGGTGGTTACGGTTTCAAAGAGAGCATTAGATTGTTATTTCAACGATTGCGTAACGCTAGCAGCTCCAGACTGCTGCTTGTTGTGTGCGTGTGAGTAATGTGCTCGCTCTGTCCATGCAAAGAAACCGTTAATGTTTCTCCTAAAAGCCTTGCTTTCATGTATTCAGTCAACAGATTGTTAATGATAATTTAGGGGTTGGGAGAGTGGGGGTGGTGGAGCAAAAAAGGAAAGAAACATTAAAAAAAATAAAAAAAAAAAATCTCTCTTAGATTTGTGGATGGTGGGCTTCATTATTTGCATTTTCTTTTGGTTAATATTTTTCCCAGACTGAAGTTTTCATGAATTTGCTTAATCTTTTTAGCGCTTGTGTCTACTCTGTGCATTAATTACTGACATTATCCATAAATATTATTACTAATGATCTGGTGCATGCAAAGCTTTGAATCATTTCGAATTGATTCTAAAGAGTTTGTGATGAATTGTTTCTTTCTAATATCGTTTCTCTCACGCCAGTCTTTTCATTTCATGATTTTTACCTTTTATTTCTAAACAATAAACAAATGCTTAATCGGTTTTTCACTCGCAGACATGTTAGTATTTTGCTTTTATTAGCTTTAGTGTTGAAGGTGATTTAGAAGTCAAAGTTTCCGAGGAGGAGGAGGAAGATGATACTTTTTAGGATGTTGACGTATCAGTTTTTTTTTTTAATTACAACCTACAGCATTGGTAACTGTTAAGAATCTGTTAATGTACTCATGGTCAATACTTTGATTGCTTTCGTAAACCTCTGTCAGATCTCTCCTCAAACATCTGAAAATTAAATCTAACATTTATAATTTGTGCAGAGTCTGAATGCTTGAAACCTGGTAGCATTCTAGGTAATTCTATTCCGAAACTTGTATAATAATTCAGTAGGTTTTATTAGTTCCCATGCTGGCACAGATTATTCAAAATATGTACAAATTAAAGTATTTATGATGGAAAGTTTTTGTTTTCTTGTCTTTCTTTCATTTTTGGCTAATTAATCTTGGTGAGCATCTGAAATTAATTGTTCTTCAAATCGGTTGGTTTTGTTTGTTGTCAACAGAACCTGGATTTTTTTTAAAAAAACTAAATGATCTAATTCTCCATTAGAATAAATTTGAAGATGGTAAATGTTATGTAACCACAACATAAAGGTGGCATTTTGGAGTCTTCTGGTGGAGAATAGTTTTCTAAAAGTTGGCTCACAACCCTTGCACAACTTGCATTTCTGAGCTTATGTGGCTGCTTTAAATACTCTAGCTACAACTGTTTTCATCATGAGGTTTAGTTGTAGACTTCCAAGATGAAATATGTGTACGATTACGGTTACTACCAAAGGTGCTGCCATTACCTGTTCAGTTTGGAGCCTACCATTTTTTGGTTGGGGGTTTACAGCTGACCTCTTTCCCCTATGATCTGTCTCAGGATTGGATGACCAGTGTCAGAAGAGATTTTTGCTGGAATAGCTTACATATTTGTTAAGGGTAACTAGATCTCACTTGGTGACATGGTTGCAGTTCATAGAGCAGTGTTTGATTTAGAAAAATTAAAAGTAACTAAATCTAATTACTAATCATGCTGATAATGTTTGTTTTCATTCTTGTTTTTATGAAGATGAATGGACAGTCTCTTAAGACACATTTTAGTAACATGATGTAGGTGTAGAATTGATCATTGCTGCTTGTGGTGTCAAATCTCTTCAATATTAATATTCACATTTATTATTATTATTATTATTATTATTAAAACAAAAACAGCAACATCATTTTTTTTTTAATTTTAGGTTCTCTGTATTTTTTAAATCAGAAATTGATTATGAAGAGAAGCATATGGTAGTTGAATATCAGTGTTTTCTTCTCCGTTCCACAAAGAGTTCATGTTCAGGGTTAGGTCACTCTGTTAAAAGAAGCTGCCAGATTTTCAAAACATTGTACAGAAATTATTGTTAGTGTGGCAATCCAATTATCCTGACTGAAATGGTTGTTCATGAGGACTCCTTAGGGGTAAAATAAATTTGGTCACAGAAATTCCCCTTTATTCCCCCCACAACCAAACAGGGTCAGCTGACCACTGTAAAAAAACAAAAGAAAAAACTGGAGAGGATTTCCACAGATCAAGTGAGCGGACAATTAAAATTATTTTCTAGATGATATTCTATTTTTGCCAGCAATAAAACAAAACATTTATTTGATTGATCCCTCTTTTTTTCTTTGTCCTCCGTGGGCTCTCTTCTGGATCCATAGGGTCATCAGTTCACCAGTCTGCTGAGACAACAACGAAGATTATGTGGCATTGCTAACTCTTTTCCTCATAGATATGGAAGATAAATAGTTTGATCTAATGCTGTAAATGGGGTGGGGTGGTGGCAGGGTAGTACAGTAGTAAGAAATTTAATTGTAAAGAAACATCCAGAATGGTAACACAGATATAATAACACCTTTGGCAGCTCTCTCAAATTATTTAGTCTATCAGAATTGGCACTGTGTGCTCTACTGATAATCTTACCCTGAGGCTTAGCAATTCAAGAGTCATTATGGCATCAAGAAATTTTTAGTAATTTAAAGATGTCTATGATAAGGTGCTATTACAGATATATATGATTTAATCTTTTGGTTCAAAATGTAATTGATTTTTTCCACTGCTGAAATTATAACAGCATTTAATACCTGGTAGTAAGCATAGCTGATCATTTGTAAAATAACAACAATGAAAAGTACTGATAATTATCTTGTGACGGGGGGATTTGTTTAGAGCTAAGGAAAATTGCATTTCTTTAACATAAAAATGAATACGACTGAAGAATAATGTTTATCTGTCAGATAAATTGTGAATTGGTACATTTGTCATTGTTGTCATGGTTGTTGTCTTATGGACTCTTCCAATGAAATAATTATTAAGATATTTATGGAATTTTGGCAGCTTAATTAAGAAGTTTGTCACATTATACTTTTGGGTTTATACTTTGAAGTGATAAACTGTTGATGTTTTCAGTATAGTCCTGTTAAGAATGTTGGATGATGGTCCTGATGCTAACTGGAAATCTTGATTTCTCACAGACATTGAATTCAAACTCATACCACTGGCTACTGATCAAATACACTCTCTAGTGGATCATTGTTTGTGCCACCTTATGTTTTAAAATGCATTGCCTAGGTAAAAGAGGCTGAACAGTGTATCATATATTATATATATTCAAATTTTTTTTGAAACAATACAAAATTATCAGCAATATTGCCAATTAACTAATCATAAGATGTTTTGACCTAAGCTATAAAAAAATTAATTGTTTGAAAGCATGAAGAGCAAAAAGAAAGATCAATACCTACCTACTATAATCTTTATACAATCAGCTTCTGAAACAACTAGTTTTTTTATAGCCAATCGAAGAACTGAAAACATTTCCTGTAACTTTCCTTTACTTGAAATATAGTTTGTTCTAATGGTTTTCTGATTTTGTTCTGCCTACTTTTTCATGAAAAATTTGTTGATTTTGCCTATGATCTTATGTATCAGGGGTTTTTACTGAGTAAACTCTGCATCAGCCAATGTAGTTTGAAACACATTCAGGTGAAGAGTTAGTAAATTGATTGAAAACTTAGCCATGTTCTGAAAAAAAGAAAGAAAGATCCACATTGGATAGTATAATAAAAAAAGCTGCTGCTGCTGCTGGTGGTATATCAATTTGATCATGAAACATTTGCATGAATAATCTGCACATTTGGAATGTAACCAATGAAGAAATAAGAATTGCAAGCAAAACTGGAATTACAAGAAGGTTTTGAACAAATTATGCCAAGGGAAATGAGTAACTGCAATGCCCAAGTGAAACGTACTAATTTTGTTCATTAGAGGTAGATCAATATCTGTGAGCTTGAAAGCAGTAGCTGGTGGGTAAATTCAAGGAATGAAGCAGCTCAGTTGTTGGCATTAGTGTGGTGTGGTGTGGTGTGTGTGTGTGTGTGTGTGTGTGTGTGTGGTTCTCACTTCACAAATTATAAATTGTGAAATGTAATTATTACCTGTATAGGGTAGGGTGGGGAATTGTTGAGTATGAAATGGTTCAGAACTACAAATAAATGCATTGATGTACCCACCATGTGGAGCAGGGCAAACATGGATGATAAAATAATTGTTGTCACTCATCAAATTGTGGCAAACATTTTAAGAGAATGAATGATGCATTTGAAATATTGTTTTTTCATGCTACCGTTGGGCTTGGACTTCCTTATAAGAGCAATTCCTTCTCATAATTTTCATTAATTTATTGAGTTTTTTTTTAGAAGTATTCATTGTTGATCAGTATTCAGACATATTCTTCACTTATTTTATTTATATTGTTTAAGGAAGAAAAGACCGACTTTTCTGCCAGTAACTAGGTTGACTTGAAAAATATTTTAGGGCATAGGTTTTTGTGTATGACAACTTCTCCCAGTTTGACTTGAGAATTTTCATCTTTTCCTTTATTAATCTTCAAAATCAAATTGTGGACCTTATTTATTTGCTTATTTAAGTTAATTAGTAGAAAAAAATGTTATTTAATCTGGTAAATTAAGGCTAGATATTGTTCAGATTTATTGATTAATCTCAATTTAATAAAAGTAACATAAATTAGAATTTTTGGAAAAAATTTTTACATCTGTTATTATCAGCTGTTTTTGTTTGTCTGTATTGTCTGAGCTAGTAGTTTAGGTCACCAAATTTAATACTTGCTGTTAACATAGGTATCATCACAACAGATTTTTTATATTTTTTCTGCCAGTGGCATGTAAGTCCAAAAATAGAACAGTAATTATGGTTAAAAAATTAATCAGCCATACTATTATTAATTAAGCCCTTTCTTTTACCTCCCCTTCCATAAAAAATGTTGGTAAGGGAGGGAACTCTCTTGCAAAGGATGGAAACATGATGAATAATGTTCTAGCTAGGTGTGTTATTGTCGTCGTAAGTTTCTTTACAGTTCTATCTATGCACTCATTTACTAGTTCTTGGTGTATTAGTAAAAGTGTTTATGTACCCACCCCGAAAGATTATGTGCCATTGTCTAATGATAATTTAGAGGAGAATAATCTTGCATGCATGGTTGCGGATGAAAGTGGAAGAAAACAGCAAAGGTAAAAGCTCCAAAATTTTTAGAAGAGAGAAGCGATACAAAATAAAGCAAGAAACTGTGTTGGAGGTAACCATGTTGACATTAGCAAATGCTGAATCTGCTTGTCTTGCACTTTGTGCTTACCAAATGCAAACTTGGAAATGTTTTTTTTTTAAAACCGCAAACATAATGAGTGGATGTAATTTGTTAAATTGGAAGCTTGGGAAACAATTTGTAATGCTTTTGACAGTAGATAACAAAGTGTTGCTTGTAATTTCATAGTTTTGGTGTGGGAAGTAATCTTGCTGTGTATACATGATTATTGGTTTTTAAAATATTACCCGTTTATGGAAATTAAAGGGCCGGGCACCCTTCCCCCAAAATAATGGTTAATTATTGAAGCCATTGTTTAAATTCTTTCACAGATATTTTTTGAAAGGTAGCCATTTGTTTTTAATTAAGAACCTGTCCTGGCATGGTCATCTCATGGTTTCACATAGCATCCATTCTGATAGGTTTTTTTGCTAGCAAGGCAAAGGATCAGTGAATTAATCTTGTGTTTATGTACACTTAGATGGCTTTATCAACATCCTTATCTGTCATATGTGCACTGTGTCAGCAAAGGTTTTTACCATATGTGTTGTGGAGTTAATCTGCTGTTTGTCTACATCAGAACTGGCCTTTTGCCAAGGGACAAAGAGCCGTCTCACTTTCTTACATTTCTGATACTGGTATTGTGTGTTTTTAAACCTCTTGTGAAGATGGGTGTGCAGATATTCTCTAGTCTTTGGCATGGTATCTTGTTGTTATGGTCATTTAGCTATACTCTACAGAGCTGTATATCAAGGTTAATTTAGCAATTACCATTTTGCTGTTTATTCAAATGCTGAACCACAAATGAAAGTTATATAAATATTTGCACCCTAACATCTTTTAGGAACAGAGGGCACATGTAATGCATAATTGTAAAAGCTTAAATAATCCTGGATCTTTAGTATGGCATTGCTTTTACCATATTTAATCTTTTGGTTCATGCTGATTTATGATTGGTTTGCTAGCCAGCAAAGAGTAATTAAATATGGAAATCATTAGTGTAAATATGCTTATTTATACTAGCATTTGCATGCATTTCTCTTGAAATGTGACATTGTGAACATATCAGCTAACAAATTATCAAATTTAGTCTGCCGCTTATTAATAGATGAGTAATTTATTTTGAGCATTGGACAGTAACAAATTATTTAGGTTAACTGTTGTTACCATTACTAGGGTTACATATAAATTGCCTACTTTCATCATGGCTTGAAATTAGATTAAAATTAGTAACAGAATTGTAAAAGGATTAAAGAACTTTTTGGCTGAGATGGTTAATTATGAGAGTTTAAATTACCTTTTAAATTGAGTTTATTACTAGTATTTCTTGTCTGTGGGACTTTTAATAAGCCATGACAGCTTCCATAAATTGTTTAAAATAAATTTGAAAATAGTAGAGACTCCAAAGATGTACAGAATTTAGTTTTAAAATACTTTGTATTTTGGAAAAAATGTGCTCTCCATTGAGCATTAGTCATTTTGAATTCTTCGATATTTTAGAATACTATTTAGTACAGTATGATTTACCCCAGACACACAGAGTCTCATCCGATTTTAGCTTTCTATCCATTAAAGGCATCTTTTTATAGCATATAATTAGATATTTTTTTTCTTTCTCTCTTTTTAAGTATTAAGTTGTATGTTTTCATCAGAAACTTTTGGGGTTTATCCCAGGATACATGCATTAAGGGGGGGGAATCTTTTTGGTGGTTCTAATCATTGTCTTAAAGTAATATATCTCTGCATATTACCATTGGATGCTGTTCATTCTGATTTTGACTTATCACCAGTTTCTCCTTTTGCTTTTATTTCTAATGAAATGAAATTTGAACAGCTGTGCAGATAGATACTGTGAGTTGAATTCACAACTCCTTAGTCCTCAGTCATTTTCACCAGGCGGTATTTAACAGAACATTTTAATTCTGAAAATTACAAAGACAATAATTAGATGACTGGTGATGTTGTTAATGTAATAATTAACATGTGTATCAGTTTGAAACTTGCTTCAGGCATAATTTTAATTGTAATTATCTCTCCCCCCTTTCCCTTAACGATCATAAGGGCTACTTTTGGAAACTTAATCTTCTGTTTATTTCTTGCTGGCAATGGTTCTAATGAGCAGTTGAGATTGGGAACCACAAAAGGAAGCCGCCTCAATCATACACAAAGAAAATACTGTCTTCTTACAAAATAAACAAACAAGATTGTATGTGAAATAAAGAAATATAGATCTTGATTCGTGCTGCCTTTCCAGGAAACTGTACATGGATTTGTAAACCTGGATAAATTATTCAGCAGTCACACTCATAGTGACCATGCATATTAGGAATTTTGCGAATGTCTAAGTTATTAATGTTCAAGTAAGCTGCTAATGTTTTCTTTAACTGTTATGTTATCAAATTGAGAAAATTTCTGGAGGCAGTAAAACTTAAGTAATAATGACGTTACCTTGATGTTTAACTCTTTTCCCTGCCAAGATATTTTAGTTTATTCCCCTAAAGTGCCCAATTTACCAACATTTTTAGACTTTTTATGAGCAGAAATAGACAATCTTTATTGAGACAAACAAAACAGTTTTTGTTCATCTTTGATCTTGCATTTTACAATATTTCAGTTATACTTTTTCACAGGATGGTTACTGTCAAGGGATACTGCAGCACTTACAGAACACTCGAGTATCATGGTGAAATCCTCATCTTTTGTATACCCTGCAGTATCTTCCAGGGTTATTTCTTCTTAACAGTTAGAGGATATTTTTTCCTGACATGTATTTTGAATCTGCCAATCAGCAGGATTCTTGACTGGGGCCCTCCAGTGGGGTTGAGAGGCGGGATTTTCATCATCAAGGCCCAAATTGGAGTCTGTGTTCAAATCAACATAAACCCTTGAACACAGTTATTTTACCAATTTCAGTTGAAATTCATACAGAGTGAGATTTGGTTCATTATTGTCATTGTACATGATGTGTGCATTGTGTATGGACATTTTACAGTTTTTCTGACTACAGAATAGTATGAAATCATTTGATCTATCCTATTAATAACTGCCATGAACTGATTGTATTTCATTATACATATTGGTTTATTGACCTCATTGAAGCCACCACCTCTCTTCCTAATTCTAACTCTTCCCATCTTATCATTCTATTTACTATTGATGGACCTCACATTCCTATTGTCCTGCCATGCTATCACCATCACCTTCCCATTTTCATGGGGAATTCTCTCCTCTAAGCAGGGATTTCTCCCAGTATTCCTTATCTCATGGTTTTTCATGATTCTTTTGCAGTGTTCCACATGTATATGTATTAGCATCAAGGGGTGCCTTACTAAGCCTGAATGAATTATAAAAGTTGTCCATATATAGAGAATAATATTTCCCAATAAACCTGTCAAGAAGATGGAAAACAAACAATCTCTTGGAGTATCTATGCCACCCTATCATGTATAAGAATATTCCAACAGTATGAATTCTCAGTATGTATCCTTTGATTCCATATTTTATTGGTTTTTGAGAATTATAACATCTGAAGGCTAGTCTACCTTTCCATTTCAGCAGCATCTCATCTATGGGAATGTGAGGATGAGGGGTATAATTATCCTTGAATTTTTTCACTAGGCTGTCATAGGCATTACATGGTCCATCCTGTATATCTTGGCAGTTGTCTGGCCATGCAATGTTGTTATTGAAGTGTAAAAAAATTCATGATAATCTGGAATCTGTTCCTGCTTATATTATGTCCAAAGTAGGGTCATTTGACCAGGATTGGGCAACTTTTAATTCCTTATAAGGCCTGTCAGTGACATCAGTCCAAAACAAGTTTTCATCTGGTACTGTTGGATTCTTCTTCCACTTAGATCCTGAATGATGAGTGAGTGGTCTAGGAAGATTAGCAAAATATTGCTTAGCATACGAGGTCTGTCGGAAAAGTATCCGACTTTATTTTTTCCCGTGGGAAGTAACAACGTTATGGAGGCAAAAGTGTGCATAGTGGAGCCGCATGTGTTCATTTGCATGCGTGTTTTTTGGCAGGCTTGCTGGAGCGTCAGTCGCTGTCAGGCAGCCAGCATGTGAGGTGCTGTACTACTTACTCATCGCATTTTCATTTTACCCGTGATGACGGAACGTGTGGAGCAACGATCTTGCATCAAGTTTCGCCAGAAGCTTGGAGATACACGAGCGGAAACAATTCGCAAAATTCAACAGGCTTTTGGTGACAATGCCATGGGTGTTACCCAAATAAAAGAATGGTACAACAGGTTCAAAGATGGCTGGACATCGGTGGAGAGTGACCAGCATTCCGGGAAGCTGTCAACAAGCCGGAATGCAGTTGTTATAGAGAAAGTGTGGACCTTGATAATGGAGGATTGTCGTCTGATGGTGTGGGAAATTGGTGATGAGGTTGGGATCAGGAAAGATTCTGCACATGCAATTTTAAAGGAGGATTTGGGCTCGCGCAGAGTGGCAGCAAAATTTGTGCCCAAGCTGCTTTCTCAGGAACAACAACAACTTCGTCTTGAGGTTGTGCAGGACCTGCTGGATACTGCCAACAGGGATCCTGAGTTCCAGAGTACCGTGATAATTGGAGATGAGACATTGGTGTATGGGTACGACCTGGAAACCAAAGCTCAGTCATCACAGTGGAAGCACCCAACGTCATGTCCGGAGCAAAATCAAGGTGATGCTGACTGTTTTCTTCGACTACCGAGGAGTTGTGCATCACGAATACGGACCAGAAGGACAAACAGTTACAAAGGAGTACTATCAGGAAGTCCTCCAACATCTCTGTGATGCAGTTGGTGCAAGAGACCAGATCTCTGGGCCTCACAAAACTGGCAGCTGCATTATGACAATGCCCCGGCTCATTCGTCACAGCTGATCCAAGGTTTCTTGGGAAAGAAGGGCATTTTGCTCATTTGTCAGGCTCCCTACTCTCCAGACATGGCTCCTTCTGACCTCTGGTTGTTCCCAAAAATGAAGATACCACTGAAAGGCTCCCGCTTTGAGAGCCAAGAGGACATCATGCAGAATGCGATGGCGGAGCTGAGAGCCATTCCGGAAGAAGCATTCCAGACATGCTTCGAACAGTGGAAGGATCGCTGGGCTAAGTGTGTGGAGGCACAAGGCGCCTACTTTGAAGGGGATTAGCAACTGAACCCCACCAAGTATGTAATTTTTTTTCCCCAGCCTAAGGTCGGATACTTTTTCGACAGACCTCGTAGAGGTTAGTTTAAGTAATTATGTGTTTGAATAGATCATTAGTTTAAAAATAAC
This sequence comes from Nautilus pompilius, assembly GCA_018389105.1. Classification (NCBI taxonomy): domain Eukaryota; kingdom Metazoa; phylum Mollusca; class Cephalopoda; order Nautilida; family Nautilidae; genus Nautilus; species Nautilus pompilius. The sequence goes on along the minus strand of JACATO010000648.1, from coordinate 1,896,268 downwards.
TGAAAATGTCTCAACACATTTTCACCAACATTCTAAACATTAACCCTTAGACCAGTGTTTACTGGTGTGCAAGGGGTAATATTTGAGAGTCAGCCAGTAGTACCCCAGTTCTAACTATTTTGGATTGGATTAGCATCTTCGCCACCACCTCATCATGGTTGTCTGGCATTGTGCCCAATGACTTATGGCTATTGTCACTACTACTGCTGTCACTGTGACTGACACTGTCACTCGAATCAACATCACTATGATAATCACTTTGATCAGACTCATCATCACTATTACTATTCAAACTATTATTTCCATCATGGGGATCAACGTCTATATCTCGCTGTCTGAATCAGTGATAATTTTGACAACTTGCTTCACAGAAAATTGATCTCTTCTCCTGATAGGCATCGCCATTTTTGAAACTGGGAATTGTCATTTCCATTAATAGATTCACTCCTCCATTGACAGATAACTTGGAATTCCCCAGTGCTTTAACTAAAGGTATCCAGTACTACTGAACTGCCATCTATCAAGTGTCACAAAAAGTATGTTGGATTGGTGATCACCAAATTTGGTGGGGAAAGGGTTAATGAGATCTGTTCACGCATTTCTTTATACTCCAGTCTGTTCTGCTCTACTACCTATAATTATTTCCTTGAAAATAGCCGAATCACTTATTGTCATTGAAAATTGTTTTTATTTTTTTTTTTTTATTACAGTTGAATCCTGATAAAACAATATTGTTGGGACCAGGAAAGTAATTTATTGTTAACATAATTTTGTGTTAACCATGGTTTATGTGCTACCACACCTGACCATCATATTCAAGGAAGAATAAGTATTGTAGAGCCAAACAAAATTTCTTTCACAGGAAAAAAAAAATTACTCATTATAGTTTCAATATTGTGGACCAATGCAATCAGAATCTGATAATATTAATCCTTACCTATTCTTTCTTAAAAACCCCAAAATAGATTTTTTTCTTTGCTTTTTTTTGAGCCCACATTTATCTACAATGTTTTCAACAGTGATGATATTTTCAGTGAAGCAGTTTTCACCAGGCTATGCTGCCAGAATCTGCTGCACTTGCTGCTTTTCTTGGCGGCATATGGCAAAGAGTGAAAACAGTTGGTGTTGGTCTCCATTGTCACTGCACATTATGTACAAGCACATCTAATCTGAAACTATGGATAAGGTATTTCAATATTACCAGCTATTAATACTGGCTCTTTAAATTCTTTGTTATTCCTTGATCAATGTTGAAGTATTCTGGTGGTGCTTGGTGGCAGAATATAATTTCAGCTACCTCCAAGTGTGGCTAGAAGTTTTTCCAGGTGAAGGCAATACCTTTGAAATTTTCGGAATGCTAGGTATATGAAATATGTATCACTAAACTTCTTTAAACAACTTTTGGACATTTAGGTTTTTGTCTCTTAGGCTTAGGCAGCATAATAATGATGTTAAAAACAATTGTGCAGTTTAAAAATGAAAACAATTTTAGTCTGTCTTTTCCACAAAGTGCAGTGCTTCAATAGCTTGCTGATGACATCAGCTTGATGGATTGCTATTCAAACGTAAGCTGATTTAGCCCAGTGGCCTGCATGCAGGTAACTAGCAGCACATGTTTAGCATTCCCTGCTAATCTAATCACTTGCTCAGAAAAACTGCTCCAAGTATTCCAAACACACTCATAGCACAGTATTTAGTAGTATACTTAATTTTATGGTCAAGTGGTGGTATTTATTGTAATTTGTTACTCATTCAATTCATATTTGCATTCTAAGTTTGTAAATGATATACTAATAATATTTAATTGCTCATTATTGCTGCAGCGTTGACCAAATATTTTACTTTTTCGTGTTAACCAAGTCTATAAAGTAAAAGAAAATCATCAGAGGTGGAGCCACTGGCCCCACTCTCCTATTCCACCTACAGCTATGCTAATGTCTCCAAACAAGGAATGTTAGGGTGGGCTGATCAGTTATCCAAAATGAGTGTAATCCACTTCTCTTCTGTCTTCTTTGCTGCAAGTTTACAAGCTTGTGTACTTGATTGATAATGTTGTTGTTTCTTTAAAACATGGATTTTGCATTTTTTTTATTAAACTAACAGGGACAGTTCATTAACTGATTTTATATTTATATTTAATAATTAAGTTTAGTACGAAATTTAAACATATTTTTTTCTCTGTACAGATATCAACTATATAGTCGACTCAAGGTACTACAGAGCTGTCTTAACCAGTAACACCTCATTCTAACAGAACCTGTTTCCTTTTAAAGCCAATAAATTTAAGTTAATCCTTTTACTTTAGTGAGTTATAAAATAATTTAGTAGTGAGCATTTCTTAAGAGTAAAGAAAAAAAATGCATTTCCTAATTAAAAATGAGTGAGTTTCAGTAATTAAAATGACCATATAACAGTTGCCATCATAAAACACAATCCAAGGAATACCAAAACTACAACACATTAACAAGAACTATCCAAGAGTAGTTTGTCCAAAATATGAATTGTTGTGTGAGAACTATCCATTAAATAGTTGTTTCTTTGCCTTAAAGGGCCAATTATCTTTCTTTTATTAATGCAAGTATCCAGGAGGAATCAGTGAGTGTATGATTTGAGTGAGTTTGGTAAAGTAAGATTCTACCTTACAAAGGAGTTTATTTGGTAATAATTGAGAAAACATTCCCACAATGCATTACTAAGAAAGCTCAGTTCCAATATACCTCAAATAAAATATTTCCTCCACAAAATTAATCACATTTTAAAATGGGAATTATGGATATTTCAAAAGGTGAAAAGTGAAAATAGTGTCCACGTTTACTGTTGTTTAGCTTTCATGTTGCATTTTGGGAATGTTTTCTCAATTATTTCCAGGTGAAAGAAAACTTCTTAAAAATTTTATGCATTTTCACTTTAATTATCTCCAAAGTTTGATAATAACTAAAACGTTTGTCTCAGATTGTTCCTTGTGGTGTAAAGTGATTGCCTTTGGACATCTTAAAAAAAGAGATGGAATGCAGGGAGGGGGAAGGTTTGATGTTTGCCCTGGCTATCACTTAAGTCATATGACCTTGCTGGTGAATATCCTTGCCACTGTTCAGAACACATGGCTGCAGGGATAGAAGCTGAAGTATCCAGAATTACTGTAGGAAAAATTCTGCTGGCTTGTTGCCAAGCTGGTTTAGATCATTCAGGATTTGAGCTGGTCATCAGCAGCAGAAATGTGGTAAATGGCAACATGAACAGACTGGTGGTTTACATATTATAACAAAGACAAAGACTTGAGATGTAAAAGCAGTTTACCAACCCCAAAACCTGGTTTTAAATTCACGTTCAATACCGTTATAGCATTAATCAGTTATTTGTAACATTAGTTTTTTTGGTTTTTTGACAAAATTTTAAAAGACAGAAAAAAAAATCATATGTATTTATTCTGTTGCAGTATAGGTGAGGATGGAATCTTTTTTTCCAAAATATCAGAAGCTGCTAATGAAGTAACGCAGAGGTTGTGTGATATAACTTGAAGAAATTAAGTGTTTGTCTGATGGAAGAACACCAAGAAATGGTCAGGGTGCCCAGAGACATCGATACAACCATAGTTCGTTTGTTTGCAGGGCTCCTCAAACATCACTGACAAGCTACAGATGTTTGAGCTATGGATAACTGTCTTATATACATTGCTACTGTGTGGACAGTCAGCCCTTGGCCAGGATAACAAGAAAATTCCTAAAAAAAAAACATGATTTTCTCTCTCTTTGCCACCAATTACTTTAAAGAAGTTTTTAGTAATTAATCATTAAGTTTTATTTCAATTTCTCTGGTCTTTTCTTTATGCTTTAATAAATGGAGGGCCTTGCTGTTAAAGTGGTCTTCACTTAAATCCAACTTGTTCTAGGTCACTGCTTTAGATTATCCCTAAGACAGCACAGCTATAACACCCTTTAACATTATTATTCATCTTCTTGACCTTTGCTTTTGCTAAAAATATCAATAATTTGAATAAAAGAAAACTTAGAAATTTTAAGATATTACAGTTTTATGCCTCTGTTCTTAGCCAATTTATAATTATATTCCTTGTTCCTGCCTCCAGTACTTCTAATCATCTCTTGTTGTAATAAGGAAACAATGCCAAAACCATGCTTTTCTTATGGCTAGGGGCCCACTTGAGACCCCTCCCCCAATGTCCTGAAAATGTTTTCAGATACCCTTAATGCTCTATGTTTGTGCATGCTGGATTCCGATAATATCATAAAATATTCTATATTTTTTTTACTAAGAGATAATAAAATCATGTAAAAAGCAAGCAGTCTTAAGGCTATGGGTCACTGAGATATCCACTGATATTTAATTTTTGTAAACTGCTTCACATTATCATTATTAATATATATTATCATAACTGATTTTCATCATTTAGTTGTACTTTGTTACTAAAAATACATTCATGTATATTATGTCATATTGGTGATTCAGCTCATTTACAATTGCATCCTAGTATCTTTAATTGTTTACAAACAACACCAAAGCAAGTTTCTTGTAGCTATCTATTGGTGTTCTGACAATAATTACGTCAGTGTTCCTGATAATGGCTTGCTGTATTTATATATATAGACTCCATTGCAAAAAAAAATATTTTACTTGTTAGTTGCTCAGTGATATGAATAGAAATTTGTTCATTTTTCTTATTTTTTTTAGTTTTAGAATTCTTCAGTTTGGGGGGGGGAGAAATCTAAAGAGAACAGTGTAGAGAATTGAATGATTGTCTGATCTATATTTGTCAAGAGTAGTAAATATGGTTGGTAAAAGAATACAAATAATATAAAGGAGGCAAAACATTCAGGGATGCTCATCAAGAGAGATGGTCATCTGTATGTATTATCTGTGAAATTCCAGCACCGGCTGTAACCCTGGCACAGAAAGAGTATTTTTAATAGAAATATTCTGTTTTAAGGTGTAAGGTGGAGAGAAAACAAAAAATTTTTATTTTTGCTTTTAATAAAAGACTAGTAAACCTAAAGGTTTTCTGATCTTTGTAGCATTGCCATCTCTTTTTTTTAACTAGTATTTTACCTGATAATGGTGTTGCTTTCTTAAAAAATTTTGATTTATTTATATTTAATGCAGAGTTTTGTTTTTGTGGTAATATGATTTCACTGAAGGGAAAAAATCTTTTCACAACCATTAAGCACCTGACGCGTTCGTTCAAAGTTAAATGATAGAAACAGTTATTCCAATTTGCTGCAGTTTAAAATACATATCCGTACAGCCTTTTGATACATTTATTTATTGTTTCGTGTTGTTGAGGGGGAATTTTTTTTGACACTTTATTTTGTAAATTTCTTTCAAAAATGATTTAGGAATAAAAACAACATCATTAAGATTTTGTTTTTTTGGTGGGGGGGGGTTCTCTAGAAAGGATGGTTGGTTGTTATTTGATCTGAACTCATTCGCAGAGTTTAACAGGTGATTTAAATCAATATTATGGAGAAAGTTCTTTTTGATATTAAGAAAGCATTTGAAAGTTGATTCACCAAAATTCAACTTTGAAGGAAGTGATGATGCAAAGATAAAAAGATGGACAAGAAGACAAAGCATGTTTTCCAACTTGACTAAGCAGATTAGTTGTATTCTCTCAAATTATCTGGTCAAGAAGCATTAACAGCTGTATTCTGCCATGTGTCTCTTATGCCAGAAATTGTTTACACGTTTGGACATAAATCTAATACTTTAATTCTGTCTTACATCAATAGCTCTTTACCCCTTGCACTTCCAGCTTTATGATAAATAGGCTTTGCAATTAACCACAACAGAAAAAAAAAAGAGAGAGAGAGAGAGAAAGTAAAAGAATGTAGTTAATTAATTTTTAAAAAAAGTATTTATGGTATTTAAAATTGTGAAAGAATCAGATTGTGGTGGGCAGAAGATGAAACAGAGTAAATATCTGATATCTAAGAGGTGGGGGGGGGGGAGAGAGCTAACAAACTAAAATCCAGCCTTGCCTGGTTCTGTATTTAGTAGGTAATGTTTAAAAATGGTTTCATTTGTAGGAACAGCTAGAAGAGCTTATTGAACAGTTCTATTGAGGCATTATACATTGGAGTAATCAATTATTTACCAGAGGATTCCCTGGACATGCTGGACGTCAGAGCTTTTCCAGATAATTGGACAGGGGTAAGGGTCAAGCTGTGAGTGGAAATCATATTTCGTATTCAATTTGTGGTGCGGCCAGGGATTGGGTGCCTGGAGAAAAGGGAATTGTTATTTGACAGGAATATGTTTCTTTTGGGAAAACAGAGCTGCTGAATTGGTCCAAGGTTTTTCCTGTTCCAGCATTGGTCATTGTATATTATTATTTTTGTAATTACATTTTATTATACCATGTAAGATAGAAAATGAATGGTGGGTATATATTGATCTTATCCTTATCTACCATGAATGGTTGCTATTGATGGGAGAAGAGATTCTTATGTGTGAATTAAAGGATGTGTTCTGTTTTACTTTGGTAATTTAGTTTTCTGAACGTAGAAAGGTTTTTTTTTTGGGGGAGGAGAAAGGGTACAAAAGCTGAGTTTTCTCATCTGAATCTAATTCTGCAAATTTTTTTGTAGTTTTTTTTCTTTCTTTCCAGTCTCGTGATCAGTGCGTTTAGAGGAATTTCTAAAATAAACAAAATAAAAGGAAAAACAATTATTTGAACCTAGCATGGAGTTCAATCTTCATGGAGAAACTTGGCTACGTAGAGGAAGAAGAAATTCCAAGAATCAATACATAACTAAAAGAACTTTTGCTTAAGCAAGTGCCTCTATCAGTTTATTTCATATCATAAATCCTACACAAGATCAGAACTCGTATACAATATAATCAGTCAACCAAACCAAGCTTTCTGAGCAGAGATATTGCGGAATGACGCCTGCTTTTTTGGTTACTAATATGCTAATCTATTTTGTTTTAAGTTGATTTTCTTTCTACTAAACGCTTTGTCTGCATAACTGGTATTTAAATACGCACTGGGTAAGATAGTTGTGTTGCTTTCCTTTGGTTGAAATTTTAAACTCTTACACAATAAACACATTTGTGTATCAGTTTTATCAAGGATTTGCCACCTGCAGTCATTAACTGTGAATTCTTGAACAGTGCAGATTTCACATAGGAAGGAGAAAGAAAATTCCATAGTAACATTCTTCAACCCTTACTCGCAACAGAATACATTGGCTGCATTAAAAGATAAACCAAAAAAAAAAAACCACTTTTCTTTATTGCATTTTCAGGTGAAACCCATCTCCTCTTATGCTGTCATTTGGTTTTTGATTAAATTTCATCTAGAAACCCTTAAATAATTGAGTTGCTACACTGATCATGTTCAGTCAGTAACATCTTACTAGAATCACCTGGGTGGTATAGGAACGCAATAAGAACAGTACATTTAAAAAAAAAAGATGTGAAGAGCATATATTAGGATATCCAAGTGATGTCTTTTCTACATGCTGTTTTAAAAGAGGGACCATTTTTCAAAGTATGGTGCAATTATGTTAAGTTCGGGTATTATCGACTTCATTAGCAGTTTTTTCCTCTCCCCTGGCAGCAGAGCAGAGACAGCTGAAAGATGAGGTAAAGGACAAATGGAGGATGTCCTTGTGGTAGGAGAATTGCACTACACTCATACAAACTAATGCTACAATTCCAGTTGGCAGTGTGATTATTCGTAATGTGTTCTTTTGTGGATTCATGAATAACTGGAACAAAAAGTAATTCCTTTTTTTTATTTATGTTTAAATCACGAAGTATTGTAAATACTATGTAAGAACATTCTGATAGAATAGAAAATGTATTTATTTCCCTTTTAGAAGAAAAAAAAATCTAAATTAGGTACTTTGTGGAGCATTTGTGGCGGGTGGGGTACTGGTAAGCCGCTATGCAGAAAAGCAAGTTTATTCATATGATTAAAAAAATGGTTGATGAGATATTAAATATTTCAAAATTCTATGTCGGTTCCAGTGAAAATACATTTTCATTGTTGAACAAATTTGCCAATATTAAAGATTTAACTTTGGAAGAAAAAGAAAAAGAAAAACAACACAGAGGCAGACAGAGAGAGATTACTTCTATATCTTTATTTGTGTAACTCCCTAATTTCTCTATCAATGGGAAAGATAAGATGACTTCATATTTCGAAGCACTGCTCACTATCGAAGATTTTAAGGAGTTCTGTATATTTTGGTTGGGAAGCGTTAAGCAATGGTTTTGGAATACTAGACATCTTTTATTGGCAATTACCTTCTGTTTTTCCTCTCATTATCAGGTAAGAATGGTGACATATTACTTAAAAAAAAAAAAAAAAGAACTAATTTGAACATTTCTCACCACCATAGTTGTAGAACCAGCTAGAGAATCTACAATTTGTCAATTCTTCCCCTGCCACCACCATTTAGATTTAATCTTCGTGGAATGAAGTTAATTCGCAGTGGATATTTTTTTGGAAAATTCTATTGAAGATTAACATCACTTAATTAAAAAAAAACAAAACAGCTCTTCTCAGGACTAAACACCCATTTGATGATAGCAGCAAAGAAATTCTGTAATGCAGGTGTATTAGCCATTCCTTAATTGGTGGATGGGAAATGTCTGAACTAGATATCTAGTTTCTATCATTTACGAATCACACCAGACTCGTTTAAGTTAACATCTACATTTCTCACCATTGGTATGCCATTAAGAGTAAAAGGTATATCATACACTACAATCTCTGTGTTGTCAATGTGTGCAGGAAAAAAAATCAAAAGTTAAGCAGCCAAATTAACTTCATGCAGTAGCAAAAACATCACAACTCAGTGAACCACATTCACATGCAGCAGTCAGTTGTTCGGCTGAAATATGCATGTGGGTGTCTCTGTCTGTGTCAGTCTGTGTATACATGTATTTTGTGCTAAGAAACTAAAGGCTGGATGGCTCTGCCTCTTTGTTAATAATTCAAACTGTAATTAGGTGCTGTATTATTTGCTTGGTTAGACATTTTTACTTGGCATTCAACATCACTTTTACTCTTCTTGATATTGTAAAGTCACATGAAAGCTGCTTAAAGGTATTCTTTTAGCTGTTTTTTTAAAAAAAAATAAAAATACAGTCTGTTAAATACATAAAGGTAAACAAATGGGTACGGATGACATCATCACGTTAACTCTTTTAGCCAACGTTTTATTATACATCCTTCGTTTTTGTTTTTCTAATTTCTTTACTTTTTTTGAAAATAGAATAAAACTCTTGGATAAAATGGATTTAAAATAAATTAAAATATCTGAAAAAATAAATTTACAGTGAATAAATTGTATTAATGTATTGTGCCGTGACCGTTGGTGGGATGCCTCATCGTTACTCGCTGGGAGACCATGTCCTTCCGAGATGGCAATGGATGACTTAAGTGGTTGCCAACATGGTGGATGAACCTATGAAAAGTCCCTGGGGCTCCATTTTCAAATCTGGGAGGAAACCAAAACAAATAAGTAGATGCTTATTTATAGTTTTGTATCCATTCCTGCTATCCAAATCTCATCACCTGTTTGTAATTTTTAAGAAAAGAAAAGAAAAAGAAAATGCCGATATCATAGATTGCCATTAACTGTTAAACTCCTAATACTTTTCAGATATCTGTCGCTGGCTGAGCCCAGTGCTTTTCTGTCAAGGAAACTGCAAACATCTTGTGTTTGACACTTGTATGTAGTATGCCTATGACCTTTGCAGCTAAAATGAGCTTATAAATATTGATTTTTTCATAATGTTAATATGAAAATAAAATATTTTTTATTATTATTTTGTGTAGTAATTTTTGTGGTGAAATTATCATCATAAATAGAGAAACAATATACATAAAAACTGAGTTCAGTCATTCTTTTTTGCTTCGTTCTCTCTCATATATATATATTATGGATTATTTTTTTTTTGTTTTTAACAGTATATTGCTGAGATATCAATTTGTTAAATAGTGAAAGAGTTAATATCAGAATTTTAGCTGCATAATCATGAAGGACTTCAAAATGTTTGTTTACCATAAGAAGATACCCAGTGGAGCATACTTTGTTGGGTTTGGTCTTCTATATCATGTCGTCTCTTCAAATATGTGTTATAATATATTCATTTGTCACTATTGTAAGAGAATGAAAACAAAATATAGCCAGTGCGTTTATTTATTGGTAAAAACTGTTTATAGATAATTTGACGTTTTTCATACAAATGAATATTGTGCTAAATTCGCTTTGTTTATAGATTAGAAAAAAAAATTCAACAATCTCTGTCTGCTTTCTAAATGAGTGCAGTGTGTTTTGTATGCTAAAAGCAATTAAAAACAACTAAGATGGGGTTATGTCATGTGGCTAACACCAGCCCCTCCCTGTTTTCCTTTACTTGGTTTAGGAAACTGAAACCAGGGATTTTCTCTGGTGAATGACTTATGTGCTGATGCTGACATGCAGGTTCAAAGAATACTAGATTATAGATGTTTTAGGAGATTTTATTTGAAAATCTTCAAAAGTTTTTGTGCAATAAGTTTGTTAGCTTCTCATTTGATCCCAGGTTCTGTCAGATAAAGGCGTAGCGAAGTAAGTATACTCTATTAGCAGAAGAAACTGCTGTAACTCAGTGCAGTTAAAATTCTTATTTTAAAAAAAAAAAAGAAAAGAGAAAGTAAATAATATACAGTTTTTCATATTGATTTTGAATCTCTCCATGTTTAGTCCCACAGTTAGATGTAATTGTTTGTGTCATTAATTGTGCTATAGAACATCTCTGTGGTAAAAGTGTTAAGGGAAGTTTCAATTTTTTGTCAGCACTATTGCATAATCAGCAAGTTCCTGACTGACCACTTATTCTATATATGTGTGTATTTAAGAATTCTTGGTAGGTTACTAATTTCTCTTTGCTGTTTGCTATACAAACTCATTTTCCTTTCTAAATATCAAATTTTCTAAAAATACTGTAGCTTTTTTTCATTCTTCCTGTGTATGTATACACTGGAATTGTCAGTTGGTACTGCTTCTTACTGATGTATTACGGCTGACTTTGATAAATTTTAACCCTTTGGAGATGGACACTTTGGAAGTTTCTATCTAGAAAGGTGGAGAAACTGACTGCTACTGCTGATTTACCAGGATGTTGCTTTATTAAAAGGCCATCACTGATTAGTACACACTGTTTATAGGGAATACTCAGCAAGGCTCTTTTATGGGGTCAACTGATCAGCCGTCTTGTCTTTTTCACTTACTGGCTTTGGGTCGATAGATTGGCCCTATCGTTTCCAGAGGGTAAATAATATGAGTTTTTTTTTTTTTTAAATTAATCATTGTTTTGTGATTGTTTTTTTTTTTTGTTTTCAACCATCAGTTAACTTTTGAAGTTTCTGTTGTTATAATCTAAACTGAAATAAATGCTATCCCAAAATCCTTCCCTCTCTCTCTCCGAGCTATGGTACAGCAAAGTATAGTTGTCTTTTCTTAGTTGTGATGTGATGCTTTTAACAGCCTTACTTCAACAGGTGTCATTTCAAAATGTCAAGCAGATTAAAACATTTCACTAAGTGGCTTTATTGTTGATGAGGAAGCAGCTGCCGCATACACCTATTTTTGTCTTAGGTTTCATTAGGACTGCACATTATGCCAATATTTTGTTTTTGTTTTTTCTTTCTTTCCTATGCTTTTCAAATGGTCTGTTAGTAACACCAAGATCCTATTTGTGCTAAGCTGATGAATCTATGCCTTGCAACTTGTATTGATTGAATAGGGATACTGCTATTTTCAGCTGCAATTTCTCTCTTTTGAGACTATTTCTCCAAGAAACGCAATTTTCTCAGCAGTCTGGAATTATCACTTTTATGTCCATATGCAGCTATCTCAGAACCTTCAAGGACCTCTTTAGCGTTTATTAACATAAACGGTCAGGAAGCTGGTCAACCAGATTCTGTAGGAACAATGAAGGACATTTCTTTCTTTTACCATTATTACTGTCCTTACATTTTGTTGAGAAAAGGATCTGCGAGAATGCCTGACAGTTATTGCTGTGGCAGTATTCTTTGAACCTCATACTACACGAAGCATCACATTCTCCAATTTGGCAAAACATCTTTCCCTTAGATGTCTACAATCTCTCTAACAGTCAAAGGTTATCATCTAATATTTTCTGCATGGAGAAGTTCCCATCTCTGGATTGTTTGTTGCTGTAACAACTACTAGAATTTGTGTCTATTGTTTACATCTTGGCTTCACTTGCTTACAGAATAGGCCAACTGGACAAAAGAGTTCCAGGAATGCAGTGCATTGATTGGTCTGGATAAATAGAATTCTTGTCCAACATTGGTTACAAGTTACTGACAGCTTTACAAAACCTGTGTTTAAATAAATACGATATGTTAGTAAAAGGATTTTGCCTTAGCTTCAGGTGATCTGAAATCCTTGTTGGTTTTTATAATTTCAAAAACAACCTGAATTATCATTTTTACTTATTTCATATCCTTAGTTTACTTTATCTTTTAATTTCAAAAACTAATATTAAATATATAAAAATGAAGATGAAATAAATATTAACAATTTTGTTAAATTTTGTATTATTTTTTTAAAAAACAAAAGAATGTTACATTTGAGTTTGGTACTCTCTGAACTATTTTCCTATTTAAAGTAAGAAGGATTTTGGTGTTTGAATCTATATTCACTGCATATATCTTTCTTGATGATTTTTGTTACAATTCATTAGCACTATTAGGATTTGTCATTAATGAATGCCTGAACAGTATTGCATTTGTATTGTTCTTTCTTTTAAGTAAAATAAGATAGATTTTAATATGTAATTTTGGGATTTTATGACCATCTCTGTTGCTATAAAATTATTAACATTTCAGCAAACCTGTTTCCGTACTTTGAATAGCTCTGATATAATGGATATTGTGAGAATAACTTTCGTTGATATTGTTATTACAGATACCAGTTAGAAATCTTGCTTTTTGGATGTAGGCTAGATTTAAGCTGATGAATTTCAGTAAACAACCTGTGATGGGACTCTAACGAGAACTGTAGATGGTTGGATATCTGAAAAAGTGAGATGCCACAGGTGTTGCTGCTTGTCCAACAACTTGCTTGTTCTTTCTTCAGCTTTGCTAAATAGTAAGAACTATGGACTTTCTTTTTTTTTTTGGATTGCTTGGCGATGCACTAACCAAACCATTATGACTATTATTAGACGACACACGTTGCAAGGATTACAATTATTATTACTGATAAAGATCACTAGCAAACGAGGATGTAACTGATCAACAAGCAAGGAGTGTAAAGAATGCAAACTATTTGACAAGAAATGATCTGTGCAAACAGAGGATATAGTTTCCCTGTTGACCAACTGATGAACTACTAAAGTTGAAAAGATGAAAATGAATTGATCTTGGCTTATGTTGGAAAAAGTCAGCTTGACTGGACAAGTATGTTATCTGGAATTCGAATAACAAACTTTTGTTTACTGTACTTGTCTTAATTGAATGCTCTATTCAATGGACCACTACACTAAGGTATTCATCTCACTGATTGCCTGACCATTTCCGTGATATTTAAGTTTTTATTTCCAAAATTAAGAATGTCCCTGACCTCAAAGCAGGTGTACTAAGCAGATAATCTGACTGTAGAGCCATATGTAAGTGTCGTCTTTTGATTTTCATGCTTCTGGTACAACTGTCTCACTGTATATGCTGACTTTTGGAACAAAGATTCTATTAGCCACCACTAATCTATTGGTTCAAACACAGCCTGTAAGGTGAGAATGAGAGAAATCAAGGCTTTAAAAATTGGGAACATAAATGTCAACTAGAATTTTCCTTGGAAAGAAAGCAATAGGGGGGGTGCTGAAAAATTGATACTTTTTATCAACCAAGAGGTGATAAAAGTTTGTAAAAATTACAACAGATCAAATACCATAGTGATGCCACCAACGTTACATAAATATCTTGACAAAGTGAGACAGGCCCTCTCATATCCAGGGGTACCTACAGTTCATTTAAGTTTAAAAAGATCATTTGATTAAAGTGAATAATGACCATATTGGCTCACTTATTAGCTGTGTGTGTGTATGTGACAAAACAGTTCCCTATTGCTTGTTTATTAGCATTTGAAGATTTTGAAAAATTGAAAAGAAAAAAAAACATGGAGCAAATATAAGTATAGATGAGGTATTATATTTCATTTTGATGGAATGGATGTTTATTTTATACTTCTTACATTTGAAATAATGAGTGATAGAAATTGATTTTATAAATTGAACCAGGAAAATCTTTAATTGAACGATTTTTGGATCAAATTATACTGCTACTATGGATTTTCAAATAACTGTTAGATCAAGTTTTCATTATTCCCATTTCTAAAAAGTAAACTCTTCTCTCATTTATGACAGCTTTCTCGTGTGGGGGGGGGGGATGAAACAAAATGGCTGGTTAACACCATTAATTGATGGTGAGGAAACACCTAGAGTGATCTTATCAAAAAGATTTCTCTGTGAAAATACTTTACTTTTTGATAAGATCACTCTATCTATCATATATTAATTTTAGAACCACTTCACTCATTGCTGTCTTCAGTTGATTCTATTACTCTTCACAAAGAGGTTGACAATAAGATAAAAGAAAGATCAGGAAAATTTAAATGCAAATTAATACGTAAGAGAAAATTTGCAATTAAATGAAACAGTTTTGTAACAAAAAAAAATTTAAGTGGTGATTTATTTTAAACAAAATTTGTTGACATTGCATTATGGGAATACTTGCTAAATTTTTGGGTCTTTCATATATATTAGTAGCTTTAATTTATGTTAATAGATTAATACTTACATATACCATCTTTCTAATTGTATTGTTTAAACTGCACATGCATATGTAATATATTACAAAAACTAATAACCCAGCCTATTTAGGAATGGATTTTGCAATATGCATTGAATACATTTCTATTGTAAAATAAAATGTCTTTTTTTTATACTTCAATTAATTACGTTCTTAAATTTTTGGTTTCTAAATGCCATCCAAAACGTTTCCTGGCTATAAAGGAAATATTCTTTTATAAGTTCATTATGTTTACTTTTTTTCTTTTGTTGCGTTTGTCTTGAATGATAAGTTTCTTATATGTCACAGTTGAATTATTTATTATATGGTTGAAATTGGAACTTTTTTTCTGATGAGGATTTATGCTGGATTCTAGAAGCAGCTACATCATTCCAAAATACACCAGATGCAGACAGATAACTGTAATATGGATTGTAATGTGTTCATTCTATACTGTGGTGGTTACAAAACACTGATGCTTAAGGGGTTAAATGAGTGAAAGTGGGAATAATTAGACATTGGTACAGCTGGTTTAGCATGTGATCCCTGAGGATTGGATCCTTTGGGGTCTCTTGTCAAGTGAGATGTTGGATAAAGACTGCATTTTCTTAACAGGGCTCCTCCAGAGAGCTCTAAAAAGAAGACAAAGAAGTGCTGGAGACTGATCACCACAATTAGAAGACAAGTTTATGTAAGGAAGGTGAAAGGTGGGTTGGGGGGGGCATATTGCCCCTCTGGAAAAATGTATTGATTTCGCAAAGAAGCCAATTTTTCCTGTAAAATGTCTGATCGTGGTTGGTCTGTTAGGAGAATTGTAACAAGATTAATACTTCCTGTCATCCTGTGAGGATGCAGCTTCTAATAGTGAGAAGATCAGGATGATTGAGATACTTATTTCGGCACATCAACTTTCTCAGTGTGAACCTTTCTTTTTAATCTACTGTTTGGCACTAAAGGGTAGTGGAGGAATTTTATAAACTTTTGTATCCAAAATTTGTCAAATGATATCTAATACATATTTTCAAGTGTTTGTACATTTGTTTGTTACTCTTTCACGGCTGAAACATAGCACCTTTCAGAATCTGGGCAAGGTTCTAAGTTACTGCATGTTGGCCTATTGTGCATTGCTAGGTACCCCCAGCTAATAAGTAATAAAAACAAAATAGTGAATTCTAGGAAAAATTCTATTTGGAAGAAATGTGTATTAACATCTCATCTTCTGGTTTATGCTGCTGTTATACTTACTTGCTCTTTTGTACCTGGATATGATTAGAAGTAAATTAATTTTATTACCTTCTGTAGTCATACCCAGGGCTGCATGGTTATCTGGTGATTAGGTTACTGGACTCCTAAAGTCAATAGCCTGAGTTTGATTGCTGCAGGAGACCAACTCAGCTTGGCATACTTTCCTGTCACATCTTTGTCACCTGCTGGTCCTGTGGGATTCCTTCATGCATGCCAGTTTCTTTCTAAATCTAAAAAAAAATTAAGATTTCTAGTAGGGATTTTCAGGTTTGTATGCTTCTAATCATTTTCCTGGAAGAACCAGGCCCTCATCAAGTACTGCTATTTGCAGAGAGAACAGCGCTGAGACCTCCAGTGCCTCCTCATTGTCATGGATGGTCCATGACAAGACATCCGATTTACAGAGAGTCAAGCTTGATGGTAGCTCTAGTGTTCATTATGGATGGAATAGTTTATAATCTTTCTAAGATCTTTGCCATTCCCAGCCCTAAATATGTTTATTGTTTCATTAACAATTTCTTGTTGATACACCCTTTTTTTTTTTTATTATTTATTTAGCTTGAAATAATTTATCTTTAGTTTAATAGATTGAAAGGTATCCGCCATTCTAGCAATGAATGTGCGTACTGGAAATTTGTTAACTAAAGTATTACATATAATTTGATTTGCTATTTCATCTGGGTGCTGGTGATAGCTCGCATAGATGTAATTGAAAGCTATCTATTGGTGGTTGATGGAAAAAGTTTAATTTAAAAAAAAAAAAAACAACAACTAACTAACTAATTAAATGGAGACAATTTCAGACACTATTTTA
The DNA here is from genome assembly GCA_018389105.1 of Nautilus pompilius. Lineage (NCBI taxonomy): Eukaryota > Metazoa > Mollusca > Cephalopoda > Nautilida > Nautilidae > Nautilus > Nautilus pompilius. The sequence continues at coordinate 1,879,382 of JACATO010000648.1, read as the reverse complement.
CTTGGTTACACATTAAATATTTTAATGTACATTTTGGATAAACAGCAGAACTTGAAGAAAAGAAAAACATATTAACTTCTCTAAGATTGATATACAAGGTCCAAAGATGAAATATTGTTTTAATTAATTGAAAAAAAGCAAATGAAATATTTTCCACTTTACATGCAAAATGCTTTTCGTTGATTAAATTTAATGCACCGACGCGAGTGTTTCCATGGCTGTTTGGATGTGCTATCTTGCAGGCTTTGGATAACTTTCAGAAACGATGGTTGTGGAAGGAGAATCGATGCTAAGAAGGATTTTCACGAAAAAAGCATAAGTCTGCATGTGTCAAAAATGCAATTATTATGCATATGTAACAGTGCTTGGGATTTATTTAGTTTTGTTTTTGTTTTTTTTGTAATAGAAGGTTCATCATGATTGAAAGGATGAATTTTTTTGGTTTGTAAAAAATGCTGTATTACAAGATAAAATATGGGGTGGGGGGGGGAGGAAAAGGGCTACTAGCCTAAGCAGAAATATTATGCATTTTTGACTGAGAACCATGGATTTAATAAAATTAACTTTTTGTGAAATTAGTGGTCATAATAATAAATTAGCTGAACTGACTGCAAGAATGAGAAATATTGCCTGCTGTTGCAGATTTCTGAGGAGGTAGAATAAAACGTTCCCACAATTTCTGCTAACACCGACACTAAATAGGTTAGAGAGAGGTGCGTCAAATATTCTGGTACCTTTCTCTAAGCTGTAATAGTTTCTTGCCTTGAGAAAAAGAGAGAGAGGGGGTGTTCGTGTGTGTTATTGCTTGTTGGCATAAATTAATTTCCTTGAGATCCAATTCTAGTAAAGATTAAAAAAAAAAATAAAAAAAAAATCATTAATTCACTTAATTTTAAAAATGCCAAACACCAACAAAGTGGTGATGTTCAAACAACGAAGAAATCTTTTACTCCAATGGACTGTTTTCTTTAATTTACTCCCTGAATACATTAGCACTGGTAACCAGAATCACTCTCATCAAGACTATATATACAGGGTGTCCGTAAAGTTACTATACAGTCTTACAAGTTACTGGTCGTTGTTTCAATGCCGGTACGATGACATTTCTCAGTTTGTCCAGGTACCTTTCTCCTGTAACAGTTCCGTCGAAGAACTGTGGACCCACAATTCCATCAGACGATATTCCTGCCCAGACAGTTATTCCAGGCTGGTTCAATTGGGACGTGATCGTAAACTGGTAAACTGTATAGTAACTTTACGGACACCCTGTATATATATATATAGTAGTTTTTATGAATCTTTAATAATTAAAGTGCAACCCAAAAATCGTTGCGCCAGTTTACATATCTTACAAGGGCACTGATTGTCTCCGACTCTGCCTGGTTTTCACGTTACTTTCTGAACAGTGTAACTGGCAAATGTTGTTGTTGTTGTTGTTAAGCGAGTTGGACGTCCAAATGCCGAGTCCTCGTAACTGATCAACATATTACTTGGCAATAAAGAAAAAAGATCATGGAACGAAATGGGAAACTCTGTAAACTTTCTCTCTCTTTTTTTCATGTGTTCAAAAAAACTATGCCACCCATTTGCACTGTGCTTTATTAGGAAATTCCCACTGTGTGGGCCCAATGGATTTACAGAATATGTAAGTCTAATTTGTTTGTCTTTCGGAAAAAAACTCTAATTCCTGGGTGCTTAAAAAAGAAAAGCAGGCGTGTTATATTTGTACTAAAAGGGTTAAGATTTTGGACACTCACATAGACAATTAAATACAAAATTTCAGTCTAGATTTAAAAAAAAAAGAAAGAAAGAAATTGATAAAATAAGCACTGACTTATTCTATGTCTATAGTATGGAACTTTTAAATATTATGTGAAAAAGTAAACAGCAGAAGTTTATTGATAAGGATGATGTATATTTGTATACTTGTAGTATTTAGAGATTATTGAGATATCCGTAAACTGTGAAACACTATTGTGTTATTATGGTTGGTTAATAGCTTATGTACCCTTTTTTTTTCTATTTATTGTGTGCTTTCTTTTTTTTTATAATTTGTTTAAATTTTAATTAATTAATTAATATACATATGGGTTTTTTTTAAAAAAAAAAGAAAGAAATTTTAGTAATTCACTCAAACTCTTTAGGAATTATTCTCCACCAACCCCTGCCAAAAACAATATTATCTGGCTAAAAACAATGCAAAGTTTCCATCCCATAGAAAAAAAAAGACTTAGACTTCGCCTTGTCCTCCAAGCACTTATCTGGTTGTTGGAAACTAAAACTTCAGTTCTGTTTTTAATTGATTCATCAGTTGTAACCATTTGTTAGTATCCAGCTTCAATTCTCTCTTGGTTATGATGCCCGCTGTTTGAGATAGCTTGAGGTGAGCATTTTTTTTTTTTTTTAAATACCCCCTCCCTTTCCCCTCTTTTTTTTCTCTCTCTCTCTCTCTCAGAGAAAAGCTGTCTGGCTGATAGCTTAATCATCAGCAAAGAGTTTGAATTTTTAATTGATTTGAAGAACAGACTGTGATGTGAGAAAAGGAGTTGGGGTGGTGGGGAGTTATTCCGGAATGGCACATGGCATTGAATTTACGTCCGTGATTAACTTGCACGTAAATCACCGCACTGCGCATTCTGTGTCATTACTTCGAGCATTTAACTATCACTTGGTGGGAAACTTTTCTTAAAAAAATAAATAATTAGAACTGTTGAGAAACGTGAGCAAGTGCAATTACAGGACGGTTAGGCTGAGGGAGACTTGGCAGTGCGGGGAAAATTGCTTTCGTTAACAGGAAATAATATAGATGGCGGCCAGTAATTTTCGCCATGTTTGCTCGGTGGTTTGTACCCAGGCGACAAGTGTAATTATTCCAGTTATAGAAGTGATTTAAATTAGACAAGACCCCCCTTCTTTTTTTTTTTTTTGTTTTGTTTCTGTGATGAATCTTGTTAATCGTTTTGTGCTTTAAATTTTCTTTCTTCCCTTCGTACGACCGAATCATTTTCATGATTGTTGGTGATGTTTGAGCATCTCATTCCCCCCCCTCCCCTCTGAAGAGTTGAGGACAAAAAGCATCCTTTTGTTGTTGTTGTTGTTTCTTCTGGTGCAAATAAACCATTACAAACTACTGTATGTCGTTTGAAACATGTTGTTTGAGTAGTTTAAAGGGCGTTTAGACGAGTGACCGAAAAGTCCATCCATTGCCCCATCATTCTTAAGAGACTTTCTACCCAGAATGTATTTAATAGCAGTGGTTGGTATGAATCGGTTTAAAAACGTCATGATGAAATATGCTTCTTCCCTGGGTTGGGGGGCTAGCAGTAGTTGTGATGAGATGGCTTCCAATCTTCTAACTGGTACGCTGACGTGAACTACGAGCAGACTGAAGATGCCTATATTTGAAATAAGACGGAATGCAGATTCACTTTTCTCGTAATTTTTCCCGCGCGTCTGTCACATTTCATCCACTTAGGGCTTTAAAAAAAAAGAGGAAGGCAAATAAAGTTTAAAGCATAAATGGCTGCTGATTTCAGGCATAACACTAAGAGGGAACGAGTGTTTACTTGTTCCAGAACTTTACAGTACACGTACGGAAAGTCATTCTGAACCAGATCTTAGTTATTTAATGGGAGATAATTAGTGCCAGATTTTAGAACTAGATTGCTATTTCAGAAAATGATCGGCATTTTCTTGGAAACTGAGTTTTATAAATATAGTGAATTTAATTAAATTTTTTGGTTGTCTTTGTTTGTTTCTTTATTAAAAAAAAAAACATGAATACCAGACTATGCTAACAATTGGATTTTTTTTTTTTCCCTCTTTATGAATAATTTCCGTATATTTATGGGGATTGGATATTGATCCTAATGATAGATGAATCCCATTTTCCAAGGTCATGAATCACAAAGTATAATATGGTGTTTGTTCTTGACACTTTCTTCCTCTTGTGTAAATTATAACCACCCTTTTAATGTGATTTGTGATCATTAAAACCCTAGTGTTTTTGGTTTTTTTTGTTAGAGAGCTGATAAAAGTTTAATATACAGTAGCCAGGGATTGAAATTTAAAACAACAACAGAAAAATTGAGTTGAGCTAAATGAATTTTGTTTACAACTCTTAGAACTTATTGTTCATGTCTCTATGTGATTCGGATTCCTGATCTCATTCTTTGTTCCAACATGACTGTTCAAGGTCAGTGTTTAAATGTGTGTGTGTGTGTGTGTGGTTGAAGCTGCAAAATGAAAGCTGTTCTGTGTGCATGCTTAGAAACATCCTGATTGCTACTATTTGCAGATGGGTCAAAAACCCTATAAAGAACCATTACGACCCTAACTAACCTGTTCAGTATACACTACACACACTGTTTTAATATTTGTTTCTGACGAGATGAAGTTAGTGGTGCATACTCTATGAAAAATATCATGGTCTATACAGTTAATTTCTCAACCCTTTTTTTTCTCTTTTTCTTTCTTATCTAATGCACTATACCAGCCACTCCACCAAAAAAAAAAGAAATGCTTTACCAGTGTATAGCAGGTTTGGCAGATGAAGAGCCTTAACTTTGCTCTTATCACTGGATTATAGGTCTTACGGAAACCACTGAAAAACTCTACTGGTCCAGTCTCAGGATAGTTTCTGCATGACAAAATTCACGGGGTGGATTTTGTGAAAGGCTATTTCATGCAGTACACCTGGTGGTGTAGGATTGAAAACAAAATGTAACTGGCAAAGAGAACAGAGTTATCAAACCTGTCTCCAAGCTTATGTTTTTTGGACATCCATGATAAGAAACATAGATTTTATAAATGCTCCTTATTTATCATGTTAAGGTCTAAAATGCTAAATTTCTTACATACTTTTTCTCTGATACTATTTGCTTAAATAGAATTTTTTTAAAAGTAATTTCAACTGTTTTTTTTTCAGAAGAAAATTGTTGTTTTATTTTTGGTTGCTTCCTTTTCTTGAAAGAGTAATTAATTAGTAGCAAAGGAAAAATGATGGCTGGCAACCACTGAATAGTGAAATAAGATGATTATTTTTATCAGCATGAAATTATCAAATTTGTTATATTATTTTGATTTTTTTTTGTAAATTTTCTATTTTTTTCTTTTAGATTTCTATGGGCTTTGGTTAATACAAGGCTGTGTTTTTTTGCGTTCCTCCGCTGCATTTGGTAAGTCAAACATTTTATTCTTGATGACACTGTGGATGCATTTAGATGTGTAAACTTTCAGAATAAATGTGTGAATTTTTTGGAAAGGTGAAAGAAAAACCACAGGTGTGCAATATGTCAAAATGCAAACAACAAAAATAAAAGACAAAAGAAAATGGTATTCCAGTGGTTAGTTTATAGTGAAGACTGAGAAATACAATTAGAATGTGTTATAAAAATCATAGATATCTTCTCTCTCTCTCTCTCTCTCTCTCTCTCTCTCTCTCAGCTGCCAAACATGCATCATTTCTCACAGACCAGGATAATCAATAATTGTTTGGAAGACATTCTTAGCCAGAACATCATCAATGGTTTTCCACAATCAATGACAACCAATCATAGCAATATTCCTTGTATTTTATGTAAATAAAAACAATTTTGAAATGAAATCAAAATAAAATTGAAAGTGAGAGCTTGCTGCTAACTAAGGAGCTCTACATATCCAATGCCCAGATAAACTTCTGTATTTTTCCAGGGAACAAACATGTTAAAGACCAGATCTATTTCTGTCTATTGTATTTTAAAACAATAAACCAATTAATCAACAGAATTGAGCTATCGAAGCTTCATATCACAATTCTCAACCATAGAAGGTAAACTACTAGTTACCTTCTTTAATTCTGAAAGTTCAGCACCTTAGATGGAGAGAGGATACATACATTAAATTTATCCACATTGTTAGCAAAATTTTAGCATCACCCAAAGTAATTCTGATTTTTAAGAGTGATTTACAATGGTTGGGTAAAGTGGTAGTATGGAAGTTAAACTACTGTGCTACTTAAGTTGAGGGCCCAAGTTTGAGTCCTGATCTGTGACCAGCTTAAATTGGTGTACTACTACCCTGGCATGGTTTTTTTGTTGCTCCCACCACCAGTTGGCTACATGGGCTCTCTCTCCTGGCTTTACACTTTTCTCTCACATAAAAAAAAAAGAAAGATTTTAGTAAGTACACTGCTAATCTTTAAAACCTGTTCTCCTCTGCATGATTTAGGAAGGAAACCAAAGTCTTGGGGGGGGTGGATTCCCCTGATAGATGATGCCTTGTTTGGTGCATGGGTTTGAAGAAGAATCACTTGCATAAAATCAAAATGTGAATATACATTCCATGCAAGACAAAAAAAATGTACATGGTTTACCACATCTTTAAAATATAATGTAGAGAATTTACCTAAATGGAATCTCTGATAAATGCGGGTACTATATATAAGGTTAAATTAAATACAGGAGAATGTAGATGTCTTTTTATGATACAGTATGCTGTCAGTACAAAGATAGCACATATTTTTGTTGCTTTCTTGCGATTGGTTGAATAAAGATAATAACAAAATATGATAATAAAAAAGTAAAACTTTGTTAATTTCTTAAATTCATAACAAAACTGAAGCAAAGGAGACTATTTGATGAATATAAGGAATGAAATAGTCTTTTTTTTAAATTAAATTAAAAATGTTTTTGCTCACCCCTGAACAGAAGAATTATCCTGACCAAGATATTGTGCTTTGTTGTTGGTTCTCCTGTGCCCACTAGACTGACTTGTCATTATCCTGACTTCACCATTAGTACACTTATTACGTTTCCTTGATTATAGCCTCTAAATTTCTTCCCTGTTTTGAATCATATATCTCTGGACAGTGTCTTATGTAATTATTTATTTATTTATGGAATATCTATGTTTCATTGGCTCTCTGTTTTGGTAAGGTGTTTTTGTTCTTTCTTTCTTTTTTTTGAATATTTGCACAGTGGAAGAGAGATTGCAATTAAGAGAATAAAAAAATTGTCAGTGTAAAGTTATGAGGAAATTCAGTTTTTTAAAATGTCTGAAAGTACTGAAAAGAAAAGGATTCTTCCCACCTGATAAGGTTACATCCTTAATAGGTACTGATTTTAAGAGAATGTACAAATACTTGGCTCCACGTGCAGTTGTTGGCATCAAAGTGACACTTATTCCTGCATTGCAATCAATATTTCTCCTTGAAACCGAATGCCAATTACGCTTGTGAAATTTGGGTCTTATTCCACCATTGACTGACCGGTTTTATTTAGATGGGGGACTTCATTGTGGAGTTCACCTCTGCTGCACACACACACACACACACGCACGTGCTGTTTCCATTAAAAGGCTCGGTGGATTTCTGAGAAAATTGCTTTGAAAGAATTTGATTTATCATTCGATCTGAATTTAAAAAAAAAAAAATAGAGAAGAATTGTTGCATAAATGCCTTCTTGTTCAGTAAAAAGAAAGAAGAAAGTGATTTATGTGGTTCCATAATAATAATAATAAAAAATCTCAGAGAAATACTAATAATAACCTGGGACATTTTGGGTGTTCATTTCTTCGCTATTTTTTATTTTGGGGGGGCATGGAAGTGATTTCTCATTCATGCAACAATAACCCTGCGAGTCTGAATTTCGTTGATGGTTTGAACCCTGGCAAAAAAATCACCTAGCAACTGATGGAGGGAAAGCTTCATGGTGTGTACCATTCGCGCGCGTGCGCACGTGTGTGTGTGTGTAGAATTTAAAGACATTTGTTGCGAAAATTACATTTTGGAATATGGTTTCAGGAAAGGATTAGATGAATTTTGGATGTTTATTATGTACTCATTTTCCTCTTTCCAGTTTATTTCAACTGGAATTCTAATTGTGCCATTTTTCCCCCCACCCCTCATCCACATCCAAACACTTCAGGCTCTGTTTCTAAGATTTAATATTTTTTATGGATATTAATAATATTTGAAGCACTTTTAGAGCTTCAGGGTTTTCTTTTTTTATTTTTTAAAGCTTTACCATTGTTTTTCATGGTTTCCATTTTTTGTTTGTTGTTGATGTTTTTCCTGTTGCCACTGACCACTCACGTGGGCCAGGAACCGGAATGCTGGTAGGGCAGGGAAGAGTGTGCGCATGGCATTGGAAAGAATGGCCGGCACGAAAGTACATTCCAACTGTGACTGGACTGACCAATCCATGGTTGCCAACAGCCAGTGACGGACGGATCTGGGACAGATTTTTAAGGAGTACATCTTATTTTAAGAACTTGTTAGTTAATTTACTAAATTACACAATTAAAAAAGGAATTGGCTTTTTTATTTAACAGCATCTACTATAGGATAAAAGGATTGTTTGCGTTTGTTTTTACATGGTTTAGCAAATTGGTCAATTAATGTTTCTGTCTTTACTTTAATTTATGCATGTACATATAATAAAGCTGGTCATGTGACCATTCATTTTTCATGACTGATCTTACCCACATCAATCTTTGAAATGTTAAAAAAAAAAAACTTTTGAAATTAAAGGATTTAACAGTATTATTATTATTATAAAAAACACTATCAGTTGGCAGGTTAACCCCTAACCCTAGATACGCAAATACAGTGTTTACCAAAAGTCCTTATAATTGGTGGTGGTGGTGGTGGACAAATTGCGGACAGTGGATGATAATGGTGAGTAGATGTTCGGGATGAATTCAGCCGCCAAAAGAGAGCAAAGCCACTGCCTTGGTCAGAGTTTGAGTCTCAGTGGAGTGATGGAGTGACACTGGTTCTCCCGCTTATTTCCTGAATCTTTTTTTTTTTTTTTTTTTTTTTGTTTTTGTGGCGAGTCAGCATTGTTTTTGGGAACCATAGATGTGGACGGCATCTTTCTGGTAGCATCACTTCTTTAAGCACATTTCTATTTGCTTTCCCGCTCTTTGGTTTTCATGCCAAGTTTGTCACAAAACACAAGCAAACAGACACGAGGTCATTGGAAAGAGAGCGATCTACTTTTTCAAGAATGGCCCTAGCAGCTGACCAGTAAGTTGGCTGTTGTACAACCACTCACTGGGCCCACTTTGACGCGGAGTAGTAGCTGTACAATAACACAGAATAGAAGTGCGTTACAAAATAATGATTGCTCCTGGTTTTGCGTTGGTTGGCCGTAATTACATCTGTATCTATACGCACATATATATATTTGTATGTAAAAAGACTTTTAAAGCATAGAATATCAGTTTATAGAAAAATATTTTAAAAAAATAATTAAAATGTAAAATAAAAACAAGTAGAAACATACATAAAATAATGAGAAAATTAATTTTTTTTAATTAAAAAAGATAAAAAATTAAAGGGGGGGAAAAAAATTATTTTTAAAAACTTTTTGGATTTTTACTTACCTTTTGTGTACTATTTTATATGTATGTATTTACCTGCACATGGTTTACATTTGTATTTAGCAACAACAAGATGGACACTAAAACTTTCCAACTTGGGGGATTATGCACTTTAGAACAAGTGCTTTTGAAAATATTTTAGGGGAGTGGGGGTATTTACCCTATAACCTTTCCTTCTACCCAGGATCTGCTAATGCCAGCAGCAAAGTGAACGCTACTAGCCATTAGCCACAACAGGCCAGCATGCCATCTACTCAGCCAACCACCACCATTTCTTTTTGGTTTACCTTCAAATTAATGTTTCAAATTATCCTTCATTTATTCTGTTTCCATTTAAATTTGTTCTGATTTTTTATAAATTTTTTTTTAATTTTCTCTAAAATCTATTATTATATATTGTATTCATAATTTATTTTGTTTCTCTCCCCTCCCTGAATGTTAAGGGGCATATTTCTTTTTAACTCATGGGTTTAAACTGTTAAAAACCAGTAAGGGAAGAGTGGTATTGGTAGGGATTTCTTGTTGAACTGAATGATTTTGGCTTCAACTACTTCATTATGTCATAGACTAAACTATTTGGCTGTTGTTTGCCATGTCACATGATCTGGTAGATTCATAAGCTGTATGAAAATTGTGTAGCAGCAGCAGTCATGGGATGGCGGAATGACATCTGTGACTCTTCTTGGCAGTTTGTTCGTGCAACACCTTATTCCTTAGAAATGCATCTATTAAGCTTTGTTCTGCTTTCCTAAAATGGAAATATTCTAGTGATTAATCATCAGCAGACACCGTGTAACCATTAATAAAGAAATTTATGAACAAGTGCAGTGTTGTGACGGCCAACAAGAAGACTAAATTTTACATTTTGAAAAGCTTTCGTATTGAATGTGAAACTTGTTGTTGGTTTATTGCAGAAACAACGCAGTGGATGCTTTTACTTCATACGCTTTGGTTGGTGCTGGCCTCTATTTAGGTTGTTTTTAATTTTCTGTTCGTTCAGTTTAATCAGGTAATGGAACATTGATATCTACTATTTAAAAATGTATACATACATACATACATATATATATAATACAAATACCCTTTTTACTGTAAAATCAAAATAGAATAGTTGATGGCTGTACATTGTTAGTGCATTAACATTTGGCAGTTCCATTAACTTCAGTTTTAACTGTTATCATGCAATTTGTGTAGCTTAAATTAGACAAGAACATTAAAAAAAAAATAAAATTTGAATCCGTAAACCAACAAAAATGAACCCCCCTTGGATACTGCAGAGGCTGTTATCCCTTGGCTCGTTGAATCAAATTGGAGCTGTCTCTGCTGTTTACGCATAGGACTGGGAGCAGTTTCAACAGAGTGAAACAAGGTCAATTAGACTAACGATAGTTATTTGTTTGAATTCCATTGGGCTCCTGCGATGGAATTTATCTGTCTGTCTTGGTTTCTGTCTTTGCTTTTCTGACTGTTTCCATTAGGGACGCGTGCGTCAGCTTTTCAAGCCAGAGGAATTGTTGCAAAAGTTCTGTGGGATGCTTCAGTGCAAGTTGATCTCAGTGGAACAATAGAACAATTAACGGCACTCTTAGATTAGATTTGCAGCATATTTTTTTTTTAAGTTATCGATTTTACTCTTGATATTCTGATGGGAATAAACAAAAAAAAAAAAGTTTGTCATCGTTTTATTCTTCTTTTTTGTTCCTTATACTTTCTGGAAGGTATGGAAGAATGTTGTGATGAAGATAGAATCTGGGCGCATTTTAAGGTTATAGAGTTACTGTAGCTTTAAAGAGAAGTCAAGAATGAGATGAATAATATTGGTTAAGAAAGAAGAAAAAAGATGTTCAGAATGCATTAGCTTTTGGTGTATTGTTTCAATTTTTTAGTGGGATGGGAGGGGGGGTGACTGCTGACTTTGAAAGGCAACTTTTCGCTTTTTAAAAATGTGTATTTTTATACTTTTCTTTAGTTTTATTTAAAATGCTTAAAATAATAGTTAAATCTGTAAGTGATGGTTTAGCACAATTTCATCTCTTTGTTTTTGTATATGCAGAAATACCCTGACTCGTGTGAGCCCCGACTCACGTGAATTTGAATTTACATAAGAAATAAATTCCATCAAAAACAAACAAAAAAAAAAAAGCTTGAGATACAGCGAAAATGCTACCGTGTGGGTGGCTGGGTATGAGGAGCAGCCACTACTTTTAGCTGTGGAGTAATGCATGCTGAGGTCTGAGTGTCAGTCGGCCAGCATCTCTCTCTCTCCCCATCTCTCTCTCTCTGTCTCTCTCTCTATCTCTCTCTCTCTCATCTCTCTCTCTCCCCATCTCTCTCTCTCCCCATCTCTCTCTCTCTCCCCATCTCTCTCTCTCTCCATCTCTCTCCCCATCTCTCTCTCTCCATCTCTCTCTCTCTCCATTTCTCTCTTTCCCCATCTCTCTCTCTCTCTCTCTCCTCTCTCTCTCTCTCTCTCTCTTCTCTCTCTCTCTCTCCATCTCTCTCTCTCTCTCTCTCTCGCCCTCAACTGTGCGTTAGTATCCATCGAGTGAGTTTACTTGTGCGTAAACCTTTTCATTTTTGCGTGAATTTTTCCACTGCGAGCCGTGACGCCAGAGCGTAAGAGTGATGCTAGTGATCCCGCAAAGAAGCGTAAGGTGGTTACGCTTGAGGAGAAGGTGAGCATAATAAAGAAATATAAAAGACAAGGACCTTAGGATCTGCCCCCTCCCCATGAGATGTACGGTGGCAATGAAACAAAGGACTGGTGTGATTGCCGAGATGGAGGAATTGTTGATGATGTGAATGCAAGATAATAGGCAGAAGTGTACTAGTTCAATTTACGTATAGCTGACTGGGACGTAACCCTTACCTAAGTAAGTCGGGGTTGGTGGGTTCCCCTGTAATTTTACCAGTGTCAGTATTTCCTTTTTTTTTTTTTTTTCAACTTGGTAGTGAGAAACATCGCCCGAGTGAAAACAAGGCATCAGCAAATAAAGTTTGTTCCATGTTGCTTTAAATTTCCATGAGGTTAAAGGATAAGAAAGGTTACCAAAGATTTTAATGAAATATCCTTGCAATTTCAGTCATGACTTAAATTTTTTTTTTTCCCTTATTTAAGTAATACTATTTATTGTTTGAACATAGCGTGGCTAATTATGGGTGTATAACGTTTTTTTTTTATGCTTCAAAATTTAAATTATTTATTCAATTATAATATAATCATTTAAAATAGAAAAAAGGGGGGAAAAGGAAATTTTAAATTTCTATTTTTTTTTTTTTTTATTTTAAAACTTGCGTTTAAAATTCAGATGTTGTAGTTTATTTATAAATCATAACTGACCTGACATTGTTGTTTGGAGGTGCACAGGTCAGGGGTCAAAACGTTTCAGTATCAGAAGGTGGTCCAGTGCATTGTAGATTTATGAAATACTTTGCTTGGTGGGATTTATTGAATTCAGCTTGTTTAATGGCTTTTAACGAAAAATTGCCAAATGTCTCTTCTCAGGGTTGACAAAATAGGTTGTGAACTTCTTTTTGTCCCTTTAAGTTAACATTTCTTCTATAAATTTAGTCAACTTTGGAAAGGTCAAGTCTGTGTAGAGCTAGGAAGTTGGGCATTACAAAAAAGTGCTAAGGAAATTTCAAGTTTTAGTTTTAGATAACTGTATTTATAAAGTTTAGGAAGAAGGAAAAAAAAGAACGTGTTTGCCATGTGTACTTACACACCTCTCACACTCTTCTGGCCCCTTTTTTATTAGGGGACTGTACCTAGTATGGCCACCTTTTGGCTGAATAATAGCCCTAATGCGATGAGACACTGAATCCACACGCTGCTGGAAGGTGTCCTGAATATTATCTTATTAATATTGTATGTGATGTATGGAATAAAGTATGTTGAGGATCATGATGTAAAATATGTCTATCAAGTTCATCCATCAGATGCTCAATTGGATTAAGATCTGGAGATTGTGGTAGCCATGGAAGATGTTTGAAATCTCTTACATGTTTTTCAAACCATGAATTCTCAAGGTGATGATGGTGGGAGGGAGCATTGTTGTCTTGGAAGAAGCCATCCTCAAATGAAGTTCGTGTCTGGACCAAGTCTGAAAAGGGTACATGAGTCTTAATAAATCAGCCAACCAGTAAAGAAATAGCCAGGAACATCTTTTGAAAATTAAATGAGTCTGTAGCAATCATGGTTGTGTCTGCTGGAAAGTTTCTAGTTGTCAGTAAATGCTTTAAAAATGTTCCAGATGATTAGTATTTTTAAAAGACTATGCAGCATTTCTTGCCACCAACCATAATACCAAAGAAGTTTTAATGGTTCTTCCTTATATTGTTGCAGAGTGTGTGTGAGTGTGCGTGTGTATGCATGTTAGCAACTATGGAGTAATGCATTGCAAAGACGTGTCAGTTATAAAGTGACCTATAGTTTCTTTTTCACTGGTATGTAACTCAAAAAATGGGTAAATTGTTTCCACGACAATAGCCAGGTGAACCAGTAACTTTGGCTTAGATAGCCAGGGCATAGATTCAGCATTGAAATGACAATAATTATTATATGTTTCTTTCTATTCAAAACCTAGATATCATTAATTGTACATGTGGAATTTAATCACTATCGAAATGTGTTCATTTTTGTAAGGTAACTGAAAGCTCATTGAATGTATTTGTTACATCTGAGGTTGTTTTTTTGTTTGTTTCTTTTCACGATATCCTTAGTGGAATGGTAAGTTTAGTTAGGATGTTATTCAAAGAATTGGCAGATGTTGATTTCTTTGAAAGTAAACCCTGGTTGTTGTTTTTTTTTCCCAATGGGTAAGGACATTGTAGGCAAATGCAATATTTAAGGATAGACTTTATACCCTATAAGAATTATGTTCTAGTTTTGTTTCATCGAAGTGTATCTGCACAGATGCTGTTAATTATATTGATTCACTTACTACTTTATGCTTTGAAATCTTATTGATCCTGTCATTTTTCAGGAGATAGATGAAAATCTTCAACAGTAGTGTAATAAATATTATCGGTTGTGGTTGATGGATTTAAATCAAACAAAACACTATAGCATTAGACTTTAGTTCTTCTGATGAGGTTTTTGTTTCAGATTTTATGGGAGGTAGACATATTAAGTAGCCATGCAAAACAATTTGTTGAAAAGGATTTCCTTTGTGTAGATCAAGAAACGCATTATCTATTAAGTTGTGATTTTTATCTTACTGTTATTCTTGGAAAGGACATAGATTTTTATTTTTTTTTTTTAGATTTGTTTTCATATTGGTGTTGTTAATATTGAAAAATGGCTTTTCTGTTTTTTTCGTTTTTCTCCTTTGTCAAAGAAACTAAACTGCATGTTTTTCTTATTTCCCTAAGACAAAGATAAAAAAGAAATGTTCACGACGGAGTGGAGAGAGAGAGTAAGTTCAATATTTTTCCTTTGAAATAGATAGAGCACTGTGCAAAGCCGATTTTTTTTGCAAATTTTCATCAGTCGATGCCACCCATGCAATGTTTTATTTAAATTTACTTTTTATTATTTACATTGCTTTACTGTGAGAAAATGAGGTTTGAATATTAAGAAGTGAGCCATCTCGTGAAAGGCACTGGATTAGCTAAATTGGGCAGTGAGTGATGTCACGTGTGCAGTAGCAAGGTTAGCACATGCCAGATATCTTTGTGTGAAATAGTGAAGCCGGCCTCTGTTATTCCTGCAGTGAATGGAAAAATGGTGCATTATCAAATTTTGTAAAAAAATTCTGGTATGACTGGATATTGTGCAATTCTTCCCAGCGACAGCAGATGAATTTGAATAGACTTCAGTGCAGAATGCTTTCCTCTTAGTTTTAGTTGAAGTTTATACTAAAATAGGACCAAAGAGAACTAAATCTATTTTTTTTTGTTGTTGTTTGAGAGAGTGAGAGAGAGAAATGGAGAATGCAAGCAGCATTAAATAAAGACAAATTCTTAAACAGAAGATGTAGAACATTTGGGGAATCATGCATCGGATCAATCACTAAAAAAATCTTCCTTTTCAGGAAATTTGTTGTCATTTCTGTAATAAAGCTGACCATTCAGTTGTGTTGAGATGGTGTAAAACTAAAAGTGCATTATGTGGTCAATCATCGCCATGTTTCTTTGGTAAAATCCCTCTATGGAGGCTGAGACTAATGTGGACATTGTCCAGAACATGTTGCCTCCACACCTTCGTTGTCACTTTTACCCTAACCTACACCTCACCCTCAGATTACTTGTTTATGTTTGCTGTACACTGTCGCACAAATAATCAACATTTGTGAATGCACTCAGTTAATGTTCAAAACAAGATTTTGAAAAAAGAAAAAAGGGGGGAGGAGAAAGACAATTTATTAAAATAGGTGCAACTGTCGCACTAAATATTCTTGGAAACAGCTATCTGCTGTTTTAATTCATACGCTTGACTGGCTCAGGAGTTGTCAACCTTCCATAATTATTTCTTATTTGGTTGGGTTTTTCTTTTTCTTGAAGAACTTATTTTTGCTTTTAAGGTTTCCTTTTAGCACCAAGAGATATCATCATGGAAAGTATGGATTAAAATGTATGGGAAAAAAAAACACACACCCAGAACAAAAAAGAGGAGTTGGTTAGGGCAATAAAGAGAGGAATGAAGAATCAATACCTTTCTTTTTTTTTGTATCTGAAATTTCTTGCCGCTTTTCTTTTCAAACAGAAAAGAAATTTGTAAAACATTTCCCTTTGCTCAACATCAAAAAACAGATAGCAGAGTGATGCTTGTAAACACTTTCAGTTTCTTCCAGAATGTTTGTACTTCAAGCGCCGAATCTGTTTTCTTCCTTTCTTTTGTTATTGTTGCTGCTGCCGTTGTTCACAGAGACGACGTGGCACAGCGGAATGTCATTAGGAGGCCTCTAGCACTACTTTGGAGATAATTAGACAGCTAAATTTAGACTGCATCATCGCCTCGTTTTGTCACGGAGGCTGTAAATGGTTGCAGGAGAAGCAAGGATGAGGAGAGCGTGCTTAGAATGTAGAATTGTGGAATTAATTTTTCAGCTTTCTTTCCATTATTATTATTATTATTATCATTTTTTTTTCTCGCTTTTTAGTATTAAGTGGCAGATATTTTGTTGGTTTCTGAATAAGTTTTCTTTCTTTCTATGACCATTTGAATGAGAACAGGCATTGTCATCTGGATTTTGTATATGATACATACCCAGGTATAGCATAACTGAGAAACACACAATGTATACTCTCATACATTCACATGCTACACATATATATATTGTACATACATATATATTGTACATACATATGTATTGTACATATATATATATTATATGAAGTAAACTGTTTGGTTAAAATGTATGAACCAGTAAAATCCATTATTGTTTTGTTTACATTATAAATTTAAAATTTTTTTTAAATATGTATATATATATATATGTGTGTGTGTGAAGGTTAAAGAGGTGACAAACAGGATGCATTTATTTTTACAAGTATCTTGAGTCATTGAGGCAGTGCTCTGACAGTTTGATGAGCAGATGCCAGTATCCATTATTAGTTGACATGCACTTTGTGGCTTTGGTGTTAAAATTTGATGTACATGACGCTGTATCTGAGCCATGCAACTTCTTGCTTTTTCTAAAACTCTGAAGCGGTAAACTGCGATAAAAAAAAAATCAATAAGCTCTTTTTTGTTCAAAATGATCCTGACAAAATAAGAAGTTAATTAAAAGCCATTGGACTCGTAGGTGAAGAAATAGGGATATTGGTGATTGATAATATACATGCCACTTAAAATCGAAGTTGAGAGTTTTAATTTATGGACATAACCGTTGTGTATCATGGGACGAAGGTTAGAGTAAATTTAATTGTTGTTTCCAACACACAGCTTGATGTTAGTTGTTGAAAAAGAAGCGATTTTTTAAATCAATTGTGCTTAGATATGGGCCAAGTGGGGAAAAAGTCCAAATTTGTCTGAATAAAACAAGGTCTACAGGGATTTACTTCACATTATTTATCTTTGTGTCCATATAAAATTGTGGGTGCTCTATATGTGCACACTTTGGTTCTGGATAATTTGCATCTTGGTCCAAGAGCACACACTTCTCAAATCAACCAAAACATTGGGTAGGCTGTAGTACTGTGTATAAGAGGTTTGTTTTAATTGCCAAATGAAGGATGGCTTATATAAGATGCCCAGTTAAAATAAATGCCTGTTAATTTGAGTTTGAAACTGGTTTACAGGATACAGTACTACTGATATAGTAATTACTTCATTATATTGCTAAGATAAATAAAGTTATGCTGATTCTTTAGTTAGTTTTAAATCTTCATATCCATCTGTTCATTCATACCAATGCTTTATTGGATTTCCTGCTATTTTTTTTTACATTAAGTGAGCAGTTTCTTTGCTTTTTGTTGTAATTCATTCTTCCAGCACTTATCAGTACCTTAGGACAGAAACCATGATGAACGATCTTGTGTTTGAATCAGTTAATAATTTTTTATGAGGCTAGACAGGTAGCTATGCACTCAACACTCACCTGGATAACTGGGCCTTGGACTAGCAACTACACCTAGTGGGGGGGGCAGCAAGAAGCTGGTCAGAAAATCCCTGCCAGACCATCTTTGTATAGCTGCGGGAGAGAGAGAGAGAGAGCCATGCTCTGGGAGGTTTTCCAAACTGAGTTGACCTCCCACCATCTCCAAAAGAGATTGAACTTGGTCACAAATAGGCTTGCACACTTGGCCATCCATGACCATGACCCATAGCTGCTGCTTTGATGGAATTTATATTCAGTTGTTTTGAGGTTTTTAGACTTTTCATTCTTTTCCTGAATTATCAAAGTTATAAATTTGGAAATGTGCATCATTAAGTAGTATTACTTTTTTATCTAGAATATTAACAGTGCAGTTTCTTTGTGTAATATCATTTATAAACATAAAAATTTTGGGGGGATGTATCTTGAAATAACATTTTTTTTTTTGTATAAAGTGGATAAAGTTATATCCATAGAGCATTTTATTTAATTTTTATAACAAAATTTATTTTTAAAATGTGTAAATTAAGCAATTTTTTTTTTATTTTTAATCTGTATTCTTTAATTGGAATATTATCTGAATATAGTAAAAAAAAAAAAATCTTACAACATCGAGCTATGTAGTGTTGTAAAGTAAACTGTTGTGCCTTTGTAAAGGGTGGGTGCCTCGGTGAAGCTAAATAACAAAGAGCAATGTTTTTAAGAATAAAATGTTGGAAAACCTGTTTAAGTATGCTCACTTTAAATCGTAATTAAATCAGAAGCAGAGACAGTTTGTGAACATTAGTCGGCTTTTGTTTGTGTAACGAATAGGACATTTTTGTTTAATCCGATTGCTAAATTCAGTGGACAGTGACCCTGGCATGCAAGGTCACTTTAGTAAGCATTTTCCCACATTTAAGGATTAATATTGCTACCATAATTTTTTACTACTCTGCTTTCTTCGCTCTTTGTGCTCTACTCGTGTCACACAATTAACTTTAGCAGGGTTTTTTGCCCTTTGATGCAGTTTTCCCTGACCACAGAACTTTGGTGAAGCCTTATGAAATAGCAGTAGCAGCTGTCCAGAACTGCAATCATTTCATTCCTTTTTCCAGATTATTGTGCAACAGTTAGAGCCCCAACATTTATGAGTGCCTGGAGAGTTAATAACAAATGCGTTATTGTTTGAAGTGAAGGATATTGCCTTTATAAGCAGTCTAGCAGGAAACCATACTACTTGCTCACAAATCAGTCAAGTGGATGTAAAAGTGTCCCTGAGGGGGGTTTTACAGGAAATAAGGGTATACCACTTTGAGTAGTATAGTCAGGTACTCTGCTGAACAGAGGTATCTACCTCGTTTTATTGTATTATCAGAGTTTGCTATATAGATGTTGGCTAAAGTCTATCTAATTGGAATATATTCCTAGTGCTTTATTGCCAGAAGTCTGGAACTAATTCTGTATTGAAGCCGCACAGCCAAAAGGGGCTTGTGAGTCAATAGGAACATATGAGAAAATCTTGTTTTTAATTTGTGACATGTACGCTGGGCAGTGTTGGCAAAATGCTTTATTTCGTTGCTTCATTACTTTAATATTACTAAAAATCTCTTCACGCTACACTGATATTGTAATCACTAGTAACACTCGCAGGCTCTGGTAGAGTGGAGTTCTCAGATACAAACAGATAAAATAAACTCAGGTTTCCTTACTTATTTTCTTAGCTTAAATTAAATATAAATTAATTAGTTTAAAAAATATGGAAAAAAAAAACAACACATCTTGTAAAAATTAATTATACTATGCCATTTTAATTAACCCATAATTAGTTAGATAAATTGTTTTAATTTTTTTTTTTTCTTTCAAACAGAAATCTTGAATTTATTCATAATTGGTGAGTTCACTGCTTATCTGTCTGCAGAAATTAAGTCAACATGGCAATCTCACAACAGCTCCTTGGCAAACCCCAAAGCCATATGAGATGTGCATCCACAGATAAATGGAAGCTAATGAAAGTCATTTTAATATATATAGGTTTTTGAAGATTGTGAAGTTATGAACCATTTTAGACTATTGCATCTCATGTCATCCCTTCCAGGAACAATCTGGTGAAATGCTGAATCACGATTGTTTCCTTAGGTAATGGAAAGGACCTCATTCACTGGGAGTCTGTGCTAATTTCAGATATTGTTACTTCAACTTGCCCATGCTGGGGTTGGTTGGTCTTGGACTGTTTTATGTTAGCTACCACAAATGTGTATTAAAAAAATCATTTATTATGTAGTATTTTAAACTAGCTGGCTTTTTCAAAAGTATCACTAAAGTCGTAGCTATGGTATTTAACCATATTTCCTCTATTTTATTCTTACACAAGTGCTGAAAATGGTGATGGCACATTGCACCCTATAACACTATCTCTAAACACCCCCTTATATATTCGGAACATTGTTAGTCAGAGATTTGTGTTTACTATTTTTTAGTCACTGCAATGAAATATTTGCTTATTTTTTAATGTTTAAAGACAGACAAAATTTTATTTTTCCACCAGAGAGGTGAAAATACACAAAATATTGTAGAGAACATGAAAATTATTAATAATGAAGTTTGGAAGAAAAAAAAAACAATATTAATTGTCTTGTATATTTATGCTTAAATGTTCGGATCATTGATGTATACGTCTTTAAAGAAAGTCCATTAATCTTAGTTATTTTCACCAATGTGTAAAAGTGGTAATATAATTTTAAAAGAAACACTGAAATGTTTGCATTTGAACTAAAATAGTTTTAATTTTGTGTTGTTTTTTAGTCAGAGAAATTTCCTTTTATGTATAAGTTCCAAAATGCAATCAGAAGGACCTCCTATTTTGAAAATTGTATCAGAAAATTTGTTCTTACCATCTGAAGTCAGTTACATTGAGTTCTTTGTAGATATGAGATTTAATTTTGGTGTTTTATGAGGTCTGATTTGGTGCAAGTAAATCACCCTGTATTTCTGCTGTACAGATGATCGATCTCACTCAGGGTCATGCATATTGTAGTTGAGAATCACTGGATAAGATTAACAAGTCTATGCTGAATATTCTGGGTGTACTTTTATTTAAAGATTTGAGAACATGAAGGATTTGATTAGGTGCAAGGTTTTCATGGAAATCTGTATATTAGATCACTGGAGTGGCCTGAATGTTCATTACGAGAGACTAGGATGAATGTGGGAAGAACGTGCTCTGAGTTATCCGTTGTAGAACTCTCAAGGAAAGAGAAAAATGTTATTTGGTTGCTGGGAAAATTAAATTTATGGCACAAATGAAATTATTTTTAAAAAAGTTTACCATCAAAGGAGGGTCAAAGATAATGTCTTAATCTCTGCTTGGTGATGCTTGAACTTAGCATATAGCCAGTTGTTACTGCTGGTTAGAACTTTTCTGTCAGATACTAAACAAAATCTCATATTCACCAACTCAGAAGTTTACTGGCAATTGATCTTATATGGATTTTAAAGGGCATCAGAAAGATATCTCTTACTTTTAAGTTTCAACTTGGTTAAAAAAAATTATTCATTTGTCAGTAATTGCTTTCTTTTATATATTACCATACTTGTTTTAAATATCTTGCCCACCATCAGCCATATCTGCAAAAGAAAAAGTTGTTAAATGTTAAAATTGGGGGGGTGTATGATCCTTCTTTGTCAATAATCTTTGAAATATTCTCACATTGCTATCCTACAAGAGCTTACACTTACCCCCCCCCATCCAAAACATGTGCACAACATCCTACCTTCTCTCTTTTTAAATGATATTATAATTATTGCAGTTGTAGCATCCATCAGTCCAGGACCTGCATCATGAACTCTGGTATATTTTTTTCCATTTCGGTTACCTTTTCTGATAAAAAAATCTAGAAAAGCATCTGTTGATGAGAGACAAGCAAGTTTTTATTTCTGTTTTTCTGACAAGCCCACCGTTGCTTGCCCATCATTTCATCGCTGTTCTGTATTACCTCCAGCCTTCAGGAAAGCAATAACAACAGCAATTTTTTATTTCCTGATTTGTGTGTAGCCAAAAGAGAGAAGTTTGCACTTCATTTGAAACCCCGTGCTGATGAAACTTGATGTTAAGTTTATCTGCATCAAGCTTTTGTTGATCATTTGGCTTCCCTGGCTTATCAAGTTGTAGAAGATGCTTGGTACACGGTCTACAATTTGTTTTCAGCTCCTCATCTACAGTTGAGAAATTCACATTAGTAATGGCGAGTGCTTCACTCTGTATTAGACTCTACAGCACATGGGGTAGACACTGGACCTATAATAGTTAACTGCTGAAGCTACTGATGATGATGCTTTCCAGAAATAATTTTGTAGTTTATTTGGAACACCTGCAGCATTTTCATTCCTTTTTTCAGATACACACACGCACACGCACACACACACGCACACACACACCACACACACACACACACACACATACACACACGCGCGCACGCACACACACACACACATACACACACGCACACACGCACACGCGCGCACACGCACACGTATACACACACGCACACGCACGCACGCACGCGCGCACACACACACACACACACACACACACACACACACACACACACACACACACGCGTACACACACACGCACGCACACACACACACGCGTACACACACACGCGCACGCACACACACACACACACACACACATTTCCAAATCGTAGTTTTGTGAAATACGTACATACATTGTACTTTTTTGTATCATGCTGTTTATCCAAGTGGAAGACATGATATTTTAAAAATGAAATCAATGTTTTTTGATGGAGCAATTTTACACCACTGACAATTAAGACATCATTGCACATTACAACTTTCCTATTCTAATTTGGTTAGTTCACTTGGGATGGACAAAGCTGCAACCACTTCCACTGTAGAAGCACTTTTATGAACACTGTTATTGCACATTGCTAATAAATGGTTTATATTTCTCTGAGAACTAGAGCGTGTATGAACTTGTTTGTTGTGTCACAGCAGAAAAATTCCTTTTATTAAATGAACACTGATTGCAATCAGGCTCCAAAAGTCAACATTATTTCCCAATTTCACACTTTTTGAACGTCTCTATTAAAATATAAATAAAACTTATGATAAAATTTCCTGAATTTACATTTACCTGAAAATAGCATCCTCTGCATAGCGTGACAAAAAGTTTCTTATTATGTATACTTGTAACTCATTTGTAGTTAAACAGTTATGATTGACCACAAGCATATTTATTTAATACTTTGGTTGTCTGGACTGTATATCTGCCTTGTCGATGATTGGATTTACATAGTTTCTAAACACTTGTTACGTAAACTTCTGCTGTATTCTGCATTGGGTTATGATGGCAGTATTAGAAATGAGTTGAAGTCATTCGCTGTGATGTTTATTATTTTCACTAACCATATGATCAACATCTACATCTAGGTAACATTTGCTGGGTACAGTTATGCAAATAGAAATTAACAGCAGATTGATTAAAACAGAAAGGTAAAAAAAAAACAACAAAAAAATAGCTTTCTTACAGGATAATTTATTTGTTTTTCTTTTTAAGCTTTTCTTACAGTATATAGATTCATTTTGTTTTTAAATTTCAGTTGGTTAAAGCATCTAATTAGCCATGTGTTTGTCTATACGTTGTCCCAACTAATGTAGATAAACTCTTATTGGAAATAAGAAATTCGGAGAGAAATTTACTGATGTGACAGATGATACATCTTTGATTGCCATCCTTAGAATCTATGTGCATCTGCAGCAGCTCTTCAGTTTTAGTTTATGTATTAAGAAGAAGAATATTTATTGTTTTGCTTTTGTATGCCATTGGTTTGTTTCTTCTTCTCAAACAGGGAAATTTATTTTATGTAGAAATTCTTGCATTTTAATTCCTATTTACTTTCTTCAGATTTATTTGAAATTGCGAATAAAGGGAACAATAAGTATGAAAACAAATATGGTACACCTTTGTTTTTCATTTGCTGTCTTTTCTACCTGACCAGGTAGCCATACAATAAACTTGATTCAAATCTGACAAATGGGCTAAATAAGTTAGATGGAGTCAAAAACAACAAATAAATAGTTTACTGTAAGGGAAAAAAAAAAATAATTTTTTAGAATCATCTACCAAAAGATAAAAATGACTATAATGATAAAATAACTAAAATCTAAATCATTGAATGACTGCTTTACTTCTATATTTTCCTTTATCAGAAGCTTCCATTTGGTACCTGAAAACCATCAGCTTCATTTAATTGCATGTTATCGGATCACTGAAAATCTGTAAACAAAACAGTCAGAAAATTCATTTACTTTAAACCACATGCAGGTAAAATGCCATTTAGTAGGCATCACAAAAAGAAACCTTAAAATTATACATGTATAGAGGTTGGCTGCAGTGTAATGAGATGAAGATCTGGAAGCCATTTATGGCTTTCTTCAAACAGGATAAGATCACTTTAAATAAAACAGGCCCTGGTTTCTGAAAGAAGGAAAGTACATGTGCAGTATGTGTGTGCCGTATTTTAACTGTAATAGCTGCCCAAGTACGCATTACCATACGGAGTAGAGGGTTAGGGTCGTTGATTATTGGAGATTTATTGTTTTTTTTTTAAACACCTGAAATAATCTTTGAACTTTGCTGTATGATGAATGATTTAAATCCAGAAAATTATTTAAATAATTGCTGCCTGTTGACTGTATAACGATTAAACAAAACGGAATCTGAAAACTTGAATATAATCAAATAGGAAAACCATTTATAAATCCGCGATTTATTTGCATGTCTTATTTATTTATTTTTTGTTTTACTTATTGTTCGTTTTCATTTTCATACTTGTAAAGATGAGCAAACAAACTGAATGATTCATATAGGGTGTGTTCTTCATTAAAAATCATTTTTAAAGCCTTGATTTCAAGTTTTAAATAGGGGGGGAAATGATTGCCAAGTCAGGGTCTTCATCAGTAAAGATCTAGTCAGAATTCTGATAATGTGAACGTATAAAATTATGCTCCATGCAAGCCATGTAATTTAGCAATACTGAGTGGTCGTCATTGCATTTGTCTCTTTTCTTCAAGGGTCTAAAAAGTGGAGGAAACTAACTGAATCACAAGTTGCTTTTTCTCAATTAATATATTTTAAAGTATTTAATAGAAGAGATCATAGGAATTTTTGCTTCCAAAGTTTGCGGAATACAGCAACAACAAATCTAGCAGCCGGAATGGGCTGAATTTTCAACAAGATTTTTTTGAAGGTTAAATCTTGTTTGTTGGTTTTTTTACTGATTTGAGATGATTCTTACCTTAATAAGGTGAAAAAAATGCAACTAACTTTCTTAGAAACATTGCATGCAAATGCTTTAATAAAGAACATTCAGGCCCCTCATTTACACTGGTCATCAGGTGTGATGTGGAAAGAACAAGTTTTACATGTTTTTAAAGTCCAAATCAATCAGAATAAACAGATTTCTTCAAAGAATGTTGACAAAATAATTCAGTCTTTAAGTAATGTATTATTTTCTGATGTAGCTTTTTAATATGAAAAGGTGTTGATATTTCCTGGCTTATATCATCCATGCACTTCATCAAGGTGGAGAAGTCATTTATGGTCAAGATGGTTTTGTCTATCATGGTAAATATTAGACATCACATTGTTGATTCAGTTACTCCTACTTTTTAGCATCAGTGTTAGACACAATCACAACCTTTTTATCATCAGCTGAAAATGTATCTTCTGTAGCAGGGGGAGTTTACAAAAATAATTTTTGAGAAGTCCCCATCCTACTTCAAATTAAAATATGCAAATTAAGAATGAAACAAATTTGTGCTTTCTAAGACTAAATACTTTGAAAACCATTCCATGTGTTTCATTGATGGTATATAGTTTTCTCTTCTATCAATAGTAAATACAAGATAGACATTATTAATAGATAACTTGTGATGTTAAAGTTGAATAGTTTTTCATTTATTTATTTCTTAAATTGAACTAAATCAAAACCAGTATTAGTTTTACTTTTTTGTGGATATAAGGTATTTGAAATAATTATGGAAAACACAAAGATATGCATAAATATTTAATAATAGCAATTGAGAGATGTATATAATACCCATAATTCATCATTACAGAAAATATACAAAAACAAAATGAATATGTTGCATAGTACATAGTATTTTGTATATGAACTCTTTGCTTTACATAAAGAATGACCCCTTGTTTTCATACTCCTATACAGGTTATCAATGTATGACTCTGGAATGTTGTTTAAAGTATTCTGTAGCAATTTCCACAATTTATCCAAAGTATTTGATTGCGCTTTTACTTTTCTCATTAGCAATGTTACCCTATATAGCCTTAATGATGTTTATATCAGGACTTTGTGCAGTCCAAGGTGTTTTTGGAAGTGTTTCATCTGCCTCTTCACAGAAAGATGAATCTCCACTCAGTAAGATGTCTTCTTGAGGGAATGGCATGATGTGTGAATACCTGCCTGTACCTGTAGGCAGGAAAAAATGGGGGGAATCCCATGTGTTGGCTGATGAAGAAGAGTGAGAAGAAACAATGCCAGAGCGGTATGCCAAACTGAGCTGGTCCTGGTCAGGGTTCTAACTTGGGTACTCAACCTAACAGTCTCCTGCAGCCATTGCTCCGTCCATCATGGTTAGATAGTACTATTGTGCATGGATGATGGGATCCCATGATTTCACTTCACAGCTGGAGAGTATTGGAGTATGAACCATTTATAATTTTTCTATTTGAATTTAAAAAAAAAAAAAGACTTACCACTAATGAATTAGAAGTCTTGTTGAAAGCTATGATAAAGATGCTAAAGTAAAAATTCACAGAAGTTGCTGCTGCTGAGATAAATCCAAAAGGCTGCATTGCACATGTACTACTTGGTTTGTCTCTTTTTAGATGTCTCTGATTTCCTATTGCCAGCCTTGACATTTGTTATTTAACCCACACCTACTGAGTTCATGTACATCATTAGATTTTTTATATTGAAACATCTCAGCAGCAGCAGCTTCTGAACAATAGCATAAAGAATGTGGAAATCTATGCCATAATGTATGGGAATTTTTCTTGTTTGTTTTTTTTTTTAAAATCAATCAGTCTTATAGACTCACAGCACTGAAAATACACCAAAGTTGACTTTATGTAGAGATTGAAGAATGTTGTGGGCACATTTGCTCGGTAAATGTTGTTAGTGCCAATCTGCCTGATCACACGAGCAATCCCTATCTCGGTTTTGAGGGCAGATATTAACCACGTGAGACTTAGCCTTAAAGTATTTTCTTCAAATTATGTAGTAAAATGT
The DNA here is from genome assembly GCA_018389105.1 of Nautilus pompilius. Lineage (NCBI taxonomy): Eukaryota > Metazoa > Mollusca > Cephalopoda > Nautilida > Nautilidae > Nautilus > Nautilus pompilius. The sequence continues at coordinate 1,852,165 of JACATO010000648.1, read as the reverse complement.
TAAATGTGATGCAACATCAGCTGTAAGACGAAACTCCGAAATGCAGCTGTCAGAGGCAATAAAACAAGGCTGTGAACCTTATGCCAGTTCTCATGATGCTGAACCTGCAAATTATAAGACAAAAAACACAGCAGAGATTCTCTCATTGACTGTCGAGCCAATATCTCATTTCAGCTTTATTTAATATTCTTTCATTTGCATGACTACTATTTTTTTTTATTTATAAATCTGTTTATTTAATGGTTTTACACAAATGCTTAATTCTCTGTGTTTTTCCTTCCTAGATTTGGTGAGCTTTTCTGTGTTACTGACATTTCTTGTCCAGAGATGCTTTGTGCAGCAATAACCTCCTCCATTTTGAACTGAATTCTTATTTCCAATCTTTGTATCAGTGGAGCTCACATTAATTCATTCATTTGCTGTTTATGAAAGTATGTTGCATTTGAGTCGTATAATCCACATTTTCTTATAAAACGATTTAAAGGAAGTATTGCTCAGATTTATAATTCTGTTTTTTTTTTTTAAAATCAATCAGTCTTATAGACTCACAGCACTGAAAATACACCAAAGTTGACTTTATGTAGAGATTGAAGAATGTTGTGGGCACATTTGCTCGGTAAATGTTGTTAGTGCCAATCTGCCTGATCACACGAGCAATCCCTATCTCGGTTTTGAGGGCAGATATTAACCACGTGAGACTTAGCCTTAAAGTATTTTCTTCAAATTATGTAGTAAAATGTTAAATGTGATGCAACATCAGCTGTAAGACGAAACTCCGAAATGCAGCTGTCAGAGGCAATAAAACAAGGCTGTGAACCTTATGCCAGTTCTCATGATGCTGAACCTGCAAATTATAAGACAAAAAACACAGCAGAGATTCTCTCATTGACTGTCGAGCCAATATCTCATTTCAGCTTTATTTAATATTCTTTCATTTGCATGACTACTATTTTTTTTTATTTATAAATCTGTTTATTTAATGGTTTTACACAAATGCTTAATTCTCTGTGTTTTTCCTTCCTAGATTTGGTGAGCTTTTCTGTGTTACTGACATTTCTTGTCCAGAGATGCTTTGTGCAGCAATAACCTCCTCCATTTTGAACTGAATTCTTATTTCCAATCTTTGTATCAGTGGAGCTCACATTAATTCATTCATTTGCTGTTTATGAAAGTATGTTGCATTTGAGTCGTATAATCCACATTTTCTTATAAAACGATTTAAAGGAAGTATTGCTCAGATTTATAATTCTGTTTTTTTTTTTAAAAAAAAAAATTACCTATTACTTAAAAATGCAAAATAGCGGCAAGATAGATAATGAAAAAATAGGCTACAACAACAAAGTTTATAAAAAGCAAGAAACATTTGTTTTATATACTTATTAAGTGAGCAAAAGAAACAAAAAGACATTGGTTGGTTTGTTACTCTTTGTATACCAGTACTCTTGAAGTCTGTAATACTCAGCACAGGTTGAAACATAGAGGCTTGTCATTAATGTAAACCTTTGTAACGACAATTCATTGTATTGCTACAATCCCACGTTTGCATTATGAGTGTGTTGACTAAGTGTATACAGCCAGGTTAGCACTTACACTGAGCAGTGATTCTAGGTTTACCTCAGGTGGTATAAGTAAGGTAGAAACTGATGTGGTACATGGAGAGTTAATGTTGTGGTAGCATGCATAATGCAGAAAAAATGAATATTAAAAATATATATATATATATCTGCATGTGTTTATCTGACTATAGCCGTGAGCAAGTTGCTTCGTGTCTCTGTTTTTAGAAGTTTAAGAATAAATATTAAAATAAAAACACCTTGTTTAATTAAAATTTTTTAAAAAGTTCTTAAAATCTATGCGAATAGAGCTTTATCATTTCTGTATAACCCTCAGAATGCTCTGAGACTTTTGTTAGAGTTCTGCACTAGTGGACAGACAGATAACTTGCATTTTATTCCTTTGTTCTGCGCCAAGCATGAACTTCATTGTGTATTTTATGCAGGGTGGTATGGGAAGTAAATATCTGGTGCCAAAATGCTGGTGTTCACCTACTCAACCCTGACAATCAGACAGCTTTTTCTAGTGGGTATTATGAATTGCAGAGCAGATTCAAGTACCAGCTACATGTTTATTTAATAGGTTCCTTTGTAAATAAGCTATTTATGTTTTTTTTTTTATTATTCTGACCTCTGTTTCTCTGTCTGTCTGTCTATCTATCTCTCTGTCTGTATGTCTCTCTGTCTGTCTATCTCTCTGTCTCTCTGTATGTCTCTCTGTCTGTCTATCTCTCTGTCTCTCTGTCTGTCTCTCTGTCTATCTCTCTGTCTGTCTGTCTGTCTCTCTGTCTGTCTATCTCTCTGTCTGTCTGTCTGTCTCTCTGTCTGTCTATCTCTCTGTCTGTCTGTATGTCTGTCTCTCTGTCTGTATGTCTGTCGGTCTGTCTCTCTGTCTGTCTGTCTGTCTGTCTGTCTCTCTGTCTGTCTGTCTGTCTATCTCTCTGTCTCTCTGTATGTCTCTCTGTTGGTCTGTCTCTCTGTCTGTATGTCTCTCTGTATGTCTCTCTGTCTGTCTCTCTCTCTGTCTGTCTGTATGTCTCTCTGTCTGTCTGTCTATCTCTCTGTCTCTCTGTATGTCTCTCTGTTGGTCTGTCTCTCTGTCTGTATGTCTCTCTGTATGTCTCTCTGTCTGTCTGTCTCTCTGTCTGTATGTCTGTCTCTCTGTCTGTCTGTCTGTATGTCTGTCGGTCTGTCTCTCTGTCTGTCTGTCTCTCTGTCTGTCTGTCTGTCTGTCTATCTGTCTGTCTGTATGTCTGTCGGTCTGTCTCTCTGTCTGTCTGTCTCTCTGTCTGTCTGTCTGTCTGTCTGTCTATCTCTCTGTCTCTCTGTATGTCTCTCTGTTGGTCTGTCTCTCTGTCTGTATGTCTCTCTGTATGTCTCTCTGTCTGTCTCTCTCTCTGTCTGTCTGTCTGTCTCTCTGCTTATATGACAAAAAAAAATTTTTTTTCTTTGTCATTTTAAAAAGGTTTTATAGATTGATGAGGTTTGTGAATGTCTCATCATCAAGATCCACCAGTCCTTTGGAAAGAAATATGCAGTCTTGATTGTCAGTTGTCCTGAATGAAGTGACAACCCTGACCTTTGTTTCCACTGAAGCACATCAACAACCCTTTTTTTTTTTTAATTTATTTTTTTTTTCCACTTGAAAACAAAAATGAAAAAAAAAAAAAAAAACAAACAACAAAAACAGAATGAAACGTAATTTCTACCTGTTCATAGAATCTATTGTTTTGCCTGAATGTGGGGTCTTTCAGTTTCAAGCTATGGATCATCAGAACACAATAGGAGTCACATTATGTCTTCTTTCTTGTATCAATGAGATCCCAACCTAATTTCCTGAAAAGATATTGAACATCCTTTGTAAACGAATAATAATCAGTAATTAAAATAATTTAAAAAAAAAAAAAACAATAAAGAGAAACTCCCCCCCCCCTTCAGCTGTTCCCTCCGACGTTGCTTCGTGACTTCCCCCCCTCCCCTTCTTTTGTTGCTGATGGATGCTCCCTGATTTTTTTTTTGACGTTCTTACTGTTGTCGTACAAGCGACAGGACAGCTGTTAGATTCAGAAGGAAATCCAAGTTTTGTTCGAGTTTTAGTTCTGTTTTCGCCGAAGCTCTCGTCCAGCGCCGCGGTTGGGTTGGTCAGGCCGTTCTGGAAGCCATTTATTTCTAATTTACTAATCGGGGACCAGGGAGCGATGCTGTCTCCGTTTGAGCCACGGAGTTGCCAAGGATTCTGCCAGGAAAAAAAACAAAACAGAGAGAGAACAGACTTTAATGTGATGATAAACGATGCAAGCCGCTAGTTTAAGTGACGATGGAAATACTAGTTGTTGGTTGGTTTTATTTTTTTTTAAGAAAATATTTTTAAATGGCAAGTTTTTGAGTTGCAAATAAGTGCGTGTTGCCTTGTAACTAATAGAGTAATCGATGTTTAAAGGGAAGAATAATAAATAAACACTTTGCATTGTTAAATTATAATGTATTACGTAGTGCACCACGTTTGTAGATGTGAAAATCAGATTTAAAACCCATCAGCTGAAGCAGAACTATTGTAGAAGTTATTGAATGTTATTTTTGATGCATTTGTACCTTCTCTCTCTCTCTCTCTCTCTCTCTCTCCATCTCTCTCCATCCATCCATATCTATCTCTCTCTCTCTCTCTCTCTCTCTCTCTCTCCTCTCTCTCTCTCTCTCCATCCATCCATATCTCTCTCTCTCTCTCTCTCTCCCTCCATCCATCCATCTCTCTCTCTCTCATCCATCCATATCTCTCTCTCTCTCTCTCTCCTCTCTCTCTCCATCCATCCATCCATCCATATCTATCTCTCTATCTATCTCTCTCTCTCTCATCTCTCTCCATCCATCCATATCTCTCTCTCTCTCTTCTCTCTCTCTCTGCTTTTTTCTCTTTCTCTGGTGACTATAGAAAACATTTCTTATGAATTATCTTCCTTAGACTGTGGAGCTACAACTATTTTGACACGTATGGTCAGTTGGTTGACGCATCATGAGTAGAGGCTGAAATAGACTCATCAAAATCGAGGATAATCTTTGGTAAACAAAATTCTCTTAATGACAACAAAAGGTTTATCATCGTATTGTTTCTTCTGTTTAACTATATTTCTTTAATATCAGAGCAGACCATCAATGGAGCTGATAGATTTCTTGAATCTCTAATTCACTGTAACTTTCTTCTTGTGTAAGTTAGACCACCTATCCTGTGCATTTTAAAATAAGTTGTGCTACACTGAACAACTGCACCTGGCAAACTCTTCTAGATATTCATCGCCTCTGCTAAACTAGATGAATTCAGCTTTTTTTTTTTTTCCTTTAAAAAAACAATTTATATATTTTTCTCTCTCCAATTTGATAAAATTTTAGGAACCCCTTGAGTTATCTCCCTTTGAATATAAAAATTCTGGGGACTTGGACAATTACTAGCTCAATAGATCTGAGTGTCTGAATGTGTTGCTTACATTTAGGATTCATATAGGCTACATATTTCACCATTCACGTGTCTGTGGTGGTCTTTGTGTGATCATGTTCTTATTGTCTGAAGTGGTTTGCATGAAAAGGCTATTTTCTTCTTTTTTTATGCTTAGGAATTGTGCTTACTAGTTCCCTTTTATTGGAATTAAATTTTATTTTCAATGAATAGCTATTTTGAAGAACATATGGGTTACTTATATGATAATGTTTTTTTTATTTTTAAAATCTATGTAAACTGGAGAACCTGTGAAATCTCATTATCAGTACATTTCTTAAAAACAACTCCACCATTTTGATTTTACGTATGGGAGTGAAGGAATAAAGGGAGACATTGAACTTGAAAATCACTGTTGCACAGTCTTTTTGGATTAAATTAAAATAACCACGAAGGATTAATTGGTTCTGTTTATTTCAGAGGGCTTCTAACTCATCTACATCACTGATGATCTGATCACAAATGCATTTCTGCATGTGAATCTAATGTACTCTGGCATTTAAATAGTTTTAAACTTTGAAGTCTTCTCATTCCCTGAACTGACAGAATTTTAAAAAAAGAAGAAGACAGACCCAGAAACACAAAAATAGTGCCCATTGGTTTAGAAGTTGAGCCTCATACCATTGTACATTATATACAATCGAGGAAATTGGGAAACATTCGTAGCTACTACAGAGGTAATGTTGCATTTCTGGCAGAGTAATGCGAATGGAAGTTGACAAGGAAACTGCCAGATACCACTCATACAATATTCTTTGATCATTTTTGTTGTCATCTCTGGTGATACTTCATATTTTATTGACATTTTAAACATTAGCATCATTTGTTGCTCCTCCATGCTGATTAAAAATCTGGATGGAAAACGTTCCCTCTCTAATAATGGCCTCGGGGGAGAGAGGGGGGTTAGGGTTAGCAATTATGTATTTATTTTGGTGTTTTGAGAAATCAGAAATGTTAATCTCAGATGCATTTAAATTGACTCAAAGTATGAAATATTTAAATACCTTTATATTCAGATTACCTCTCCTTTGTGAATCTAAATTATCCATCTGTTTGATTTTTTCTTCTGTTTTGTACTCAAAAGAGATTGCTTTATCACAGCCTAAAAATAAAATTTGATATGATGGTACAATGAACCATTGTTGCATTGTAATACAGATTTTTTTTTTTTTTAAATGTACTATTTTCTGATTATATACGTCTTTCTTCCACAAATTCTCTAATACCGCCTGTGGAAATTAATCAGCTATTTATTCATGCTGTCATAACTCTGTAGGATCAACCTGTTGATGTGCATGCTTACAGACCAGATTTGTGTAATGCCCTTGTCCAGGAGTTAGGAGCCTCTCTGGATCACACTATTAGGATAATGGGACTTCGCTCTAGCGACCCGTGAAGATAACACCAGTGTCTGTGCAGATCTGGCTGGAGTGTACACAGCTAAGGCTGAGATTAATCGCTGCACGCTAACATAGCATGTATCATTAGAGAGGGAGACCACCCGACCCGACAAAAAAAACAGACTTTCTTTCTGTCTGTGCACGCCCACCTCTGTCTTAAAGGTTGCGAGGACTCAGAGCAGCGGTAGGCTAGAAGAGGAAGGTGTTGGGGGGGGTATCCACTTCTGTGACCAAACAAATCACCTAGGTACTGTCGGAGGCTCTCGAGCAGTGGTCGAGGTGTGAGCCAATAAAGAGTAGTAATCTGTGGAACCTCCACAAAAATTATCCAGAAAACCCAACCAGAAATTCTCAGTTTAGTGGTCGGAGGAAACCCTTGTAGATAGATTGACTGATGTGGAAGAGCAAGAAGAACTCAAATGTGAGATAGAAAGGTTCATGTAGAGAGGGAAGTGGGTGGGATAAAACAACGTTGAGAGGAGGAATAGAAAGGTCTTGAAAAAGAGCTGGGAACAGAAAGATGGCAAGGTGGATATAATTATGGAAAAATGGGACCACCGTATATGAAGGATAAAAAGTAGTAGAAAAGAAAACTATATTTTATATAAGACAGAAATAATACTTAGATTTTTCAGAAATGATGTGATGATGCATGTATAAGTCATACTAAAATAACACCCTTCAGTTTCATATCAAAGTTACTCTTGTGATGGAACTTGATAGTGAAACGGATTCTACCTTCTACTTCCTGTGTTTTGATGTGTATTTGTTTTAAAACACTGGAGTCAACCTTGGTTTTTTTTAACCCGTCCTGGTTACATCTGCTTTTTAATTAAATATATAATTGTTTAAAATGTTGGAATCTTTTTTATCAGTTTATAAAATAAATTCTTGGTAGGTGAAGGTATATTCAAAGTGTAATAATTGCGGCATGCAGTTTATATAAAAACTCATTACTGAATGCAAACTTGTCCGTATATCTTTGTAATGCATGAATTGCAATGACACATACATCCATTGTAGTTCTTACTTGCTATTAGCCGCATTGTGCACGTAGTGCCTATTTGGTTTGTCGAGTGAGTTTATTCTTTTTTTGTAACTCAACTTCATTTACCCACCTGTCCTAATCAATTTTTCTTTTTCTTATTTTTCTTGTTACCTGTTTATTAGTTTTTCCTTATCTTCATGTTGATGCAGCCCAGCACGAATCCACAGAATAAAGAAAATAACCACCTGTTAATTGACCCATAGGTGCCCACTTTCTTTCGACCACTAATGATTATTTAACGAGTTTCCATTCACCCACCTGCACCCTACCAGAGCTTGATTTAATTTAATAGAAGAGGAACTTGTACAGAAACAGCAGGATACATAACAAAGCATTTACCCATACATATATATTACTGGTAGTTGGGTCTTTGTTATATATCCACCTACCTGTGTTATGTTTTTAAAATTATATTCAAACTCCTTTTGCAGCAGATGCCTGGAAAGCATCATTGTGTTCAGGGTTAAATGTAGTTAACAGAACATTTTACTACTGGTGTAAATATGTTCAGTAGGAAAAAAACAGAGAGATCCTCTGCAACTAAGAATGCATTTCTGGTAAACTGTCTTTGGTGTTAATTTCAAGAGCTTAAATTTTAACTTTTTAAAATCTCCACTCAGAAGGGCATAAAAATGTGTCCACATCATAGTTGTACATTGTGCTGTTTTGTGTTTGACAGTGTATCGTAGTTATGTAAGATAGAGGAGATAAATGACTTTCAGGTTGGCTCTGAAATTGCTTTTTTTAACTCTTGGATCAAAGAGATAACTCACGCACACACAGACACAGACAGAGAATTCTGAACTGTGGACACAATAATCTTTAATTAATTTGTTACCCCCCCTCTTTGATTCTTTTCTCTGGCACTTGACTTATGAACATGTCTCAATCGATAACAGGAACTTAGTCATCTTTTACAGTGAAATGTCTAGGTAGTCTTGTGCTTTTGGATTCTGTGTATATTTATAGTGAGGGCATTTTGCGTATGTTTAAAATTTGGTATAGACTATTAGTCTTAATGACCAGTCAAATTACCAAAGGATGGTCAGAATTCTTCAGTGGTGTTAGCCTCAGGCTTGTAATAAATGACTATAATCTAATTCATATTTTCAAGTGTTTGTGTGCTTGTTTGTTACTCTTTCAAAACCAAACTGTAGCACCTAGAGACCTCAGATTCTGGGTGTCCGTATTTCAGAATCTGGGCAGGTTTTAAGCTATCCCACGTTGGCCTTAAAGGCCATTTTGAGGCCACCAAAGGCTGCTTTTCAGACGCCTTATAGATTACACTTAATTCACTGCACTCATTCAAAGTAGGGGACCTAGCAGCCTGAAACTATAATGAAGGAACTTCAGGATCAAGGGCAGAATCCAAGGGTACCAGAGTCTGGCCTCATTCTATTTGAATTCTATAGAATCCAGTTCCCTATAAAACTCAGCTTTGCTATGACCATCAGTAAAGCACAGAGCCAATCAGTGAAAGTTGTTGGCTTCAATTTGGATGGTCCAAGCTTTTCCCATAGATAGCTATACATTGGATGGTCAAGAGATGGTCAAAACAAAAATCTGTTTTGCTTTTCACCCCCCCCCACAAAAAAAAACCTAAAAACATTATCTATAAAGAGGCTCTTATGGAACAAAGTTAAATTTAAGTGTACAGCTCATAGAATGTTAAGAAATGTATCACTAGCATCAATTGAATAATTGCGTGTTTAAACAAATAAAATGTCTGTTTTTCAAATTGATATAAAAGCCATTTTTTTTTTCCTGTGCAGCACCAGGTACCCCAGCTCAATGGACAATTGTTAATGATTTGCGATTAATAACCTTAACACTAATACTAAATTCTTATAACAAGAACATGAGAAAAGCCGTAAATATTTGTTTAAAGGTATAACATCTTAGACAATATTATATTTTGTTTTGTTTATCTTTGCTGCTGCTTGTTGCTTACTATTCTTTTGGATCCATGCTGTCCTTGCATCACTACTTTGTTCTGAAAAAGGACCAGAAGTTTTGGCTGGTAAGGTAGAGTAAAGTGATGAAGATGGAAATTCAGCAGAAAACTGATTGGATTGGATCTAGATGGTTTTGGTGGCCATTTCTCGAGTGGCTCACAGAAAGTCAAGCTATATTCAATAGAGAAATTAATCATGTGAATCACACACAAACAAACAAAAAGGTCATTGAGGGAAAAAATCTTTTAATTTATTAGCACGATATATATTATATGTTTTATTTTGTTACCAAGGTTTTGTTGTTTTTTGTGTGTGTACCCCCACCCACCTATCCCAGGCTACCACTGGGCCCAGTTTCCAATTGATCTCACCCGAATTGCAGCTGAGCTTTGTGGGAGAGAGAACAATAAACATCTTTCACTGTCAAGTCTCGCTTGGTTGAATATGTCACTCATTGGTATTGATCAAGGCATCGCCTCTCCAGGCTATTAAATTCCAAAATTATGCTGATGTTAATTTGATTCCTGACCCAGAGTCCCCCTATAATCTCTACCTTTTATAACACTCTTGTTTCACCATGGCGTGCACAGGTTAGCGTGATTGTTGTTTTCCAACTATCCAAAGCAACACTCTCTATAGACTGACACCTGTTGTTCTCTCTCCTTTGAAGGTCAGTTGCAGTCTGGGCCATAATATATATATATCATTTACTGTATGTATAAAAACTTAGCAGTAGCCGAGTCTCTTCATTTCTTAAATAATACATTCATTTTTCTCTCCAGTTCTGGAGACTAACTGAATCTTCTAGTTATTATTTTTTAAAGTGAATATCATGGAACTTGTTTTACTAGAATCTAATGACCTTCACCCCTTTTTTTGGCTTTTCTTGCTGATGCTGCAGAGTTGAGTCTTCCTCATCAGATGCTATAGTAATGGCACCATTAAAAAGGGTGCACTTCCAACTATTATCATTAATAATTACATTAAAGAAAAACACTAGCGGGGGGGGGGGGAACTATGCCGTTGCAGAGAGAAGGTTTTAAAATATGGCTTGTGAGTGGGAAACTACCAACAAAACTAGCAGAAATACCGTTATCGTCTTTTGCTTTAATTTCACTTTAACTCTCATATATATATATATACACATATTAGTCATTACCAGAATTCATAGAGTATTTTTTCTATCCGTCATTTCTATACAGATCCTAGAAACTAATATGTGAAATGGAAGAGTGGACATGGAATTCAGTATTGTATGGCAGTGGGTGAAACAAAATAATGATATCAGGTAAAACATTGAGAAGAAACTGGTAAAATTTAAGTTAGACAACTAAAGATGTATTAGAGAAGTTATACACATGTATTTTTAAACTTAAAATGGCTAAAAATCGGCTTATCCAACCCCCCCTTTCTTTCTTAGTCATATAGTAGTAACATAGTTCCCCTGCTTGCTTTCTGGTCACCATGATAGTTCAGAAGACAGGCTGTTCAGATTTTATTATTATTATTATTATTATTATTATTATTATTATTATTATATTATTATTATATCTTGCTGTGTAACTTCTATGGTGGAATTTTCTCCTGTTAACACTACTGTCTAGAGTCCAGTAGCGCAAAGTCTGCACTCTGGTGTGTTGCATCCATAAAGAATTCTGATGCTCACTTGAGCTGACATGGCTGCTGAAATTTTAAGCATCCTAATGTTGTAAAACTGACATGTATCCTTTAATAGGATTATGGGTCTGTCAGTTAAGGATAAGAACTCATCCTTGTGTCTCTGGCCAGAGCTTTCTGATCTTTCTCTTATCAAGCTTGTGCTATTGGCAGATAGCACTAGTTTAGTTGGTTCTGTCAGTAAGTGAATTATCATCTATACACACCCACAGTATGTATTAGATATTGCTATTAGGATTTTTGGGAAGGTTCGGTTATGGCCATTATTTTTCCTCCTCCTGTGCTTGAAGTATGAAAGTAGAACAAATATTAAAATGTAAAACAGAAATACTATTAGTGTTTGATTGATTTATTTTTACATAGTTTTGCAGCATGAGTATTTGCTGCTGAGAACAAATATAGATCTTTGTATGGTGAAAGTGTGAATGATTATCCCTTTGTTGTTTCGAAGCTGGACTATGAAGTGTTCAGGTCCCACGATCAGAGTAAACAGATGGAGACCACATTTTTGCTCCATGTAGTGGGTGGAGCATCTTGACTGAGGTGTCCACTCTGAGTCACTTTGTAATCCATTTTAAAGCTGCACGGGCAACAAAAGAGATGGACTAGTTCTGGTGAACCAATAAATACGGGTATATCATCTACAGAATTGCTATCTAGCGGAGTGCATCAGTGACTGAATGGTTACACATGAAAGCTTTTTGTATAGATGCATGCTTAGTGTTTAATCAGAATTTCTTCACAAAAATCAAGTGGCAAATACACAGGTTGTGAAGCTTGAGTTACTTCTCATAAAGGTCCAGCAATGCTGGTTTGATGAAGATAATAGGTAATCGGGGCTGGCTGCAGGTAAATATGCACCAGGTCAAGAACAGTTGAAATCCTCCCTGAATCTATGCAGTATGTCTGCTGGAGAGTGGGAATTAATTGCCCAGGATAGAGGAGGTTAGATGGATGCTTGTACAGCAGTGATAAAGCAGTTTAAAGATCAGAAAATTCTGCTATTGGAAGCAAAAAGGGGGCAGGAATGTAAGGAGCATCATCTAAGCCAACCAGAGCAGCAGTTAGCAAGTTAGCCTGTATCTGACTTTGAACTTTGGGCTCATCAACGATGCCACTGAGATGGTCATAGCTGACAGTGGCTGGAAAAAGGGGAAAAGAGAGAGAGAGGCACGCTCAGTTTTGTAGATTTTTGACTACCATTGTTTTATCCTGAGTGAGTTGTGACTGTCATTTTCTGATGGCATAATGCAGGTTCGCAGATTGTTGCATGGCCTAGGAAAATAGTGTGACTAGGGAGCCTAATCACTAAAAAAAAATCCTGTCCATCGAAGGACTGAAATTTGGTTATTTGTATTTTGCTTTTTTGTTCTAAAAAAAATATGACCCTGTCTTTTAAAATGTAAGATAAAATGAAGACAGTAATATCAATTTTAAAAAGACACAGGCATAACTTTAAATAAGATACTTCGTTTGGAGGCCTTCACCTCAGACATTATGAGAGATTTAGCAGTACCAGCATTATGATATGGTTTGTTGTGAACACTAATATTCGCAGTTAGTTAGAGGTTGTAATGTGGAATCTATAAGCCTGACAGTATCTGGATAGAATCCTCTGCTTAGTTTTCCTTTTCCTTTTATATTGACTTTTACTGTACATTATGTTCCAATGAGAAAGAGAGAGAGCAGACACAGACACACAGCAAGACTACTAAAACTTTCTATAGATCAAACATTGTCATTGTACTTTAAAATAATAATAAAAAAAAACACTATAAAGTATGTTTTGGATAAACTAGGATGAGTCATTTTCATTAATGTAATGTATTATAGACTTATCCGTCAGCAGTTTGCTGTAGCTTTGCAACAGGAGTGAAATAACATCCAATCAGTCAGGATACACTGTCTGTATGTATATGTTCATTTAGTCAATGAGCCATAGATTATATGCATGTGCTATAGCAAGAGGTGGCCAAACAAAGCTAATGACTTTCTGGATCCAAATGACTTCTGATATTGCATAATTCACATAGTTGGACATCAAGTAATGAAATTCCGTCATGGATGCTCAGTAATGTTTAAACTTCATTTCTGCCAGTTTTCACTTGTTTCTAATTCTTATTATATCGTAGGCAACATAAGTGGATGTTGCATTTTTAAAATGTAATGCATTTAGTTTTGTTTGATATCCCTTAACAAAAAAAGCACTATTTTTGCGTAGATCTTGTTGACATAAAAAGTCCGCACTTTCAATTACACTCAAGATACTTCTGATGGATTTCTTACTGAGTGCTATACTTCATTGTATTTCAATCCATCGGCTTAGCTAGGCATATCCTACTTCATGCACTAACTGCTATCATAGCCACCTTGATGCCCTTTTACTCAGCTATTTTGATGTTGATTTGTGCTGTCTGGATTAGAAACTTATGGTTTTCCTGTTTTTCCCACCTATTGTCTAGGCAGTCTGTGTCCTGGTTTCCTTAGTTCATACAGAAAAAGAAAAAGAAAAAAACAGAAGTTATTCTCATCATATGGCAGATTATTTAGTTCTTTTCTGTTAAAATGTATCAGAAAACACAAACTGTTTGCTTGTTTTTTTAAGTTATTATTTGTGCAGGAAAATTGGAAATTCTACTTTAATTAGGTTACTTCCATCCCTGAAATACAACAGAGCAAATGTACAGGTTGAGAAGTGGGGGTTATTTTATATTCTACAGCACCTTTCACCACACCACCTTGTAAGGTTTGACAGGTGCGAACTTAAACTTGTGCTAACCTTTTCTGATCATTTATTAAAACAAAAACAAAAAAAAAATATTTAATTAGTTTTCAGATTACCTGTTGCCCATGAACTTAAATGCAGCTAGGTACCTATGACTTGCACCTTCCTTTTATTTATGTAATGTTGCCAAAATCCAATTCCTTGCCCCTTTGCACTAAGTCAGATAGTGATTGATTCATGTCCATTTTTCCTAGTGTCAGCTGACCCTTGTTTGGCCTTTGATTCTTCTGATCTGACTACATATAGAAATCTGACATGGTTTGATCCTTCTGTATTTTCCTCTTTACTTGAGAACTAATATGGAGTAAGTCATCTGCCAATTTTATTGCCATTCCTAATAGTGTTCCGTCTTACAAACAGTATAAACGATTTAGTGCTACCAATAGATTGCTCTGGAACTGAGACTAATTTAATAAGTTGTGTGTTATTACCTGAAATGTTGAGTTTCAACCACAGTCTTAATGTAATGAGCTTCTGTGTTTTAATCAGCATCTTGTATTTATTCGAGATTTTTTAACTGTGGTAAAGACGGGGAGATTAATTAGAGTAAAGGTACATAATGGGGCCACTTATATGACGGCATTGTATAAACTGAACAACAAAAACCTTTCACCCTTATTTCCGGCTTGTTCCTGGCCATGAGATTCAGATGTATGTGAGCAAATTTACATGGTGATCATTACTGGAAACTAAGTTTGTTGTTGTTTCTTTTAAGATTCTTTGCTATATATATACTATAAGTATCTTATAGGTGGTAATATCTCTGTGTATCTTATCAACTTCAAAAGGACGATAGCTATTTACAAATGCATGTTAATATTTTTTTTTTAAAAATTATTTTATTTCATCTGATCTTCACTGCCAAAAAAAAATATTTAAAAAGAATCTGTGAATGCATGTGAAATTAGACAACACGCAGATACCGACATAAATAAATACATAAACGAATAAATAAATAGGTAAATAGATTACTTCAGATTTAACCTTTTTTCTTCCAACTGCTAAACAATTAACATACTTAGGTCCTTTTGTGGACCATCATGGTATGTCGGTTTAACTTGGTGACATCAAAATTTCAAACATGCTTGATAATTTGTGCATGGTGTTCAAAGACAGGTGTTGTGCGAATGAAACTGATTTAGGAGAACAGGAGTTTGTCCAAGACATTTCAGAACTTGCATATTTTGTCACCCTTTGATTTGACTAACCACAGCTAAAACACACCCTCCTTGTTTGTTGTCGTCTCAGGGTTCTTTTTTGTAAAGCTGATATAAAATAACATTAGACCATGTAGCATCTAGTACAAAGAAAAACAGATTAAAAACATAGTGATGTATTATTTATAGAAATTATTTAAGTGGTAGTTTTGGGTTTGTTTCCTGTCAGTAGTAATAGAACTAACTAACGAACTTATGTTTCGCCAGTTTTTTCCTTTGCCATCATCAGGATTCAGTTTGTGGAAGGACTTGTTTTGTATACCAACATTATTTCGTAGTAGTTTGAGGTCTTGGACTCGTAACTTATTAGTTGCTAAGTGTCACTGGTATAATTTGAACAGTACTTTAGCCCACCACTGAAAAATTACATCTTACATTTGGGGACATTTAGCTTTTCTACTGGGCCTCAATGTAGGTTTATGGGACTTGCGAATAAACATGTTTTCCAAAAGCTTTCAACTGGCTCGAATTGACCAGACATCATGGATACCAGCACAAGAGATTTTTTTGTTGTTGCTGCAATTGACTGATGGTATTTTAGAGTATTAGAACGTTATAAATAAAGTAGTGAGAGAGTGCTGCATTGGATCTTAAGAATGTTGATTGGTTAATAAATCTGTAAACCTGCATGAGAAGCTAACTACCCATTCATATGACATATGCAGGCAATGTTTTGGCATTTGAGAAGTCATTAACTTGGAAAATTTGCCCATGAAGATGAGTAATGAAAATTAGTTAATCATCATCATATTGGCTACTCTTTGTTAGTGCTTTAAGTGATCAGAAGCAACAAAAGCAGGTTTTCTTCATGGTTTCGATCACATCTATTTTATAATACAGTTTTAATGAAGAACTTTTTGAAAAAAAAAATATGCAACCATGTGTAGAATTTGGAATTTTTAAATGAGATGTCTGAATTTAAGTTAGATAATAAATTTATAAGAATCTCTTGTTTAAGGGATGAAAACAGCCTGTTCTAGGGTAGCTGGTTTGCCTGGTTAGAATACTGGCATTCTCAGACACATTTTTAAGGTGCCTTTCTAATCTAAGTAACCGTCCACTCGTTGGATTATTTTTAAAATATTTTGCTCTGTATATTTTCCTGTAGGCGATCGGTGCGTTTACTTACCTCTTTTCCACCTAAACAAACCTATGAGAAAGAATGATGATATAGCAGACTTTGGGATATTGTGTCAGTCACTCCTTCGTGGCCTTCCATTTGTGTATTGAACCAACTGGTCGTCTTGGTATTAAATTTCACATTAGAAATACTGTTACAAAACGCCAATTAGTTTGTTTTTTTTTTTCATTTTGTTAGCTTTTGCAATGTACAAAATGAAAAAAAAAACCGCATTTCCAGTATTTTTTTATTAAATAAATACTTCAACATATTACGATGTACATATAAGTTGGTATGGTAGCCAATTACATGATAGCTGCCATCTGAATTGGCTATATAATCTAATGAAAATGCAAGAGACTTTTAAAAATGGCAATTTTAAAATAAGAAACATTTGCAAAAATGTCTTGTTTTGGGAATAGTTAAGTGGGATATCCTGATAGATCATTTAGGAGATTACCTTGAATTATTAACAATGAGAGTTAATTTTTCATTTAGTTACTAAATTTAAAAGATTTTTTAAAAAAATAGAATGTTGGAATTCAGTAATTTGAAACAGAAAATGAAAGAAAATCTATTAAAGATTCTGATTTGAATGTGGAAGAGAGAAAAAGAGCAACAAAATCTGATATTTGATTTTACGTTAACTCTAATTTATATATATGATATAAAAATATTTTATTTTTTTAATAAATAATCTTTATTTTTGCTCTCTCTCTCTCTCTCTCTCTCTCTCTCTCCATCTCTCTCTCTCTCTGTACCGACGTCCTGACGTCATATATATCTCTCTATGTACCAACGTCATCTCTCTCTCTCTCTCTCTCCCTCTCTCTCTCTCTCTGTACCGACGTCCTGACGTCATATATATCTCTCTATGTACCAACGTCATCTCTCTCTCTCTCTTCCTCCCTCTCTCTCTCCCTCTCTCTCTCTCTCTCTCTCTCTCTCTTCCTCCCTCTCTCCATCTCTCTCTTTCTCTCTACTTTCTCGCATATCTTGAAAAATGAAAACACGGCTGGATTTTTGCTGAACCTATTTCTGTTGACTTGGAAATAACTTCTCATAAGTATGATTTACTTGAAAAATAAAGCAAAATGCAACAGGAACAAAACACAATGACTGGAAAGAGGTCTTTGATATACAGTATGTATAATGTTTTATGATGGTAGCTTCATTTTTATTATAGACACTCAATATAATTAAGTCTGTTAGCTATTGAAATTGTGTGAAATGGGAAAATGATGGAAAAAAGCCTCACTTCGTGTGTATGGCTATTGTCTTCTACATTTGTATAAAGGATTCATAGCTTTAGCCTGGGGGATGGAACGGAGGAATCTCTAGTTTGTTCTTATCTGAGAACGCTAATTTCCTCTGCGCTTTGAATTTCTCCTCAATGACCTGTCTTTAGCTCTACCTTCCATCCACTCTACTAGGCTGCAGATTTAAATGTCAGCTGATGAGGAGGTGGTGACTTGGAGTTACCTACCTGTGGGCAAATCTCTGCATAGACTAACGGCAGGTTGGCTCTCCGTCTGTCCGTCCGACTGTCTATCTGTTGTCCACTTCAATTACTTTGCCATCATGATGTGCTGCTACTTCTGCTAAAACTGATTGACTGACAGAATGTGGTTATTATTCAGAGGATGGTATTGAAACCATGCGTTTGTGATGCGAAAGCTATATTAATATTGACTGGAGATAGTGCTTGTTATGTACTGGCATATTTTGTAGAAAACTCTTCCAAGCAAGGTTGGATTATAGTAAATAAGGAAACTGCATCGAAATCAAATGTGAATTTTGAAAATTGAATAATTTTCCATTCTGAAGGTATGTCTACTTTTAATAAGCTCTTTTTCATTTCTGGAAACAAAAATTCTTGGTAGCTAGAATATGTGGGGGGGGCATTTTCCTTGTGAATATTTTCTAGTTCTATCATATTTTAGAATAATGTCTTTGTTTGTGAATCCATGTAGACACTTATAACGAGAAAGCTAATCCATAGTAGAGCTATCAGTGTCCCCTAAGCAAATGGGAGAAAATCACAATACAAAATACACTTTTCCCTGAATTTGATCCAGTCCAAAATGCCATTGCCTGCAGAGATGGTAGGGATCCCTTTATAATGATTAAGGGGTTCAGATATTGCTATGAATTTTTTTTTCTTTCACTTTTAGTTCTTGTTTTGAAAGCAAACGCACGTAAATCGACAAGAAAGACTGAGATGTGATTTTTTAATGTACACTCTGACAGAGCACTGCTAGTTACGGTGGGGGAATATCAGGAACAAATGCTTCAGCTGTCTAAGCGACTGCAGGAGGCGGGGAAAGTTGTGAGCTGAGACGGCATGCATCTTACCTGTAATGGTGGATGATTGAAAGGAAACAATGACGATGAGAACAACCAAAAACTATATTTTAAAAAAAAAAAAAATAGAGGAGGAGGAAAGATAAGTTTCTTTAACAGATATTAGGCAAATACAAATTTTTTTTTAAAAATTTAAAATCTTTTGATAAAGACATAAAATTTGTTTAAAACTTGTTCATTCTTTACAGTATAATATCAGGATATTTGAAAGAAAGGGGGAAAAAAAGGAAATTGTGTATATGTTTAAGACAGAAGGTGAAAAAAGTCTGCAAAAAGCTAGGGAAGAAAATATTTTGACCTGTGGTTATAATCTCATAAAAATTTAATTACTTTTAATTAAAATGTTTTTGAAAAATCATTTTGGAATTTAATTAAATAGATGGGCAAATTGGTTAATGTTTTCCAGACATAACACGCATATAGTGTGTGTGTGAGAGAGAGAGATGGAGAGAGAGAAGAGAGAGAGATGGAGAGATAGAGAGAGATGGGTGAGAGAGTAAAACAAAGAATTGTTTAATGGGCAAGTTGGTTTGGTCAGAAACTCGAACAATTCCAATTTACTGTAATGATTCCATTTTCAATGAATGAACAAAAAAGATTGACTCTTTTTTTTTACAGTTTATAAACAAGTAATTTCCATTGTCTTATTGTAAAAAGGAATTCTAATCGTTTTTCTTATAGTGAAATTAAATTATGTTGGATCAGAATCTTTTTTGCTGTAAGGTGGTTGGACTTGATTAAATGTGCAATAGAAAAGAATAGATGCAATAACAATCCATGTATATATATTTTTTATATTTCCTATTTCTATCTTCACATCTCTTTGGCCCCTGACTACAGTTCGTTCATCTCCACATTAAAACAGATGTTTGTATTTACACCTTCATTTGCACATCTCACACCACTGTATTTAAGGATCATGTTCTGGGAGTTTTATTACGTTTAGATGATATTGGGGGTAGCTTCTGTCTGGCTAGAGCTTCCCGATCTTGAGATGGCAGTAATGAAATATTTTTTTTAAAAAAATCAGTCTCTCATGCTCTTATAAGCATTGTTTTATTTTGACTGGATGATTTATATTTATTTTGCCTATCTTATTTCACCAAAGATGTCTAAGGTTAGCTTCAGATATTCAGGTTTTTATTTTCTCCAGGAATATTCTCTTGGAACACAAGTTTAAGTTATATTAGTTTTATTTAGTAACCCCCCCTCTTTTTTTTTTTTTTGATTTTGTATCTTGTTTATTTCTATGCAGAGAACTCGTCTTTTGGGGGTTTGGAAAAACCTTTTATTGTTGGACGAAAAGGTGTGCCATATCTTTCTTCTGGGAAAACTGAGTTGTCAGAATTCAGTTGATGGGCTGCTGATGTTTAGTGTTGTGTTACCACTTGGTGATCTTCTCCCTTCTGAAATGATCAAATCTCTTGGCGCAGAAGAAATATACTAGCCATCGTAAAGTCTTTATTTTTAAAAAAATAAACAATCCATAAGTTCTGATAGAACCATTAAAGGCCATACATGCTTCAGTTGTTGCTGTGTCCACCAGAGTTTCATTTTTTTTGAATTTCTACACTGTCTAATTTTATTGCTGCCCTATAGTGGATGCAGTGCTTGGCTGAATAAAATGCCTAACTTGGTGAGGGTATTCTGTTCTGTTCTTGGAAGTCTGACCTTATTTCTTGAAAATTGTTTGTTGATGTTGCAATTTTAGTTTTATAGAGTTGATGGTGGTGGCAGGGGATATGGATAGAAGGTTGATACAGCTGAAGGGTGATTTACTGCTGTGACTCATCATTGTTCTGGAGCAGAGACAGATGTCTAGTTTAGTCTTCCACTGTCCCCTTACCCTCATTGACAATCTCTCACCAGGACAAAGGTTGATGATTTTTAATTTCTTTTTGTGGAGAAAGGAGGGAATCTGTTTTTTTTTTTTCTGTTGCAACTGCAAGAGATTTTGGTTTTAGGAGTTATGAGTACATTATAAATTAAAAGTGAAGCTATCTTACTTCATTATCTTTTTCCTGTTTGCTGAATATCTAATTATCTGTTTTTTGTACTTTTTTTCTGATACTTTTCATTATCACCAAAAAATAAACAGAAAAAAAAAAGAATTTTTTTTTTAAATAATAAACATTTATCATGGCAAACATTTTTGTGTGTGAATTTTTTATAAGGTTTGGATTGCACCTTTTCTGTTAGGTGCCACGTAGTTGCCATTTTTAATAAATTACATCAACGTTATTTGTCACATGGTTTCACAACTGTAGTCATATCGCATCTTTTTAAGAAATAAAATGACAAGATACATAAAATGGGAACTAAAACTTTTCTGACAACAGTAAATTTACTGCAGCCACTTCTAGAAATGAGTTTTTTTTTTTGTTTTTTTTTAAACAGATTATCAGTGATTGCGCCTGAATTTTCTAGTTATGAAATAGAAAAATTTAAATATTAGCTATTGGGGATAATGTTGTGTTTTCATGAAACTACCATTTTTTGATAACCAGATGTCGTTAAAACACCTGAACTGTGTTCTGTCTCCTTTCCGTCCAGTTTTCTTGCTGCAGTTCTCACAACTAGAGATTAAACAAACCGCACAACTGATCATCTATGACGGTTTAACAGCTAAGACTCACTGATGCTAAGCCACCGTTCTTGCAGAAAGCTGACCCTATCATTCTTGACATTTGGCTCCTCCTAATGTATCTTTGATATTCTGTATTTGAGTTTAATTTTTTTTTTTTTGAAATTAACCTAACTGGTAATCATTCAGCTTCCATTGCTATTGTCTTCTTTCTAATCTATTTCGAATTATTCTTTCCCAGTTCAATTCTGGTGATGCGTTGCGTATGTTCTTGAAGACAGGGTTGGTAGTGGTTAGGAAACATGGAAATAATCTTGTCTTCAAAGGGGTTGCATTGCTGGTGATAGGTCTTCCTTTTATCTTGATTAAGCAGTTTGGGGATGTGTTTTTTTATTCTCCCCCCCCCCTTTATCCCTTGACTCTGATACTTTGTTGTGACTATAAAAATGTGAATTTTTAAATCCTCCATGATGCTTGCCAAGGAATGCCATTATTGATTGTGTAATCTATGCATCAGCAGTTTGCAACTTAAAAATTTGGTTACCATTTTTTTTTCCCTGCTAATTAGTTGTCATGGAAAATCAGTACAATGCAGTAATGAACACGTGCCTTATCTGATAGGCTTAATGTCTTTCTAAATAGAAAATTTGTTAGTTAAATTAGCTGTGTTTTCATTGGCTGCTAGGTATTACAGAATATTCCAAGGTCTTGGAAAGAACTTGTTTACATACAAAAATTCAGGGATGTCTCTGTTCTGTTTCATAGACATCGAGGCTTCTTGCTGTTCTTTAAACTGATAATAGTAGAAACAAAACATACCTGGCAAGTGTGTATATATATACTAATCATACATATTTCTTTGGTGGGTGTGAGAGCTGCATCTGTTTTAGTAGTTTAAATTGTTAGCTTTTCTGTTTGTGATTTTATTGTCTGTTTTATCTTTTGAAACACATCCTCTAAAAATTAAGAAAGCCTTGTCAACTGAAATGGATTTATTGTTATGTACTTACTTTCTGTTCTATTATTTTGAAGAAGGCAGAAGCTAAAGTGTTAATATTTACCAGCGTATACAAAAGCAGATCTATGAAAGCCAACCTCTCTGCTAAACCTGGGCACAATCATATATGTTTTCACACATGAGATTTCAAATATTTCAAATGTAGTTTAACATTCAAAATTTGCATCATGCACCAGGTCTTTTGGTAGGCATCATTTAGCATGTTCTGTTTTGACAGCGTTTATATCATTGTATCCTTGATACAGTTTCAGATTCAATACATTTGCACTTTGACTGAGCATTTTACTTCAACATTACTTAATATTTATATTCTCTTCTTGTTTTTTTTTTAAATTATATTATTTATTTAAATACCAACTTTGCATATTCTTTTTTACTATATTAACTGATAATTTTTTTAAGTGGTCATTGACAAACTGACTATAGAAACGTCTATTGTGCATTGAGTTTTACTCAACAGATGATACCCCAACCACCACTTACTTTTGTATTTCTGCATATTTCAA
The DNA here is from genome assembly GCA_018389105.1 of Nautilus pompilius. Lineage (NCBI taxonomy): Eukaryota > Metazoa > Mollusca > Cephalopoda > Nautilida > Nautilidae > Nautilus > Nautilus pompilius. Next base: position 1,829,451 of record JACATO010000648.1, on the reverse strand, counting down.
TGGCTTTGATGCTTCTAATGTTTTCGGTTTTAAACTACAACCAAAATTGTCTTATAATCAAAGGAAGAAACCTATAATTGTTACTGATTGTAAATGTAGCCAAAGCAAATTTACTTCATTAGTTTCTTTGTTGTTCTTTTAATGTATAAAGTAAAAGGCCATTTCTCAAATGGTCTAATCAAACTATAACAGCATAAGCAAAACAGGAGAGAGCAGGATTAAGGACATTGCACGGCTTGAGAAAATTGAACTACAAGAGTTTACCATTAACTAAAGCAAGCAAGGTTGTATTTTGGAGAACCTTTTGAGGCTGACAGGAGATATGAAGTGATGGTCTACACGTAGGGCCTTGGACTCCATTGAGAACACGTGAGTTAAATACAGTACTGCTTGCCCTATCAGTAGCTGATACAGTGTTTGGCTGCTGCAGTCTTGTGGCATCCATTTATAGTTTCTTAGCATTGTAAGCCATCAAAACCAGGTGTCCATCTTGACAACACCTTGTGTGTCTTCCCATTGCCATTCAACTTAATGAGTGAAAATAGTGATGGGAATTTATCCAAACAGTGTCTGATATTTCTACCTCTTTGAAACTAGCATATTGTTAGATTACTTACTAGGACAACTGTAGCTGGTTTTGTACTGTATTTATCTTTAGAGATGGCAACGAGTACAGATCTACAAATATAAACTGTTTAAACTTCTGCTTATTATATGATTTTGTCTAAAAAAATTAATGGTTAGAATGAGGATGTTCTTGGACTTTAGTCACCATCCCTTCTTTTTGGTGTTCATTGTAATGGAGATGAAAAGAAAATGGATTTTGAGAAAAGAAAAACAATCAGTTGACCATCATTTGTGCACTGACAGTGAAAACTGTATCTAGTATTTAATAAGCCATTTGGATACGACTAGTACACACAAACACACAAATAAATTATTTTTGACTGTTTTATCCAGATTGATTTTCAAGCCAGTTTCATGATAAAACCAATGATCATTTTTGGATATTTTAGATTGGTTTATAGCAGTTTATTGGTGAATAGGGTTGTAACATATATTGCACAATCTTCATTGATTTTAAGTATTTACTAGAACAAATAAATGCCTAATCTATTTAAATTTGGTGGTTGTAGAGAGGTGGAAAGTCGTCATCGATTATATGAGGCTCCAGGGTAGGGAAATAGCTATTGGTACAATATTTAACCTGATTAATGGTTACTGCTGTAATTTAATTTTATTCTTGTATAATTTTGCTGTTAATTTAAATACAATGTTAGATTTGTGTCTGGTTTCAAAAAATGTTTGCAAACATGCCCACAAATATATGAATGTGTGCATATGTGAAGTAAAGATATAAAAGCCAGGTATTAGTTTATTCCATGTGCTCCTAAATTTAACTTGTACAAAACAGGGTTTTTTTAAACATAGCATCTACTGAGCTATTAACAGAACATTCACACACAATGCTTGTAGTTTGTAGAATAAAATTATATTACTTGTGGATATTGCTATCGTTATTTTAAGTCACCTTTTCCATGGTTATTATTTTTTTTTTATGATGTTGTTTTGTTTTATCTTCAGCTGAAGATGATCAGAAATCAGCTACTGATAGATTATTTTGCTAAGATTATTAGTTTTAGAGTGTTGTGGGATTTGGGTTACATATTAATCTTCTCTTTTATACAGTATATTTTGACATGAGGAGAAACTACAGGACATTAACTAAATAGCCATCACTTGGTTGCTACAAATCATTTCTGTACAAAATAGGGTTCTTCTGCATCATTTCAAAATGTCATATCAATAGATACACTGTAGTGAAACACTGTGGATTTACAAAGCAAGAGTGAAAATTCTTCAGTGTCAGCCATCTTGTTGGACCTAAAAAGCAGAAACAGATTTTTATTTTTTAATATTTAATCTGTTGCCTATTCAATTTTTTTTTTTAATTGTTTATTATTGGGAGATGAGCTGCATCATACCACATTTCTTTCTATCACCACTTCCACCCGCCTTTGCCTCCCATCTGCTTCAATGCTTTTATGGCCTTCTGCTTCCTACTTGATTTATTCTCATAATGACTTTTATCTACAATTGTAAACCTGTCACAAACACGGACAACAACAAAAGGAAGAGATTTTTATTTTTCTGGTTTAAATTTAACTGTACTTATGACTATGACGGTGGTGACCTGAGGGGTGGGGAAATTGGGCAACTGCCCAGGACCTTACACTTAAGGGGGGCCCCCAAATTTGGCTAATATATAACATATTAGCCAAATGGTTTTAATTGCTCCCTAACAAAAATGTTTTGTACCTCTGAGATGTATTATTTTGTGAAAATTTGAAATAGAAAAGAAATATGTTCCTGTTGCCATGCATAGTATCATGGATCTTGTGGCCATATTTCAAAAATCAAATATGGGAGCCAAACATTCCACACCAACTTTTAATTCAAAATTTTTGCTGCTGATTGGCTAAAGTACCCTTACTTAACCCAGTTCAGCCAATCAGTGGCTTAGTTGTGGATATTTAAATCTGGTAATGAAAGTGGGGCCCCAAATTTAATTTTTAAAATAGGGCCATTAGTCTCTTATTACCATCCCAGTCAGTCAGAGCACACAAAACTGGGAGCACGTGATGCATGAGCCTGAGGTGAGCATTTTTTCTAAATATATTTGTCTTTTCATTTGATTGATCCCCAAATACTCAGCAACAGCACTTCAAGTTTAGATATGGATGTATATATTACGGCACAATTAACTAAACACATCGGTTCCCAACCTGTGTTCTGCAGAACCCCAGGGTTCCTCATATTGCACCATTACACCAATCAGGCTTGAATTTTTTGATGTTTGGGGTTATGGTTGGTTTACAATGTTGGTGTATCATACATTGGCCCCTGGGGGTCATGCTGTGGACCCACAATATTCCACTGACCTTTGGATCCCCTGGGTCACACCAGGAACTTAGAAACAAGTGTCGTCATTGCTCTACTACAATAGCTTACATGCATTCTATGATACAATACCCTCATCGGACTTATTTTTTTGAAGCTCTGCTTTTTATTTTATAATGTTACTACTACATCTTATATTGGCCCTTAAGGTCAGGCACTCGACCACCGGCTCTTGATTGACCCTTGCATCGTGCATGGCCACACATGCGCTCTCGACGCAAGTGTCATCGCTCTACAATGATAACTTAGAGATATTTTACAATACCATTACCTCTATCATACTTTATTTTTTTGAAGCTCAGGGTTAATAGCCATAAGTCATATACATCTAAAATGTTTTTCATTAGTGTCAGAATTTCTCTGAAGATACTTGTTTCATCTGTGGTAAAAATATTTGCATTTGAACACTTTATTGATAGCTACTATTAAAAGATATACAGGAAACACCTGACTCATGTAAGGGTTACGTTGCACTCGGCTGTAGGTAAGTCAATTTTTACATGAGTCGAACTCGCAGGTATACAGCAATCTTACATAAGCATAAAGGTAGGCAGTAAACAATACTGAACAATTTGTCCATCTCGGCAATCACACCAGTCCCTTGTTTTGTTATCACCGTAGATTTCACGGGGCAGATCCTTTCACGTGTTCTTTAATATAGTCTTTGTTTTTTTTTACTATCATGTTGACCGTCGACACGGCCATGCCCAAGCCACGCACAATGTAGACAATGTTTGCCCGTCTTCATATTTATTTATTATGCTCACCTTGTGCTTCTTTGCGGAACCAATAGCATCACTCGGCTTGCAATGGAAAAATTCACATAAGAATGAAATGATTTATGCACAACTAAACTCACTTGATTGATAGTGACACACAACAGAGCATGGGAGAGGGATGCTAGCCGACTAACACACTCAGACTCCAGCCCCAGTGTGCCTTACTCTGCGGCTCAAAGTAGTGCCCACAAATACCCAGGTATCCACCATACATAGCGCTACAGAAAATTTTTTGCCATATCTTGAATTTTTTTTAGCATTTATTTATTTTCTTATGTAAAGTAAAATTTACGTAAGTTGAGGCTTTTTACCATTTATTATGTAGTCATTTATATAATTTTAATTTTTACTATTATAATAATCATGCTTGGTATATGCACCAGTATATTTATATGCTGACATTTGATAATTTAATTACCAAATGAATATATTTGTTCTTTTATGGATGTAATATGCTTTTATTATTTTTAATATGCTGAAATATCCTTTATTTATACTGCTTGGTGGAAAATAGCCTATTTTGAACAGTAAAACAAACACTCATTCATTTGTTTGGAAAACACAGATTGCATATGTCATTATCAGAGGCAAAGAAGCAGCAAGGTTCCTTAGATAAATTTATTAACATCACTGGTATTCAAAAGAGGGAAAGCACAGCTCCTGACAAGAATTCAAAGATGCAGGTGCTGGGCTGTCTGGAGAATTTGGTCAGCATAAGTGTAGCCCTGAACATGAGAATGATAAGAGACAGCTGTGTGAAATAGATCCTGATAAACATCAGTTAGATAGTGACCAAAAGGAAGAAGTACTGCTACATCAGTCTGATGAAAGTTCACCTGACACTAAATCTGTTAAGAGCACATTAACTCTGGACCCTGCAACTTGGCCAAAGCATCTGTCACAACTGGAGAGAGACTATTTGATTAAAGCTGGTCCACTAAGAAAAAAAGAAAATCATGATGAAGATAATAAAATGTATCCAGTAACAAATGGCAGGAGGTTTACATCATCTAGTTTCTTCAAAATTCTCAGGTCTTTTGATGGGCTGCATGATTGGAAGCATTTAGGTGATAGTCTTAAAACTCATGAGTCATCAGATGGTGATATTCATTGCATGAAGCAGTGGTATGAGTTAAAAGGTAGATTAATTGCAAAAACAACTACTGATGCATTAGTGCAGTTTCAGTTGCAGCTAGAGATTGACTACTGGAGGAAAATACTTTATCATATGCTATTGATTATTTAGTTCTTAGCTGAGAGAAATTTAGCCCTACATGGAAATGGAGGTCATTAAATACTTGGAGACTTCAATAATGGCAATTTTCTGGACAAGTTGAGCTTGTGGCCAAATATGACCAAGTTATGGCAGAACACATCAGGCGTATAAAAAATAAGGAAATTCATGATCACTATCTAGGAAAAAACATTCAAAATGAATTCATTGAATTGATCTCAAGTCATATGTTGAAGAAAATCCTGAGCTTAGTTTAAACATCTGTATACTACTCTATAATCCTTGACTGTACCCTAGGCTTAAGTCACAAAGAACAGGGGGTCACTTATCCTTAGGATAGTCAATGTAGGAGAGATTGAACCTATGGTTGAAGAGCATTTTGTAGGATTCATAAATGTCAAAGACCCTGGCGGTGCTGGATTGACCGAGTCTCTTCTTGAAAAATTTAAAGATCTGAATTTATCATTAGTTAACTGTAGGGGTGAAGGATATGATGATGGTTCAGATATGAAGGGAAAATATGCTGTTGTCTAAAAGAGACTTTTAGACCTAAACGCTAAAGCCATTTACATTCCCTGTGGATGTCACAGCTTAAACTTGGTTTTATGTGATGCAGCTAAGTCTTGCAGAACAGGATAAACTTATTTTGGAAATTTACACAACTTAATGCCTCTTTGCATCTTTAAGTAAAAGATGGAGTATACTGACTTCGTTTGTGAAACATACAGCGAAAATACCACCTGAAACTTGGTGGGAAAGTCGCATTGCTAGTGTAAAACTATGTTTTGAAGCTTCTGAAGTTTGTAATGCAATTATTGAATTACTGAATATCCCCGCCCTTGACAGCGTAACTTGTGCCAAGGTTAACAGGCTTTTGATTGAGCTACTGTCATTTACATTCCTCCTTAAGACAATTATTTGGTATCACATTCTGTCACAAATAAATAAAGTATAGATATGCAATTAGATGTTGCAGTGGTACTACTGAAAGGTATTCTGGAATATGTGACTGACTATAATGATCAAGGTTTTCTAAAAGCTGTAAGAGTTGCTGAAAGCATTGCCGTGACATTTGATGACCTTATTGAGGTGAAATCTCCAGAGCAAGGTGTGGGAAAGGCATAGGCTTTCTCTGGATGAGACATCAGGTGAGCCTATACTTGACCCAAAAGACAAATTTCGCATGCAGTTTAGGGACAAGTATGGATTCATATTTGACAGTTCTTTAGCCAAAATGACTGATGATAACATTGAAAAGAGATGTAAAGTTGCATCTTTACACCTTGAGGAAGACATGGATTAAAATGTGCAGCTTTGACATTTCTTAAATTTATTTATAATTTTAACATTCAATATATTATATATAATATATCCAAATTTGTGTGTAGTACTTCACATTCTTCTCACTGTACCTGTAGCAGTTGCATCTGATGAGAGGGCATTTTCAAAACTGAAAATTATAAAAAAAAAAAGTTATCTGCACTCTTGCATGTCACAAGTTCACCTAGTTTGATTAGCAATGATTTCAGTTGAAAATAAAATTGGAAGAGAGTTTGATTATAGTGATCCTATTGAGGACTTTGTATCCAAGAAGGCTCGAAAAAGTTTTATTTCAATAGACTGTAGACAATGTCTTTGATTCATCGGTGAACTGGTTATCAAGTTTGTGTTTTGTTATGATATCTTCACGCAGTGCACCATTTTGTTTTTTTTTTTTTTAATTTGCGATTAAGACATTAAATTTGATTTTGTAAGAACAGAATTTAACTTTTTGTTGTTTTCTTTCACTTATGCAACTCTAAAATATAGTGCACTGCACTGATTAAATGTATTATGATATATTCTCCACTCCACTGCAATGAATATCAACTACGTGTCACTGAATGTGTTACACAGTTGCTTCGTGGATTGAGAAAAATCAGAATAAAATCAGAAATATCAGAACTGCTACGTTGCTGATCTGAGGAGGGCCCTCATTGACTTTCTTGCCCGGGGCTCCAAGAACTCTAAGGCCACCTCTACTTATGATTTATAAATGCCTTTGTTGATTAAATTTGAAGCAATGCATCCAGATAATATAGGAATAACTTGCTGAGGTTCTTGAATGATTTCTTCTCTTTCCAACCTCCTCCCTTGCATTTTCTTTTTGGAAGACAAAAAGAAAATACTTATCAATCAGTCAATTGGACTATTGGCACCAAAATGTTGACAGCAGTTATTAATTGTTTTATTGTAATTTTTTATTTATAAAAATACAACCATGTAGATACAAAAACACTTCATATTAATATATTAATGATGATGATAATATTTTTAAAAAATAGGTAATAGCACTGATGTTATTGATAGAAATGTAATGGCAGAGATTTGCTAAGTATCTGGACCTGATGATGGTGCCAAATTATTTAGGAAACTATGATTTTTGTTTCATTTGTGCCAAATCTTTGCCTTAATAGGAACTGGTTTGAACTGGTTTAAAATAATTCAAAATTGCATGACTATTACAATAAAAATAAATTTTAAAATGGAGCACTTCTGAAAGAGTTAAATTATGCACCTTGCCAGACCATATTGAGTAAAATGTGTACTGTAAACCATTACAGCTACAGATCTCTGAACCTCAATCCTACAGATGTAGCATTGATGGCAAATCTCTTGCATTCACATCGCTTAACCTTCTTTGGCTATCAGCAAAACAAGCATATTTTTAGCTCAGAGCTTTGTTGCATATCATGTGAAAGATGTTGCTCCCGTTGAAATGGTGGATTCTCTAGTATTATTTTAAAATTATTATTAATTATATTGCAAATGTTCTGATTGTTACTGCTGCTCTGATAGTTTTTTCCTTCCAAACTTTGCCTGTATATATTAGGACATACTTCATCAAAGTGGAGTACCTTTGAGAAATGCTATTGTATATATTATTCTATTATTTTAGATTGATATTGACCATTACCTATCTAACCTTGTCTTTTCCATTAATCTTTATAGCTGATTTTTAAATATTAATAAAATTTTTAAAAGTGTAGTTGCTAGAATTGTATTTCAGATAATTGTCATCCACTTTTTTTTTTTTAAAGATATATTCATCTATGTTTATTTTCAAGAATTTGATTGACACTATACACAATGAATTTTCTGAGAACCTTCCCAGATGTGCTTATTAAACAGATTCCACAATATCGATTCTGGTGCTCTTCATGCAGTAAATCTCTGCATTTACTGTGTAGTGGGCGTACAACATTTTCTAAATGCTACAGTATCTGCTCTTCAGGGTTGCTTGCCTGAAGTACTGGCAAAGGAATAAACATTGATAGGGAATCTTCTAAGTATTTGCTCATTATAGCAAATTGCTCGATGTAAATAATGCATAATTTGAAAATCAACTTACATTCTTATTCTGCCTGTCTGTCTGTCTGTCTGTCTCCGTTTCTTAGCCTTGCCAATAAAATAATTCATCAAGCATGAAGGAGGATATTTTGATGAAAAAGAAACCAAAACAGTTTGTGCGAAAAGTTTTGAAGTAAACTGTTTTTCAGCATGTATGGATTTTATAACAGTTGTGATTACACAGGAAATAGTATGCACTACTAGATTGGTCAGTGTATAAAATATAGCAGGTAATTTTTGCATTATTCTAACTAACCAGGGTTGTTTCCCTTGAAGAGAAGTCTCATCCCCATTGTGGAGACTAATGTTCAACACAACACATGATTATACTTGTGACAAAAAGTACTAGCTCAGTTACAGATATCGCAGCGAGTTCTATAACAAAACACCACAACTGTTTGTTTTTACGCCTGCAACATTACAAATAGTAATAATAATAAAGATAGAAGCTATAGGTTAAAAAAAACAAAAAGGAAATAGAAGAATGAAGCAATGTATGTATACCCCGGTAAATGAAAACACAAGGAAAGTAATTTTTCATTTGCATGTTGCCTCTGAACTCCTGAACAATTAAGTCTTAATGAAATCTTTCTTGTAATGTTTACTAACTAAACCACAGCTAAACATTAATATTAAAAGTTTTTTTAAGGAACTCTGCCTTTGAAGAATTTTAATGATGCTCGAACCTTAGTATTAGAGTGGATTGTTGTCATTGTTTTGTTTTTGGTGTTGTTGTTTGTTTGTTTAAAGATTTTCTGAAATTCCACATTTTTGGTTCCCATCTCCAAGTTTGGATTGAGTCCTAGTAGTGTGTAGCACTGTGATTTCCAGTTTATGCTCTGTGAAGCACGCATCTTGATTCTTTCTAATGTGCATTATCACTGGGTCTGCAGGGAAAGCCTGCTACTGCGCAGTCTTTGAGAAGAAATATAGCTAAGTCGTCAGGTGAATTATTTAGAAGTGATTTAATTAGCAGCAGGAGGAGAGATGCTGCTCAGAGTGTGTATCTATACTGTTGCCATGGGAGCTGTGAATGGATGAGCATGCTGCATAAATAGAAAGGAGATCTTTAGGATTGCAGTCTCCACCATTCCCCCTAAGGAATATATCACTATATTTGAAAGGTTAATTTAAGTTAGTTTTTTTTTTTTTTTGGGGGGGGGGGTTATTTTTAATTTTATTATTCAGTTTGATTTATAAATCAATATTATCAATGTTTGTTGCTTTTTCTTTTATTTCCCCGTACTTTTCTCTCTTTTTGTCAGAAAATGACATTACATAAATTGTAATAGTTACGCATACAGATTTCTCTGGAAAGTAAATGAACTATTTAAAGTTGGAACATCGTGCAAAATCTTGCCCTACTTTTGTGGTTTTGCTTGTCAAATCTTATTGGTGCATTAATGAAATTTTTTCATCTTCCCTCAAAGATAATTTTTATGCCCCTCTCTCACCCACACGAGATATTAATTTCAAAGTCTTTAAATTTAAAAGAAAAAAAAAAATAAAATGTTCGTTTCGTGTTGAATGGGAGACATCTTGAAATCTTAGAATGTCAGGGGTTGTCTTTTTGTATTTTATGGGAAATTAATTTGTAAGGGCCAACTTAGTTTTTACTAATCCATACATGACATCCAGATGAGAGTGCAAGAAAATGGCAGAGAAAATTGCAGACATATCAGAAGGAATGACAACTTTGAGATTTGACCATGCCCCCTTAATGAATGTTTTTAACAAGAGAGGTGGTTGGTTGCTGAAATAACAGTTTTTGTTCTTGTTTTGCTGTTGTTTTTTTTACAAATATAGAATGATATGGTGTTCTATTAAAATCCGTTTGGTTCCTACATGTCTTACAAAACAAAGAACTGCGAGACTACCATACTTTAAATGAGAGGTTTAACTATTTCTTTAAGAAACCAAGAGTTGTCAAACCTGTCCAAGGTAGAGACAGTGACATCGAATTCCAGTCGTAGTAAAAGCTGTTTTGAGGTGCACATCTTCTGGCTTTAGAACCACGGTTGATTTTGTGATGCTGATCAATGACTAACCTGTCGAGCATTTACCATTAGATAGATAGATAGCTGTACGCTGATGCATGTTCTGCCCTGGTTATTGGTAAGCTGTACGTTGTGTAAGATATACGGAAACCATGCTACTTTTGATAATCAGTTTTTTAAAAAAAGTTTTCCTCAAATACATTTTTTTAAAAAAAAAAAAAAGCCTGGATAGATATTTCCTTAAATTAAAAAAAGTTAATTTTTAAATTATTCCATCGTGTTAAAAAAGCATAAATACTAACCTCTCTGAACTAGGCTGGCAAAAAAAGACAACAACTTATTTTAGCAGTAAATTGTGACTAAAACCAAAATATTGAGCAGATTTCTATTTTTTAATGGAACTTAAATCGTGCATCGTGATAAGATTTATTTACAGCTGTTTTTTGAACGGCTGACCATATTAGTGGCTTTTTTGGTTTCCTAAGGTCCTCATTTCAGGCGATAATGAACTTTATTTCATAACATTAAGCATTTTCTTGTTTAGAATTTCTCTAAAAATATTTACACTGATATAGTAATCTATATCGGGGGTTGGCCGAACTTACTTAGCCTAACAGCCGCAAGATACAAACAAACTGCACACACATTGTTGTTGTTACTGTTACATACACATTATTATTATTTTGAAATACATGCAAATATTACTAAGAGATACAGGTATGCAGTAACATTCATTGATGTATGCCCTGCTTTGAGATTGAGGAATTGTGTTATTTTCAATAATCATGGAGTATGTATACCAAATTATTTCTAAATCTCAAATTAAAGGTTTTATTTAACTGTATCTAGCATATTTAATAATGAACAAAAGCAACATTTTATATAAAAAATTAAGTAAATTTGTATTTGAATGACAAAATAAGAAACAGTCAAAATATAACAATATGGGAGAAAAAAGACTGGATAGATTCTCAATTATATTTATTTGCCTGGTAAATATTTTGTCAAAATGTGGTGCCATATGTAAAAAAAAAAAAATTCAATATAATGGCAGATTTATTTATCAGATATCACCTTAAAAACTTATTATCGTGATATTATTCATTAAGTAAGAAGATATCGATACGATTATCTGTCTAATTACTGGTGGTAGAGGTTTTGTGGGTCTCCATGCTGGCCGTAAGCCTTTGAAAATCCAGCTGATACGTTGTCAGGTCTGCAGAGAGGGGCTCCGTCAAGCGTTGGTCTGTGAGGACTGCACGACGTTTTGGCTTTACAAGCTTCAATACAAAGCGCAGTGATTCATGGTTGTATGTTGTACCAAAAATTGAAATAAATCTCTATCCTCTCTATCTCTCATCTCGTCTCTGGTCTCTCTCTCATCTCTCGCTATCTCTCTCATCTCTGCTATCTCTCTCTCAGCTCTCTCTCTCCATCTCTCGCTCTCTATTCTCCATCTCTCTCTCTATCTCTCGCTCTCTCTATCTCTCTCTCTCTCTCTCTCTCTCTCGCTCTCTCTCTCATCTCTCTCTCTCTCTCTCTCTCTCTCTCTCTCTCTCTCTCTCTCCTCTCTCTCTCCATCTCTCTCTCTCTCTCTCATCTCTCGTCTCTCTCTCTCTCTCTCTCTATCTACTCTCTCTCGCTCTCTCTCTCTCTCTCTCTCTCTCTCTCTCTCTCTCTCTCTCTCTCTCTCTTCTCATCTCTCATCTCTCTCTCTCTCTCTCATCTCGCTCCATCTCTCTATCTCTCTCCATCTCTCTCTCTCTCGATCTCTCCATCTCTCTCTCTGCTCTCTCTCTCTCTCTCTCTCTTCTCATCTCTCTCTCTCTCTCGCTCTCTCTCTCCATCTCTTTTCTCTCTTCTAATGTTCTCAGGATTTTTAGTGAGGATATTTTGTTTCTGGTACTTGCTTTTAGAACCCTTTTTGCAGATTTAAATTTATCCATCATTTTTAGACCCTAGTCCTTCCCGAATTTCTCCAATACTCCTCCACCTCTCAGCCAATATTTTCCTGCACTTTAAGTGTCAAAGAGCTGCGGTTTGGCCATGACTGATTCTCCATAGTTTTAATGCAGTTTATACACGTTTATTTTTGGACCAGTTAGGATTTTTCTGTTCACTGTTTGGTTAGTGATTACTTTGCTCAGTGTGTATTAAGTCAACAGATAAAATATTCTGTGGCTTTTTAAAAAAAAAAATTCTGCTAGGCTTAAAGAAATTATGGCATGGTATGGTATGGCGTGCTGTTATATTTGAATATTTGTGATGTTTCTAAAATTGAAAGAAATTACTGTGATCCTTGAGGCCTCGAATGTATCAAGCTAACTCTAGTGTAATGCTGACTGGCGGATTTTCGGGTTACTTTTCAGTAAATTGGCAGTATTTCTCAGTCTTGTAGGAATAAATGGTATTTCATTCAAAAATACATTTTTTGGAGAAACCTTAAGATCCAAAAATTGACACAAATCAGATAAAGGAGAGAATCTGTTTTTAATATCAGCATGCAAATTTTTGACTCCCCAAATAGTATCTATAAGAAAGAAGAAATACACACACAGACAGACAGACAGACAGATAAACAAAGATGGCTTTGCGCTACTAAGCTTGTGTTCTTTTTGTTGTTTTGGGAGTTCTTGTAATCTGGGCCATGTGTAAGAATACATTGCACACATTTATGAGCTCCGTCCTTGGAGTTCTGTACATGAGTAGATTCGTACTTGCACTCAATTGAAGACAACAATTAAGCTGCAAAGGTATACCTTGTTTTTCTATGAATACTATTTTCCACAAATATTCCTGACATAGCATACAAGTTTGGTGAGTAACATCACATCATGTACAATCACAAAAATTGATACATTAAACAGATTAGGCAATTTACTTATTTCACATTCTCTAATTCTGCAGCCAGGCAAACATTGGGTTTTTCTTTTCTTCTTTAGATGGTGTAATGGATAACATAGAGATATGTTGTTTCTGAATGCTTTTTCTTTGAAAAGAGTGACAGCAGATTCTTTTGTTTTGTTTTTTTTTTTAAAACATATTCTACAAGGTGGTTGAAAGGATAAATATTGTAAGACAGAACTGAGGATCTACTGAAATCCCCATTCGAGAATATTTAAAAATTGCATTCTCTGATCACTTTTAGGAAAAGGGGGAAAAAGGGAGAGGGATAGAGGGAGATGGAGAGAGAACTGGTTCATGTGCAAGATGACGGATTAATCAAATTGATACAGTTGTTGAGTTGTGAGAACTATGCCAATGGCTCAGTGTACACATCTACTTAGTAATTAATTGTACTGCTTTATAGGAAGGCAGCATCTATCCCATATCAACACTGGTTGCTGTGGAAATGTTTAAACAATGTCAATTGCATTTACTATTGACAGAAACCTTTACAATCCCATTTGACTGATGAATGAAGTTTGGAGCTCTCAGGATGGTAGGCAGGGGAGATAAAAAAAACGTTCTTACCATTTCTAGAGTGCCAGCTATTTCTATGCCTGCCCAAGGCTTATAAGTGACAGATAGACAGTGCTGCCACACTTGAGCTATTCACCTGATAGGCTAAATATACTTCTCAGAGTTTACCTGCTGACAATAACTGATAAAGGTTCAAACTAATCTACTGTAGCTATGGCAGAAAAGCACTTTGGCTGTCCCCGATGAGCTTAGTTACGGACACAGTTGTAGGATTCAGTTTTACAGAGGTTGGTGTATGAATGAATGGTTGATTGATTTTATTTTTCCCCCTTTTATTTTCCTCTTTTTTTCAGCTGCAAAATAAAAAAAAAAAACAAATTCCCAATAAGTAAAAGTAAATACTTCTTTTTTGTTGTTAGTCAGACATTTAGCCACAAACTATGTGGAGTGCTTTGTTCTAAGGGTCTAAAGATAGAATTAAAGTAGCAGGAAACTCTGCGTCATTATCTTTCAAAAAAAAAGAAGAGGAAGGGTCTTGAACTTGAGGGGTTTTCTGAGATGAAAGTGAACAGAAAGCACTTAAGAGTGAAGGGTTAGGGAAAATTTGTGAAATGATTGCATTTTTCTTGCTTTTGAATTACGTAAGTTAAATAATAACAGCAATTCAGCAAAGCAGAGCTGACCCATCAGCGAAAATAGTCTAGTTTTATGGTTGAGGCCAGAAAGTGTGCAGGGGGATGTGAAATGATGCCTAATGCCGCATGAGAGCAATAAACAAATAGTTTAACACAGACAGACTCACATTGTCAGGAAACTCCTTACTGGTATCTCAGGATAGTTAGTGTCCTGTTGAAGGAGGTTCAGTGGCTTTAATTTTCTTGTATGAATCTTTATTTAGACCTTTTGTGTTGTATATGGTTCAGGTGTGGAGTTCGTGAAAGGGTTCAAAGTTTTATTGGGATGGTTGGTGATGCACCAAGTTTGACCTGTATGCGGTTTCATGGTGGCATGATTGGAGTTTTTTAAAACTACTACCCTCTGCAAACCATAAGGAATGTATAAAGGTGGTTAGGGTTTTTTTTAATACAGGTGACATGCTATAAAGGTGGGGGAGAGTTACAAACATTTAGTAGGCTGCCATATGAAACCGTCTTCCTTGTAAAAAATTTTGCGTCATCAGTTTGTTTTAAAAATGCCTTAGGAGGTTGACAAGGAAAGGTCACGGGTTCTACATGAGTTGATGATTTTTGTCCCTTTGAATGATTGACTGTTCAGAAACATTCTTTTATTGTCACTCATTGAATACATTTGACTAACCCACTGAGCATCTCCATTCCTTTGTCTTTTCATGGCTGAGAGCACCAGTCCACGAATGACAAAGTTGGCCACAGTTGTCTGGCCTGCTTCACATTGGTGGCGGCAGTGTGTGCTTTTTTCGAAAGACTGTGCGCTGGCACAGATGATCTGTTGTGAGATTGTTCATCGCATGCTATTTCTTCTCAGGTTATTATTGGTGCGTTGCCTATGTGTAGTCCTACCTCGAGGCCATCAGGGTGGTTGTTTTCTTTTTAGTTGATCATGAAACATACATTTTGGAAGTTTTTGGTCCTCTGTATTACGTGACGATCCCATCAGAGCTAATGCTTCATTAGCTGACCAGTGTCTTGCCAGTAGATGTGCATGGTACAATGAAATCATGTAATATTTCTTTAGAATTCCTTGTCAAGCCAGTTAATGGAAACAAGGTATGAATAAGACTAATCTAAATGTATACTTTTTTGGTTAATGGAGTACCGTGTGGGTTTAAAAAAATTTTGCATTTTTAGATTTTTTTTTTTTTTCTAATAACTTAGTGAAACTTGGACTTTGGAAATTGTTATTTGGAGAGAGAGATTCTACTATAATATTGTCATAAATAAAAAAAAAAATTTAAAAAGGACTGGTGAGAATTTAATGTCAACTTTGGAGATTGTCGATTGTTTATAAGTGGTGAAGGCTTTCCTTAGAACATCAAAGCTGGAGATTGTTGATTGTTTATAAGGGGTGAGGTGAAGGCTTTCCTTAGAACATCAAAGCCAAGCCCCTGATATTTTGGCACACAGAAATAATGCGAAACTTTCGGAAAACTGTTAAGCTCTTAGTTAAGATGAGCATTTAAGAAAAATTGAAGTTTTTACTAATTGCTCTCAGTAACTAAAATTTTGGATATCAAAGACAATGCTTCTATTAAAATGAGATATTCATTAACAAAAAGAGAGAGCCTAAGGAAGTTGTAGACACACACACTGTTATTTTGACCTCAGGTAAGGATCATAACTTAAAACTTTATTGGTGTCATCATAGGCTGAAGAAGATTCAAATGAAATAGCATTTCCTATAATTTCATCCAGTTGGGTTTCATTTAAATGTCCCTAGTATCAATAAAGTTGTGACTACACAAAGACAATCAGTAAATGGTTTAAAGGAATGAGAGAAGCTACAGAAATGCTGATAGACTTCTTTTTTCCTTTGTAGCTAACTATAAAATGAATAATATTATAAAACTGAAAATGTCAATTTTTCATTAAATTTAAACCTATTAATAAAGTACTTTTCATAAGGATTATTTATTCATTGTTATTTCCTTATGCATATCACAGGCTTAATATTGACTGAATTTCCTTTTCAGTGCAAGTCGGTTATAAAATGTGTTATTACTGACATTGCATTCTCGATGGTGAATTTAGTGACTTGTTGATCATAGATCTATCTTTAATCTACACTAAAGCACCATACATCAGCAGCAGCAGCCTGCCCGGTGGGGCAGGTGGTAGCGGGTTAGCTCCATAAGGGGACTGTTGCTCCTGTACCGGGTTCGATCCCAGGTTGGGGTTGGAGGAGATTTGTCGCTGATGATCGCCATAGGGTGAAACAGCTGTACGGCATCTCCTTGGTGTCCGACGGGAGAGAGACCTCCCGGGGTCCTTGGGGCCCACGGTGTCGGATGGACCGGGCCGCTTGTCGGCTCGACGAACATCTCTCAGTAACGAAGAGGACTCGGCATTTGGACATCCAACTCGCTTAACAACAACAACATCAGCAGCAGTAACTCCAGTTGATTTTCTTTTTTAAATAAACCCATTTTTTGAGAATTAATTTGCTCTATTCAGAAATCCACTGGGATAACAGTGATAGCCTAAAGGGGTTAAGAAAATCATATTACTGCATCACATTTCTAGTTGAAACAAGGAAACAGCAAATAACATGAAAACACGACAGACTTCATTATGTATATATAAATTATATTTAAAGTCATTAAGATGGAGGAGCAAACAAGGATATTCCATGCTCACCTGGCTGAAATTGTTATTTTGATGAAGGTCAAATAAACAAATTTAAATAAAGTTTGTTGTTTTTTTTTTTTAATTTTTTAATGAATGCAACATCAGTAAATTATCTCCATTTGCATTGGAGATGTAAACATAAAATCTATGTCATAAGTGAATCTTTTGGGGATATAGTCTCAGTAAAGCTATTCTAATCACGTGGATTCTCCATTTTAAAAAAAAAAAGGGTTTTTACTCTGTGACTATATATAGTACCTGCTACCTAATGACTGGTAGAGAATGACCATGATCTCTGAAGACTGAGGTTGTGTGTGATTTCTGTTATCATTAATTTTTAGGTGGAGGGACCTGTAGTCGTGAGTTCTACATAAGATAATCGATTTCTGATTAGAATCAGTTTGTGCTGACAAGAGGGGCATTGCATCATCTGAATAGAATGATGTAGCAATGACTGACGTTTGTTGTTTTTTTTTTAAATTAATTGTGCTCTTCGTCCAGTCTTGTTAAGGTAGGTATTTTCCACTTTCAAAAATTAATAAAACAAAAGCTATCTGTTCTTTGTGCGCACTTACTATTTGTTAAAGTTGTGTGTTTGGCACAAGTTCGTTGTCAACCATTGTTGTTGTTTTTATTATTTGTGTGTGTGGGAGGGAGAGAGAGGCTTGCCTTCACCGCCATCGGTCTGACCATGACATGTGACGATTACAAGCTAGCTGTTGTTTCCAGTGTAAAAGCTCTCTTTCTCTTCCTCACATTTTCCATCAAGCAAATGAAAATCTAGAGAAGAGAGAGAGTGTTTTATAATTAGTCATTAAGTTTTGACATATCACAATCCATAGAAATGTGATCTGGTTAGCAAGCATGTGGACATGTCGTGGTGTCATGTAGGAAAGATGTCCGATACTTTATATTGCTGTTTCTCGACAGTATCCAGCAGAAAAGACTTGCAGAGAATCTGAGAAAACGTTCCTCTATTTCGTATTATTTCTTATCATCAATTCTTTATAGAAAACCCGTGGCATAGATTAATCTTGCACGCAAACATTTTTTTTATTTTTTTTTGCTTTGGCTTCTTTTTGTCTTAGTAGATCATTTATTCTGCATGCTTGAATTTCCTATTGCATTTTAATGTAGCCATGTACAAATTGAATTTCACCTGAACAAAATGAACCGAGTGATATTTATCTGGAGCCAATTAAAGCCACTGCATGACTGAGAGTTTTGATCTCTGCTATGTTTGTTGGTTCTTACCTCCCCCCTTTTTTTTTTATTAAATCTGATTTTTTTTCTGCATATTGTTATTATTATTTGTTTTTTTTCTCTTCCTCTCGTAGTCTACGCATCCTGTACGTTGGTTGTGAGGCACTCAGATTTGGAAGAAGAGATTACAGGGGTTTATAGCTTGGGACTTTAGGGGTGAATCACTGTAGGAGAGATAAGAAAAGTAAAAAAGAGAGAGAGAGAGAGGAGAGAGAGAGAGAGAGAGAGATGCGCAGGGTTTTGGTAGAACGATTCCTGGAGAATTTATATTTTCAAAGATCACACAAAAGACCAGTACAGATAATGATCAGAATGCTAAAAAAACAGAAAAGAAGGGGGCGCACATTTTGACATTAATCAGAGATGACTATTTTTTTTGAGAGTATAAAAGAAAAAAAGATGGAGGAAGAAACTGAGTAAGGGGGGGGAAACGAGGGTGAAATTTAGCACCATCTTTTTTAATCTCCCCCAGAGGGTTTGTATTCAAAAAAGGGGGGGGGGATGGATGGGAGAAGAAAAAAATAGGAACAATTTAAGATGCTAACCAGAAGTTGTAATATTTTGACACAGGGGGAAAGTGATAGTGTAATAATCCCATCACGGTCCTGGCGAGGAGGGCAGCACGATAGGAGATCTGCACAGATATTAAATTAAATGGAAATTGAAAAAAGCCACGCAGTCAAGTACGGATTTCCCTGTTGGCCAGATATGACTGAAGCACTTCGGCTGTGAATGCTCGGATGGGTGGCTGTCACCTTGTGACAGTTTGCGCTGCAATGTATTGTGTGGCATCATTGTCTCCAGGGGTTTAAAGAATTAGGGAATTTTTCTTTCCTCTCCCCCCCCCTCCTTTAACCACCCCTCTTCTCTCCCCCCCCCCTCCCCTCCGGACACTTATTATTGCCATAAACTTTTTTTCAGTTAGATTTACGAACATTACACCAGTTCTAATTTCCTGTTTGTGCACAGCTTTTGTTTTAGTTTGTTTATGAAAGTGATGTTTGGGGAGGGGGAGAGAAGGAGAAAGGACAATAAATTCAAATCTGAATCATTGATCATTGATGGAAGGAGCAAGAGAGTTCAGTTCTGTCATTAACGACGCCTTTGTTCTGTACTCCCAGGAAATTAGCATAATCTGTTCCGTGTATTCTCCGAATACTTCTTCCCATTCCTCCTGTACACTTAGAAATGTTTGAATTGCCCTCAGGCTCAAACTTTGCAGATGAAAACACAACAAATTTCTTCTTTTTTTTTTTTTTTTGCCTAAGTGTTCTTGCAGCTTTGATATTTTTCCAAAGGCTGTTAGAAGTAGGAAATAGATTGAGAATTTTGTCTGAAGATTCAGGTCTGTAATTTCTCCTCTATTTCCCTTTAAATTGTAGATTTTCATTACTTAAAATAGTGTGCAGTTATAGATTGTTTAATAGATTGGGTTATTTCAATGGAATGGTTTTATCTTGTACTGATTGAAACCCCAGGTTTATAGTTCTTTTTCTCTATATTTTCCCTTTAATTATTAAGTATTTAAAAGAAAAACAAAATCTTTGTGTTTTAATCAGATGTTGAAGGATTTCTTGAAATTCTGTTGGTCTAATACCAGTATTGTGCACAAGACATCTGAGCTTGATTTCTAAAAATTAATTAATTCTATTAACATAAAGCTGAAATTTCTTGACACATTGAAACTAAAAAAGAAAAATGGTTGTGTCATTGAATTTCTAAAAATGCAACATCTCTGCATTAGAGCAAAACAAACGACACGTTAATTCATTGTTTCTTGTTTCTACAGTAGATACTAGTCAGGTGGCGATTTCAGGTCTCAAACCATT
Source organism: Nautilus pompilius (assembly GCA_018389105.1). Taxonomy (NCBI): domain Eukaryota; kingdom Metazoa; phylum Mollusca; class Cephalopoda; order Nautilida; family Nautilidae; genus Nautilus; species Nautilus pompilius. Next base: position 1,809,252 of record JACATO010000648.1, on the reverse strand, counting down.
GGCACTTCTTCACCGTGAGCAGAATGAGTCGCTGTAGCGATTGATTGGTGAATCATGTCGGCTCACGTTTTATTAAAGGGCAGGCAACTCCTCCCCCTCCCCCAGCCCGAAAAAAAAAAGAGAGAGATAAATCACTTGACAAACATCACTTTTTTGAAGACATTCTGAGCAATAAATAAGGTAACATACATGGTTATAGCCATAGTTTTTTTGCCTCTAGAATCTGATGCCAAGGAACTGGTTATATAGACAGATGACTGATTGAAATCAAAATTTACTCTTATTTGCTAATTTTTGTCTTAACACTTCATAAATAAAAGCAGTAATTTTATGCTCTGTTTATAATTTGTGTTGTTGTTTTTTTTTCCTGCTGCACAGAGTTTCTTGATGATTTTTGAAAATTTTAAAAAAAGAAGAAGAATAAAGTCCATGTTTTTATTTGCAACTGCTATTCTGCCATAAGTAGTTACCTTCACTTTGATGGTTATCACTTTCAGGTGAAAATAAACCAGACAAACAGCCGTAAACAGCTAAAGTCTAAAAAAACTTAACCCTATCTCAGTAACTCGTTAAGTATTTACCTTGTGTCGTCAGTAAAGCAACAACAAAATTAAGCCAGTTCATAATGGAAGTATAGAGTTAATATCCTCAATGACTCAGTCAGTAGCAGGGTTAGGGATGAGAACATATTTGGTAGATGTTGCCAGACTATGAACATTATTTTCAAATCAAGATAGTATGACACAACCTCTTTTTTTAAAATATGTATATATTTTTTGTTTACAAAAAGCCATTCCTGTGTTTAGTACTTACCTTTGCCTTGTTTATCTGTGCTTGATTTTTCGTACTCAAGTTCAGCATTTGAAATATTCTATTCATTAATATCTGCTAAACATCCATTTTTTTTATGTTGGGATCATGTGATGTGTGAACTCATTCTCTAATTGGCTGAGACTATATTCCAAGAAAAGCATTATATGTATAACCTATTGAATAATTATTATACAACTTTCACTTTTAAACAAATGCAGCGTATTTTTCCATAAAGTCTTTAAATTTATGCAATAATAGTCTGACATTTTTTTAAAGCCCCTTCATAAATATATATATGATTTTAAAAGACTCCATAATGAGCAAATACTGAATGTTTGACTGTTTCTCTCTTGGCTTTAGGGTTTTTATGTTGGTGAAGGAAAAACAAGGGAAGCTTTTGATGTAAAGTACCTCCTGCGTTCTCTGGACTATGATGTGCGTCTTCACTAGAAAGTAGTTGTGATACAGATAAGAAATAAAACAACAATGAGAGAGATTACAGCAGTACATTATGAAGATGATCCTATTTGATAAAAAATAATATTAAATAACAAAATTTTATACATATATTACATTACTACAGCTTGATTTCTTTTTCATCTAAAAATGTGCTGTTAATGGTCAAATTATCTTTAATTTTTTTCATAGTTTTTAAAATGCCAGCTAAACTCGGTTGTTTTTTTCTTTAAACATCAATTATATTTTTTTTTTTTCAAAACTGTTCAAGAAAAGAAACGAGAAATGTAAGAATAAATTACAAGAGAACTTGTTCTTTCACCTTTTAAATGCATTTCAATTATTCTAAATAATAAATTAATTCAGTAAATAAATAAAACAATTTATCCTAGCTTTTCAAAGTGCTGGACGTTCCAGTTCTGTATATTTGTTCGTTCTGTTTGGCTTTGACTGAGTGGTTGCTTTTTCTTGTACGCAGCTCGAGACAGTTTTAGTGATGGAAATATGTAATAAATATATTCAGAATACTGTTACAGAGCTTCTGTGAAATAACATCTGAGTCAAGTGTAACGATGTCATGTTTTGAAGAGATCCTGAAAAAAATAATATTGTTGGTCAAAATCCATTTGATTCAGAAACTGATATCTGTCTTTTTTTCTGATGTTTTTATCCTCCTGATCAGTCAACATTTCTCTCTAGTAATAGAAGTGCTCCACCGCCCCAGAGTACAAAGACGAAACAGCATCACAGTAGATCTAGAAAAATGCAATAGTTTTTATTTTATTTTCTTTTTGTTCCTTAGCATAAAGCTCAAACATTTACATAGATTTTGGCTGTATCTATTTGTTGCAGTTTATCTCCCGAGTCCAGCGGTGGTTTTCTACTATCTTTGCGGCATCTGCTAGACTTTCTGTCAGAAATGTACATCGGCTTATAAGTGTTGAGGTAGACTGATAACAAATAAGAAACCATCTCATTACAATTGTTGCTTTATTAGAGTTTAATAAATTATTATTTGTGGATTAAATAACTTATATAAATGTATAAAAGTTATTAACTTTATTTGTTTTTAATGGGCCATGGGAGATAATTGTTTGTGTATTTTATGTGTATGATTGTCTCCCTTGTCTAGTGCTGAACTTAGAATTATCTTTTGTTGTTGTTTCCCAAAAAATTGATGGATTATTTGCTATGCCCAATAGTGAACTACTTATATTAATCTATTCACATATTATTAACTTTTGGTATGATTGTCAGTCAAATGTGTTACATTATTAATACAAGCTCCAATTCTAATTGGTCAGTTTCTATAGTGTTATCGCGTTTACATTACCAAAGATCTGAAGACTTCGGACTTTTTGCAGCTGAGATATAAGCATCTTTTCTGAGAGTGTGGCTAAACACAAGCCCTTGCACCTGTTTTTCTGTGAACACTTGAAACAACAGAATAATCGCCACTGCAATGAGCACATCCCATGCTATGGTAATGACCCACCCAACAAGTATGCATGGGAAGGAGGAAGTAAATTTTAGATTATCAAGAATACCGCCTAAACTCTGTTTTAGCTAATGATTCTTGCTAAAGTGCAAAGGATCATCTAACTGAATTAACACAGCTGTTTTTCTATAGCAAAATTTTAAATTTAAAGACAATTTCCATTTTGTTAAATATTTGAAGTTAAATTTAGAAAGGAACTTGGAGGGGTCAATTGATTGATTTAACACTGGATGGTTTCTAGACTAATTGTTTTATAATGGTACTGTCATCATAATGTCATCTGTTGTCATTACCAAGTTGGTCTGGTGTAGATCCTTAAACACTGCTTCCTCTTGTTGCTCTTTCCTGTCCACCAACCACTGTGACTCTTTGGTAATCTGAAAGTGACTGTCGGCCAAAGTAGCCCTTTTGTTTTGTTTTAGTCGCCATCTTCCTGGCAGTTTAAATGCCTGCTCTTCCTGTTCAAAAGAAATGGGGTGTCAAAGGGGAAAGCCATACTTTTGAAGTTTGTCAAACTGTCGCATCATTCTTGGATTTTCCTACATTGTCTGTCGCCAAAGGGCTGTTCATCGGAGCACTTTGATGCTTCACAATCACATTGGTCTGCATTTTACGTACTTCTTTAGATTGTTTTTATCTCCTGTTGTCTAGACATGTTTCCTAATACTCAAACATTAACTACTTTCTGTTTGTTTGAAAAATGTCACCTAACTTTCAGTGTGCTGGTTGATGATAGCAGCAAGGAACATTGAAAAATTATATAAGAGTGGAAGATTCCCCTCTTTGTTCTTACTTTGTTATTAAAGGTTTCATTTTTAAAAAAGAACAACTTTTATGGATGTCAGAGTGGTGTTGTATATATTGGTCTTTCCAAAGTTCTTGCAGGTTTCATAAAAGGGTAACTTCTTTCTATTAATTTCCATTCAGAGTACTTTTAATTCCACTTTATTTTTGTGTTTTTCCCTCCATCATTAAGAGCAATATATAGAAAAAGGGTTAAAAAAAAAAAACTTTCTAGCTGTCATTACCTCCATCTTCGAAGTTGGCATTTTTTCCCTTTAATTTCCAAAATGTAGCAAAAATTATCTTTGAATGAGCAAAAACCAAATACATCTTTCTGCCATTTCTAGAGTGATAAATTTAGCCTTAAGAGAAAACAAAAAATAAAATTTTACTCTAGATTTAAAATAATGATGCTGATAATATTTTTTTATTGACATTGTAATTTCTGGTTCAATAAGTCTCTTTTTTCCATTTTATTTGGACAGATAATAAGGAAAGTAATGCTTTAAATTCTTTATACACACTCTACATATTACAATATTTATCATTAGGTGTGGTCAGATGATTATCTAATTACACAGAAGTAGGCAGTGTCAGTCAACAACACCATATCCTGTAGATTCACCTGAGTAATTTGTACTTGTAAATTAGTTAGAAAATTATGAACTTCATTTGGGCAACATCATAGACATAGATCATTTCTTGCTAAGCTGGAATGAAAGATTTGGTATGCATACAACAATGGCAGCCATTTTGCTTGTATACTAAACTTGAAAAACAAAAATGAAAGTTGATTGCTGATGAAACGATTTCACAAGATTTATTAACATATTCGTTATGGTATGAAATTAGGTAAGGTGTGAGCGGTATCTCTTTATCCAGATTATGCTTGGTTCTGCTGAATAATATCACAAGAAAAGAATTATGGATGATTTACAACTTATATGTCAAAGGTCGGGTAGACTTTCCATATTTTCAGTTACTTATAGAAAACATATATTCTCCTCTCTTTGTAATGAGGATGACTGCAGTACATTTATATATTTTCCTTTTTTTTTTTATGCCAGACTCATTCCCTGTGAAATGGCAGTTAATTGGCTCTTCTGGCAAAATCCAAGTGAAGCCGCCAATTTTAGCTACAACCAGCAATCAATCAGGTATTGATGGATGGCCAATTTGCAGGGCCACATTTTGCCTCTGGGGTCCATGAGAAGAATGAGGCTCATGCAGCGAGTACCTGCCAAGATGTATCAGGAAGGAAAAATAATGCAAAACTGAGCTTCTTTGTATATGTGGTGGTGATGATGAAAAATTACTTGTTTTGCTGAAGATAATATCTCTACAAAATAATGCCATAGGGCTGATTTTTATATAAATTGCATCAGTCTTCTCCGCCAAGTTTTAAACATTGTTTATTTATATTCTGTATTTCTATATAATTACTTGTTTTGTTTTCTTCTTTAGCATTTGGTGAAGTGAGAAAATCTGGTTCCTATTGGTGGCTTAATTCATCTCATCCTGAAAGGGGAGATAATTTTATTTTGAAACAAAAGAAAAATCACATGCAAAGTTTTTATGGGTTTAATTTCATTGTTCTTTGGTGAGGTAAAGAGGCTCAGCTCAGTTGATATATATGTATATATATATAATTGGGGGGCATAACTATATCCAAATCTGCATGGATTTTGTTATTCCTTTTAAAATTTCAAGTCAGGCTCCTTTCTCAGCTGACGCAAGCCAGTGTATAAGACAATATGGTGAAGTTGTAGTCATGGCTTGCCATTGGTTGAAATGAAGTCAGTGTACAATCAGCTGACTGTGTGTTAGTCATTGCCGGCTAAATTCTAGACAGCTTGAAAGTTTTTAAAATTTTCCACTGATTTTGCAGTTAGTCACTATACCTTTAGTAGATAATTATACCTGTGTCTATATATTGGACCTTGGATATTGAAACTAAATCTTGAAATTGAAGAAAAACATGTCATTAATGTTGATTCTTTAGTTAATTATTTTCTCCGGTTGGTAATATGAAAAACCTGAACATACAACTTACTTTAGATTTAGGGATGTTTATTCAATTTTTATTGCTTCATCTATGTGGTATCATTCATAGTCTCACGGATCTATGCTGTGGCAGATTAGAGATGGTTCAAAAAAGGGACTTCCATCAGTGCCTCTCCTTTCCGTCTCCACAGCCTGCTTGTGTCAGTCACTCGGTTTGTATCAAAATATATATTTATGTAGTCTGATAGCAGTGCAGCCTGTGGCATAAGCCAAAACAGTTTGATTTACTAAGTGGTAGGAACAGTTTTGGTTTACATCAGGGGATGACCTTGATTTTTTCTAGTTTATCTCTTGAGAATTTGTGAGTAATGATGTGCTTGTCGTCACGTTGGGATTTAATAAGGATAAACAAAGTGTAGAAGAGTTCAAGTAAATGTTGTTCTGTACTAATTTAGAAGGTAGTTCTTGGGTTGGGAAGTTTATAAAAAATCATACGCTTTATTCATTTTATTTAGTTTTCCTCTTTGCATAGGTTTGCATTTGCATCTAAATGGTTGATGATGATAATGTGGCTTTTCCTTTTTAGTCAGAATATTTGGGTATGATGACTTCTTGTTTTTTTTTACATATTGGTTTTGGTTTGTTTTAATTCACAATTACTTTAATGGTTTTGCATTTCAAAATAGACACATAGACGATAGGAATTTAAGCTACCTCCATCTTTCCCTTCCCATCAGACCTTTTGTGGCTTTGTGAAGAGGTGTTGGGACGAGGAGACATTTTTTTTGTGGAATGTGTTTAGAAATATGCTATGATGGCAGAAAGCATTGTCATGCTGCAGAAACTGGATTGTAATGATGGTTTTTAAATCTCAAAGGCAGAACAACAAAGGAAATGCTATAATTTTTATTGTTTATTTGTTCACTATAAACTCGCAGTTTTTCATAAGGTCAATGGACATGTCCACACTCTTCTAAAAGAAAGGAGATTATCAACTATTATTGGCTTCTAAAAAATGTTGGTGCATAAAATCTACTTTTTAAAAAAAAACTCAAACTAGAAAATATTTAAAAAAAACAAAAACAATACCATAATAGCACTTGATTGTGTTGTTTATGATAATTGGCAAATGTACAGTTTTACCATGAATGGATATCTATGACAGCATAGTTAATTATTTGACACCCACATCCCTGAGAAATAAATGATGACTTCTGGATTCCAAACAAATCAGTACCGGTATGACAGGCAATACACAGGTAAATTCATTGCCTAGCTCCACTTCTAAATGCGCTTGAAAAGGTTGAGATTTTCCTAGTCAGTCAAGCGCGTTAATTTTGTTCTGCTTTAAGAAATCAAGGACTGATTGCGAAAGTATGCTCATATCAGCTGATACCAAGGCTCCGCCACTGTCCAACTCATTCATGCAGATAGCAAGTAATCTCAGCTCTTTCCATTAGCAAATGGCTAATTAAAATTGTAACTGTAAACATCAAATCTGCTAACACCGAGTAAGTGGTGGTAGGAATTTCTGACGCATGTGACAGTGCCATTTAGTCGGCTTTCTGTAACTTAATTCATCTGAACTCTGTCTTATGCTGACTAGATGCAGTGAAACACCTTCCTTTGTTATACACACTGGAACAGTTCTGATACTGAGCTGTTAACACAAGGTTTCCCCCCCCCCTCTTCTGCCTGGTTATCTCTAGTGCTGCCTGCAACTTCCAGCTGAGCTATAAAAGGCTTCCATCCATCATTCCTGAAGTGTAGTCTCTATACCTACTGATCTGTTTCAGTTAAACTGTTTGTTCTTGGCAACAGATGTTCATACTGCACAGAAAAAAAACAAGGAAAATTTGGCTTTGGAACCTTTTGCTTATCCAATGGCATCATCGGATGTGTTGGATTTGTGTACGATGCTGATCCATAATTCCACCCGTGTCATATGATGCCATTCCTTGTTTTTCGGGGTTTGAACACATGTATAATAATTCTAATAAGGATTAAAAATAATCATTAATTTTAATTCAAAATACCATGTTTTCTTTTCATTAAATTCTTCTGAAGATACAGAAAACCAGAACTTACTTTAAATATTGCTAAGCACGGCTGTTGCCCGTTACCTGTCTGTCTTTGGACGAACTGCTGAGCGTCGCTTGGATGCAGCTTTCTGGTTTGTCATCAGTAGGCAATCTAGTAAAACACCTCTCTGAAACCGCAAGGTGGGCGGGAAATCCACTCCTCTTTGTTGAGGATTTCAGGGTAGCTACTGACAACAATAAACAGAAAATAAAGAAAACTGCTCAGAGTTCATCCTTGGATTCTGGGTGGTGCTCATTCTCTATTTGGTGTAAGTGGTTGGTCAGTAACACTAAGGTTAGGGCTTTGTGGAGGCTACTCTACAAATCTACCACTCCACTCTCCTCCTAGTGTTGGGAGAAAGTTTGGCAACCCTGGCAGGATGTTTTGGATGGTTGTCAGGTTGAAATGGGAATGCGACCAAATGCTGAAGGAATAGCGTGGTAAGTAAGAATCTGTTTGTACTTGGCTGCATCCGTATTTCCTTTTATTCTTATTAACTCTGTCACCCCCTCCAGCCAGAATGGAGCCTCCGTGCTGTACTCTAGGCTGCAGACTTATTTCCTTATGCTCTTCAACTCTTCTCCTTACTTCTTTTCTTTTAGACCTGGAAACTTCAACCTTTGGTTCGTCTGACTGATGGGTTTTTGTTCCATTGTTCTTGAGTCCAGTTTTGGTGCTGGGTAGAATACTTTGGTTACTTAGTCTCATTCCCTTTACTTAAAAATGGGCTTCTTGTCTTTTTTAAGTCCACTTTCCCTCAAAGATCTTTGTACCGTATAACTGTGAACCGGACCTCCTGAAGGTCTTGTCAGGTGTTGATCTTTTTCTCCCTTTTGCATGTTATTCTTTCCCTCATAACTTATTTTCAGGTTCTGTCCACCTGTTTTTGTAGATAAGTTTCTGAGTTTCCCACAACTTTTCCTATCAGAAAACTGAACCGATATCTTTAAATTTCTTGAATGGTGTATTGGAATTCCGGTTACACTACTTATTTTGCATTGGATTTTAGTTGTTCGTGGAGGAATAGTAATTTTATGTCTATTAGCAACTGGCATCTTTGCTGTTTTCTTTCAGTTATTATTCTGGAAGGAAACTGAACAAGCGTTAGCGATTTTCAAGGTGCCCAAGATTTTTGTACAGCAACACACACACACACATTCATTATGTTTGTATGTAATAGTGATAGAAGTGCTATAGTTTATAGCAGAGAGGTTTTTCAGCCACATTCTGCACTTATTGTACATACAAGTAATTTCTCGTCTGCTTTGTGAGCAGCTTCATCACCTGTCCACCTTTGATTTTGACTGTTTAAAAACCACTTAGCTTCCCCCGTCTACTTCCTTCCCAATCCCTGCCTTCATACATGCAAAACAGAAGTCTAGCACACGAATTTTTTTCCTTAAATGTGTTGCTTATTAGTGAATTTGTTTTTCTTAAATGCATAATTATGTTGTTTACGACTGGTTTTGTTCAGATATTTCGCTTGATTTTAACAGTATTTTCATTTTCTTATTTTTATTTTATTTCTTTGCTGTAGTAAGAGGGGAAAAGGGTGTGTGTGTGTGTGTGTGTAAAGAGTAGTTTCCCCTTGACCATGTTTGGGCTTGCAGCATTCCGGGTTCTGTGTTCTCCAGTTGGAGCAAAAACTTTGCAAGTTTTTTTGTTTTGTTGAAAAGAAAAAAAAATAAAATATTGAATTCAACAAATTTTAAAATAAAGGACTTGATTTTTACTTAGAAAAACTTTTTTTTTTTTTTTGATTTGTTTAAATTTTAAAAAAAGATATCAAAGGAAGAAAAAAAAGAGTGATATCTCTAGAGATTTAGATGTCTCTTTTTCGGTGGAAATTAAAATGGTTATTATGGAATTTCACTTGTAGTCAGTGAGAGTCAGGGTTAGGGTTAGTATACAAGTCGGTCACCGGAAAAACCAAGCTCGTGTGATGCTCATGGATGTCTCTCCATCTCTCTCTCTCTCCATCTCTCTCCATCTCTCTCTCTCTCTCTCCTCTCTCTCTCTCTCTCTCTCTCGATCTCTCTCTATCTCTCTCCATCTATCTCCACCTCTCTCCATCTCTCATCTCCTCTCTCTCTCCATCTCTCTCTCTCGCTCTCTCTCTCCATCTCTCTCCATCTCTCTCTCTCCATCTCTCTCTCTCCATCTCTTCTCTCTCTCTCTCTCTCTCTCTCTCCATCTCTCTCTCTCTCTCTCTCATCTCCATCTCTCTCCATCTCTCTCCATCTCTCGCTCTCTCTCTCTCTCCATCTCTCTCTCTCTCTATCTCTCTCCATCTCTTTCTCTCTCTCTCTCTATCTCTCTCCATCTATCTCCACCTCTCTCCATCTCTCTCTCCATCTCTTCTCTCTATCTCCATCTCTCTCTCCATCTCTCTTCTCTCTCTCTCTCTTCTCTCTATCTCCATCTCTTTCTCTCTCTATCTCTCTCCTCTCTCTCTCTATCCTCTCTCTCTCTCTCTCTCTCATCTCTCTATCTCCATCTCTTTCTCTCTCTCTCTCTCTCTCTCTATCTCCATCTCTCTCTCTCCATCTATCTCCACCTCTCTCCATCTCTCTCTCTCTCTCTCTCTCCATCTCTCTATCTCCATTCTCTCTCTCTCTCTCTCTCCATCTCTCTCTCTCTCTCTCTCCTCTCTCTCTCTCTCCATCTCTCTATCTCCATCTCTTTCTCTCTCTCTCTCTCTCTATCTCCATCTCCATCTCCATCTCTCTCTCTCTCTCTCTCTCTCTCATCTCCTCGCCTCTCCATCTCCATCTCTCTCTCTCTCTCTCTCTCTCTCTCTCTCTCTCTCTCTCTGTACCGACATCCTGACGTCATATCTATCTATCTCTCTATGTACCGACGTCATCTTTCTCTCTCTCTCAAAAAGAGGAAAAAACTCAAACATTTAAGTTTTTATAATGCTTCATGTATTCTACAACCTGGCTCAAACTTTTGTTTTTATTTAACTTGAAGAATATAATGCAAGATAAAACATGAAACAAAAACAGGCTTGAAAACTGGGATTATTGCACCTTTCTGAAGCTAGAACCAGCTTCCTTAAATCACTTGTTGTTTCTTCATTATTGTCCCAGTCATCATCAGGTTATACATCAGTATATTTTCTCTTATTTCAGTTATTGAGAATTCTTTTTTGGTTTATTTTTTAGTATTATTTACCATTTTTTATACAATTCTAAGTGTTCTGTTTTTTTTGTTACCAAGTTAACTATACTTTTCTCTATCCCTCTTTTACACCTTAATTACCTTTTAAAAAAAACAACCTAACTAATTATCAGGTTAAAATGAAATTATCCTTTGTTGATAAAATCTCTATAAAATACAATTTAAAAAAGACATTCCAGTTATTTTATATTGATAAAAATTCAGGGATTGTTTAAAATTTTGTCTTAAGTTGAGCATTAATCATTTTTTAATATTAGTTTTCACCTGGTTCACGTACGTACAACTTAAATAATGTCTGTTACACTTGTTTGTACGAGGGCAGCCTGCTGGACTGCCGAGGCTGTGGGCCTGGCTTTCATTCTTGTTCAGCTTGGTTTGGTGTACCTCCTCGGCTTGGTTTCTTCTCGCTCTTTCTCCGCCAGCCCAGTCGTTCGTGTGTGCAGGTTGTTTCGCCAGGTGCTCTCCAGAGATTTGAGGTGGTGGACATCTCACGGAGCAGGATACACAACGCTCAGATGGCTGTGGTACTATGTGTCTCTCATGTAGAGGGATAACCACTGCTGCTGAGACTGGTTGGTTTAGTAAGCATGGAGAGATGGGCAGCCTCTATTACTTGAGTATGCTCCCCAGAGAAAAGCTGTTGTTTGAAATGGTTTTTATACTGATTCACTCTATAACTAAAAAAAAAAAACAGCTGCAGAATTTCTATTCCACTTATCTGTAATACTCCACTTTTTCCTAACAGTAAGCAATGTTAAAATGTTAGCCAATTCGTACTTGACCTCTAGTATTGGCAATGAGTAAATAACCAAAAGAATTTGTCATCAGCAACTTCCCTGAAATCATTAATTTTTTGGTAAACCCCCTGTCATTTAAATTTCTACAATTCAAATTGTGTACATCTAACATTTAAAATTGTTCTGCATACTATAAATGATGACTGAACTAAACTTCATGTGCTGTTATGTTTTACTTAATTATTTCTAGTATTATGATATTTTCATTAAATCTAAATATAAGACAGCACTTCATTGTGATATCCAACCCTTGTAGCTACAGTTAATGCATGAAACTGGATAATTGCAAACTCTACATCTCAGATGTTGAGAAATTTTCAGAAGTAAAATGCCCTGAAGTATATTGAGAACCTCTTCTGTTACGGTTAGTTGTTGTTTTCTTTAAAATTATTATGATTTGTGTGAATACTTTTTAAACGGATACATATTTCTGCTTCACGGATTCGAGTACCAGAAATATGCTTAATTGAGTTTTACATTGAATCAGGGGCTACTGGTCTTGCTGAGATAATACTAATTACTAAGTATGAAATGTAAGAAATACGTTAAATCAATAGATAGCATACCTGTAACAGTCCTTTGAGGTATGCATTTTTTTTTCTTTCCGAAAGATCTCATTAGAAGACAGATTTGTAGTATAATATATCTGATAGATCTGTCTGATACAGGTGGTATACTAATGTTCTCCTGTATGGAAAATATCTACTTATTGATTTCGTTCACCTGTCTTTTAATTTCTATTTATAGTTTGGTCTCATTGCTAAAATTACCTGAAGCAGGTTATTGGATACACACATAAAATAATTAAATATTTTTGCATTTTTTGTACTTTAGAGACTGCCACCACGTCTTGTGCTTATCTGAGTTAAGAGTAAAGAAAGATAGTAAACGTTGGGACTCGTAAGAATTCCATACAGCACTATTGTCTCAGGTATCTTGTGTGTTTATCTTTCTTTTGGTGAGTTGATTTTTAGATTTTACAGCGCAACTATTGTTACGCAAAAGTCTTCCTATCATTAGTCCTGATCAGTTTACAAGCACAAAATTAAGAATTAACTTGACTGTTTCAGGGTCGAGGATTCTATATATGCGCTTACTGAATATACCAGATGCATCAGTTTTGAAAATAATTCAATATGGTGGCTGATCTACTTGTGTATTCTATGTAATGTTGCTTAAACATGGATTAGATTCTTGAAGCTATGCATTGTGTACAACCCGTTCAGCGTGTATATTTTGTATATTACACAAATATACTTTTATTTAAAACTTGGCATGTGGAGCCATTTTAGATTTCAAAATCATCAACTTGTAATATGGGATATAAAGATAGATGGTCAATCACAAATTTTAATCACATCAGCTAATAACTGACAGAATAAATATTTGTCTGATTCCCTTAACTGGAAATGTTTATAAATGCTTATTCATCGAGTTAACTTTCATCATTGCTATCATCATCTGGCACAAAACTGTCATGATGAGATTCTTGTTCTCACACAGTTGGTTGCACAGGCAGAAAGGTCGCTGCATGGCAGTTCCTTTGATTCACTCCTGAACATCTCTTTGTCGTTTCTAGGAATTTTCACTACTGGACATTTTGTTCTGATTACTTTGCTCCTAAACAGTTCATTATTAGGTCATATTGCTAGCATTTTTTTTACTTCAGGATCTATTGTTGTTTTAATTCTTTCAAGCTATGGACAATTCCAAAAAGAAAATTAAGTTTATCTGCAAGGGTCATATATCTGTAATAAATTCGTGACACAGTGGTCAACATCTCTGTAATGTAATTTTTCTCTTTTGCATCAGTGTTTCCACATTTATAGTGTAGCAGTTTGGTCCTAGCCAAGGCTGCCTCCCTTTTCAGAGCAGTAATCAAGGTTGAAGTATTGGGATGGACATTTGTGACTAAACCTTGAAGGACATTGTGGAATCCCTCAATGTTATTATTTGTGCATGGCACGCCATTTTCAATGGAATGTTCCAGGAAGCAATGGGGGAAAACAGGCTCCAACCATTACCTCACTTTCCTCCAACGTAATAAGTCTCAAAGTATGGAAAAATTTCTTAGGGAAAATCATCATCATCTACAAGTTCCTCAAAACTATCAATACAACATCACTAACAGGAAGGAAAGCAAGTGCAGTGAAGCATAATTTTTAGACTAAACTCGTCTTGATGGTGTCTTGGCTTAAGGCCTACATTGATCACCTCCTTTTTTGTAAACATTCTGGGAAAGATGGAACAAGTAACTTGTTACTGATGCACCAGGAAAAATTATTAGAGTAACTGTTAACAGAAAATTTTTTTCAAAAATCCATCATCAAGATATCTGGTCTTATGTTTGGTCATAGTTCTCTCAGCTTGGCAAATCACCGATCATAAACAGCTTGCTTTATTTGTCAGGAAGAACACTGACGGTGTCAGTTTGAATGTGCAGGGTGGGTGTACATTTGATAGCAAATGTACGGGCTTCATTTAACAGTACCATCACCTGCCCAACTATTGATCTTTTCAAAATTGTCCAAACAAGCATCTGTTGTAAACATCGAAATGTGGTTGTGATCATTTTCACCACTATCAAACTGCATAAACTGGACACCACAGCCAAGTTTGCAATATTTATCAGGAATAGCATAACTATGTTATGTCATTCCTTAGGAACAGCAGCAGCATTTTTTTCTTCCTGCCTCTAATGCAGAATATTTATAACTCATTAAAGACGTCGATGGCAATTCTGCCAAAGCACCTTCATTCAGATTAGTGGTTGCCTTGGAAATGACAGGTTGAGGAGCATTTTGTGAAATAATTGATTCTATTTTCATGTCAGCAATTGTTTCCTTAGCCTTTTTGCAGTGTAGCATGATTGTGCTCATCTACACTCTTAAACAATCTTGTGTTCTTCATCATTTGTACAAATATGCACCCTTGCTTTACAAGAACACTTTCACACATCCACTATTGTTTTGAGCCATTGACATTTCTTTTATGTTTCTCATAGATGTAGTTAAAGTCATCAACAATTTTTTTTTTCCATTGTGTGATGAAGTGATTAGTCAGGGCATAACTGAAGATGGGGTTAAAATTTGGTTATTTCTATAATTTAGAGGACAGAGGAGAAACACATGCACTTTGATGTACAAACAATAATTACCCAAATCCTGAAATAAAGTTGGTCATATTTCTGGAGTCAAAAAGGTGTCAGGGCAGAAGTCAGTATTTGGTCTTCAAACACGATTCTCATAATGTGGTGATATATATAAATTTACATAAATATTTATACTGTTACATGCTTATATGTTTATATATTTAATATAATTGATGAATAGTGAAAAGCGGTAGTACCAAAAGAAAGAAAGAAAAGGAAACATTAGGACCATACCCCAAGACGTCTGGTGTCTTCTAGTGTTTTCCACCCTGAGTTCTGGTGTAAAAAATGTTATAAATCAATAGTTCCTGAAGGAAAAACTAGTATCAATATGACCTAGTAGCGAGATGTCTAGGATTGAATAAGCAGGAGTGAACTGTCCAGTCAGTCTCTTTGTTGACCAGTTCACTTTTCAGTGACACTTGACCATTTTGATTTGATTATGGCTTCGGGTGCTAGAAGCACATCCAGCTGCTCTTGGCTTGAGCTGACCATCAATGTCCTTGTAGAAGTCATTTTCTAATGGATCCTACAATACCTGCTTGACAGCTTTTCATTTGTAGCCATGTTTGCAGAAGAAATACCATTGCAACTCCGGAATATCTTGAACATGGATATGCTCTGAGCAGTAAACAACACAGACAAATGTATGTAGTCAAAATAGAAATGAAATTTTCTGTCACAACAATATCTTCAGTGATGCACATAGACTACTGACGTTGTTACTCTCTGCTTTTAAGATCTTGAATCATGTTGTCTTAATCCTGAAGGACTTATCATCCACATCACTTATATCTGCAGAACATCAAATGCCATCTAGATGATGTTTTTTAGCAGATGATAATTTGTGATAGCCAAGACTAGAACATCTGTGTCTGTAGAGAAAACTTTCAACTCTGCATTATTTGGGCAATGCCATGACACAGATATTGCTTGAAACCATAGCATCATCTTTCCCATGATTATCGTCTCTGAATTGCACACTGCTGTTGCTACTGGTGCGACCTGACAATGAAACAATTACTAACTTGGAGTTTTTAATGAAAAAGTGTTTTTTTTCTGCAAGTTACTCTGCCACAAATCAGCCATTGTTTGATCATGAGACAGGAATTCAGTCATTGTGATGTATCTTCTCTTACTTGTTATTGGACTGGAACTGTTTGATGGTATCATCTTTTTTTTTTCTGGTTGACTTCTTGAAAGAATTCTCTTTTTAGATATTAAACACAAGAATTATTTCATCATGATCCATTGTGAGACTGATAAGTCTATCATGGAGACATTTGCTTAGATCTTTAGCTATCTGCACTGTTGCTGGTTTATTTGTTAGTTTCTGGACAACCACCACATCACCCATCACAACAATCTTCTGCGCAGGAGGAGGAAGCATTAACTTGGTAATAATACTATGTTTGTGGGTTTTGGCACATGATGGGATATTTTTTGGTCTACCGATAACTTTGTATCGCTCTTTGGTTTTTCTGTCTTTGCTATCTTTTCAAGAACATGAATCAACTGTGACTTGTCAGTGCATGGGAAAGAAGACTTGTTTGGGGCAACTGGAGCTGTCAGTGTCAGTGTGAATTCATACTTTGCCAAATGCATGTTATTGGTCAATGCCCCAGCTAGATTTAGCAAGAACCAAAAGTTGCCCATACAAATTCTTGGTCTTTTCATGATCTATAGTCTTGTTTTGAATCTTGACTTTGCACTTCTCGTTACCAGACATGTACATACATCTTGTGTTTCTTCACTGGCACCCATAGATTTAAATCTCCATTGATTCACTTAGCTACACTCTTCATAAAACTTCTGTCTATTATCATCAGTGTTCAAGATTTGTGATACATACTCTTTTGGAACATAGACATGAATAATCAAGTTGTAGAGTATATTACTTTTCATGGCAAATTGATTGCCATGACCCTTATCTGGCTTTAAATCAGACTGAACCTTGAACTCACCACACTTGCATGACAGTTCTGGTGATCCCAGTTAAAGTGCTGTGTATCATTGGCATTGTTTGAGATGCCAACCAAGCCAGAGTGAACCTTCATTAACCTGTTCAGGCATGCACAAGCATTATCTGAGCCTACTAATATGAATGGGAATTTAATCTTGGTATTTGATATGTTGCCTGCTTCAAGTTCATTTCATGTTTGGAGTGGTTAGTCTTGAGAGTATGAATATCTAAAAAAATATTATGGCTAGCTTGGATTGTATTTGATTTATTGCAAAAAAGTATTCTATTCAGTTCTACAGCTTACAAATGTAATTTAAGGTGAGATTTCTGAATGACTACTACAAAAAACAGAGTTATCTCTACTCTTTGGAGGTAATCCATCATTGATTTGAACATTGCATTCTTGGACTGCCTTGTCTGCCATGATCAGAACTTGAAGATGTGTGTTGGCACATTTTACAGATTCAACTTTTATGCAGTTTATTCACTTTAGAGCAAGCTGCTTCCATTTCATCTGTTGCGGCCGAGAATGCTGAACTGGGAAATTCTTGAAGAACTCATCTAGGGCCATCTTACAGAATGTTACATATTGAATATATTTGAGCACAAAGAGTATGTTTGTAATTGTGCATTTTACTTTGTCTTGCTGTTGTAGCTCGTACATATCGGCTTCAATCCTGATGGCATCTAAGCCAGAATATTCTATGGAAGCACCAGACCTCTCAGGGAAGCCATGAAAACAAGCAGCTCATCAAGTCTGGGCAAAGACATGTTTTCAGTTGAAGCCTTGTTATCATATCTACAATCATATATATTCATTATCAATGACAAGAAAAAATCCTTAAGGAGTCTGGATTTTTAGAATGAAATTTCTCCTTTTATGCATCAAGTGAGATTTTGACTAGATCTAGAGATTTGCAAGTTATACTGTCAAATTCTTTGTCTTTATACATGCAAAATTCTAGCCATAAAATCAAGAGTTTAACTGGGTGTGTAGATGTAATATTGAAAAAACTTGCTATTTGGCTATGACTTTTTTTGAAATCCTGTAAAATGTCTACCATATAAGATTTTTTTTAAAAATCTAAATATTGTTTTTTTTTTTTTCAAATCAAGTACTACTTATAGGTCAAGGAAATGTATTTATTTCCAAATCTTCAAAAAAATTTGAATGAAAATGAGTATTTTGACATTGTGACCCTGGCACAATTATGATGCAAACAGAATACCTTGCTATCTTACATAACTATGGTGTGCAACAGAACACTATGCAGCCCACTATCTCTCTCAACTAGAATGCACACAATATTGTTTGTACTGAAAATTTTTAGAAACAAATGAAATTAAATACCTACAGGAGGTAACTGTTTATACCACACATTCACTTGCTTGCACGGACACACACACATGCACACGTTCACAAATTCTTATCCTTTAATATAACTAAATCCTGAATGAAAAGTTTATCATGGCATAAAATTTTCATTCTGATGTTGTTGAACTTTGTCATGAAAATTATTAAGTGAAAAACAAGAATTCACAAGCACCATTTTCCATCTGTTCTATCAAGTTAGTAATTTGTCTCACCTGGTTACCAATCATGAAATAGGACATTGTTGTGCTGACAAAGATTTAATGTCTATTACGAAAAGTGATGCAAATTGCACAAAATTATATTTCACTGCATTATCTCATTGCCACTATCAGGCTCAGCAACATTAATTTCAAAATAAATGTAGTATCCTGAAGAGTCATAGGAATCTGCTTCTATCCCTCAGAATCTCAATAAAGGAACCATGAACCTTAATTGTGTTGAAGCAAAAATAAGAAACAGCTATTGGAAAATGGTGTTTTCTGGTTACATTGTTAAGTCTGTCTGCATGTTCAATGTGCCATCAATTGGAAACTCTGCATCATTAACTTGGGCGGTAGATGGAAATAGCTGCTGACTTACTTTGGCACTTAACAGCGGCAAAGTTTTAATGATCAGAGAAGATTACAGTGCTCCAATCCAATTCTTGCATGAGACAGAATTCCCCAAATGTGTACTCCTCTAATAGCGGATTTATCTTGTATGTTTAAAGCCATGTTGGTTTTATGATGAAGCTGGAATACAAGTCAACTATGAGGTGAACAAAAGTAATTTGGAATCTTTGCAAAGATGAGAGATTTGCCAGGGGGTCTTCTTTGACATTTTATGGTTGAGTAAAGGATGCTTAGGATGTAAACAGTGGTTGTAGCTGCTGCTGATGTTGTGTGCATCGTCATTTGTGCTTAGACGAGTTGAGAAACAAATCATTGCAATTTGAAAATATTGCACCCCATGGCAATAATAATGAAAGAATCTTGGTACATCAACCAAAAATAAAAATTTCTTATTTTTACATCTTAATTAATTTTTTTAATCATTCATTGTAGAGGAAGATTTAAAATTACTTTTTAAAAAAATATATCATCTCTCATCTCTTTACATAGATTAAATTTTCTCACATATCTCCCTTGAAACACTTTGCGATAGCAGAACCATCTGTTCTGTTATTATCACTTTTATTTCTAGGCAGAAATCTTTTAAATTGGAGATTTAAATTTGCAGTGATACTACAGAACACCTGAAAGGTATTTATCAATTATTTTTTTTTCTTTCTGAAAACTGCATTTTTTAAAATTTTTTTTTCATTGATTCAAGCATTCTTTGTATTTTAACAGAGCTTATGACCATTCCACGTGGTTTCAGTCAATTGAGTTTATCTAGTTACAGCAGTCATTTTACTAGTAACTTTTCTTATGAATGCAGGTAATTCCAGAAATGGATTGAAGAGTAGTCGTTTATATATATATATATAATATTATGCAAAACTGAGCATAATTTGTGCCTGTTTTATGAGCAGGTTAAGTGCTTTAATAAACTTTGAATTAATTTCAAATTGCTCCAGAATCTTTTGTGTTGTAGTATGAAGACTGATATCAGACTTTCTAGTTCCAAATTCTCTTAGCAGCAGGGTCTCTGTCACTCTGAAAATACTGCACAATATATTTCCTTATTACTCATATGGCCAAAAATCTCTAAACTGATTTTGGTTTGTTATTTTTTCATCATATTTAAAGAAAATTACACCTGTGTTTGGGAGAAAAAAAGCATATGTGATGAAGTGGCTGTTAAGGTGTTGGGGATAAATTGGCTTCCCTGGAGTATGTAGGTGAGTTCTGCTAGTGCTTTCCTTAGTAACAGCTTATATATTTAACATTCTTACACATTATTGCCTTGGTAATCAAAAAACTAAAATAATACTGAAAATAGATAAACACATTGTTTTCTACATCTAAAGAGCTGAAAACAATAGTTAGAAAAATAATACCAATCTTGGAATATTATGTGTTTGAGTGGATTTGTTTTTCCTAGCTACTGAACATGAATGAGTGCTTTTCATTTATAAAACCCAAGATTCCATTGATTGCAAATGCTATATCCATCAATTTCTATGTATTGATGTAGATGAGGAGGCTTGTTGTTCTTGAAGCATCAAAAATAGAATTTGTTTTTGTTCTTGGACAGAAAAACTATTGCAAACTTTTTTTTTTTTTTTGAATGTACAAATATAAAGCAAAATATGGGAAATGAAGATCCAATATTAGTCTGTTATCTAATGAACTAATACATGCAAATGGCATGCTTACCTGATTTCTTTCTTTTTGTTTTCTGTTCAATCTCAGGAGTGCATAATAATGATGACTAACACCTGCGTGCATTTTGCTCTGCACTATTAATGCCATTGATCTGCATCACTATGGTTTTGTTGAAATTTTCTATGTTTTGAACCATGTGCTTAGTGGAGCGAGACACCACCTAAGTAACCATAGCATCTTGCCATTTAGCAGCTCTGTAAATGGCTTTGGGTTTCACTCACATCCTCCTTAAAGTGTATAAATTTGGTTATCTTTCCCATAGTTGCTAGGCAACTGCTGTATGTAGCTTATGTATATGCTGTGTTAAAAATGGCTCTATACACAGGGGAGGTAGTGTGACCAACTTCAAGAATGTTACTATTGTTGTTCGACTTATAAAGAAAACTGAACTTTATGATAAAAAAAGCAACAAAATCATAACAATAGCTGAGGACATAAGCAAAAATAATAAGTCACCCTCTAAGTTAATCTCTTATGAAACAAAGAAATGATTCTTACATAGTGCAATGTAAAATCAAAATTTAGGGTAAGGTTGATGGTTCTTTGTTCATACTCAATTGTTAATACTGTTTATTTTTTTTTATTCAACTATGTTCATGCCACATGTTTGTTTTTTGTTCTAATGATGGCAGAAAAAAAGACCCCAAGTTAACAAAACTTTGGCTTGAAAGCTGGTGTATTTTTGATATTTGCTTTGTTTTCCTAAAGTAAAACTTGGGAAGAAGGAAAAATATGCAGGAAAAGCTAACTGCAATGTTCAGATATCACTAGAACAGATTTTTTTATTTTCTCTTTCTCAAATTTGTCTCTAAATCTACACTGTAAATAAATATTTTTAAAAAAATATTTTCAATTTTTAGCATAAAACACCATTTACTTACCAATGAGATAATTTTAGGGAAATACAAATTGGAAATCATCGAGCTTTTGGATGCTGTTGACAAGTTATCTTTTCTTGGTAATTTTAATGATTGTAGGGTTAGCATAAAATGGATTTCTTTTGCAATTCAAGCAGAGATATTTTTACATTCTTAAAACCAATTTGCTGAGGATAGTCTAATGCTGGACACAAAATCTATGATTTACTTAGTTGTTTTTATCTTCATCATCAGTCAAGGAAGAAGTCGAGCCATTCCCTGAAATTATCTATTTTCGTGTAGACATCTTCAAGCTACAAAGACCCAATCTCTCTTTAATTGTTGTCTGAGCAGGTAGATTATAATGTGCTCTTGAGTGCAGTTTGCCTGCCCAATGCCACTTCACAGGCTTTCACCTGGCTCACTGTATGCTGTTTTGTTCAGTACGTGGTCTCTGATTGAGATGCCGATCATCATTAGAAGGGATTTGTTTGAACCATTCTTGTGCACCAAATGAGTTTCACCACATCAAAAGCTCTCTTCTCCAACAGCTCTTTGTAGATTCAGGTAGCCTTACAAGGAACTTGTCTTACCTAATTGATGATGATGAAAATAACAAAGTTAAATCTGGCTGTCAAATGGTTTCTAATTTAAACCCAATGAGTTGTTCATATATGAAAAAATTAATAAGGTTTTTGCTAATTTATTAGCTAGCATATTAACCCTTTCATCTTGGAGATTCTGCCAACAACAGAAAAAAATGTAACATTTTTTTAATGAGTGCATTAAAAAAAGAAATTGTTCCTGTTGTGAAAAATATGTTTATAATATAAAGAATTCAGATCTGACTAATGCAGAAAATTGTTTCTCACTATGTTGCAAGGATGGAAACACTCTCTGAAGAAGTACATTTTTGCCTGGACTAACAGAAACTATTTTAAATATTCTGGTCTCCATTTCTGTGTTGAGATGTAACTGTACGCAGGGAGTTGGTAAGTGTAAGTGTTTTATGGTCTGAAAAATTTAGTTGAATGTGCAAAACAGAAACAGTCTAAAGGATACATAACATCTGGAGAAGCAAAATAAAATATAATGTGGAATGTTATTGTCACTCTAGGGTTACAGAATTTGAATCATTATAAGGATCTATAAATGAAGTGGAAATGGGACAGTGGTAGAGCTGCTTCCTGCAGTTTTTTGCCCAAAACACATTGTTTCCAGCAATCCTACAAATGAGTCCACACATGGCTGCAAACAAACAAAAAATTAACTTTAGCATCCATTTATTTAAGTGTCATAAATCTTGGATAACATGTCAACTATAATTTTGTTTATGTTAGCAGTGACTGGTTTTTTTTTGGTTATTTTACTTTGATTGGTTATTGAAATTACATGTTGCTCAAGCTTATACGATGTCACAGCATCCTCTTTTATTGAAATGTTCATTAAAGCTAATCAGGACTTCTTTTGGGCTTGGTTTAATCAATAATTAAGTGATCAGAAGAAACCACTTCCTTTGTATATAGCCATGCCAAACACGGACTGGTCAGGAAGCCACCACGTCTACTCCTACTACATTATTATTTTAAAATTATATTTGTTTTTTAACCTTTTAAAATAATTTGCCAGCTTATACAGTATACTTACTGGACATCAGCTTATTTAATAATATAAAATAAAAATACAGATCTTTAGTTTCAATCTAACCTTGTAGTATCTCTTATTAAATTGTATTATTGCATTCCATTCAAAACCTTTCTACATTTTATTTTGCTTTCATTCACTTTAACGCACACACACACACATTTTTTACATTTATAAACGATACTATATTAAATACATAGATGCCAACTTTGATAGCTGTTGTCAGGATACTTGAATTTGTTTAAATACTTGATTTTTTTTTTCACTTTATTGTTTATAAAACTTGTTTTATTGCCTTAAATTTCTTTGTTTTCATTTACTTCAGAAATTTATCAAAAATACCTTTCAATATGATAATGTAATGAAAATAGTTGGTTTTCAGAACTGAAGGTCGTCATTCACATATTACATGCAAACACCTGGCTGCATAAATTTGTTCATTGTTTAGGAGCTACTGCCTGCACAGCAGCCACACTCTTTGGTAGTGTAGCCTGGTGTCAGGGAATATCTGAGTATGGCAGACATCTCAAAATGGCAGAAAGAACCATCACCATGGAAACTGGCTAAAGTACCTACCTAAAGCTAGGTAGAAAGAGGCATTTGGAGCAGGAAAACTTGCTTAAGGTTTCGCCCTCTCAATTGCTATCTACTCCCCTATGCAACTAATGTAGTGCTAATAACAATTTTGTTAAACCTATCTCATTTGTCTGTGAACTCATCTTTCTAATGTTGCCATCTTTTTTCTGGATCACTAAGGTTGCCATGATGCTGGGATCAAGTATTGATAAGGCCTAATCATAAAAAAAAACAAACAACAAAGTACACAAATCATTTTGTGATTAATTTATTAAAGGTTAAAAATCATAAATTTATTTTAAATGTTGGACTAAAAAATAAAGAAAAATTTCTGAAGTTTTAAACAATTACATATTAATAGAAGCAGTAGTGTTACAAAATGATATTAGAAGACAATTTTTGCCAGCTTTCTGGACTCCCATAATTCATTCTAGTATGAATCAGCATTCATAGCTCTTAGTTCTATTGGGGGGGGTCAATAGCAGTATGCATCAGAAAGGAAATATGTTTTCATAATATACACAGAATGTTACGTGAGGAAAAATGGTAGACTGCTTCTTTTGATCTTTTATGGCACAATGGATTCAGGGGTTAACTTCAGTCAGTTGACAAATGAAAAGCCTTTTTAAGGGATACAACTTCTTTTTTTTTTATTATTTCCCTATTATTGATGGAAGTAAATAGTCCACATCAGCATAGGATCTACTGAAAACTGTATGCTGTACATAGTTGTTTTTCCAGATGGACCTACATCAATAATTATTTTGATCCCTTTTCTGGCGTACATAAATGCTATGTGGCTACTTTCTGTGAATGTAAAATAAATAAATAAATAAATAAAATAAAATAACTTGCAGTATAAGGACAATATCCCCTTATCTCTACTTCACTTAATTAAAAACAAGGAGAAAGTAGCTTGTTAAAACAGCTGGCAGGAAACCGAAATTGAATGTCTTCATATTGGTAACTGCGTATGTGAGGATATACTGATAAAAGATAAATTCTTATAGTTTGCAATTATCCATCTTTTTCTTTTGTTTAGTTTACTGTGGATTATCTTAATAGATTAAACATTTGATATAATCTTTATACTTCTTCTGTTTTTTTTTAAAATATCACCATTAAAAAATAGAGGAAATGCTGTTTTAAATAATTTAGATCAATCAAAGAAACTGGACAAAGTTAACTTTTCGGTGTTAGAATCAATTATTCTCTGTAAATTGATCTAATAATAAATATTACAAAAATAAAACCAAAAGGTTATGAAAGTATTGAACTATGATTGAGCCACACAAATTTGGTTGTCAATTTTCCAAAAAAAAAATTCAGTAAGTGTTTTCAAAGTATGAACAATTGAAGATAGCAAGGTATCATCATAAACTATCTAGTATCCCACAATCATATCATTATTTGTCATGATGCTATTATTATTATTAACTTTTTTTAAAATAGCTGTTTCAAAGGTGTTTTTTTTTTTAAAGCTTATTATGTATTTCCCACTTTTTATTACTATGGTCTGATGTGATGACTTGGGCAATGTCTTCTTGCTAGATCTGCTGATTATGTATAATGAATTTTATTTATGAAGATCAACATTATTTTATATCTGGTCTACATAGCTGATGTTCAAAATGCCTAGTGCAATACTTATGGAGACAACTTAAAATACTGTTACATAAATTCATTAGTGTGCTAGCACACTTTGAGCATGGACTGACAAGTTATGATATATAATCCTTATACAGCAAGTAGAATTATGCTAGAAGACTGATAGATGAATATGATAAAGAGTTCTGCATGGTACTACAAAGTGAAGAGAGTAAAATTCATTCAAAATTCCAACAAACTCTGCAAGCTCATAAAAGAACAAGAAAAAGGGTAGTGTTTCTCATAAACAGATTCTTTGATAAATTATATTTTAACTTGATCTCTGCTACTTGTTCATTCTAAATAAAACTATAATAGTGAATAATAATAAATTAATATATGATTATTTTAATAACAGACTGACTTTATTTGCCAAGTGAGGTTGACTTGCTATTTTTATTAATAAATGTTAAACATTTCTGTTAAAATCAATCAAAACAAGTTTTTGAACACTGCAGTAATATGTTTTTAATATAAATTTTGAAGTGTAGAATTCTTTGCAATTCATCCTTCACTTTACTATTTTTTTAAGTTATGTATCGATAGAAATAGTTTGATATTTTCTTTGAGTAAAGAGGATACTTATGAAAGCTAAGTAGCTAGGTCATTTATTCCTATGCACAGAGAAACTGTCTTTTTACAGTACAGTTGTCCCACACATACCAGTTATTAGGTTATCCATTTATCCATATGCATAGTGTAGTGTATCTATGGTGTTTTACAATCTTCAACAGCTTAAAAGATCATTTCTGTGTTTTGACTTTGCTTTAATTTAGAAAAAAGGGCTTTACAAACACTACATTGGTGTGGTGAAAATCATTTATAAAATCCATTTGATGCTGAATATGTTAATTGCTTGGATTGGCTGTGTGTGCCATTCATGATCAATAGGTAGTTACTTTGATCTGTGTGATATGGATATTTACATACCAATTCTCGAAATTTCCTGATGATAATTTTATCCCAAATCTATCTTTTAATGTAATTCTGCTTCTTTCTTTCTTTTTTTTTACAAATTAGTAAATATTTTTTCCTTGTAGACTATTTGTTCCATCCATCTGTGTTGTGAGTAAATCTTATTATTATTTTTTATTATTATTATTATTATTATTATTTTAAGTTATCAGATAGCAGGTTCAGTGTTGAATTCTATCACTTAATGATTATTGATGACTCTAATGAAAATATGCAATAAAGTTAACGTAAATTTTGGACTGTAACTTAATAAAGAAGAATAATGGTCTGGTTGGATCATTGGTAGAGAGTTGTGCTGGTGTCGCTGATTGGATACATTAGCGTCTCTCAATGTAAAGATAGGTGGAGTTTGTTTGCTTATTGAAAATTTCTGTGGTCACTGCCTTAGGTTGTATTTGTTTCCTGCTATGAAGCATACTTTTGCTGAAACTTTCTCCTTTCATGTCACGCACATTATTAAGAGCTTATAACAGTGTGTGCTATACCAAACCATTTACCAAAACACTGCTTGCCATGAATATTGTTTTATAGTATGCAACAATAAACAGGATACCAAAGGTAGCGACGAAACTGAATCTGGCAATTTTAAAATGATGCCATCCATGAAATGATAAGTCTTAGGTATGTAGAAAATTAATTTTTGTTCTAAAACAGCTGACTGATTAATTACTTGATAATTTTTTATTGCCCATGTATTCAGTCTCCATTGCTGCTCCAATACAGAAACTTTCCAATAGTTGAGTAATTACCTGGGCAGAATACATGCCTGATTAAACCCATTGCCTGAAATTTAAAGCAGCAACAAAAGGAAGCATTTGGTCGTTCACCATTGTTTGCCAAATGCCTAACGTGAGCCAGCAGGGTTAGGGGAAAACAAAATGAGTTTATCCTAGACTTTGGTAGAAGGAAAAACTTACTAGTTTTCTATGAAGAGACCTCCTCCTATGTGGAAATTTTATGTATGAGTGCAATCCACTTTGCCACCCACCTCTTTATTTTATATGAACATATTTTTGGACATGCATTGTTTCTTTGTTAATATTTGTAAGAAGTTAAAAGTGTAAAATAATAGCCAAACATTGTAGCTTTGTCCAAAATGAGTGTGCTGACAATTAAAGCGGTGGATCTCCTGGTGCTAGTGAACTGATATGCAATATTGTGTTGATGATGGGGGTGATGCTCCATTTGGGTTAGGTAGCACAGGCTGCAAGTTGATCTTCTCATGGTGTAGAAATTTGAGAGTTGAAAACAAGGAGCCTCCCTTTAATGCAATTTATGCAATGTATTTATTGATTTTCTGTCCAAGTAAAGATGTCTATATATATCTCTCTTTTTGCAGAGCTGGATGCAAATGACTGGAGTGTACAAGATCTGCATGGACTTTTACTAGAGAAGATAAATACAGCTATCTGTGATTGGACTTTTGTTTGCTGACTTCCCCATAGAAGAGGGGAAAAGTTGTCAAGGAGAGACAGGAAACAAACAAAACAAACCGGTATGTAATTTATAAGTTCACTTTTTGGATTTGCCCTTTTTACTGTGAGCTTGCAGGGCATAAGTTACACTCTGTGCATATTTCCCTTTGAGGAAAATATAAAGATTTATAAAATGCGCAAAAATGATAATAAACAATACAATTTTCTATGTAATTACACTGGAAAAAAAATGCATAATTGATCATATCAATTTTCTTTTGCAGAAGAGCATTTTCTTGGCTTGATGTAGAGCTGTTTTTGTATATGTTTTTTTTTAAGATCAGCTTTTTCCATTTCATGAATGAAATAGTTATGGGGGTGGTGTTGGTGTAATAAGGTATCTGACTAGCTGAAGTTTTTGGAGCTTTTATTACCAACTTTGTTATTCACAATGTAGTTCAGTGGATAAGGATAATTGGATCATGCCTGCAAGAATGACTTTAGTCAATCTTGACTTTGGTGATGACTAAATGGGGGAGATAAATGAGCCTCACGTGTGGGTCTACAGCCTGCTCCTGTATGTATATCATGTTGAGTCTATGTGAGCTTGTGCTGTACAGAAACTTTTGGGTTTATTACATATGACATATATATATATATATATATATATATATATATGTTTTTAAATTTCAAAAAAAAAATGTGTGAAATTCATACAATTTACTAAAATGCTTGTCAGTTTGTTTGGATGTGCAAAAAGACAAAGAAATAAGATTATTCTACTTGTTGTTGATTAGCTTCCATCAGTTTTAATTCTTTCAATCTAACCCTGGCTATAATGCTGTTTTCAGCCATTTAGCACTTTTCTGTTCTAGTGCCAAAAAGGTCTGAAAGAAAACAAACAAACTTTCTTTGTCACTTTTTGTGTTCTTTTGCAAATGGATGTCATGCAATTTAGATCCTGCCGGATTACTACAGTATACTTGAACACTGGTAGTGATTGCATGTCTTGCTTTTTTGTAACAGCCAAATGGCATCGCCAATTTATTGGAAAGACAACAAAAAGAATGCGAGCAATCTCATTATTAAGTCTGGAAAGGCGGAACATCGTGAATACACTGCTTAACTGCATCAGAAGATAAGTCAGCCTTGCCTTCTAAAACTCTTAGTTGCTCTACTGCACCAGTAAAGGTGACTTTATCTTTATATATATTTACAAGGTGTTACTTTTAAGACTTGCTCCAGTGAAAATTATTCTGATGAAATTTTTTTTTTTAAATGTTCTTAAGCCTTTTATATTTAAATTTTAAAATCTACTTACTATTTTTTTAAAAGATTCTTGACCGTTAATATAACTAGGAATATACAAGTTTACCATGTGGAAAAAAAATGTCTAAAAAATGTACATATAAAGCAAATTAAACTGATTATGAATTTGAATTATACTTCAGTTTTATGATTTCTTTAATTCCCTGAAGAAAATCCTGCCCAAAGAAATCAACTTTTACATTGCAGAATTTCAGAATTTTCACTTGCAAGAGTGGAATCCCCCTGTCACAAACTGCCATATCTAGATTCTTTGCATCTGTTGGTGTCACTCTTGACGATGGAGCCTGAGAGAAAGTCGTCATCATAGATATGAATCTGTTCATTCTACCCAGAATAATTTCCAAACTAAGCTATCCAGCATTCTTCCTTGGTGGAGGAGATGGTCACTCGGGGGTTAGGCTACTGGACTGCCAAAACTTAGGGCAGTTCTTGCAGTGAACTAAGAGTCAGTTTAGCACACGGACTCATTTAAAATAATTTTTCCTTCATTTTTAAAAATGTATAATAGAAATAGACAGTAATATTAATTTTTGTTTTTATTTAGAAAGGGGAAAAATTTGGCTGTATAATGCACAAAAAAACAAAAAACATGTATTGGCATAGCGTACACTGATTGGTTGCCATGCAAGCAGTCAGAAAGTGTCACACTTGCAGGACTATAAAAGTGTAGATAGTAATATTATCATAATGTCGTAAATGTGTGGTGAATACTAAGACTCCTGGGAAGGAAATGTCACATGACAATCATATAGAAATCAAATTCTTAGCTGGTGAACACTACTCCATGTGACAGATTGTAGCCTAACTCCATATTTAGAAGAAGCTATATGCACGACTCTGAGGAGGATATGCAAAACTATTTTTGTTGAAAATAGATGCAGTGGAGGAAGAAAGACAGATGATGAGCCAGTAGAGATTTTACAAGTGAGTTAGTTTCAAGTATAGTTGCTAACGTTTCTTAAAAAGCAGTAAGGTAAACATGAGTGTGAAGCAGCCAATGAATGTAGCTGCTTTTGTTAAGGAAAGGCAACCAAATGGAAGAGCTGAAATAAGCAGCATAACTAAAACACTTGGATGATCAAACCTGGAAGATGCTCTTTATGGATGAGCCCAATTTTGAACTGTTTGGCAATAATCAGTGGCAGGCCAAAGATCAGTATAACACTCAGTGTACCAAAGTTACAGTAAAGTATGGATGAGGATCTACGTAAGTCTATGGCTACATATCAGCCAAGGAAGTTAGAGATTTACGTAATTTTTTAAGGTACATTGCCTGCTGACAGATTTAAGCAGGTTCTCATCCATCTTACCATAGAAAACATCTCACTGGGTTGACAGGTATTCCAAGCTTACAGCCAGTTTGGTGGAAAACTATTTGTAATATAAAGAGCTGACAGAACAGTCACAAAGATACTTTGGCGAGCACAAAGTCCTGATGTGAACATCATTGCAGCTATACGGGGTTATATGGCTACTGAGAAAGTCAAATGACAACCAAACACTTTGAATGAATTGTAGAAAGTGCTACAGGATATTTGGAACAGCATTCCTCAAGCAACCATTGATAACCTGTATTTGAGTATGAAAAAAGAGGTCATTCTTTATGTAAGGCACAGGGCTCACTTGCAAACTCTAATGCACTATACAACATATTGAT
Source organism: Nautilus pompilius (assembly GCA_018389105.1). Lineage (NCBI taxonomy): Eukaryota > Metazoa > Mollusca > Cephalopoda > Nautilida > Nautilidae > Nautilus > Nautilus pompilius. Next base: position 1,778,738 of record JACATO010000648.1, on the reverse strand, counting down.
TTTGTTTTTGTATATTTTCTGTAATAATTCATTTTGTATCTATTACGTACTTGTCTCAGCTGCAATTACTCATTACTTATGTATATCCTATGTTTGTTTTTTTATAATTATTCCAGTTCTGTATATACCAGCACAAATTAGGAATTAACTTGTAAAGCATTAGGGCTACAAATTCTGCCAAGTGAAAATTTCTTAAAAGTTGCTGTGGCTTGGCACTGTATCTCCCTGGGAGGACGGTTTCTTCTCACCTTTCTTCTCCAGTCAGTCATGGGGATGTCTTCCCAACACTTCTAGTGGGGATTTCCCTGCCAGAATCAGAAGTGTCTAAACTCTCATGTCGCGGCACAGGATATGAGGCAGTGTTTTCTAGTGGGTACCACATCTCTACACTCCCTTACTTCAGGTTTATTCCCAATGTGGGATTAATACATGACACAATAATTACTCTTTTTCCTTGGGCTGCAGAAATATTGCACATTGATTTTTGTTTTTGTTTTTTTTTTTTTTTACCCATAATTATATTTAAAATATAATTAATTTTATATTAAGAGTCAGTGTTAATCTTTATTTATCATTTAGGCTTGTGCTAGTTCGTTCTATTGTCTATTTTAAAAATATTGGGTGGATGGGAAACTTGGTGTTGTCACAGTAACCAATCAAATAGTTATTGTCAAAATGTGTTGTATGATCATCCTTTCTTGAACAAGCCTCTTCTCCGTCCTCTCCCTCCTCCTCCTCCTCCTCCTTGCCCTGTCAAAGTTTAAAAGTATTCTGTGGCGGAGTGATTTACAGTGGGCCATTGGATTGAAAATTGGAGAGTGAGTTTTATAATTAAGTATTCTTTCTGCGTTCGTTAATTAAGTCGTCTCACAGGTGAATAGCTCTGCCAACTTTGCTTTGTTAACAAGTAGTGAGATTGCGTTCTTTGCAACACGATGCTGTTATCTGAGTGATGCGTAGTGATTGTAAATGAAATAATTGGATGATACAGCGAGACGTATATATTTTACTGAACAATAAATTATTCAAATCTGGTTGCAGTTTCGTTCAGGGGAAATTGTTCCATTAATCAGTGTCACGTTAAACCGACCCAACAATGAAAGTTTGTAATTCATTGTCAATTTTGCTGATAAAACAATGGCGTTTCATGAGTCAGCACATGCATTTGCAGGGAGAAACAATGAAATTACATCATGACTTGAGTGATTGCTATGGAAACTGGGATCTTGGTGACATGGAATGTACATTCAGAGACCTGTTCTCTCTTAATAGAAAGCTTTTGTTTGGACTAGGTTCTACATTGGCACTTTCTGTCCAGGAAAGTGATTCATGAATTTCAGAGAAAGCATGAAATGATAGTGTGGTCTAGCCACTCAGCCACACAATGGAAATCCACTCCATAGCCACTGGGCATTGTCATTGGCACAAGCTAAATGACATAATTTTGGAGGATTAAGAAACAAAATCATTGAATTATAATATGTACTCTGCAATTTGCTAACAGGCTGTAATGCCCATGCAGCAGAGAAAATTGTAGGGGACAATCTTTATTAATTTTGTTTTCTAATTAATAACAGGGAATCAAGGCGAACCACCAAGCATGGCTAACTACATTATAACATAGCACTGCACCGGATTCAGGACGCGTGAAACTAGCAGATTGCATTCCATCTGGGAGAAACTACCGACTCTGACCTTTATGTTCCATTCGTTTTATTTAGTTATAGTAGACGATTATTGTTTTCTTTTGTTTTTTTATTTTTTAAAAAAGTAACGCATACCTTATTATTATTTATTTATTTTTTTGCAATTTACTTACATAGGAATATTATCCTGCAAATGAGTTTTATAAATGAATAAGTAGCCATTGTATGGGAAGTGGGTTCTCTGATAACAGTAACAGCAAAAACCTTGATATTATTATTATTATTATTATTATTATTATATTATTATTATTATTATTATTATTATTATTATTATTATTATTATTACTAATATTGACCTGAATTTGTTTGATTCGATCCACAAACTACTGTAAATCTTACTACCAAAAATATTTTTAAAATATATTTTTATTATTTAAAAATCTTTTTTTTTTTTAAATCTAGAAATATCAATATTATATTATATTTACTTATTTTAATTACTCCCACAGCAAGCAGACCTTTGCATTTTAAATATTTATACACTTCAGCACAAAAACAAACAAACAAACAAACAAACACGATGCATGCCAAGCAGAATTAGTTACCAGTGAGTTTCAAAAAATGTCAGCTACCACGTGTTGTGTGCCTCGTGACAAGCTTATTTTTCCCATACTTACTACCGGTGCTTGTCTCAGAGCTAGCTGATGTATTACCCATCCTGGTGTCTTACATGGATACGATATCAGTAAATGTCTTTGATGTGTAATCAGCAAATTCCCAATTTAAAAAAAAAATATATATATAGTTTTTAATGTTAAAAAATTCCCAATATAAGGCAATCAGGTAAAAACCAGAACACAGCAGTTCTACACCTTTATTTTGCCACAAAAAAATCAAATCGGTCAGCCAAATTTAAAAACAAAATTTGTGTGAGAGGTAAAGAGATGGAGAGAGGAAGGAGAGAGCTGCCATGACATCTTTTCACTTACAGCAGTTGGTTAATCCCCCCCAATAATCTAGTGTAAAAAAATAATCAGTAGGAATGCAGTACTACTACTACTACCTGAAAGTACGTTTAGGGGGGGACTCTAGGGAACCGTGGTTATAATTTTATGAAAATAGAGAAATGCATAATGTTTTAAGCAACATAAAAACTAACACTGTTAGTGAAGAGGTAAATGGTGATGAAAATAAATTGTATTTTATAAGAATAACTAGTAGGTTTGACGGGTTGCTTTTTTTTTTTAAGTTTTAAAGGATACTATCAATTAAAACTCCCCATTCTTTTCCATGTACTTAGGTGGTTACATCCCTCCACTTGTGGCTGACTAACTGTGCTAAGTAGTAATCCTGGAATTCTATATTTTTTTAAAATAAACTTAACCCTTTTTTTGTTGTTGTTAATGTTGAAAGGCTACAAGTTGCGCACTATACTCTAACTTGTCATATGGCGTGAAACATTATTCTAAAGTTGTTGTGTACCGATCTAAGAGAAGCATCTATTATTTTTTTCTTATCCGGGTGTTGATAGAGACAGTTTGTATAGATGAGAGTATGGTGTTAGCATTTCTTCACAGCATGCAAACCCCAAGGTATAGTAAAGTGAAATGAATAAATATAAAAGATCATTGATTTTTTTATTTTTAATGCTAAAAGAAAGTGAGAATAAAGCTAAAAGAAAACAAGAGATAAATACTTGGACAGACTTATCTAATATTCATGTATAAGCCATATTTAAAATACTGTTTATAGAAGAGTTGGGATACAACTTGTAGTCTTTGTATTGTTGGACAGACTTATCTAATATTCATGTATAAGCCATATTTAAAATACTGTTTATAGAAGATTTGGGATACAACTTGTAGTCTTTGTATTGTTGGACAGACTTATCTAATATTCATGTATAAGCCATATTTAAAATACTGTTTATAGAAGATTTGGATACAACTTGTAGTCTTTGTATTGTTGGACAGACTTATCTAATATTCATGTATAAGCCATATTTAAAATACTGTTTATAGAAGATTTGGGATACAACTTGTAGTCTTTGTATTGTTGGACAGACTTATCTAATATTCATGTATAAGCCATATTTAAAATACTGTTTATAGAAGATTTGGGATACAACTTGTAGTCTTTGTATTGTGCATTCATACTTCTAGGAGACTTGTTGGCATTTGATATATCTAAGATAACTGAAAAGAAAAAAAAAACAACAAATAATTCAGTAAATAAAATATTTATAGATCATTTAAATTGGATATTAAGCTCTGAGCTACACCCTGACCAATTAATGTTGCAAAATATCAGTAATAATCTATTAAACAAAAAAGAGTTGGGCATGATAATTAAACTTAATTAGTTAGAAACCTCTGTTATAACAAAACTGTTCACATACCAGTAAAAATTATTTGGCCATAACTATCTCGTCTGTTTCCTTGATTTGTGGTATAACATTAATATTATAATTATTTATTCTATTTTAAAACTACGTACATCATATGAAAAACAGTTTGAATTCAGTACCCTACTATTAACAAAATTTGTTAAACCTATAATAAATGTCATATTGTAGTTAACTTACTTGGATCTGGCTTCTGATCATAACAAATCACTTTTTTGTTTGTTTGTTTGTTTGTTTTTTATTTTAATGTAGCTGAACTGCAACTTTATTAAAAGATTTTTTTTAAAAAAATATATTCTCAATTTAAAACATCTTTGATGTTAGTATGGGAAAGAGGAGAATAGAAAGTTACCTATGATACACGCTATTTACAAAAAAGGCAGAAGATTATTTTGGACATCTCCCTTAATCTTAGTAGCAGTATCTGAACTAACTAATGAAGCCAAAGCTATGTTTCATGGATCTTTCTGTCATTATCATCAGGGCTTCATGAGGAAGACTGCTTTGGAGCAGAATGATACATCTGTTTTTTTGTTGTTGTTTTTTTTTTAATTGTGCAAATCATTTGAGCTGGTCTTGAACCTATGACTTGTGGGTAATAATTTCTTTTACTATAGGTTTTGACCACTGTTTTAACCCTTTATATTGCCAGGGCATCTGTTAGTATATTGAATGTGTGCATGTGAAAGAGAGGCACTTTCTTTCTTTCTCTCTATGTGACTGAGTATACAACATGTGCATATGCACAAACAAAATATATCGTAGGGTGTTATTCATACATAGGTATTCATTATTTTTAAAAACATTTTTTCCAAAACTGTTAGCTTTATTGAAGTTTGACTTGCAATGAACTGCTGGTAATTATGCTAAATGTGTATAATTATGTTCAAAATATCCTAAGTCTGTATACAATGTAATAATTAGATTTTTTTTTAAAACTTCTGTAGTGTCTTGTTTTTCTCTCTCTGGAAAAATCTAAAAGTGCAATGTCATAATCAGTAAATTTTAAAAAATGCACCATGATCTGAAGGTTAGAATCAACTCCCTCATTGATGAAGAGACTAGAAATCATGCCATTTTAGTCATACTGCAAGTTCACATAATTTCTGCTTAAAGGATAACTTGACAAGCCAATAATGTGTCATGTTCACATATGATGTAGTGTTGCAAAAGTCAGTCACCAGGGGAGTTCTTGGAATCTGCTGGGCTTCAAATGTAGAATGAAAGTATGCTTAATTAAAAATGATTCTATGGTAATCAATGGGTTGTGCTTTTTCTCACCTTGATTGGTTTAACAAGGATCTGTATGGAAATGGTGACATAAAAGAGTTATCACCCTTGGTCATCAGGGAGTCCTGAGGAGATAAAGAGTTGGGTTTTTTTATTTTCAATTTTATGCATTGTTGATGTTCCTTGCCCATCTGTTCCCAAAATGTAGGTATTTTTGAAGCGGCAAATAAAATTTGTAAAGTTGGACAAAATGTTATTTTTCCTTAGAGAGCTAGAGAAAACTAGCTTTTGTCATTAATGTCATGGGTTGACCACCAGGGAAATCTCCCTATTATTGATTGCTAGTATCTGTCAAGAGAAATAAAGCTTTCAAACCTAGAACGGCAACCTTTGTGTGGGAGTGCATGTGCCAAGGGCTTTTACTTAGATTTTATTTTTCTTAAACTTTCAATATTAACATATTTCATGACAGCGTTGTCATCGATGATCTGGGAGGGAGGGAAGAAAAGGACGTCATTTACATTTGCATCATGGCGTGTTAGCTGTTGCGTTAATAGCTCTAAAGACAAAGTGTAAAGTTGTTAATAACATTTCAATTTGTAGCCCTGCAGGTTAAATTATCACTTTGAATTTTAACTAAACCCTTTTCTCGAACAAAATAAAATTGCCAGGGTGTAGTTTTGGCGGTAGGTGTGTATTTGGTGGATGGCACTCAGGTGAGGTTGCTGATAAGTGACGACCTGAACATTCAAAATTTCTCTTTAGTGATGATGTTTGCATCGCACAGTTCTTTCTAAAAAGAAACTAATACAATTTTATTAATAAGTTATACTAATAAACTGTGATTATCTGACATTGAAGAAAGAAAAGAAAAAAAAAACACCAGCACAACTTAACTTGACAAGTTGAGGGAATTTACTTATGCACGGCTCATGTCTATAATAAGGTGCTTTACCATTTTATGTCATGCTGCTGTATGAACGACATCATCAAGTCATAATAAGGATTTTCTGTTTAGCACCTGATTTGGCTGGACATCATTTCTGCATTAATGTGAAAATGAGATCTCCAACCTTGTCTACTGACTATAATTAAAGATTTTTGTGCTTGATATTTACAGTTTGTTATTGTAAGGCAGCTTAGAATGATTATTGTCATTGCCTTGCAGTTTCTTTTAAAATACATGGGTCATATTCCATGTTTTGTTTTACTGGAAAAGGGTTAAAAACAGGCAGATAAAGCATGTAGATCTCTGATGGTATTAGCAGTACTATTTTGGTTCTATAGTTCTTTTTCTGGGTTAGGCAGCTAAATAACAGAAATACTCATTCCATGAAGGACATATTTTAAACCATATCATTGGCTTCTCACTAATAAGAGCCTCTGCCCTCCCTCTGGTCTGTAATTTTGAAAGAACTGATAGTTTCCATCAACTCATGCTCTCCAACTTATTTTGTTCATTCATTCTACTTATTTGTTTCCATTTAAACACAAGGGCTTAGTGTGCAATATTTTATCCTAGTAGAGAAAAATACTAACAAACATTTTGCTGGAGTTAATAGTCACAAAATGTGCTAGCAAAGATAGTTGGTAAGAATGGATGCTTTTCTGTCTTTTTTGGGCTATGCTTCGTGGATCAGACCACCTCTGTCCGTCAGGTAGCGTTACCGTGCAGTTTGTGGCTTTGGTTGGTCTTAAAGTGAGGTAAGACCATAAGACCAATCAGATATTTTGTTATTTGTTTGTTGTTGTTTTTTTTTTTTTCCATTAAGATGGAAGTTGGTGATACACTGCAAGAATGAAAAGAATCAATCTCTTGTTGCTATAGTGTGATGTTGTACAATTTGTTTTTCTGACTCCTGGGTGGAGACTTTGCTTGCTGCAGCATATCATTGTTAGTCACATGTAACTGTTCATGAATATTGAATGTGGCATTAATTGAATGTGTTCACTACATGCTTACACATGCTGGAAGAGAATATCAGTTGAACAATATAAAATAATTCCGTATTGACTCTTCTATGGATTATAGCCTTGCGGCTGGAATACTGATTGGAATTATTGTGTACCTGCAAATGAAATTCTATAATCAGGTAAATACTTCCAGGTAATTGCTATCATGAAATTTCTTTGATCTTCTAATTACTTTATAAACCATTTGGAAATACGGCACTACACAATACAGTTTCCATTTTAATAAGTTGATAATTCTGCAGAATGTTTTTAGTTTGCACTATATATGTCATTTATGTTTTTTCTTTATATAATGAAAAAAGAGAAATATTGTGTAGGATGGTAGTAGTCCCTGACATTTTTAATTAACTTAAGTAAAGATAATCATGGTTTTTACAATTACATTCCTAAGCCTATTTGTCTTCCAGTCTATTATGCTTCCCATCATTTTTTGTCTTTTTAATTGTTCCGCTTTAACTGGTAGTTTTGATGATAGTTTGTTTTGTTTTTTTTTTAATGTCATCTGTCAATAATGGCTCAGTACATAAACTTTTATAGTAACTTTTTAAAGAAATGTTTAATAAAGAATATGATCCTTCATGATCCTTGAACTACTACTATCTGTATCTGTGCTTAGTTGACAATTGATTTTTTTTTTTAAATTAGGGATTATAATCCTACCTTTGCCAGTTTGCGATGAAACACTTCTGGTATTTCTCTGTCTTTGTCATTTTTCAAACAGCCCTTCCCCCCCCCACCATTTGGATAAATCCAACAATAAATTTTGCCAGAATACAGTTGCCACTAATTAACTTTTGTTTAGTTCAATTTGTTGTTTTTTTGCATGTATACGTCAGCTCTGCTTTCACATCATTAGCTTTTAAATCGATACTAAAACTAAAATAAATAAATCCTTATACTAGAAAACTCGGGTTTCATTTCTTGAAGGTCCCTGGTATTTGTCTCTCCCATTTCTTCTAATCATCTGTTATCCAGAGAATGAGCCTCATTGACAATGGAATTTTTTTTTTACCAAGTTCTCTTTTTGTAACATTTTTTTTCTTCCGCTTCAATATTGTGCAGCTTTGTTTGGTAGAGATGAAAGGAAGTCATTCAGCGGCAAGTCCCTGTCCACATCTGAATTGTTGTGGAGATAAATACTGCTTGTGCAGGTTCTCTCGTTTACCTTATGACAACCAAACAAAAAAGGGCAGCCACTTTAAAGAGAAAATCCACAGATCAATATTTAACACTGGACAAGAAGAGCAAGAAGACCGGTCTTGGATATTGAACTAAAGACGAATTTCTGTTTAGTTGGTTAGCAGTTCTATTAAAAATACAAAACATCTTGAATTTCATAATATAATTAATTATCTCTTGAAAAAAAAAAAGCTATTTGATTGAATTATATAGTTTCTCTGCAGATAAATGACTAAAAAAGAGAATGTGGATGATTTATATTATTGTCTTTTTTAAAAAAATAGGGATCGAATAAATAAAATAAAATAGGAAGGAATTGATTTGAAATTCAAATGATCCAGTAAATCATGAAGATCTTTCAAGAGCTGGGTGCTAGTTATGAAAATTTTGTCGATAGCAAGTGGCTGATGGTTTAGTTTAAAAGAATGCAAATTGAATAATCCACTAATGACTGACTGAATCTGAATCTGATTTAATCTTACACAACATAAACCATATTTCGAGCGACTGTTGTGTAGACATGCAGCCATATTAATCTTCTGGCTGGAGTTGCGTAGGTTATTGGACGCGGGTAATCCAATTTCCAAGGGCCATTGACATTCATGAAGAAATATGAAGTGTGACAAAGGGGGGCAATCAAGAAATATGACTGTACTTTTGACGTATTATATGTGCTAAGCAGACTGTATCAGAGAAGAGCCAAAAATACAAGACCTGTGGTCATTAACTTATTTTTTTTTTCATTTCAAATGTTGTAATTTTTGTTGTTGTTCTATTCACCACGAAAGGAAATCTGATTAAGGATACTATTTCTTTAATGGCTTTAAGAGGTTTCCCCCCCCCCTTTGCATTATCCAATGAACCATATATTTATTGCATCCCTTCTGATAAAACAAGGTTGCTCCTGTTGTTCATCAGCTGTATTAATGACTGCTTTTGTGTAAAAGGTATGATGGCAACTTGCATGGAAAATATAATCTATTGTTTTATTTTCAGGCATGCTCATAATGCCTGCTAAACAAAAGTATCCATTTTTCCTCTTCTAAACGATAAACATGATGAATTGATTTACAGAGTAATTATCTAACAACAGTATTATGTTTACATGAGAGGGAAAGAATATTAAAATAGTACTTTTTGGTTTATTAAATACCTCTTTGATGAATGATTCAGAACGAACCTATTATTATTATTATTATTATTATTATTATTATTATTATTATTAGTTTGATTAGTTTTTCTCCCTCTTTGAGTGAATCGTTAAGGGGGAATTAACTAACTAATACTACGCACCTTCAGAGATTTTCACTGGTTTATTAATGTTAAAGGTTTTCAGGGTTTGAAGATAAAACACACTTCAAGTTTATGGACTGCAGAAGCTGATATTACTGGACATAATTTACAGAAATGTTGTTGTGTGATACATCAGTGTCTGCAAGGAGAAACAACCCCCTGGTGAGGAAGTATACTATTGCTATTGTTTTCTAAAACGCATTGCCATTCCTGTGTTGAGAGGAGGCTGGCATAGCAGGGAAAGCATTACTAAAATTCTTCATCTTTTACATGTGGAAGGAACCCAGATTTTTTTCTTTTTCGTTTGTTTTTGTCGAGGAAATCTGGCATGGCTGGCTGGCTAGTGAAGAAGAGCGAGAAGAAATTCTGCTAGGGAGGTATGCCAAATGGAACCCTGTTTTGACTGAGATTCAATGGACATAGCCCTCAACTACGCAACTCAGTAATCTGTTATTGGACCATCATGCTGCTCTCTTCAGAAATGTAATCTCAACTCTATTAATTTGCAATTTTAATTTATGAAGGAAAAAAAAAATTATGGAAATTTTTATAAGAATCAAATTATTTAAATACACACAGTACTGTGTATCTCATCAAAATGAGAAACCATTTTTACTCTTTCCTTTCTGTAAATCTTATTTAATGTTTTGTATTGACAATATACAGTTGTCTGATCCTTACCATTTGAGTTTCTCTGCTGCTTAGCGAATTAGTTCATCGTGACATTACAATGTGGTTAGCTCCTCTGTATGATACTGTAAACGATGCATTTCTTAATTATTCTTTTCTCTCTCTTTTTTTTTTAATATATAATTTTTTTGCTGAAAAATTATTAATCGTTGAAGATGACTAATTGTAACTAAAGAATAAGAACAAAGTGATTGACTGGTTAAGAGGCTTTTTTTTCCTTGTACAAGTGGTGTGCATTAAATCCTTTCCAATGTGTAGCTCGTGCTTTCAAGTCAATTCAGCCTACACTGCACATGGTACTTAGTGAAAACTGGAGATATATATATATATATATGGCAGTGATGGAAAAACGCTGCTCCAATTCATAATACCATTGCCTAACAAAGTGATTATCAATTATTTTGTCCATTCCCTTCCACTGAGTGTAGCTGAACAAAAGAAAGTTGTAACAAATTTATTTGTGTTATGAATAAAACACAATTTGTGATTTTTAACATAAAATACATAAAAAATGCACTTGCCTTTAACAGTTTTACAAAGATCAGTAGTAGGTCATTGTGTCACGTGCCAGCTTTGTAGTATATGACTGAGTCCTTTTTTGGGCAAAATAACTTCCATGGAAGCTCTGTGTGGTCTTCCCGAATCTCTCTCTCGAAGATTGTTTTGTAAAGTGGGCAAAAATCCCACAGGTCACCTGTTTTTGACTGTGTGCTGTATCTGTTGATTTGTCAGGGGGGGTTCCACTTTGCGGTATTTATTGTATTTATAATCTGTGGTCCATTTTGTACACATTTGTTGCATTGATAAGTATCATCAGTGCTCCGCTATGGGCAGTGTGCGTTAGTGTCCAACACTAGTGTTAGATGGCTTCCCCGAGCTACTCTGTGACTTGAAATAAATACAATATTTCATAGATGATGTGTGAGTATTGGTTTGGGAGGGGGAGATATCAAGCTACTAGTGTCCGGAGAGAATACTGAACCATTTTATCCACTGAATATATATATATGTGTGTGTGTGTGTGTGTGTGCATGACTCAGAATTGATCACATGATACCTGTTCACCAGTGGGATTTAAATGAAATGCTAAACTTGGTCAGGTTTGTTTTTGGTTTGCTCTGGTGTTTAACATCAATAAGTAAGGTTTGTCTAACATTGTCTAGACGCTAGGGGACATTATTTCCATATAAAGTCAGTTTTTATAACAAGTAAATTCATTTTTGAAAGAATTATCCATCTTCAGTTTTTTTGTTTGTTTTTTTTTTAAAAAGAAAACGTTGTACTTCTTTCTATTTCAGACTCCTATAGGACAGTAAAGATCAAATAAGGTGTGGAGCTGAAAGTTTATTAAGCTTGAAAATACTATGGATAAACAGACTAAGAAATTCTGAATTCTTATTAAAGAGGGTGCATGTGTACATAAAGCACTCACTGGTTTTAAGTCTGAAAACCATTATACATAATTTGATTATTTCTAAGAAAATAAATTCTAATGAAAGCTTATAATTGATTTTTTCCCTAAATTTTTATGTACCTTAATTATAATACAAGTGCGTATCTAACCCCTGGACACTTCTCTCCTCTGCTTTGTTCAGAAAACTGAAAGTAGGGTTTTTCCCTGGTGGATGATGAGTTGTGTGCTGATGACTACATACAAGTTTTAAAAAGAATTACAGTATATGTCAAAATACAAATTGCCATTCATGACTATATTAAAAGAAATTAATTATTTATTCTTTCCTAGTGATTTCGTAATACCTTGGAATCTGTTGGAGTATTAATTTATGTAAATTTGCAACAGATATATATTTTTTTCTATTTCTGCTCTGTGATGCTACAGTTTATGCAGACTGGTTGTCTTTTTTTTGGCAGCCATATTTTTATTATGCTTTTAATAAGTTGTTATGACATTTGGATTCTGAGGTGGCAGTCCTACTCTCCATACAATTTTTATTTAGTTTTGAAATATTCAGGGTCATTATTATGCTCTAGTTAAACATGTTAACAAATACAATGTCTTGTACTATTTCAGGCAGTTAAGGGACTCATTTTGGTGGTTGGTTCAGAATTACAACTGGTACTATACAGTTATTCAATAGATAAATATATATATCTGATCAAATTGTGTTGTATAGTAATGTTTTGGAAATATAAGGGAATATACTTTGTGAAAATAACTCTTTCTCTGTCTGTCTGTCTCTGTGTGTGTGCATACATGCATGTGTATGCTTCCTTGTGGATTCTTTGGTTTGGTTTCTTATTTACCGGTTGCTGGGCTGACATTTTTGTCTTTAGCAGTAAATGCAAAAATCTTAACAGCGCTGTTTTTCTGCTAGAGGAAACTTGCACCAATAACTGGTAAAGAATAGTGAGAAGAAGCCATGCTATTGGAGGTTTACCAAACCAAGTTGGTCCACTGCCAACTGGATTTTAGAAATGGTAGATTTAAAAGAGGAAATTACCTTTTTTGGAGAGGGTTGGATGAAAAGTGCAAGTTTTCAGATTATCCTTCCTGCATATATCCATTTGGATTGAATAAAATTCAAACAGAGCATGTTCTTATTATTTTGTTTTTTTTTTGTAAATAGCTTTTTCTTCTTCATTAGCCTAAATGAAAATACTTTTTCTGATCTTGTAAAAACTATGTAGTCGGAACTTTTCATTTTAAGATTACCACCACAGACAATTTAGCACTTTGCACTTGGAATCATTAGGCTATTTAGTGGACAGATATGAAGCTGTTTGACATTATGAGGCCATATGGCATTGTGTTTATGTAACCTTTTGTGCCAACAAGAATGGAAAAGGCGCTGACCCAGCTTCTGCAGGACCAAGATGGAGAAGCCTTTGAGAAATTACCAGATGGTACAAATTATTATCCAACAGCATTGCTTTTTTTCTCTTTTTTTTTCTGCAGTGCTATTTATAGTTTCTCATAATAAAAGTACTGACTGCATTTATTCAGCTATGAGGAAGCATTAATTGGAGAAAAGAATCAAAAACAGGAATTGCACTGCCCAAAAATGACAAGACATAGGACCTAGAAATGATGGATGATCTGTCAAGTGGATGGATTGGTGGATGAATCAAAAGTTTATCCCTTCAGTGTTCATGGTTGAGGTTCTGCGTTGAAAGAATTACAGCAGAGCTTCAGCTTCTTCTTTTTTTTCCATAAATTTTGGCTGTCAAGTTTAATGATCAGTGATGTTGGTCAGTGCTGTTTAATTATTGAATTGATTCATTTACTTCATCGTCGACCCGTCTGCAGCTGCTGAATGTATTCACAGACAACTCCTGGTGTAGAAGAGACTCCATAGAAACCCAGTGTGTTGAGAGACTGGTGTTCTAGCCATGAGCTGGGTGGTTGGTTGGTCGGTTTGCTCCCTGGAAGAACTGAACTGAGCTTCCAAAACTGAAGAAGTTACATGATGACTTAAATTCTTCATTGTAACCAGTGTCACCATGACAGTGGTGATTAAATCTTCATTAGTAACACCTATCCAAACTGTGTGGCTGTTGATAGTCTTTAATGTAATTGATGCATGTAAATGAATTTGCATTAGAGAACTCTTTAATTTTGCCTTTCAGTGAAATATGAAAGTTGGTTACTGAGTAGTAAAAGCTATCTTTTAAAAAGCAGCGAACAGTAATACATCACTATATAGGAAGATTGTTGTGGCGAGAGGAACATGAATCATTTGAATCAAGATTACAGTATGCAAATAGTTTGTTTCTTCTGTTTTATCTCTTCACTTACATTGCTCTCTGCTGCAGTGTATACATACATCCCTTTGATTCCCTTTTGCTTTGAGATTTTTTCAGTAACGATATTGATCGTACTGATAAATGCAGTGCTTTTGCCCAGATTATGAAATTGCAGCATTCAGTTTGCCAGCAGATCTAAATCCAGTGTCCACAATATTTTATTAACCCTTTGTATACCATCTGATTGAATTTGTAATGTCCATTTGCACTCCATTACCTTTCAAATCTGTATTACTCAGTACAGTTTGAGCCATAGGGTCTGTAACACGATACATTCCTCATTAATCAAACCCTTTATAATGACAAATCCATTTTGCTCCAACCCACATGGCTTGAAATGTATAGCCAGTTCAAATTAAATACTTGTGCTTCTAGGCTGTGGTGCATCTGCATCGCATGCGGTATATGATAGTAAAAATTCAAATGCAACCGAGGACTGGCAGAAGTATACTGAAAAGAAATTGACACAGAAAGTAACCTCCAAATGAGATGTTACTATGTTACTATAGGTCAGAAGGAGATTAAAATTAGCGGACTTTCTTTAAAATGTATTTCAGTGATTACACAAAATAGGCAGTTTTGAAGCTCTATTTTTGTAAGCAATGAGATATTATATTTTTTTTCTGAAATATGTTTTCCTTAATAAAAAGAAAAGAAAAAAAAAAGATTTTTCTAAATACTAAATATAATTTTAAGTGTTTCTTCTATTGTTTACTGTTGTTTTTAAGAAAAAAGCATAGTTTTGATTATTAACATACATTTATTCATGTATTTGCCTCAATATTTCTGTTTATGTATGCTAAGGAAAGAAAAGAAAAATGACAGGTTGGCCTATTCTGTGCATGTTCATTAATACTGTTGGTTTTGTTGCATTTAATATTCGATGATTTACATTTTTATTATATTTGCCAGCCACCCAATTTTCCCTCTTCCACGTGTTAAACTCACTTTGTTATGTGCCAAACACACTACTTCTAAAGTAATTAGTTAAAGTTGTGTAGATAATTAATTAATTATTTCTATACAAAATGATGCATCTTAGCAGCAAAAAGCTACACGTTATATGAACTATAGGTCATGACTTTGTGACAGGCATCAGGAAGGGGTTGACTCTGTGAAACAAAGCACCTTGTTTATGAAATGAAATCTCAGGTCCAAAAAAAAAAAAGAATAACTAGCACAAAAGGGGTCTCGAGAAGCAAGGACAATCTCTGCTTGTCATCCACACTGCATGCCAGTGATGGGTTTTCTAGTTCATTGTTGTCTACTGTCATATCTTGAGCTGGTGCTTCTAGGGAGGGAAATCAATACATCAGAACACTTTTGGCACTTTGTCTTCTGTTCTTACAGTGTCTGATGGTGTAAATCTGTCTACCTAGGCTCTGTGATCAGTGTTTTTAATATAATCAACCAATCAAATGTCAATAATGAGGAGAAATTAATAGGACTATAATCCACATCCTTAAACCAGTGGTAGTAAGCAATTTTAAACTGTCAAGTTATTCGTTGTAATGCCTTTTGATTGTTGTTGTTCCCTTGAACTGTAAAATTTCTCGGAAAAGCCATGTCTTTAATGTCGAATTCTTTTTTGTATAGTCACATGCAGGCTTACAACATTGAAAAAGAGCAAGAAAATGTGAGATGACAATGATCTTTTGTTTTTATCTCTATTACCACATTTCCTGTATGCTACACTAGTGGATGATTCACCTATGCATGACTTTAGTAGAAAGCCATTTGAGAGATTAAAGTAATGACAGTGGATGGACTTGTTATTTGTTATTGTAATCAGGCCAAAAACAAAACTATATAAATACATTTACTCCCAGCTTCTTCAAAACATGAAATTATGTTGTGCAGGCATGGAGCCTATTCTAAAAAGGATCTTGGATATAATAATAAAGTTCAACATAGGTTAATGAGTATGGTTTCATATTTTAAATATTAAGAATATGCTAAATGACAAAAAAAAACAAACAAACAGAGTTACCCAGTCCAGACTGTAGATGTTTAAGAGGAAAACTAAGAGATTTTCAAAATAGTCAAGTGTTTTGAGTATAAGGACAGTAACATAGCATAAGTTACTAACACTAAATGGTATAAATGCAAACTGACTATAATGTTTTATTATGGCTTGATCTTAGGAAAAATTTTAAAAAAACTTGTTGTTAAGGAATGGGATGCATTTCCAGCGAGTATAGATAACGTTGATAGTATAAATCAGTTCTGAAAAAGTGGTATAAATAAATATATCTGGATAAACTATGTGTAATTATTAAACTAAACTACTACTATTTTTTTGGCAAATCTTTGTTCTGACTTCCACAGTCTTGAGAATGTCTCATATTGATGAGCTAGAAGGTGCTGGGCCTTGGTGGCCAAGCAAGTTGCCTGGTTACCATTGGAGGCTTTTAAGTGATTGCAAGTCAGATGAGACTTACTCACCTGCCAAAACTCCTCATTTTTAGATGTTGGAGGTAACCAGAGAGTGCCTGGAGAAAACTATAGTTCCGGCTGGTGAAGAAGAGCAAGAAGAAACCTTGCTAATGAAATATGAAATTTAGCCAGTCCTGACTGGGTGGGGGTGGAGCCTTAACCACCCCAAACTAAACTAAACTATGCTTGATGCTAAAATGGCTGAATATGTTGGTGCTGAAAAGTTAAAAAATGTTTAGTATATTGATCTGCTGCTATTCACATCATTGTTTCAATTATTTCTGTGATTATGCCCATAATTTTCATCTTTTGTAGAACTCAGTTAAGAGTTGATCACCAAATTTCCTCTTTCTATAGTTAATTAAATTTATTCTGGACTCTGTGATAATATTTACAGTTAAAGAAAAAAAACAAAAACAACCTTAATATTGTTCCTATGTTTATTCTAGATTTGGTGTAAACTTTCATTGCATAGTGTAAACATTTGCTTAATTATCTCTAGAGAGAGCTTGTTTTAATTTCTATATATAACTGCTTTAATTCTGAATCTTTAGAATTTTTTCTTATGAAATATGATCTATCTTTCTTCTTCTATTTTTATGCTTTATGTGATCATTACTTCTTTTTTTACTTTTAATATCAATCATCCAGCTATGAAATAGCCACATTTATTAATTGACTCCTTAGAAAATTGGAAATTTAGCATAAATTAGCATTGTAAATCCTATTTAGAATATTGGTTTTTTTTTTTTTTTTTTAGTAATTGTTGATTTAAACTTTGTCTACATTTCAAACATTTAACATAATTAAGAAACTCAAATCTTATGCATCTATTTTTTGACAATATTAAAGGGACATGGAAGGGGGGGGCAAATCTGTGACACTTTCAGAGTGGCTATTCTTTAGTTTTTCAGTCCCATCCAGACTTAAAATGTGCATGTTATAGAGAGCACTCCTAGAACTCAAAGGGACCAGAACTATCACAGATGTTGAATATATTTGCTGAAGCAGCTCAGACGAGAGTCGGTAGGCTGCACTGTATATTGATCTCTCCAGGTGAGATGTGGTGCTTGTCCGTTGGACTCCATCTTCACTGTATTATGATGGGGGGAAATGCAGAGCAACATTGAAGCTACTTTCTTCATAGAAGACACCTGCTTTTGTGAATTTCTCTCTTCTTCTGGTTCATTTGGCATTTGCGCTGGTTGATTATCATGTGCCACATGAGTAATTATGGGAAACATATCACATCTCTGAGCTGCTAAAACTATTGTGCTCGTCTGACTGCTGCTGCTTCATTTCATGGAGATACAGTGTGGGATGTGCTAGTTCAGGTAGGACTGCTTTTCTACAAGTTGGTTATAACTCTGTCTTTCTTTCTCAGTCTAGTTTCTCATTTGTATGTGCAGCATTCTTTCAATTGTACATTGTGGAGATGCTGGTGATGGTGGTGGTGATAATCTTTTTCCATGGGCAACTTACAGGAGCAAGCAACACCTGGCTATAATTCACTTTTGTTGATATTAATGATAGCATTGCATCTGCATCTAATTAAGTATTAGTTTATTTGTTGTTTTTATTATCAGCTTTGATAACCAACTACTACATCTCAACATATTTTCAGCATTAATAATTTTATTATTGTGATCATCACATCATGAGCAGCAGCATTCAGAAGTATGTTTTGTTTTAACATTGTCCTCTGAAAACCGCACTTCTTGATATTTGACATCGATTGGCCTGGCTTGTTCTTTATGGACACAACAGAACACACTTGGAGGGATGTCCTCTAGGATGTGTCTACAACTGCCATGATAGGACGCTTAATGATCTTCCAGCAGTGATTTGTGCTGTGTTGGTGAATCTACCATCAGTGGACACCATTATACCTTTAAGATTTACCTATAGAAAACTTTTGGTGACAAAAGATTTGAGAGAATAGTTAGTGTTGTTTTGCTTAAAAGGAAAAAAAAAGAAATTTCCTATAAATCCATCTTAACTCACCACCGTTTCAGTGCTATTCATTATTCATGAACCTGTTTTATAGCTTCATTTCTTCTTCATAGTTTGTGGATCTTTAGATTTATTATTATTTTATTACTAGTAGTGGTGGTATTCTTAATTGCTCCTTGCTAATTTATAAATAAAACATTATATATTATACAATAGATAAAAACAAAGAACATTGCCTACATACTAGAGACCTCCAAGTGAAACCCAGCTAAATTGCATTGCCATAAGGGTACCCAGCCCTGTTTTCATTTGAACAATGTTCCTGGTACATTACAACCTCTGTTTGTTTTTTCACTTTTATAATTAATTAGATAATTTAAATGACAAAGTCAGTAGAATAAATAAATATACATAGATCTTTCAATGGTTTGTGGCTTCTCTCTGCCACTATAAATTGAATTATTTTTTAAAGCAAATGCCTCAAAATGACTTCATGGTTCCTGACGAAGTATGCCAGATTCTTCAGGTGTTATCCCCTTCCACAAAAAAAGGAAGGAACATTGTTGAAATTATTGCAGTGAATGAAGAAGGGATGTTGGTGGGCTTCTACCCCTTTCCTCCCCCCACAACCAGGCTGATTGCTTATTGTAAAGCAGCAAATAATTCTGTTGTTATAAAGACTGTCGGTGCTATGTTATAGGCTTTGTTGAGACAGGTGAGTCATATTCATTAGCTTGAAGAAGAGAAGCTTCATTCTATGCTGGAGTAATGTGCTTATGGGGCTAGATTCAGCGATAAGGGGTTAACAGATGACTCTAAGACCATAGGTTATCATCCTTGCAGAGGATTGCTATATCTTCAAGATCAGATTACCACAGCAACCTCTATGTCCACAGCTGTGCCTAGTGTTCTAAGATGCATCTGCTTAGACTATCAGGATTCATTTAAGTTTATGATCACATTGCCCACTTCACTTACCCTTGTTACTGCCCACTGGTGACCCCAATTCCAATGGTGTCATAATTTGACTCAGGGGATGCTGGAAGACCATTTGGTGATGAATCCTGACATGCTGACGGTCAGTATTACAATTCACCATCATTAGATTGAATGTTATACTGCTAACTGTTTAAAACTTAAACATTTCATGAAGGTACCATCATATTGTACTTTGAATTATCATTGCTTATGTCACTTGTGTACACATTGTTAGTAGCCTTAAAGGTTAGTTACAAAAATGATCTTTTGTTGTTGTTTTTTGTGCATCAGATTCATGAAGATGTTTCTAAAAAAAATAAAAGTATATTCCACAGGTGAGTGTGTGCATGCACACACACACACACACACACACACACCAAGTTGTATTTCTTTGGATTTTGTGAACTACTGTAGCACTAGTGTTTTCTATTGACCAGGCTACAGGGTATTGCAATCTTAGTCTCTCAATGAGCATCTTCACGATAAGTCTGGCAGAAAGGTGTATCAGTGCCAGCCACAAGCACAAACACTGAATCAACTGCTTCAGGCAGTACAGTGTGAATGGACAGACATTCTCAAAGCTTTTATTTAAAGACTTAAAGAACCCTCAGTTGCACAGTTTTATTGATGGCATTGACAAGCAAAAGCCAGAGTAAAAAATTCAGGGAACCCCATTTTGAATTTACAGCTAGACTTCGAGGCATCAAATTGTCTCCAGGGGAACCTGGACAGTGCGTCAATGTATCAAGATCATTACAATAACTAAAATATAGTTTGATAAAACCTATAAAAGTTTTTGGCTGTGCATGTACTTTTATTTATGATATAATCATGATAAGGAAAAATGTACTAATACTAACTATTACCTATTCATTTGCATCTCAGCCTCCCAATATTTGTTGTTGAAAAATTAAACATAATAACAATAATAAATGATCAACATTAACAGGAATATATTTTATTTTTCAAACACAAAACCCTACTCTCAAAGGAATATTTGTAAACCATCATTTGAATTGCCAGAAGAAACTAAGATGATATTTCTTTTCACAAAAAAACCCAGAAAACTTCTTTTTAATAAGAGTTGAGTTTGATAAATTAGTCCTTGCTATTAGTTGAAGAAAATATGTCCCATTGTACTGATTTAGCATATCCTTCCATTTTTTGCTTGTTGGAAATAGTTTGAATGTTGGTTTGCTTAACCGGTTGGTTAGCTCCGTTATGTGAACATAAACTTGAAATAAACATTGTTGTTTGACGCAGGTAAAAGTTTGCGCTCTGGAGCACTAGCAATGACCCATTAAGTCAGTCATGGTCTAGGGTAGGAGGGGAGTATTGTCAGTTTGTTTCCTGTCAGTGAAAACGGTTTTTTTTTACACACAGCAAAATTACACCCACAAAATGAGGAAACGACCAAACATTTTCATAATTAAACTTGATTGGTTTTTGTTTTAATAGTCTGTATCTGCGGTTGTAGCTCCGTTAAAGGTTATATTTCTTGCTTTGTCAGTTGCTAGGCAGAAAATGTTAATGTACAGTAAGTCCACCTACCTACGTGTGAGCCAATAAATTAATTTCTCAAGTAAAGTTTGATAGGCAAACTCAATAATCATTTAGGAATCTGATTAGGACAAACAAATCTGTATCTTTCTTGTGAATAACTGCTTTCCTGTCCCTGTAGTGGGTATACTTCTCGCTTGGATTTTCTTTAACATAGAAGACAAACAAGCACGCTCTTGTCTTGAAATGCTGAATTTATTTATTGTCGTTTCATTTAAATTTAAGTGATTCTGGACTGACAAATTAAATTTTGACCAATAATAATAATAATAACTATTTGTAATTATTTAAATGTCTGATTAATAAAAAAGAAATTTATAATACCAACATTTGAGAATTTGAAGTTCCTAGGTTTATTCTTGACTTACCTCCCTTTGAGTGTTTCAAGTACAGTATTAAGCAGTAAATCAGCTTTGGTGTTACTTTAATGTCTAATCGATCTACTTTGCATTCAGGACTTGGATTTTATGGGTATGGTTTCATTGCATCTGCTCTATCCTTGTCAGTTTTATGTCTGTGTAATGAAGCATAAAGTTGGATTTGGACACACCAAAATAGCATGTAAGGGATTATGAGGCAGTCTGATTAAAACACTTAGGATTTCTAATAGTAAGTAGACAATATTGGCTTATCATACTTGGTCCATTTCCAGCCACGTTCACAGGAATGCAATTTTGAATATTTTAAAAAGCCATTCTTCAGTCAGATATTTCTGAGGTAGATTTTACCCTAATTCCAGTAATTTACACTAGCTCTATTTAAGCATGGGAAGATCAGATACTGGGCTAAGAAGTATTAGCTACTGTACATTCTCACCTTCCAGAAGGTTACTCTTTTACCTTGTATTTAGACTACAGCTTGTTTTGCTTGTGCTGTCTAGCAGCTGCTGCAAGGTATGCACATCTACAGGTGACCACCAGTAAGGTTTTACTATGCAGAACTTATTGTATCATCACCATTCTTAGAGATTTCAGATTAAAAGGTCATCTTTGTCAATGATGCAAGAAAAATAACCATAAAGACAAACAAATTATCATATTTACTTTTTTTTAAACATTTTAAGTTAGACCTGCTCTCTGTTAACTTTCAATTAGGGAATAATGCAATGCATAAAATAGAAGGCCTTTAGACATCTTTCCAGCACAGAGCTTGGTGGTGAGGAAATGACATCAACAGAGCCTGCAAATTTTACCAAAAAATATACAGTAAACCTATTTCTTAATGCACAGGTGAAAATGGATCAATCAATTACTTTCCATAGACATCAGAATTCTTTTATCTACCACACATTTCCAAAATGAAGCAGAGAGAAAGAGAAAATGGTGGGGCAGGGTCTGACTACAAAAGAGTGAACTTAATAATTATTGATCCATAGCTATGGCATCTTTCTACCGATTCATTCCTTTCTGTTTACCTTTTTTAACAGTGAGGCCGTAAGCAGATTTTGTTGTCATTGTTTTATGATTCTCTGCTTACCTCCAGCTACACTCTACTATCTGTATCACTTAGCCTTTACTTTATAATTATCAAAATGGAAGACTTTCTTTAAGTGCAAAGCAGATGTTATTGATTTTAAATTTTTTAGCTATTTTTTTCACCAAACATAGTTGTGTCTATTTAACTGAAAGCAAAATTATTTACATTTTCAGAATATAAAGCAAAGGAAATTGATTTTTATATATGTATATGTTTTTTTTTATTAGCATATTAAGGAGTTTTCTGCTTTAATATCAATTTGTTGTTTGGTTTTTGGGTTATTTCTGAAAGAACCATTTTGGTTTTACATAATTATCTCAACTTAAAATTTACTTATACAGGTAGATATTAACATTTTCTTTCCATCTTGTATTTTCTAAAAACTTGTTATTGTTGTTTCTTTTTGTTCCCATCATGTTGATTGTCTAAACCTTGCACTGAAATGATACGAACAGTTGTTTATCATTGTTCTGTGGTCAGTAGTAACTCAATTGTAGACTTGGTTGGAAGTATTTTGCACTAGCTTGTGTTCTAGCAGTATGTGAAACTGAAACCATGATTTGTGGCCATGAACGTGGCAGCCACATTTAATTCAGGCTTCACAAAGACATGCTACAGATATTTGGTTGGCTAAGACTGAAAACTTTGTCAACTTGAACAAATTAAAATAAATTGTATTAACTGGATGTGCTGATTGATATGAATAATTTTTCTCAAAGGATATGACATTTTATGGTTCTAATTCTGCAGATAAAAGATAGAAACCATTCTTTCAAGCAGATGCCGGTTAGTTGGATATGGATATGCTGGAATTATGTTAAGACATGATAAACCTTTAAAAAAATGACATCTTTAAGGATCAAATGCAATTTTTATTCATAATAATAATAATAATAGGACTTCTTAAATTTGTTAAGTATATGCTGTTCATCATAATTAAACTGCTATAGGCAAATTTGAGAAAACTACATTAATTTATTATATTTTTGTGCAGTAGTGAATGTGAAAGATCAACTCTAATTGTTAACATTAACAAATATTTATATAGTATTGGAAATAATTATGGAAATGGGAAAAATTGGGTATAAAAAGCAAATATCATGTGATAGAATTGCATCTGCTGTGTTAAAATGGAATTCTCCATAGTCTTGTATTGATGTAGTACCCTGTGATAATCAAAAAATACCACACCTATGTAAAGTCAAAGATATATCACTGCTAACAGCATCTATCATGGCATTTCTTCAGTAAGATATTTCATTGAACAGAGATTCATCTTCTAACATGACAACGACCCCAAGCATATAGTCAATATGGTGGAAAAGTATCTATAATGTAAAGAGCTGATAGAACACACACAAAAATTCCTTGGCCTGCACAATGTTTTGATATGAACATCATTGAAAGTATATGAGGTTATATGGCTACTGTGAAAGTCAAATAGTAACCAAACACCTTGGATAAATTGTGGAAAGTGCAACAGGATATTTAGAACAACATTCCAGTCATATATTGATAACCTGCTTGGGAACATGAAAATAAGGTATCATGCTCTGTGTATTTATTATTTTTGTTTCAGCTGCAATTATTCATTATTTGTGCATATCCTCTGTGTCTTTACATAATTATTTCCAATACTGTATATATTAAAATCACTAGTAGGAATATCAAATTCTAATCCTGATTAAACTCACCAACATTCAAAGATTTGATTTGTATGTTTTTTTTTTTTTCTTTTGTCACCTACATATTGTGTGCTGTGAAAATAAGAAAACTGGTAAGTGTTAATGTACTCTTTACCAGAAAATATTTTAAATACTTCTTTTGTGCAACTTAGTATTTGCTGGCCATGTCAAGCCATGTTTGGTTAATGACATGCTCCATGCCATCTGTTTTCCTCCAAGTAATCCTTTTTCCCTTCCTATTCTCATTAAAAACAGTTTTTAAATTTAAAGGATAATAAAGAATAATTAAGAATTAACTTTTAATAAAATTAGGTTTTTTGGGGGGAAATTTTGAATGATATAGGAATATCTTTCTCTGAAAATACATTTAGTGTTTTGAAACTACAAAATATTTAAGTGGCTTTGAAACTGAAGACAAAATTAATCTGTAAACGAGTAAAAAATTTTGGATTAAAAAAAAGAAAAGAAGAAAGTAAAAGGGGCAAAATTCCCAGAAGCTGTTCAACAAAATTAATTCAGTCCACAATGGTGTTGACTTTCAATATGGCAGGGCAGCTGATGAATGGTATTAGAAAATTAATTTTCTGGAAATTAGCATCTTTACACATCTAAGATGTTTAATTATAGTAAATGAAAGATTAAGATTCTGTAAATACTGGTTTACATTGTTCATTACCAAGTGTTTTTAATTAGTGTGCATTGATGGGACAGAGAACCATGCGATTACTCTTTTCTAAACATTGTCTGTCTGGGACAAGAATCTTTTAATTCTTGGAGGAAAATCAATTTTTATCTTGTACAAGCAGATTTCTCTCTTAAAAATAATAAAAAAAAAAGTTTAATTTAGAATGATTTCTGAAAGTTATAGAAGTTTTGATATTTAAAAAAAGAAAATTGTGAATAGTTGCCTATTTTAGATATAAGACTGCATCCACCATTGGTTTCTTATCTTGAAGACATCTTGGAAGAGATTTCTTTTTTGGAAATCTTCCATTATCCACATTTTCCATGCACTACTTAATTGACACATGCACCTTGTCTTTTTTGTTAAATTTTTAAAAGAATGAAAAGAAGCATTGTTAAAATTTTAAAAATGCATTACTTTTATGGTTAATAATATAAAACTATCCTGAGTGGCTGGTGTGCCATTAGTTGAAGCCTTTGAGCTTGGTGTACCTTCTTGATGCAGTTTCTTCACTAGCCAGTCATGTGGATTTCCTCTGAGCTCTCTCAGTATCAAAACAAAAGAGAGACAATAGCTTCTTTATTGTGCATTGACTAACAAAGAAAAAGTTTTCTTTTTTTTTTTTCTTTTGTTGAAAGCACTTACAGTTAGCTTTAAATCCTTGATCCACACTCCTTTTGTGAACTTTTAATGTTTCTATTTTGAAACCTTTCTGCATAACCCTATCCAAAACTTTCTCCCTTGCCTTCTCTTATGAAATCTAAATGATTGGCTAAGGTCCCTTCAGTCTCTTAGGCATTCCCATGGCAATTAACCTTTCTGAAACTAGTCCCTTGAACTCTCCTCTCCATTCATTCCAATCTGCTGATTTATTTCCTATATTTTTGGCTTCTTTAACAGCTTTCAGTATCAGACTGATAAAACTTTGCCAAGGCATCTTGTTACTTGACAAATCCGAGAAGTCAGCAAACTATACTGAACCAGAAATTTAAAAAAATCAGGTTGCTGTAGTGAAATTTTTACCATCAGCTAATCATAGTATCAATGATGGATGCCAGTGCTATCAACACTGACAAAAGTACAGCAGTAAAAACTGGCAAGAAAGGTGGTTCTTGATCTCCCATTGATTGGTTGATTGATTAGTGTCTGTCCGTCTACTGCAGCTATGTAGGGGGACAACAAAAGAAGCAGTCATTCATTGCTGGTTTTAATACAAGTATTCTCACTTTAGAAATATTAAAGATGTTCATATTTTACCATCAGACACTGCAGGACTATAGAAAACAAATATCTCTGCCAAAACTGGCATGTACTATTATATATATATATATACAGGTGCATCTCAAAAAATTAGAATATCGTGGAAGAGTTCAATATTTTTTTGTCAGTTATTTCAGAAAGTGAAAATTGTATATATTCTAGATTCATTACACATAAAGTGAAATATTTCAAGCCTTTTTTGTCTTAATTCTGATGATTACAGCTTACAGCTCATGAAAATCAAAAATCAACTATCTCAAAATATTAGAATATTTCATAAGATCAATAAAAAAAGGATTTATAATATAGAAATGTCGAACTTCTGAAAATTATGTTCATTTATGCACTCAATCAGGGCTCCTTTTGCACGAATCACTGCATCAACGTGGCGTGGCATAGAGGCGATCAGCCTGTGGCACTGCTGAGGTGTTATAGAAGCCCAGATTGCTTTGATAGCAGCCTTCAGCACATCTGTATTGTTGGGTCTGGTGTGTCTCATCTTCCTCTTGACAATACCCCATAGATTCATAGATTCTCTATGGGGTTCAGGCGAGTTGGCTGGCCAATCAAGCACAGTAATACCATGGTCAGCAAACCAGTTACTAGTAGTTTTGGCACTGTGGGCAGGTGCCAAGTCCTGCTGGAAAAGGAAATCAGCATCTCCATAAAGCTTGTCAGCAGATGGAAGCATGAGGTGCTCTAAAATCTCCTGGTAGATGGCTGCATTGACTTTGGACTTGATAAAACACAGTGGACCAACACCAGCAGATGACATGGCACCAAAAATCATCACTGACTGTGGAAACTTCACACTGGACTTCAAGCAACTTGGATTCTGTGCCTCTCCATTCTTCCTGCAGACTGTGGGACCTTGATTTCCAAATGAAATGCAAAATTTACTTTCATCTGAAAAGAGGACTTTGGACCACTGAGCAACAGCCCAGTTCTTTTTCTCCTTAGCCCAGGTAAGACGCTTCTGACGTTGTCTCTGGTTCAGGTGTGGCTTGACACTAGGAATGCGACACTTGTCCACTCCTTGTGAAGCTCCTCCCAAGTTCTTGAATCAGCTTTGCTTGACAATCCTCTCAAGGCTGTGGTCATCCCTCTTGCTTGTGCACCTTTTCCTACCACACTTTTCCCTTCCAGTCAACTTTCCATCAATATTCTTTGATATAGTACTCTGCGAACAGCCAGCCCTTTCAGCAATGACCTTCTGTGGCTTACCCTCCTCGTGGAGGGTGTCAATGAGTGTCTTCTGGACAACTGTCAAGTCAGCAGTCTTCCCCATGATTGTGGTTGTGTGTACTGAACCAGACTAAATACCATGAATCTCTCATACTGCATAAATGGTGATTTACTCAAACTCGAAATGGAATATTTTAAGATACATTTTTTCTTTTTTTTAGCTGTTGGCCGTAATTATCAAAATTAAAATTAAAAAAGGGCTTGAAACATTTTAGTTTACAGGTAATGAGTCTGGAATATATACAATTTTCACCTTCTGAAATAACTGACAAAAAATATTGAACTCTTCCACGATATTCTAATTTTTTGAGATGCACCTGTATATATATATATATGTATTGTTTTATTTAAGTTTATTTTTTAATATGTTTAGATATTTCTCAGTAGATAAATCCAGTTGTTTTTTTCAGCGAGTTTCTGATTTCTGATTGAACTAACATGCAAGGTTTGAACAATTGTGATACTGGTTATAAACATTCGTTTTGTGCACTCTTTCTAACTGTTGTTTGATTCTCAAATTAACTCTGACTCCTAAGTTTGTGAGCCTAGTCTGCATACAGCAAGAACGTTCTAGTATGTTAAACGTGGGCCTTAGTGAGACATCTGTGTGTGTGTGTCTCTCACTTATCACTGATGATTGGGAGAAATAAGAAAATACTTTAACATTTGTCATGCATTATTTTCCTTTCCCGTGTATTTATTACTTAGCAAAACAGGAATAATAAAATACTGTTTATTTCTGCATTAACATGTTTTCAAAATTTTAGTAGTTAATTTTAAAAACAGTTTTTCAGATGATTAACCAGTGACAAATGTAGGTATATGCAGGGTTTATTTTAAGGAAATTTTAGAACTGCACAAATCTTTGAGGCAGGTGCCATGGCCCAGTGTTTGAGATTCTCTGAGAAGCATTTGTAATGGCTATTTTTTAACATTTTAAAGATTTTAAGTTCCTTTGTATCCTTTGACAAGGTACACAACACAGGATGCCTCACTAGAGTCTATAAAATTAGTATCATTAGCTAAAAGTATAACCGTAAATATCCAAGGGCATTCAAATGCGCAAAAATTTGGAACAGCCCTGCTAACTACTCAATGGATTTAGAACTGCATAAGTGGGGGTCTGCTGCATGTTAAAATCAACCCTGGGTCTATGGAACACATCTTTTTTTTTTTTTTAAATGTTTTTCTTAATGTGTTCAAACAAAACAACTGAAAAACATTAAAAAATATTTTGAAAATTAAAGCATCCATTTATTTGTACTTATGAAGAATGGGAAGTTAGCTTGGTATCATTGAGTTAAAACCATTTTAGTTCTGCTATTCGCAATTAATATTTGTTCTTTCCAGTGAGTTCTTTCTTCATTAAAGTTGTTTGAGATGGAGAGATTTAGCAGTAAGTTTCAATAACATACGTTTATTGTTGTGTTACCAGGAATGTTCAAATAAAGCTTCACCGGATACCATTTTGTTGGACCTCATTTGAATGTTTGCAGTAAAAGTTTGTTGTTTTTTTTCTCAATGCTAAATCTAAGTCAAAACCCAAACACCGAATGTATGAGTTTTTAATGCTACTTTGGAATGAAATGATTTTGTCTAGGGGTTTACTACATTCTTGAAGTCTACATTAATCATTTTGGGTATCATCTTCTATTAGTACAGACAGACAGATCAGCCCTGTTTTGGTGTTACCATTACTCAGTTGTGGAGTTGCGCTGAGAAACATGATCTTAAGTTGTGATGCATATGCTGAAACCATTTACACAGAAGTTCTTACTTTTGATATCAAGGTGCTCCAGATAAGTCCGCCTTGTAATCTGAGTACTGCAGTTGTGGCTCAAGTTAAGTTCACAGAGCTATTTTATATTCTTATATAAAATTCAGAAATCTGTTTAATTAATTAGGCACCATAATTAAAGTTGTTTTATCCAGATTTGTACTCAGTGCTTCTTTGTTTAACCAGTTTTTTTTTCATTTAACCTTTGTGATTGTCGAGTTTACATTGCTTCTGTGTGCGTGTGTGTGTGTGCGCGCGCGCGCGTGTGTGTGTGTGTGTGTGTGCGTGCACACATTTAATAGTATGCATGTCCTTGAAAGAGCAAGAATGGGTAGGGTGGCCAAGGCTATGTGTGGCTGAAGTTGTATAGCACAGCTGGGTGGGATCTCCCCAGCTGGGTAAGCAAGTTAGTGAAGAACAGTGAGCTTCCACCATACACCCTGCCGCTCCCTAAAATGTCAAATCTCAGCGTCTCCACCCTGACCGAGTCTATACTTGACCAGTCTAGTCCTGATGGAAGCCATAAGTAAATCTTGTGATAGCTATCTAAAATATTCACATCTATTACAGAAACTCTCACCTGCAGTAACATGGGTTGCAATGCTTTTTAACCATGTTCCAGCATCCTATGGTAGTGTTTTGTTCTTCTGGATTTTTCTTATTTTATTTCATTCTGAATAATTGTAAACATTGACACCCTACTAACTATGCATATCAGTTGCATCTCCAGATCACTGACCTTAACCTAGAGATAATCTGATACATTGTTCCATGGTATTTCTATATTTTATTGTGCTCAGTTGAGAAGAAAGTACCTGGGCAAACTCTGTGTTACCGTTAGTAGAATACCTCAATGGGAACACACCTGGAGATAAAAGTTGCAGGTGATAAGTTATCAAGGCTAACTTTCGCTTGAAAACAGCCTGTGAAGTTCGTTGTCTTCCCTGAAGAATTGTGATGCTAGTGTGTAGTGAGTGCCGGGCTCCATAATATATGGTGAGGCAGTTTCTAGTATGTTGGTGTGAGGTCAGGATAGGTGTTTGTTATTACTGGATGCACATTCAATGTTTAAATCAGTATTTGTATAATTTTAGTAGTTAGCTTTAGTTCATTTTTCTCTTGAGGCTGGCAACTTAAAGTGTTGTGTAATTAAGGGAGAGAGGGTGGATGTTATGTATAGTTGATGGTATTCACGTCAGGGTTGTACATTTTCATAGCCGCGAAAAGAGTCAGATAAAATAATTATTTTAAAAAAGACAAAAGAAATTACTAGTTTATTTAATTAATTCTGTACCGTGTCTTACTTTTTTTTTTAGTTCCAAATAATAAGTAAACAAGCATTACTGACACTAGTTTCGTGGAGTCAAAGTAGCATTTCATTATTTATGCAAGAAAGAAAAGAAACAAAACAATTATTAAAACGGATGAGTTAGTAGATAAATAAGCACCGTTATCTTGATCGGATAGTTGGTAAACTCGTTCAGAACTTGATTTTCAATTTTTTTTCTGGCTAGAGAGGCAAAGAAAGTGGAAGAACATTTATAGAATTCTCTTGGCTGGATAGTAAAAGGGGAAAAAAGTTGCACACGCGTGGAACTCTCTTGTTTGGAGATAGGAAAAAAGTAGGGTAATCCAGGAGAAACTTTTGACTTGAGATTGGAAGAATGTGGAATACCTGTAGAACTCTTATAGTTGACAATAGTTAAAAGAGAAACTAGAAAGAACATGTGCAGGTGAGAAAAATATTTTGTTGACTGGATTCTGAATGGTAACAAGCCAGATTTTGACTAAATCTAGCATTTTATTGGCATTGGTATCCCACATGTCTACTTTTAACTATTGTTTGTTTGTTTCTTTTAAAGCTTTAATCATGGTTTTATTAAAAAACAAACAACAACAAAAAAAACATTGTTGTATTGATTCTTTGAATTTCATTGCTAAGTGAAAGTACACATGGAGCAGATCCATCAAGTTATATTTAGTTTGGCTGTTGAAAAATTAGCATATAATGCTTTACAATAAAGGTAGATGATAAACAGTAAAAGAATCTTAAAATTACACCAATCAATATGGCTTTTTCACGGGACATCAACAATATGCAGGTGTTAATCATCACTGCTGTCTGATTGCTCTTGAGCATGCTTCTAGATGGCTGCACAGTAGGTGAGGAGGGAGGGGTGAAGCTGTGGCTGATACAGAGAAACTTTCCTCGTTCAGTCAGATAGATTTTATGTTATAGCTAACGCTCCAGTACTGGTTGCAGTGGTCGACAAGTGCCGGGCAAAGAAGATGTATGAGCTGACTGGAGAGAAGGTTGTTGGACCAAAGGAGATATTAATGCAACGATGTTCAGCCAAATTAGCCATATTTAACCCAATCAATCTATTCGGTCTGCAGATTCGGCGACAGATAGCCTGCTTTGGACGAAGGTTCAGTTCTGTTTAGCTCATTCTTTTATCAGCTGGTTAAGTCTAAAAAGAAATATTTCTCTTTTAGGGCAATCAATCAGAATTATAAACTGTATCACCCACTAAAAAAGAAGAAAAAGATCACAGTGTTTGTGAAGGGATGAAAGTTCTTTTTTGTTATAAACAGTAAAATACAAAGGGTAGTAACATTGGCCAAGTTTATTCGCAAAGCTTGTGTTTTTAACGATTTAAAATAAATAAATACCTTTAATAAACGTACTGGTTGAGTCAGCCCTTTGCATACAAATTGCAACATCTATTTCTCAAAACATTTATGAAAAGATATAATTTCTTCTACCTATACTTTGTTTATGCTGTTTGTACTAATTTACAGAAGATTTTAACACATCATTATAGTTCGAAATCTGGGCCAAAAGTGAATTTTTAGCAAACCTATATTGAGCAAATGAATGCACTTATTTCATTAGGCTTTTAAATGGGCATTGCTCAACAATGTTCCTGAGTTTCTGTTGCAGGGCGGTAGATTTTTCCTTTTGCAGCTACATTTTTAATACTTGTACCAAATAGAATATGAATAAGGGAAGTCGCTTCATCCTATGCTTTCATTCTTCATTATCCTTTATGCTCCAAATAGTCTATGCTACTTTAGCCAGATTTGAACATCTTTAGTATCTTGATTTTACAAATATATATATATAAATTTTACCCTATTTTCATCACCGTAGCATATTATTCTTCCACTCATGAACCCAATCTTCGTCTCCACTAACAATAGTCAGTTTGTTGTTTTTCTTTTATTGTTATAATTGTAGGGGTTCTATTAAGATTTGGGACTGCAACTTTCCCATTTAAACCCCCGCCATTCTAATCTTCAAATCGTCCTGCTCTTGACTGGATTAGCTTGCTCTACTTTTGCACCTGAGCTTTATTTCGGAAAGGGTTTTGAAGAGATCAAAAATCAATATATCCTCTCATAACCCTGCTTTGCAGAAGTCATCTTTGGGTGCACAGGCTTGCGATAGAGGTTACAAAACTGGTATCGTCACTGTAACCCTTGCAGCTCATCACCAGGAACGGTAAATTTCTGCACAGTACTTGTCTGAAAACTCACATTCTACTGGTCTGTCTAGTGCTTGCTCAGCCAGTTCACTGGTAATCTGCAGGCAAATAACTTCAATCACAATTTCCATAATCGCTCATTTTTAAAGCTTGTTTGAAAAACCTTTTCCCCCACTGTGCAAGTATACAGGGTGGCAAGCTAGTATTACA
This sequence comes from Nautilus pompilius, assembly GCA_018389105.1. NCBI lineage: Eukaryota > Metazoa > Mollusca > Cephalopoda > Nautilida > Nautilidae > Nautilus > Nautilus pompilius. The sequence goes on along the minus strand of JACATO010000648.1, from coordinate 1,745,804 downwards.
GTATTTACTGCGCTCATCTGGCGTGGTATGCCCCGACTACGGGCACCTGTGCTATCTTTAGTATCTCTTCTATTAAAAAAAACAACAAACAAACAACTAAAGTGTCTTATTTTCTCGTGACATCTCTTATAAAAATTCAAGCTTTTCCCCTTAATCCAATTTTTATTTTGAAAATCTTTCATCAATCAACACATACTTGGGAAAGTTATTATGTATTGATATGCAAATTGGAAAAATCAAAAGTGCACGGAGTTTCTGGTGCTTAATTGCTATAAATCTAAGGTGCTTAGTGATTATTATTTATACTATTTGTCATATTTATATACTTCTGCCATCTTCTTATGTGCATAGCAGACACTGTTTATTTAATTTACTTTTTGTACTTTTGTTTCTTAGCGCTTGAGTTACTAATATTTGATTTAGAATGAAATAAGATGCATTTTAAATATACTTAAGTTTGTGTTTAATGTTTCTTATTCCCAGATTATATATAAAACCTTTCAAATGCTACTAGATAGACTAGACCGAGAGTATGTTTCTTTATTTTATTCCTATATCTTGAAATGGCCCCCCCATATCTATTTATGTGTTGTAATAAAGCTATACATGTTTGATATGTTTTTTTAATAATAAACTCTCTTTTTGTCCTCTACCTCCAGAGTCTAATTGCTTGGATATTGATGTGTGAGCCGTGGACTTTTTGGTTGTAGCACCTTGCTTGAAATCACTTATTTAGCCAATTAATAGTCGGATACATTATCACTTCTGCAGTCAATCAATACCCTCACAATCCTCCGACTAACTGAATGTATGCAGTATTAGAGCCATGCAGACTAGTACTGAGAAGGCCCGTTAATGTAGCTATCACTTAACGTATGTCATGTTTCTCCTGTGTGTTGATGTACACACAGAGCTGCTGCCATCACTCTACAACTGCATCTCAGGATTTCTTTATCACGGACAGGATGGCTGTAAATCTAACAGAAGTGATGAATCTAATGGGAATGTGTGTATGGCTTATCATGTGTTAAAAGAACCAAGAGAACAACAACAAAAGAGGAAGGGAAAAAATTGGTAAACATTTTGTAAAGATCTCCTTGTTATTCCTTCCTTCTTCAGGAGGTGATAGGATTTTCTACCTTGGAAAAAAAAAAAAAAGAGGGAGAAGAAGAAAAAAAAGAAACCGAAGATTATTTGAGGTATTTACAAATTCTGTATATCACTATTTAGTTGTCAGGTGTTGCACCTGTTTTTTGCAGATATGGTAAGTAGCTTTTTAAAATTGATAAACTCTGCAAATAGCCCTGATAGTGGTATGTGGCTAGTGTTGGTTTTCTGTTTGCCAGTAAGATCTTTGAGAGAGAGAGAGAGAGACAGACAGACAGAGATGGAGAGAGAGAGAGACAGACAGACAGAGATGGAGAGAGAGAGAGACAGACAGACAGAGATGGAGAGAGAGAGAGACAGACAGACAGAGATGGAGAGAGAGAGAGAGAGACAGACAGAGATGGAGAGAGAGAGAGACAGACAGACAGAGATGGAGAGAGAGAGAGAGACAGACAGAGATGGAGAGAGAGAGATATGACATCAGTACAGAGAGAGAGAGAGATGGAGAGAGAGATATGACATCAGTACAGAGAGAGAGAGAGAGTATCGGAATTGAGAAAAGAGAAAATATATTATGATTGCACCAGATATCTTTGCCAGTACAAATGTGAATAGGAAGAGAACCTTTTTTTGAAATCATATTTTTGGTATGCTTGCAGGGGAGAAAATAATCCACTATAGAATTATATAGTTAATGTATTTTCAGTATATTTGGTGGTTTAATGAGCCTGATTTCCACCAGTGTTGGCTGGTTCTTATGAGATTTATTTTGAGATAGAAGTCGCTAGTTCATTTTTTTAATGATGTAGTGCTGCTATAGCTTCCCCTGGAGTTAAACTTGTTCTCGTATAATTTTAGAACCTCAATTGTCTTCAATGAATGGAGCTCCTACATTTTACACAAAGTCAATTACCATGGTTTATCTAAAGATAAAGGTTAATGGGATTATTAATTATTTAATTAAAAACCATCATCAATTATTAATCATTTAATTAAAAACCATCATCATTATCATCATCACTACCTCCATCACAGCCTTATCATTTGAATCACGAATAAAATCCAGGACAAACCCCCCCCCCCTTGGTAAAGTGAGATTATTCTCTCTCTCCCTAGGTCAGTTTTAAGAAAACTACTTTACAATACATTTAATCTAGCACATGCTTTCTTCCAACAGGATATACCTCGAAATGCTTTTTGAGCTAATGTGTAAAACTTTGGTTATCTAGAAATTTTGTTCTAAGAAGTAAAATGAGGATAGGAGTCATGTCCTTGAAACTTCTTAGTACTTCATAAATTATTAAAATTAAATTACAGATAACAGTTTATAACATGATTTTATTAAAAAGCTTTCTAATAATATCTAATTTCACCATTAATAAGTTTGCATTCTTCTAATGTATATTACATTTATAAATCCTTAGTTCGACTCTTCAACACGAAAGAACAACAATGTGTATTTCATTGCTTTCACTTGATTACACTGAGGCAGTAGAGGTTTTACTTTGTTGAATCATAATAGGATTTTGTAAAATGTCTGTAATGAAATATACAGGGTGTCCGTAAAGTTACTATACAGTCTTACAAGTTACTATACAGTTTCATTGTATTATATGTAATAGTTTTTGACAATTTGTTATTGATGCATTTGCCAACCTTGATCGTGACTTGTGCACCAAAGTTTGTCATAGTGTGGTGTCACGTTGTCGAGAATGTATTGAAGCTGAAGGCCTCCAATTTGAATATTTGTCATAGAAATGTTTGCCTTGATTGTTACAGTCTTTTCGGATGTAACACATGTATTTTCTGAGATTTTGATAAACATAAAGGTGTTATTTCTTTTGTTACAAATAAATATTTTAATACAATATCTTACTGTACTGCATGGTGTCTGTATAGTAACTTGTAAGACTGTATAGTAACTTTACGGACACCCTGTATATATATATATAAGGAAGAACAACAGCAACTCTGACAATCCAACCTGCCACGTGGATTTCCTGGCTACTCTGCAACTAACAATACAGGGGGAACTTTTTCTCATGGATCAGCATAGTCTGAGCTTTGTAAAAGTTTTAAATGGAAAGTTTTCAAAAATGGTGACTGAAGCTAACACAAAGCCTCTTTCCAAGCAGAATGCATGGAGTCCTGGACTGCAAGTAGCTTTAATGCAGCTTTGTGATTCCCAATCTATTTTACTTCGGCACGTGGACAACAAACAGCCGAAGTGAGAGGTAGCCAGATATATATATATTTTTCGTTTTTTTTATTTGTATTTTTAAGTATAGTTACGTTGAGAATCTTTCTGATAATTTTTTAGTCATAAACTCTGGGGTTTGGAATAAGGGAGGGAACTTTTAATACTTTATAAATTTATATACCATCTTAAATAAAGGGACTGGAATACTTTGGAAAGAGCATGTGCTGTATTACACCCTGAAGTGGCAAGCATTCATTTATTTTCCGATATGGATTAATGTATATTCTCTTGTTCGAGATTTCCTGCATCGCAAATCTTGCAAAATTGCATTTAATTCCAACAGTAAAACAGCTTTTATGGTTTTAAATGTAAGGCTCTCGTAGAAGTTGGAAAACATCATCCCACTTTGTGAACAGTATATGAAAAGAAAAGCTTATCTATCAAGCATGAACAACTTGGCTCAAGTCAAAGATTTATTGTCGAATAAGTTGAAACCGGTTTTAATTGCAACATTCAAAGTTTCTTTTTTTTCGCAACTTTTTCTTCAAATTAATCAGTGTGTGAAAACTGGCTATTATGATTTGCTGATGCCATTTCATTAGCAGAATTTGGCTAAAACATGAAAATGTGTTTTAGATGTGATTTCAATCCGTGACAGAACAAATTTACTGTGGTTAATGCAGTTTTTTTTTTAAATTATTTATATGCCAGCACTTAAAAGAAAGTTACCAAATGGTAATATACTTACAAATATTCATATGAATTTTAATCCCCTATTGATTTCACTTCAGTGAAATTAAAATTATGAGGGCTAAGGGGAAAATACCATTTAATAACCTGGCATACACTGCTACCTGGTGATGTCTTGAAGTTACAAAGAATTGTATGGAAGATATTCAATCATTTGTCAGAGGGTCTGTACAATTATTCCAATGTTAATTTTATTCATTAATTTTTTCAATGATAATCTTGGTTAGCAAACATTGCACAATTTAATCTCTCTCTCTCTCTCTCTCTTTTTTTCTGTTTTAAATTTAAACGTATGAAAGATAATGAGCTCAGGATTACAAATACATTAAAAGTTATTGTTCAGAATTGCATTGGTCACTGAAGGACTGATTTTCTTGTACATCGTAGATAACACCTCTACATGGGAAACAACCATGGTGAAAGAGTATGGTGTTGCAGTTAGTTGTAGGAGAGCATTGCTAATCCTGCACCATGAATGGCTGGCACTTCTAAAAGCCTTTCTAGATCTCTTCGGTTTTACCTATAGAAACCCTTGTGTTCAGCTGGTGAAGAAGATCAGGTAGAAACTACGACCACAACCTGGTCTCAGACTCAGGCACTCGGTTGTGACATTCCAACTTTATTACATTAATCGTTAATTATGCAAATGTACAATTAGAAGCCATCATCTGCCGCAGTAGTAGTAACTTGCTGGGAAACTATTTATTTTTTTTATTTACAAGACATCAGATTGGCACTGATTGTCTGTAGGTTTGATGAAGGAGAAGCTCCAAACCAATTCATGACTTCAGAGGAGGTGTTCAATTTGTCTGCCTACTGATTATGGGAAAATTAACAAAGGAAAGTTCCTGCTGGTATATAATATCAGTTTTTTTGTCTGTGTGTGTGCATTCTGCTTGTACTATGGATGTTCACAGAAACCCTGCTATTTCAGCTGGTACAAGAGGTTTATTTGAAAGTGCCAGGTTGTTGTACAGTGTTTGATGTCTTAAACTTATCAGCTCTAACTGGTAGTTTGAAGTTTATTGTCTAGCAGATTAATCAGCAGACAGTGCTGACTCTTTTCCAAGGTTGCTGGTTTCTAACAAAGTTGGCTAAGGCTATGAAAATGTTTATATACAGCATTCTATTTCTTTCCCAATAAGCACATAGATTGGATGTGTGATAGTGCAGGTCATTCTATATGGGAGGGATGAGATGTATACATAACCAATGAGACCAGCCATGCTCAAGGGAAATATCAAAAACATTAGGAAACACACATTTAGCTGTGACCTGGCTTCCCTGATCACATTGCTATTATTTGTCTAAAAAGAAAACAAATAGTATTAATTATCAAATGAATAAGAAATCCATTGGGAGTTGCCAAGGTAATGATTAAAACTACAAAGACATTTTATAATATATAATGTTTGATTACTTTGTTTGCATGTATTATATAGTGTTTGGTTTTTAAGGCCCTGGAACACTGGTATTTTCATAGCTTATTATGTGGGTTGGTGAAAACCAAGTGAAACCAAAACTCTCCTAAAATAGAGCAAAAACGTTATGGAATAACCACTGACAAATTATTTTTTAACATTAAAAAAAACAAATATAAGCATCCTGCTTTGGGAGGGGGGTATTCCTGCATGACCAAATTTGTTTGTAAGTCCGGTCTTGGGAATTTTCAGACCCTAACTCATGTATAACACTTTGTAACATCTAAAACAATCTTATACTGAGTAAACTTGCAGCGACACTTGTGGATATGATTGCCCACAGTCGGGAGAGGGGTCCGAGGCATTTTATGCGGTGGTTTGGGCTTGAAGGATTACTGCTACTGTGAACATTTAGCAAAACGGAACATCACGCTCTGGCGTAATGCACTTTTTAAAATTCTAAAAGATAAGGGGTTGGGGAGGTAGACAAGTCAGGCTTTCCAAAAAATAAGTTAGAAGATTTGTCACTGGCGCAGTAGTGAATGTGTGGAGTGGCCCATCTGACATGGTTGGGCAGTCCTTCTGTGATCAGTACATTTAAAATTAGGCTGGATAGGTGCTTTGTATACCTCTTTAGACTTCATGCTCCTCGATTATAACTTCAAGTATATGGTTACCAATAAAACACATACACACACACACATCTATATATTTTTTACCTTTTTTGTTTCTGTTCTGACTTAAATGTTTTTCCTGGCCTTTCCCAGGATCTCTTCATCCTGTAAAAATTCCAGTTGTTGATGTGTGTGTATCAGTAAAATTTTGGTTAATTCCCTGGACATTCAAAGCTGTTAGTCATCTTTAGGGGTGAGGTTTGATCATATAATTTTTGTTGTTGAAAATTAAGGATGGATAATGCAAGTTTAATCTTGTTTTATCTGATTGAAAATAATCTCAGTTTGCACAGAGAAATTCTGTGTGCCACTGAATTTGAATAAACCAAATGCTTTTCAAAAGATTGACCTCCTTTAGCCTATTAATTGTGATGACCCCTTAATATGTGATTTTGATTGCAAAATGGAATTTTTTAAATAGATCTTTACATTGCAGTTAGTTGATACCAGAGATTTTGTGAATAATCAAGAGCCTTGTCTTTAGATAAGGCTATCCCTTTATTTGTTTTTTTTTTATTATGCAATATCTTTTGTTGGTGATGCACAATATGTTCAATTTTGCTCAAAAATTTTAATAGAAATATAGGCATTCAGCTTCCAGCCAGCTCAATGGAAGAAAAAAAATAGAAAAAATTCTGAATTTATTGAAACATTTTTTTTTTTTTTTAAATTCTGATAATAGAATCTGTATGGCTGTCATCAAAAGAATTCAGTCTTGTGAAAACTGTTTGACTGTGAGGCTTATTGTAATGCTATATTTTAAAATTATTGCTGTAATTTTTATCAGTCTTCTCTTAGTTTCAGTATATTCACTATGCAACTATTCATTTTGGGGATATTCAGACCTTTCGAATGGTTAACAGAGGCTTTTTAAAAAGTTCTTTATGCATTAAAATGATGCTGACATAGATAAGGAAAGTCAAAAGAACAGGAAGCTTACATAATGTTTCATTTAAAAACAAAAGTGTGTGTGTGTGTGTTCAGTCTATTTTAAAATATATTTGTGCTCTTTGCTTCCACTAACAGTTTGATAAGATGTTCCAGTTAGATACTTCATGATTATTACAATAACATAACCAGATGTGCAATCAAGAATGGTCCTCATTTATCTTGCACTTATGCTTCTTAATATATGAAATACCACTAGTTTTGAAAAGTAACTTTATGCACTTCCTAAAAAAAAGGTTCTAAAAACCTTTATCATGTTACCACCAAGATTTCTGTCTATTGGTCAAGAAACTAACCGATATTTTAAATGTTCCTCCATGACTGAGATTACCTGCATTACTAATAAGGCAGTTCTTCCTTTGATCATCATTGTCTACAACTGTAGGCATAACTGATGAGGCTACGTAGTGTCATGGTTACTACCATTAAGCATTGCCATATTCCCAGATGAAATCTACACTGACAGAATAATACAGAACAGAGAGTTATAAAAAAAAAAACAAACAATGTTTTGGGAGGAGTGGGTGGCCAAACCAAATTTGGTGGGAGGCTGTGCCTCAAAAAGCCAGGGTACACTACACACTGTCACTGATCATCCCCTTCTTTGGACTTTGTAAAGATATCTACATCTTTTGAATAATGTAGGCTCAATGCATGAACATGCAGCTTACTCTAAACAGTGTTCTAACTGAATGATTTATGCAAAGGAAGTAGTTGTTTCACTGCTGACAGCATAACTCAGTATCAGTTTTTAAACATAAATATAGTATTACTACTAAAAAAAATAGTTGGAAAGTTTTGGATTATCCCATGAAATGTCAGAAAAAAATTCATATTCTTCTAATACTTAAGAAGTTTCCTCTACAATTTGCTGTTAGTTTTTTAATCTTAATAACCCTTAGCTAATAGTTCATGGAATGAGATTTAAATCTTTGGAAGCAGTTTGTTTTCTTTGTTGTGTATGACTGTCAGGTTCGTCATGGCACAGCTTTAAAAATTATGCCAATTGTTGTAGTGTGTCACCAAATAAAAATTTTAAAACATGAAACTTAAATCAATCTTGAATCATCTTTCATTTGAGCTTAGTTTTGTTTTAATCATTCACTAAATACATTTTCAAAGAATGGCATTGTTTTTAATGATTTTTGGCTGCTGTTGTAGGAAGATTCATAACATGGGGGAAGGGAAGGCAGAGGTCCAGTGGTAGACAACTGATTTGCCATAGTTGTGGGCTCAAGTTTGACTTACATTCGAGACTGGCTCAGTCCATGTTGGTTTCCTCTAGGCTCTCTGGTGGTTTCTTCCCACATTTAAAAATGAAGAGTTCTAGTATTTTTTAAGTACATGTGGAAGAGGTCTTGCAGGTATGTTTTTGCTAGCGGGTAACTTGCTTGGTCACAAAGGTTGATGCTCTACACCTTCCACCTTCTAGCTCACTGCTGTGAGATGTTTGTAGGCCTCAGAAGTCAGGACATGCTTACCAAGAAGGATAAAAGAATACAATGGACCATTTGGTTATTAGGGTGGAGAAAACCCAGACAATCAGGCTGGTACAGACGAGCAAGAGAAACCTGACTGATGACCATGATGCTACACTTCTAATGATTTCAGTTGTATTGCATTTCTACATTTATGCTAGTTAGAATTTTTCTTTATATTTTTTAAATCCTTATTTGTTTATTTTCAAAATGGTTCAATGAGAAAGCTTCACCAATGAAGATCTTTGTGGTCAAGAGTGAAATTGTAATGAGGAACTATTTATTCTATTTCTTCCTCAATATTGCAATGCTATTTGTTTGTGAGTTGACTTTTCATAGCAGATCTATGGACAGTAAACTTAGAATAACATACAGCATACACTTCTCTCTCTTTTTGTTTCTTTTAAACTATTTTGCAACCTCATTGCTGTTTTTGTCTCTTTTTGATTGTTTTGCTAATCTTTCCTTATTTTTTAATTAATTCTCTTTGTCTTTTGAACATAAAAGTTAAAATCTTTATAATCATTTGGAAAAAAAAATATTTCAAATAAAACTCATTATGAAAACAAATGCTTAATTTGAAATATTTTTTTTGCATGGCCGATGGACAGTCTGGCTGCGACCTTGAGTCCATCTCCTTGAAGCTAATCGTTGTTGCTAACATCAGAATTGTTGGCATAACAGTTTCTGCTATTACTGATTCAACTTCATCTCCTAACATCGGAAAAACTGAAATTTTCATTATCATGTTCCACTTCAGCACTTTCAAAATTAAGTTAAGAACTGTTTTTTATTTTAGTTTACTTTCACAACAGAATTTTATAAGTTTTATTTTGTTTTCTCCTTACTACTTTAACTTGGAAATGTATATTCTGTTGTTGTTTTTTTTTTCTCTCAAAATAAGCAGAAACAGATTAGGTCCAATCACTTTGTTTAATTTAACCATTCTTCAGTAGGATAAGTTCCTGGAAAGAAAAAAAAAAAAGAAGACAACTTTAAAATAAAGTTAATAATACTAAATATATATTAACCACTTGCTTCAAAGTAAAAGATTTTGTGCACCAGTTTTCATTGCAGTTTAAATGAGGAGAATAATAGATAGAAAGGAAGCTGTTCCTTGATTGCCAGCATTGCAGTTTTCACTCTGCACAGGTATTTCTTTTTCTGAGAGCACGGCTTGGTTCTGGTTTAGCTTATTCAAACAGGAAAGGAGCCATCAGAGCTTATGCAACCCTGCTCTTCCTCCTCCTCAAGGAGGACAAAAATGCATGAAGAAGTATTTATCAATTTTTTATTTTTTTTCCCAAAGCTATTTGTTGTTTTGCTCATTAACATTTCTGTTACAAGCAAAATCTTTTCTGATATCAAGTCATGCAAGTGGTTCAGGAAATTTAGTAATGTGTTCCAGTAGAGTTAATTATGGAAAGGCACAGGATATGCACAAATTTTGAGGAATTGCTACTGAGAGACGTATATAATAAATACACCATGTATTATTACAGAAAATATACAAAAAGATATGTTGTACAGTGTATTTGTATTTGAGCCATTTGCTTTAACAGAGCATGACACCTTGTTTTCATTTTCCCATACAGGTTATCAATGTATGACTGGAATGTTGTTCCAAATATCCTGTTGCACTTTCCACAATTCATCCAAGGTGTTTGGTTACTGTTTGACTTTCTTAGTCAGTAGCCATATAATCCCATATAGCCTCAATGATGTTCATATCAAGAATTTGTGCAGGCCAAGGCATCTTGGTAAATGATCTATCAGCCTTTTTATGATACAGATAGTTTTTCACCACATTGGCTGCATGCCTGGGGTTATTGTCATGTTGGAAGATGAATCCCTACCCAATGAGATGTTGTCTTAAGGGAATAGATGAGGTTTGAAAACCTGCCTGTACCTGTAGGCAGTCAGTATACTTTCGATTTTATGTAAATCTCTAACACTCTTGGTTGATATACAGGCCAACTCTTGTATTGATCCAACCCTATGATTTATTGTAGCTATTGTCAGCTAACTATTATACAACTCTCCCATCTTCCTTTGAGTAAAATGTTGTTGATTATTACACTGGACAACAATGATTTTTCCACCGGAACCCTATCACGCTCACTTTGTATTCCACATGCTGATTTCAAATCTGAAAACTGCTATGCTCTAGGATATCACATTTTTCAGTTATGGCATGTGACTGATGAATGGAGGTTATTCATAGACTATATGAAACTAAGCCTTAAAGATGTGCTGTTACATCATGATAACCAAAAACCTTTGGTTCCTATAGCTCATGCATTTGGCTTGAAAGAGACATATGAGTCGATGGAACTCCTTTATAAAGTGACAAGTTATTCGGATCATAAATGGAAAATTTGTGGTGATCTCAAAGTTATTTTGCTCTTCCTCAGATTGCAGTTACGGTACACAAAACACGTGTCTTTGGAATAGCCGTGATGATGCCAACCATTACACTTGAAAAGACTGGCCTATGCGACAGGAACCTATAGTTGGCAGGTACAATGTGCTACATATACCATTGGTAGACCCTCAGAATGTCTACCTTCTGCCACTTCATATCAAACTTGGCCTATGAAAAAATTTGTCAAAGACATGGATAAAGATGGTGATGGCTTCAAGTACCTAAGAGAGAAGTTTGGTGCTGACAAAAGTGAAGCTACACTCAAAGAAGAAATTTTTGTGGGGCCTGAAATTTGATGAACTCATGCGTGATGATGGGTTCAAAAAATAAGCTGAACCCACTGGAGTCTGCAGCATGGGAAGCATTTATTTTAATTGTAAAGAACTCTCTTGGCAAATATAGAGCTGAGCACTATGCTGACTATGTGGAAAACATGCTAATGGCGTATCAGCTAATGGGGGCCAGGATGTCTCTAAAGATGCATTTTCTGCATTCACATCTTAATTTTTTTCCAACCAATCTATGGGTTGTCAGTGATGAGCATGGTGAAAGGTTCCACCAAGACATAAAGGTGATGCAAAGTAGATATCAGGGCAAATTCAGTCCAAACAGGATGGGTGATTACTGTTGGTTCCTCCGAAGGGAGACTGGATACCTCGCATAAGCGCAAGAACAAGTGTCTGAAACATTTTTTAACATTTGGTATATACCTACTATGTAAGTTAAATGTGTTCCATATCTTCCATTCTGCTTTTATCAGTCTTTCTGGTGCATCTGTTGTCTGATCATGGCAAATATGTTTAACATGAAACATTTGAATACCAAATATTGTTGTTCAAGCTCTATATAGTTCATATAACATAAGTCATAATGTAGCGTTAGTGGTGAAATTCCTCCTTATGCATATCTCAAAAACCTGACGTCCTAGCCAATTTCTAACTTCAGATTTAAAATCATAACAAAAAATTTAGCTAAGATCACCCACATTTTGCTCGATGGCAGACAAAAAGTTTCATTTCGTTGTCCAATGTAAATAAACAGTTCAGACTTGGAGTCATCTTCAAAAAGCGCTTTCGTCATCTTACTGTTTTATTTCTGCTGCCCATCTCAGCCATGCCATTTGGTTGTCTTTCCTTAGCAAAGTTTTTCAGGCAGCTACAAGATCACTTCATGCCAATGCATATTTTACTTTTCTTAAAGAGACATTAACATCCCTGCTTTCAGCTAGGTCATTTGCAAGATCTGTCTCTACTGTCTTGTCATATATCATGTAGGTATGGGGTTCTTGACATTACTTTTGGAGAGTTTGAGCTTTCCTCTTCAATTCTGTTTATTATCAGCAATACCAATTTTGTGTATCTTTCTCTAAGAGTTTTGAATATAGCTCCTCCTGAAATATGAAGTTGGGGTGAAATTTGGTATATGGAGTAGCAGCCGTCACTAGCTAAGACTTTGATTTCTATATGCTTGCCGTATGGTTTTTTTTTCTAGGTGTCATAGTATTCATCATACATATATCACGCTTCAATGATATCAGTGCCTGCACTGTTATAGTCCTTCTGCAGGTATATGGCACATTCTGATTTCATGCATGACAACCAGGTACAGCATACTATATCAACATATAACTGTACTCTAAAGTATTTCATTTTTACATTTGTAATGTGATTCTATCACTTGTTATTTGCATTTTATACCCAGTTTTTATTATTTTTCCATAATTATTTTCAATTGTGTGTGTGTGTGTGTGTGTGTGTTTGAACCTTTCAAACTCTTAATAAATGAAATGAATATATCAGGTGGCGCTTTATTAACTGAGTCAATCATATTGGATTTATGACAAATCAGTCTTGATCACCCCTAGTTGGAGAGGAAAACACACACTGGTACTTACTTACCTGCCTCACGGGTTATTTAAGTTACTTAGCCACATCTCTTCTCTAGAGTTGGGTCAGACATATTTAAGCAGCAGTCTCTGACTCTATTTGTTATCTTTATTTTTATAAATAACTCATGGATAGTTTTCTGTATTATCTAAATATTATTTTCATGTTAATGTAATATATATATATATATATATATATATACAGAAAACAAAAGCTTTTGCAGAATTTTATTTTATCATTTCTTTTCAGATATTTATTGTAGTGTAGGAGAAACAAAATGTAATTTTGAAAGAAAAAAAAGGGCCTTCTGTTGTTTTTACTTCAGTCTATATATACGAGGTCTGTTGAAAAAGTATCCGACCCTAGGCTGGGAAAAAAGAATTACATACTTGGTGGGGTTCAATTGCTAATCCCCTTCAAAGTAGGCCCCTTGTGCCTCCACACACTTAGCTCAGTGATCCTTCCGCTGTTCAAAGCACGTCTGGAATGCTTCTTCCGGAATGGCTCTCAGCTTCCCCGTCGCATTCCGCATGATGTCCTCTCAGCTCTCAAAGCGGGAGCCTTTCAGTGGTATCTTCATTTTTGGGAACAACCAGAAGTCAGGAGGAGCTGTGTCTGGAGAGTAGGGAGCCTGGCGAATGAGCAAAATGCCTTTCTTTGCCAAGAAACCTTGGATCAGCTGCGACGAATGAACCGGAGCATTGTCATGATGCAGCTGTCAGTTTTGTGAGGCCCACAGATCCGGTCTCTTGCGCCAAACTGCATTACAAAGACGTAGGAGGACTTCCTGATAGTACTCCTTTGTAACTGTTTGTCCTTCTGGTGTGTATTCATGATGCACAACGCCTCAGTAGTCGAAGAAAACAGTCAGCATCACCTTGATTTTGCTCCGCACCTTGGCGACATTGGGTGCTTCCACTGTGATGACTGAGCTTTGGTTTCTGGGTCGTACCCATACACCCACGTCTCATCTCCAGTTATCACGGTATTCTGGAACTCAGGATCCCTGTTGGCAGTATCCAGCAGGTCCTGCACAACCTCAAGACAAAGTTGTTTTTGTTGTTCCTGAGATAGAGCTTAGGCACAAATTTTGCTGCCACTCCGCGCAAGCCCAAATCCTCCTTTAAAATTGCATGTGCAGAATCTTTACTGATCCCAACCTCGTCACCAATTTCCTGCACCGTCAAACGACGATCCTCCATTATCAAGGTCCGCACTTTCTCGATAACAACTGCACTGCGGCTTGTTGACGGCCTCCCAGAACGCTGGTCACTTTCCACCGATGTCCAGCCATCTTTGAACATGGTGTGCCATTCTTTTATTTGGGTAACACCCATGGCATTATCACCAAAAGCCTGTTGGATTTTGCGAATTGTTTCCGCTTGGGTATCTCCAAGCTTTTGGTGAAACTTGATGCAAGATCATTGCTCCACATGTTCCGTCATCACGGAGTAAGTAGTACGGCACCTCACACGATGGCTACCTGACAGCGACTGAGGCATCCAGCAAGCCCGCCAAAAACCACATGCGCATGAAGGCATCCGGCTCCACTATGCACACTTTTGCCTCCCTAATGTCATTACTTCCCACGGGAAAAAATAAAGTCGGATACTTTTTCGACAGACCTCGTATATATATATATATATATATATATATATATATATATTTCTTAGTTTTTTTTTTTAATTATTGCATTTTATTAGTTAGGTTGGTCAAAAAATTATCTCTCTTATTTCCTTAACACTATTTATTCATTTCATATTGTCACTGGATTTGTTACACACATTCATTTTTTTCTTTCAAAGAGGCTGTGTGTTAACCTTTGCCATGACACTCCCTCTTGTCTTGTGGAAAATTATAACACCAAATTATTATTTTTATCGTGATAAGTCTGCCCAACCTGGGTAACACACATGGCACGGCTTTGGGCACTTTTGCCAAGCAGGCACAATTAGGCATGCAGCTCACAGGAAAACCGTCAGCAATGGCCAATCAATGCGCATAATCACCACAAACAGTTTTATGCTGGTTGAGGGCTGATAGCCTCAAGGTTTGGCAACTCTCCTACTCTTGACAGACGACGGATGTCCGTCTGCTCCGCTCTGATTGTTGCTGCACACACGATGCTTTATCGCGATCATTCTCTGCATTTTTCATCTCACTTGAATAAATTAGTTATTGAGATTTCCCCCCCCCCCTTCAGTTGCTGGTAATTGGTTGGCTTCGTTTTCTTATTTGTTACCAATGAGGAGATGTAAATGTTTTTGCTGTCCGTCCATCTGTCTGCCTGATAATATCTTCTGAAAGAAAAAAAAAAACAACAACATTTTTCCTGTTGTTTTAAATTTTGTGGTGGAGGAGAGATATCTTATTCTGCGCAATTTCAAAATTATTACTTGCATACAGATTAGAGAATGTGTTTTAATTTTTATGTGGAGAAAGTAAAAAAACAAAATGGCATAGTAGTTAAAAAGGAGAAAGTTGGGACAAAATCTTTACGTATGTTGTGATCAGTCTGGAGACGATGTGCCTAACTTTAGCAGTGTGAGCCCCCCCCAACCACCCACGCTCTTTGTATTTGCATTTAGATTGAATTCAGTGGCATTTTACATCAACAAGTGTTTCTTTATCTGGAAAATTTTTATTTTAAAGTAGCCCGAATTAGCCAGTTTGTTTGTTGTTTTTTTTAATGGCTGTACTCCATTGTTTTGAAGCTTCTTAGTATCGCCACTTTGCACTTTGGAGGCATTAAAAAAAAAATAAATAAATAATTGGGATAAACTTTGCAAATAGGCATATATTTCTTACTCAATAACCTGGTCAAATGTATAATGAAGTTTCTCTTTTCTTGGTGTTTATGGCAGCTGCAACGGTAAAGGTGAAATTTCCAAAGTTTCAGAGGACTGAACTCTTGTCTCAAAGCAGCAACTAAGTAAACTATGAATGGAAGGATATAAAACAATGTTGAATCATTCTTATAGATGCAAATAAAACCAAAAAAATGGATGAATTAGCTTTTTGTTTATTGGTGAATTTTCCTTGATTATGCAATTTTGAACATGTTTAACTGCATGAGACAAGTTCATTTTGATATGCTATGTTATTCATACAGGTCTGATATTGATAAGCTGATTGCTCCATTCATTGACAACTAGTGCATTCTGTCTGTTATATCATTTAATTCATACCTTTTTTCTTCTTTTCTTGTAGAATGTGAACTACTGTCTTTTGGAGTCTCTCTTTTTCATTTTATAAACTGGTAGGAAAAGCATACACTTACATGTTTATCAAGTCTGTTTATATTTACAGAAGTCAATCTTATTACTGTTAAAGTGTCTGTGCTCATCAGTTAGAAGTCTACAAATCCACCAGATATCTTTTGGATTTCTAAGCCACCTGTAAATGCAGTATGAGGGATAATGTAGCATTATTAGCAGGAATATACAGTAGCGTTGAAGTGATTTAGCTTTAAAGATCAAATTTCCCTGCAGCTTTTATCTGCAGTGGATATATATATATATCTTGCCTTGGAAAAATCTCCATCAAGAATGCAGTGTCTGTCTAGAGTGATCGACTCAATCTTGACCAGATTAATGAGGATATTGATAAACTATAACATGAGCTGGTGTTTTAGGATAGACAAATCTTATTTATGTTTGATGAGGTCTTTGTGCTTCAAATTGAAATTCATTATCAGAGTTAATATGCCTGTTCTGATCTCCACTTCATTGTTGCCAGCTGTCATAAATGACAAACAGTTGAGATTCTTGAATTGCTACATCTGAAGATTTTTCTCTCTTTTTCTTTAACTTAAGCTTTTTATTGATCCTTTCACATTGAGAATATTCTTTTTGTCTCTGGCATCAGGGAGTCAGAAAAGTTAAAATAATTTGTGCACAGATGACATTTGGACATTCTGAGCTCCCAATTGAGATATATGAAATTTGCAGATGTAATACGGATGAATGGATACAAAATTCTCTAGAATACACTGATTACTGCTATGCAAACAGAATACTAAAGATGATGTGGACATGGGTAATGTGAAAAGTTTGATCTTAGTGTGACAGAGATTAACTGCACTGATCATTTCTGCTGATTTTGGAATTAGGATAACTTAAAGTAAAATGGTCATCCCTGAATCAGATCATCCTGGTGATGTAAAACTGTAGGGCGCTGTGCATTTTTACTTCATTAATAATAGTTGGCATGGTGGACAGTAATATCGGGCAAATTCTCTTGTAGAAAAGTTATTGGGCTTAACTACACCATGATGACAAACATCAGCAATATTTGTCAGTTACAACTTATTTTATGACACGCAATTTATTTTTGTAAAGGAAAAACAAACAAACAACAAATGTGGCTGAGAACTAATAGTAGATGCCAAATCTTGTCAGCTAAGTATGTCTCGTGTTCTGGCATTAGACATTATTTTTGTTACTAAACAAATTAGAAAATATGCATCTACAAAAGTGCGTATGTTAAAGTATTTTTCTTTCGTTGTGGTGTTTATAGCAATCAAGGCATGCAGCAGAACAATTAAGAATATTAAATCTACTGAGTTCGACGTTTTTGACATTTGGAAGATTTTGAAAAATAATTAAAGGTTATCAATGTGTGGATACTAATTTTTAAAAAATGCATATGCATACATTTACCCGTTGTAAGGGTCGTAATTATAAAGTGACTAAAATGTGAGAATAGCTTGATATTAAAACAAGCATTTGTTTTGTAATAAAATTAGAAATGAATAAATTGGCAGTGATTGTACTTAAAAGTGCTAAAGTAAATCAATTAAAAATTGTATTGAGCAACACTTTAATTTTCTTGTGGGGGGGGGGACCTTGTGTAAACCACAATGGCTTCCTGCACATTTTTAACAAATAAAAACTAACCTTGGCTGAACAGAGGTTGGATTTATTATCTCTCTTGAGCTGTGATCTGTTAAGTATTTTTTTTTGTCCAAACAAGGGTCGGTCTGCAAGTTTTGGTTTGTTGTTGTGGGAACAGAGACGTGGCGCTGAGCTCGGACAACGTGTCCAGTGCACCACCAATTGTGGGTGCCAGGAGGGCTGGATGCCCTAAGTCGGAGATCAATCTCAACTTTACACTACCTCGAGGAAGGAAAAAAAGAATGTTTCCTTAAACCTCTGGAAAATGATGAATTTGGGATTTTTGAAAATTCCTTTTTCTTCATAGGGAAGCAACAGAGGAAAGGGTTTATCAGAGATCATCAGTTCACAATCAGATTTTTACTCTTTCTAACCTATTTAATAATAACTTTTACATTTTAAACAAATTAAAGGGTTAGTGGTGTTATTTGAGAGGATGATTCATACTTAAAATTGAAAGTAACTAAGAATATAAATAGATAGATAAAAAATCTTATTTAGCACGAGTATAAATATATGTTTATTTTTAAATGTTTGGTGTTCAAAAAAGAAATAGATGTCTACTGTACTTTGTGC
Source organism: Nautilus pompilius (assembly GCA_018389105.1). Taxonomy (NCBI): domain Eukaryota; kingdom Metazoa; phylum Mollusca; class Cephalopoda; order Nautilida; family Nautilidae; genus Nautilus; species Nautilus pompilius. The sequence continues at coordinate 1,727,444 of JACATO010000648.1, read as the reverse complement.
GTGTGTGTGTGTGTGTGTGGGTGGGTGTCCAGTCCCATCATTTTGTAGCTGACAGGAAGATAATTTAGGGACTTGCCTTACATAAACACAAGGCATTAAGTTTCCTTTTTGTGTGATCTAGTTGCTGCTCATATTTCAGTTGGGCTCTTCACTGATTACTGTAGTGCTGCTGTTGTGTGTATGTCTGTGAAATTCAAGAGTTTTAATCTAATCTAGCCAGCTGGAGGACCCCAAAATACCCTGAAAAATAAAGTTATTCTTTAGCTAGCTGTTTCTGATGAAAGATCTCAGTAATAACGGATACATTCCATCCATTACTCTCGAAACATCTCTCTTCTTTCATTGTTTAGTTAGTGTATTGTATATCTTAATTGTTTTCATAAACTGATTTTTAATAAAGCAAACAAAAAAATATATATAAGATAGACATCTGTTTATATCCTGTATAATGCTAACATTTAAAAAGAAATGGTTGTCTTGGCAGTTCTTGCTAAAAATGCCAGTGTTCACTTGGTGATTTTGTTTATTTAGTCTTACTTCTAGGAGATTATTTTCTAATGTCTGATATCTTATTGTGGTTTTCCAACCAATAATGTTTGTCTCGTGTGTTTTATCCAGTATCAGTAAAGACTCTTTCGCTTAAATCCCACCATGTTGTTACTTGATAGCTTCCTGTTGTTTAACCTTTTTAACACCGCCGGGGATGGCATTTGTGTGGGATAATCTTACTGATTTCTTATCAAAGACTAAAGTTTCAGGTTTCTTAATATAAAAAAAAAAAAAAACATTTTAATTTTTATAAGGATACTAGAATATTCTTTTCTTTTTCTTTTTTTTTTTAAATTAATTTTGAAATAAAGACCCCTCTCTCTCTCTCTCTCTCTCTCTCTCTCTCTCTCTTTTGTGAAAGCTAGTAATCAAAGCCAGTTGGCCTATAAAGATCTGGGAAACATAGGGTTAAAGCACCGGGAAGGAGCTGGAGCAGAGGAATGTTATTTAATGAAGGCATCACTTTTTTTTTTTTTTTAATGTGTCTGGGCTTTTAAACTCTTTTCGGTAATTCAGGACTCCTTCCATCAGTATTATTTTGCACATGATATAGTGCCAATAAATCTCCAATTATCTTTACGAAATTAACTTCATAAAAACCTTTGAAATATCTTTGCATTATTTATGAAAGTCAATAATACACAGCATCTGTCTAGCCTCTAAGAGCCCTTTTTCTTTCTCCTTCAGTTTGCATTGTAGAATAATTGCTTTTAAACGTTGGAAGGTGGGAAGTTCGGACGGGAGGATTATTTAAAACCAAACTGGAAATAAAAAGTAGATTAAAGTAAAAAGGAATAATAATTTTAAAAAAATGAACCCACTGCCCCCTCCCCTTATAAACAAGATTCAAAGTTCTGCTTTGTTGATGTACAGGGGGTGCCCATTTTCATAATTTGAACTGATGTTGATGTTCTTGTGGACTACTTCAGTGCTGAAACAAGATTTCTGTGCTACTTGAGTAGTGCGAGCCACCACGAGAGTAATGGTCTAAAAGAGGGGGGGGGAGGAAATAAACTCCCGATCTTCCTTGCTGCTTTATGGCAGTAGGCTGTTGGAATATGGGGCAGATGTGTGGAAAGCATCGGTTTTCAGACATTCCTTAAAACACAAAATCCGACTGTTGAATCTAAAATCTCTGAACGGTATAAAGCAGTGATTTTCACACACACACACACACACACACACACACACACACAGACATTGATAATCGTCACAGCTTGGTCAATCCTTCTCAAAATTTTTTTGTTGTTGTTGTTTTATAGAATTTTGGAAACTGTTGAGCGCATATATTTTAGTATTAGTTGCATGCTATCATTTGATTTAGAATTTTTCTTTTGTTCCCCTGATAGGCACTGCGCTTGACTTTCTTCACCCTCTAGCAAAATCCGAGTATCAGGCAGAATGGGATAGAGTAAAGTTCAAGCCTCTCGTGAATTCTTGACATTTTGTCTGTATGTATGTGTATATATATATATATACATAAATGTGAAAATGCATTTGCGTAAAAGGGTTTTTATTGTAGATTATACATTTATTAGGTTTATGCAGGCAGGGATCATCATTTCATCCATGATATTGCATTAAAGCATCTAGCAGTATTAGTATTGGAGACATTCAAATGAAATCTAGCCAAAATAGCATTTCCATGGTGACATCTTGCTAGGTTTTTTTATTTTTTTTTGAATGTCTCTGGTAATAAACTAAAAATATGTATATATTTAAACTAAAGCATTCAGTGCTGATGCATACTATGTTGTAAATTAGTAATATTTTTGGTTTATTACCATATTTAATAATAATGATGATGATAATGTTTGTTCTTTTTTTTCCGTTTCTAAACTATTGATTAAATGAATGTAAGTAAATTGCTTTTTTGTGAGAGTGGTTGCTTTTTGCATTCATACGTGCAGCTCCCATTGCAATCCATGTTGCTGATATGGAATTTGTCTTAGATTTTAAAGGTTGGTGTGAAGTAGAATATGAGGATTGGAAGACGGTTGGTTTCTGTTAAGAATGACATCTTTGCCACCAGGAGTGCTGGTGGTGTCTAAACCTACTCAAATACCTTTCTGTTTTTGACTTAATCCTAAGTGTTTTTAAACTGGTTTTATTGGCTCTTCCCCTTCTGAAGTTTATGGTGTTACTGAGGGTATATTCAGTGCATTTTTATTATGTGTTCTAAAATTCCACCACACATTAAAAGAAGAGAGAGAGAGAGAGGGGTAGAGGGGTGGGTAGAAGTAGCCCAAATTCCAGTTATTTTTCTCTGTTGCCATCATCACGGTTTAATTTTGAGAGGTTAGGGCTGTGTTTGGATACGGTGATGTTAATTTTCAGTTGGTGTTTCACATTCTTGATTTTACAGGTATCTTGATTCCCATGATCATGTTTGGTTGCTTAACAGCCCTCTGTTTTCTGTAAAGAACACAGTCTATGACGCACCTTTTTTTCTTGGAATTATTATCATAATAAATTTCTGGAGAGGACTTCCTGCAGTGGTTCTATCTATGGCTGGACCATCATTCAACAACAAGAAACGATTAGGTTTTTTCCAGCTAAAATTCCAGAGAGAGAGAGAGATTTTAAAGTTTCATTCTGATGGGGGGTTAGTAGTCAAGTAACAGAATTTAAAGGTACCTTTTCTTAAAGAGAATTGTTTTCTCCCACCCATATATATATATTGTTTTAATATTTTTTTTACCACGATTGTAGATAGCAAGTTTTGAGTTTGAATAAACATTAGTCCTGATTTTGTTATTTCAGGTTACCACTGTTTTAAAGGTCCCATTTAATGATTTTGCTTTAAATACCTTAGTTCCACTTGGAATTTCTGTCGGTGTCGCTGTTTCAAGCCCCCTGCCGGAGCTCGTTCTTTTTGATGTTGGTGGCATTAAAAATTAATTATCGGCTTTTTTTTTTTTTTTTTGAAATCATTTTCTGGATTTTTCGGCATTTTTTTTCCCACATCGATAAAAGTTTTGTTTTTTTTTTTTAAATAACCGGACAAGTACCTTAACTAATGTGAATGCGAACGAGTCACAAATTATGCATGATTTGCTAGAGCCAAACTTGATTTTGCAAATTGCAATTTGTAGCTTTGCAAGACTGCTACTGCTGTTTGCATTTCTGCAGTACTGTACATTATGGTAATGCCATTAAACCCGTTAATCTCATGAAGATGAATGGTGCAGATAGAATTTTTTTTTTTAAAAAACTGTAAATATTTAATGTTTTTTTTTAATAGAATGGCGTGAGCGGGAATGCCAGCTCTTAGATCCTTCTGTTTAAATATTTGTGCCTTGTTTGTCAAGACTGGGGAGTCGATTCTTTCTGATAACAAATCTTTTCACTCCTTGTGGGATAATGTTTATGTTTATCCTTGAACGTAAAAACAGAATCATCCCCACCCTCTCTCCCTGGAGAGGAATCGTCAAAATAATTAGATCTTGCTGTAGTACTCAGCTTGTGTTTATGTTTCATTTGGCCCCTGCTCTTCCCCCACATTTTTATTTCCATATTTCCAAAATCAGTTTTTTCTTAAACTCTATACAGATGAACTTTACTGGTGTTTTTAATGGCTCGATAAATACAAGTTTTAATCCAGTGCCACTGTGGTGGCCAAAACCATTACATCGCCCCCCCCCACAAAATTATTCTGATGGTTTTCTTTTGTTTTCTGTATAATTATACCTCAACTAGTCCGGCGGTTATATTACTAGATTCCTAAGGGCTTCTCAGGTTCATTTTATACTGGAAACTGACTCGGTTTGGACCACCCTCCGTAACATACCTTTTTTTTTCCCGCTGTTCTTCTCCAGTCTGTCCTGTGGGTTTTCTAGTTTTTCTCATCCCCTCCCACATCTGGAACGAAGAGTAGTTCTGGTAGGGGGATGGATGTCTTATAGGTCTTTATCCTGGGCACTGTGAAAGGTTTAGGGGAAATCTACCACATACTTATCCTTTCTCCCTAGTGTATCTTAGATCACGAAAGTGGTCCAAAACTGTTGACTTATGCACAGGAACGATATGATGATGATACCGTGATTACTGCACACCATTTAATGCTTGCAACTTTCCTAATTTGTCGCTTATGCATGTCTTCCGTTAAATCATATTATTACTGCAAAATGTGCATTTAGAACTTTGCAGCCTTTTGTTTTTATTACTCTGTAGTTGTACCTCTTCAAGAAGTTTCTATATCAAGGTGTTTTAAATATCTAAACAATGCCTGATTGGCTTAATTTGTGTTAAAAACCAATAATACACAAAGTGAATAGACTTACTTTTTTGTTTAAAAGCATGTTGCAATATTTTCTGCCATCACTGTAGCATTTGGTGTCTGGAAAATACAGCAGCAACAGAGATTATAATATAATATAGTGTATTATATATATATTAAAATTTGTATGTCTGTCATTTTACGATATCCTATATTTCTAATTTTGATTCATTTGTGAATGAATTTTGTCTGGTTTTCATTTAGATTCTCTGAAAAATGCCCACAGACAAAAAAGAAAGGGAAAATATATATTATAATAATAATAATAATAATAATAATAATAATAATAATAATAATAATCTAATTTAGATTTTTTTTCTTTTTTAAATAGAGACTAGGAAACATCATTTAGGAAAGAACACTTCTCTTGGATATATATATAAATATTGCATTTTTTTTGTCATCTTGAAGTCTCAATTAAAAATTAATAATTAAATAAGTAATTGAATTGCCCTTCTAGGTGTTGCCAATGTGAGAAAAGGAAACTGTATAATTATCAGAATATATTTTGTGATGATAATTCTTGTTTGAACCGGAATGTATGAATTGTGACATAACCATTGTGTAGACCAGAACATAGCTTATGTGAAATGTGTAGGGTTAAACTCAACTTTGTTACTTTATCAGTTTGATTTTGATGAAGATATGGAAATTACTTCAAATTTCTTATCAGTAACTCAGAATTTTTTTTTTAATTGGCTCATTTTGATTTAATTGGGTATATTTAGTAGATTTGTCCTTGGTATTGATTACTGTTTGCTCTCACGATGTGGAGAGCGTGAAAACTTGGAAAAAGGCAACAAAAAGATTCAGAAGTGTGTATGAAGCCACTAAAGTATGAAAGCAAGGACTTCCCTGGATGATGCTGTGACATTACAAGAGTGGGTGGAGGAGGGGATGACAAATGTCATAGAAAGACAAAGAAGGCAACATCAAAGTGAGAAACAGCATCAGTCGGTTTTGGAGGCTCAAAGATTGTTTGGAGTGTTCATTGTGTCAGAAAACGGATATCCATTGATTGAGGACATAAAAACTCATAAAGAAATCATAAAACTCTGAAGCGTATGAACTAATTATATTTATGATGGTTTGATGGCAACGATATGCAAATAAAAGTCAGCTAAAGGACACTGTTTGACTGAGTGCACTGGTCAGAGGCAGGGTAAGAAACATGTCTGCTTAGTGACTGAAGCATTTATCTTTTTGTTTTCTTTGATAGATCTTTATGATGAAAATGGTGCTGTTATTTTAGATTTATTTAATTTCTTTCAATGGCCTTCTTTTGCTGTAAACTTCTAGAAAAATAGCTTTATGCTGCTTGCAAAGACAAACACAAACAAATAAAAATTACAATATTACTTTTAGTCCTAATCTGCCATCAGTGACTTAAATACTGTACATAAGATCAATTAGGGAGACTTCATTTATCATGAGCATGGCTAAATGAATTAGGAGATTTAATGTTTTTTGTGCATATGTGTATGTGTTTTAAATGTAAAGTGCTTCACATTTTAATGTATAGTCGGTGTATTTTAATATATTTCATTAATTTAATCTGTTTTCAGGTATTTCTTTGCATCTAAGCATGCACTGGTTATTTACCTATCAATTTTTGCAATACTATTTAGTACCTCGCAGTTTCATTTTGGATGAATATTTTAAACAAACAACAAACTGAAATCAAATTAAATCAGTCCCAGTAACTCAGTCGCAAGCAACAGACACTTAAGATGAAATAATGTAAGGGGAAAAAAGCTTTTATGGGTGATTCTGTAGGAATATTCTTGTAAAACAGCCTTTTTTGCTGGAGCTGTTGGTGGCTACGGCTTCTTTCATTTAAGAGCATATTGTGTGTGGAATGTTCCATGAAGTGATTCCTTGCTTTCAGCACATTGCGGAATTAAAACCTACCCACCCAACATTTTCCTGTTGTTACTGGAGCTTTCACAAAGCGTTTCTCCAAAGTTTTTTTCTGATGCGATGAATCCACCTGCATTAGGCTCGCCTGCAAGTGGAGCAAAGTGGCATTGGCCTTTTTTTCTGGGTGCCTTTATTTGTTAATGGATTACTGCATACTGAACTGGAATGCTGCCATGGAGTCCATTAATTGTTGTCCCATTTGCACCAGCCATTATGCCAGTGAGAGAAGTATGCTTCATTCATCAGGCCACTAAGCATATATAATTTGTGCCTGCAAGTGAATACATAGACATTACAAGTCTTCTCAACATCTGCCAATGACTGACTTCATCTCCATAAGTTTGAAGCATCTGCAGCAATGGTTCCTTCCCTGTATTCATTGCCTGATGATAGTCTTTTATAACACAATAAAGTAGCATCACTTTCTTTTTTTCCTCTTTAAGTTCACTTAAAAAGGTTTTGCCTTGTAAAATGGATTCATTTAAGATGTCTGTAAACTTTACAAGGAACCTTGGGTAACTCCTTTATAAGAGATCCTATAATGCATGACCATATTCATTGTCTTATCACATTGAATTTTGTCAAATCTTGGTTAAAAAAAACTAGTGATCTTTGACTAATGGTGACTGCACATCAACTTACAGTAGGTTTGCTGATAGTATAATGAATCGGAAAAGCAATATTTCGGAACTGTTTATTTTGTATGTTGCGCACAGTAAGAGGAGTATAAATCTTTTGAAATCTGCATCTCCCATCCTTAAAGAAAAGAACAAGTATTGAGCCTAATTTTAATGGTGAGTAAAGTTCTCTGCATCAGCTTCGTGGCAAGAAAATATTCTTTTAAATGCTGTCAAGTGTTATCTTGTTTTTTAAAAATTTATTTCAAATTTAAACAGGCGTAGGAAAAAAGATAGGAAGATTATGCATGCAAAATATTAATAATACTCATCTTTTTTTTAAAGATTTTGATACCCCCTTTGCAGCTTGTTTGGTCTGTGAGCTACGTTAGTCTATTTAACGAAGCAGGAACCCGTTCTGATTTAGGTAAGATGTGCAGGCAAGTGGAATGCTTACAGTAATTTAAAAAGTACAGTTTTTGTGTTAGCAATGGATTAAAATTCCGTTTAGTCTCTAATGTGGTTTAAACGTGTCCTGCCAGCCATCAACAGTATCCATTTTATAGCTTTTATTTTTCATTTTTTTTTTAAATTTTGGTTCCATGTCATGTGACAATTTCAGTTTTGAAAAAAAAATGAAGCTTGCAAAAACTAATTTTAGTTGAACACTAACAGATTAATCTGTCAAAAAGATTCTTTAAATTCCATTTTCCTTAATTCTGTCTACCTCACTTTTGTTTTTTTGTTTTTTTTTTTTACCTGGACATGTGGGGGGGGGGCTCCTGTTATCTTCGATTAAATTAAAAGTCCATATTTTAACTGTCACATAAAATAAAGTGAAAGTAAGAATATATATATAATTTGTATCATTAAAATACAATAGCATATAATTATTATTTTCAATTATTATTTTTATGATAGTATTTATTAGTAACAGTGATGTGAATAATATAATTAAAATGTCACATTTTAGTATACATACCGGTATGTATGAAATATTCCATGTATAATCAGTTAATTAGCATATGACTTTTGGAAATTATATGTACTACAAAATGTTTTCCATTATGTTTATGTTGGTATATTTTTTAATTCCATTGACAAGTCTACAGTCCTCGTTGTCAGTGCATATAAAACAACAGCAACAACAAATTGTTGCAAAACTGCATGTAATCTCCAGTTGCATGCAGTTTTTTGAGATCTGATTGCTGGTGTTCTCCCTTCCCTTCGGCTGTAGCTCTGTTAGTCTTGTAGACAGCTTGGGAAAGGCAAAGGAATCTGTCATTGGGTGTTTAAACAGAAAAGACATTGCCAAGCCATTTGTTGAAATATCGTGAATTGTTTAAAAGCGATAGTACGTAGGTATTGGTCATTCAATCGTTGGGTTTTTTTATCACCCATGTGGGCAGCCATATAGTGGATTTGTTGGAAACAATATCCTGCATTGCATTTTAAATTAGTCTGGTAATGGATTGTTGTTTTCAGGAATCATTTTTTGCTATCGTCTCTTCTCTCTCAGCTTCATCACTTATAAAGTTGACAGACTTTTCATGGTTCGTTGGCTTTGCCATTTTGTTTATTGGGAAACAGATACTACAGCTTAATATATATTTTTATAATTCAGTGGTAATTTTTCATGTTTATTTAAGATTTTCCTGTCATTATGCATTTTCCAAACAGGTGTAATCATTTCAAATTTTGTCTGCTTTCTTGTTTTTTTTTTCTGTTTTTTGTTTTTTGAAACGAAATGGAAGAAATTTTAAACCAAAAATATATAGATGTGTAAAAAAATAATGATTAAATGAATAAATTCTAAAGAAGAAATATAAAGTCTTTTTCACATTTTTTAAAATTCCTACTTTATCTCCACTTTTACTAGTAGTAGTGTTTTTATTTCTTTAATTTTATTGTGTTTATTTTTGTTTTAAAAAATTTATTGCTACGTTTCATTTCATTAAACCGTTAGGTTTTTATGGCTATAAAACTGCAAGTTGTCGTTTCCTTGGATCTTAATTTTAATAGCCTCAGTGAAAATATTGCCAGTTAGTTACAGCACGATGGATCGATAGTGTTTCCTGACATGAGCCAACTTGTTACTTTGTAGTATAGATCACAACTTTGAAGTCCCTTTGTAATAAAACCACTGATCCGTAATGAAGACAAAATGGAGCTTCTGTGGTCTGCACTTTACTCATAATGAACTACTCAGGAGCTGCTGGATTTTTCTCAGCAAAAGCAATCAAAAACCGACAGTTAACGCAACACTTTTCTAATTCATGCATGGTTTTCTGAAGGGGGGGTAATTCAAAATGTTCTTTTTCTTGGAGATATTTAAGGCCTCAGCTTCATTTTTAGCTGCAAGATTGTGGCTTGAGTTTATAGCCTTCATTAGGGAAAGAGAAAATGTTCCTAATTTATTCAAAGATTCTTTTATTATGCACAGAAAGTGACTGATAGAAGGTAAGCTTGTTCTGTTTTTTTTTAAGTGTGTGAGGAATGTGTAACATCCTGGTTGTGGTGCTTCCATGACCAGGGATAAGCAGGTTCACTAGTGCCTGCTTCAATGGGAAAAGAACCTACTAGGACATGGAGAAGATACAAGAATGCCAGAAAATCCACATGTGGACAGGCTGGCACAACAAAGCAAGAGAAATCACACAGTAAAGACAGGCCACCAAACTATGATAGGTGAATATACCACAATGATCCACCAATTCCTGATGAGGAGAATCTTAGAAAAGATAAGATCTCTGTTGTCCATCGTTTTTATTCTTTTCTCAAGGCTAAGTAGAATGTATGAAAACATTTTATTTCAGTTATGGGATCTTAGGGATAGGTAAATTCTCTGTCTCTCTCATGACGTGATATACAGTCTAGGAAAACAACAACATAGAGCATACTGCTGGAATTATAGGTGCCTTACATCATTGTCATTTTCATGTTAATTAAGCTGCCATTTTGGTTAGCAAGAGCAGAAGTTGATTATACAGGATTTTAGACATAGAAATTTAAAATTAAAACTCTGATTGTCAACACAGAATTACTATCATTTGTAAATGATGAACAATGGAAGTATTATTTATTTGCTGTACCCTGTTAGCCGCCATTAGTTGTGCCCCTTCTGATAGTTGCTTGCTTATGTTTAATGAGGATAATAATCTACACTTAAAGAAAGGAAAAAATCATAACGTTTTCTCTGAGTCAGCACTCGCAGATGATATCAAAGCTAATTTCTAGTTATGACTGAATAAGTGGTGCGCTTTATAAAAATAAAATTAATTTGTATTTATACTGCTGTTGTATTTTTTTCCAATAGTTTGTTAAAGTAATTGTTACAAGCTCTTTAGATTTTTTATAGATGGTGACAGAAATCTGTCTGTGCCAATTCATGCGTGCTATTTATATAACTACTTGGAAGCCTAGCAATCGAATATTACCAGCTGAGAAAACTTATGATAACCACAGGATGGCAAGGTATAAACTGATCTATTTACCCAGGTCAGCTCTGATATTTTCATCCATTTTCCGCAATATTTTTCTAAATTGCTTTTTATCAGGGGGGGGTCTAGTGGTTAGATTACTGGGGACTGCTAAAGTTGAGGGCTTGAGTTAAATTCTCAGCAAGACCAGCTCGGTTGGGCATACTTCTCTTTTTCTCCACCAGCTGGCTACATGGTTGTTTTTTTTTTTCCTTGCATGTTAAAATGAAGGATCCTTGTAGGGTCTTTTCTGTGCAACAACATGACTGCTGCACTGGGCCTTCACATTGCTTACCAGTAACCCATCATTTTATAGTTCTTTGATTGTTTTACACCAATAGTTCATTACCAGACTGACTTAAGCTGAATGAAAACATAAATAGAAAATTATAAATGCAGGAGATATCTAAAACTGATAGTTCATAAATAAAACTGATGCTGCAACTTAGTCCAGGTGACATAAATGCTGATTTTATCTTCAGGTGTTTGCTCTTGACTGAAACTGCTGTTGTTTCATCATCACTCTAGCACAGACACAGTGTACAGTAGACAGCTGAGTGCAAACTGCTACCTTTACCTGTAATTATATTAGTAGGTGACTTCTAAAGCTCTGGCAATGACTGATTTTGCAGAGTGATGGAAAATACCTGCTACCTTTACCTGTAATTATATTAGTAGGTGACTTCTAAAGCTCTGGCAATGACTGATTTTGCAGAGTGATGGAAAATATCTTTGGGGGTTCATGCTTTTGGCTGGGCAACGAAATATGTCTAACAAGAGAAAAGCAATGCATTACATATTTCTAACTGAGTCTGAAAGGACGCTTAATATTTATTTTTTTTTAAATTAGAAACTTTGGTGATTAAGTAAAACTTGAAAATATTATATATTTATTTATTGTAACAGTGGAAAGCTTATATATGTAGGTTGAGAATCAAAGTGATTTTGATGTAGCGTTCTTTTGTTTTCACCTTTTAGCTTATCAGCAGATCGGTTTTTTGCAATTACTAAATGTTTGCCATCTGAAAAATGTTGATCTCTTTTTGTTATTTTATATAATAAATATAAAATATTTCACGAATCAAATTGCTATTTGTTTGTTTTCTGCCCCTTTAATCTAGTTAAAAATGTATAAACTACATTGATTGCTTCTATTTCCACTTCATACTTTTGTATCTTTTCACAAAGAGCTCTGCGAACAAGTGACACATTCATTAACTGTTCACCTTGTTTTGTGTTAACAATACCTTTATTAACCGTCTTGATTCATGCTGTTTATCTAAACAGCTTGTGCAACATTATCTCCGATTTCAAAATAATTACTGTTAATTTTGCCTTTTTTTTTTTAATCAATGAAATGTTGGATGAAATTTGTTGGGAGCAAGTTCTGATTTCCAGACATTAATATGAAACCTCAATTCATAAAGTTTTGAGACGATGGAAACTTCTTCTTTTTTCTTCTGTTAGTGATAATGTGGATGAGTTGTTTTCGTTTAGACTGCAGTCATTTTCTGTGATAATGATTTTCATTGGCATGAAAACAACAAAGTTAGACTTTAGAAAGAGAAAAACTTTTTTGTCACGGGGCAATTACTGAAATCAATATGTTGGAAACTCTTTCTCAATTCCATGTTTCCGTTGGCTTTATGAGGCTTCAATTAAATTGGGGAAAAGAAAGTGCATGCCATTTTAGGAAATGTTGCATATTTTTGTTTTAACAAATTTAATTTTATTTCTTGAAATAAAAATACATTTTTTTTTATAATGTGTTCATTCTGCTTGTGATTACAGATTTTGATTAGACGATATGAATGAGCATTTCCGGAAATGCAATAGGAAAATTATATTCACTCCATTTGATTAATAATTATTTTTAATGAGATATTCATAAACCATTCTAAAGGTATCATGGTGATTTTTTTTTTTTTAAAACGTCAGCAGATGTGGTTTCTTCTTCTCCCCTTCATCCCCATACCAAGAAAGAATGAAAGAAAAATTATTGGATAAATAGAATGAATTAACTTTAGGTTTTAAATGGTTTTTAACCTCTAGATAATTGTCTTGTAAATAATTTATGATAAAAAAATGCTCCTTGTGAGAATAACTGTATTTTTGTTTGCTTCATTTAACTTCTATCTGTTTTATGTATCTGCTTGAGCTTTTAAATTTTGTCTCTGATACTGCTTTTTAACAGCATGGGCTATATTATAGTTTATTTATGTGATAGTCTGGGGTTCCTGGCCACTTTTAAATTATCCATGTTACTTTAATAAACTCTTTATTTATTTCATTTATTTATTTAAACTTTACTGAGATGCATTAACGCTGCTGTATCAGTTTTGTGAATTAGCAAAACAGTATGCTAATTTTGTGGCAAAATATATGAAATGAACATTCTTTGTGCTCACTGGACCCTTTAAAAAACAGGAGCAAAAAATATTTTATGAAGCTAACAGTAATCTGCACCATTTTTAAGATTTACCAGTTAACAGTGCTGCTTTCAGAGAGAAGAATCACTGACAAAAGTGTCTGTTGGTATCTCACAGACTGACTGAGGTATGTATTTGTTGCCAGTATTCTTATTATGGTAAAATCCTGATTTACCAACATTGCTTGGCCCGGATAACATGGGTTAATTGAGGGAATCAGTCTCATCACACTGACCAGTATCAAATGAACATGGAACTAGACAAATGTCAGGCAGGTTGCTTTAAATAAGAAAAAAAAATCTGATTCTTGTCGGTGATAGTTATGTGTCATGAAACTACTGCAGTTTTCCAAAATTGCAAATCTGGAGAAACTTCTAAGTTATATATGAAATTATTAGCTCTGAAGGGATGATGACAATATTATCATCAACAAAATTTTTATGACCTGTATCACAAAAAGCATTTGTTTGGAAACAAAAGTGTAAATGTCATTCTGTGACATCATGTGCCAACTACATTATACATATGTATGCATGTGGTAAAGGGTTTTATTAGTTGACTGGTTCTTGCATTTTACGTTGAAGTCATAGTTTAGTGTTTTAAGAGATAGCCATGACAGCACCATGAGTTTATATGGAGAATGAGATAGTTCAAAGAGCTTTCATGTTTTATATACAAAGGTATGAAATCACTCACCACAATAATTGCATATGCTTTGGACCTACAGATTGATATTTTCTTGTTGCAAATTTTCTCTAAAAATAAAAAAAAGACCAGCTTTGATTATTTATTACCCTTATGGGGTCAGTACATTAAGTGTAGAAAAAATGTATTTTAACTTTATTAGCATTTCCTGTAATTAAAAAAAAATTATGTAGATTTTTTTGTTAAGTATAAATAATGAGTACAATTTTTGTGGTTTTGGAAGAAAGCTGCCTTATAGTGAATATTAAATTTTTCTTTCTAAAATATTGAAAATCATGATTGTTGATTTTAAAACGATGTTACTACAGTGGGAGTATGATGAGTTAGTATGGTGGAAATATGGTGGAAGTCAGGTAGGTTAGTATCTGTTTAAGAATTCAAAATTTTTTTATAATACAAGCAACTCATAATTTGAAATTGTTCTTGTCTTGTGAAGGGAAGTGAATAACACAATAGTTTACCAATTGTGTTCTTGTTAAACTTCATTCTGGTTGTTATGATTTTCACATTTGTGCACCCAAAACAGAACTGCTTTGATGTCCAAGTTATAATTCCCAATAGTCGTTCAGAGACTGACTACAAAAGAGAACAAAGAATCTGTATGACTTTACTGCTGAGGAGACTAATGTCGACAGATAGTGTTAAGCTTATTTGTTTTGAATACTGCATATTAACGGTAGCAGCTTGGAATATTTACAACTATAAAGCAGTAATGACCTTGACAATATGAAACATTATAGCAACAACTAAAACATCGATGACAATGGCAACATATCAGAAGCATTGAAGGTAAAAAAACAACATCTAAACACTAACAACAATGACATCATGAAGCAATCAGTCAAAATGGCAGTAAATCACCAGAAGCATTGGCAACGATCAAGAAATGGTGTAGAAGTAATAAGAATAATGATTGCAAGAAGTTTAAAATTCAGCAAAGAGAGAAACATTGACAAACAAAATGCCAAAAATAATTAAGAGTTTTTGTGCTTAATACATGCTAATGTGCCAGCAGATATTGTATAATGTCCATGAATACATTTCGTTAAACCCTACTTAAAGATGGATTTTGTTGATAAAATATGGAAAAAAATTTTTTTTTTCCACTTTTGGTTCTAGAACAGTTCTGATCATGGAAAAAACATGATCTAAGGGCTAGCTTTTCCTCTTTTCAGTGAAACTAATCTCTCCTCATCTTGTTTTACAATTTAACTTAATATTTTCATCCTACTCTTTCATTTCAGTCTCCTTTTTTTAAATATAAACTAGTATCTGCTAATAAAAATTTTTCTGTCGTTTGGTTTTTTTTTTTTTAAATTGTGCTTTAAAGTAAAATAAAATTAACTGTATCAATCTTTC
The DNA here is from genome assembly GCA_018389105.1 of Nautilus pompilius. NCBI lineage: Eukaryota > Metazoa > Mollusca > Cephalopoda > Nautilida > Nautilidae > Nautilus > Nautilus pompilius. The sequence goes on along the minus strand of JACATO010000648.1, from coordinate 1,712,107 downwards.
CATCACATAGTCTTCTCTTCTTTTTTTTTCTTGGACCTGATACAAATACAGTATCATTGCTATCATGATGTCCATTAAAGTGACATTTTTGTTGTTTTAAATCACAAACACTGTAAATGACTGAGCTTTAATTGATTTGGACATTTTAAAATATATATATATTTTTTTAAACAAAAATATTTTACTAATTTGTGAAACTTTTCACATCTGATTTTCTTTTTTTAAAAAGATTTTACTAATTTTGAATTACAACGTTTGGCTGGTGTTTAGACTCTTGCGCCATGGGCTTAAAAAACTTGGAATCTATGTACACACATCTTACTTGGCTGATTGTTCTTGTCTTCTGTTTACATTCTGATCAACAATATTCAGGGATATTTTAAAAAAATTTTTTTAATGATAAGTTGCATGAAAAATGAAGTTTATTTAGATTGGCAGAACTGATAGAAGCATTAGCTGTAACCATAAAAAATTAAAATTTTCTCTTTAGTGACCCAACAGAAATAAGTATATATGTCAGCTTACTTTGTGTGGGTGACTTGGTTAATGTGGTAAACCTGCTTATATTCAGATTTTAAATTTCTTTAAATAACCAACTATCTTGGAAACCAACTTTTTGCATGTTTGCTTCTCTATATTCATATGTTTGTGTGTCTATACACATGTAGTGTGTTTGAGTTTTTGTGTGTGTGCATGTATTGGTGTGTTTATGTATGTATTTCTCTGTATTCGAGAGCCTGTGTATATATGTAAAAAAAAAAGAGAAAGGCATCCATTACTTTATTAGCCAATGAAAGGTGTATTTGCAAAAAAAAACAAACAGTTTGTGGCATTTTCATCAACTGGCATGACTTTTTAAAGGTTGTAATTTAGAAACTGTCATAAAAAGTGGAAAAACATTTAGACTTCTGCATTCCCAAAGCATCAAAAAATTAATAAATAAAAACTTTGGTATTTATGAAATTGTGCTTAGTTCATATTCATCCAGAAATTAATATTTCACAAACTTATTTTCTTACCACTGTTTTGTTTTTGTTTATGTCTAAGTCTGAAAAAATCCAACAAACTGTAGTATATCTGAGCTACAGCTCATAATAATCATTGTCAGTTTATGCATTAATTTAGAGTTGTGATAATTTCAGTTTCAAATAAAGTTGTTTTTTTGTCCATGTCTCATAAGAAACCTGTCATGCATGTATTTATGGATAGTACACATTCTGTACTTTTATAATATTCACTTTAGTATATCGACAGCGACTTAGACACAATTTATCTATACATACTATTTGTAATGAAATATAATACAATAATTTACTTACACATAATTGAAAAAGTATGTATAATGTTTGGTATAAATGATTATATAATGGGCACTAACATTAGATTTACCATAGAGATGTTTTGAATTTAAAATATTATCTTTTTTCTCTGGCAAAAAAAATTACAAATTCTCAGTAAAATGGGTGTCGTCCTTCACCAGCCAGCTCCCTTGGTTTTCCTTAGGCACTCTGTTTAACTCCCATATTTAAAAAAATGAAGAATTCTAATATGACTTTCAATAGGTTAGTTCCTGGGTTTACACACTGCATGGAAACCTACCATGTGCAAGTAATTTCTCTTTTTCTCTAGTCTTACAGATGGTGATCCAGGACTATTGATCCTTGACTCAGGGATGGTAATTGGTGATGATGATGATGATGATATAATAATAATTACCTTTTCTCTCTCTCTCTCTCTCTTTGGATACCAAATTTGCTGCTTTTTTTTTCTGAAAAAAGTTTCAGAATCTTGAATATTTATAGGATATGTTAGTTTTTTATATTCATGTTGTATTTAGAAGGAAAAAAAACAAACGTTTTTGCAAAACCATGAGGGAGATCATCTTACTAAGTTAGAAAACAGCACTCCTGGTGGCAGAGAGCTTAACTAACACCTTCAAATCCCCTCTTATTTTACTTGCCACTTTCTAAAAATTGAGATGAGGTATGCATTAACAATATGTGCACGTTACATATAGGAAAACGTTTTTGCTTACATTAATTTAGATAATACATCAGTATTTTTCTTGAAATGTATGGAGACAATAATAATGATACCAGTAATAATTATTTTTGTATTACTTACAAGTACATTTTTTTTTTAATGTTGCAAAGTTTTAAAAGAAGGTACACTAACATTGAATGTTCAGTTAAGGGGGTGTTCAAATGAAACCCAGCTAGGTACCATTCTAGGTGATGATATTTCAGTCGGGTTTTATTTGAACATTTCTAGCACATTGAATTTAATACTATTTTATTAGTAAAGCTGTTGAAAAGTTTAATGCAGAATGATGGAGAGAGTTAGTGCCATCATGCAACATCAAGAAAAGTCTTGAGAACAAAACTTAGTAAGAGTTTGAATGATTAATTAAGACTTCGTGAGAGCAGAAACTCTGAGTGCAGCCTGAGGGTGGGGGAAAATAATGCATTCAATGGTGCTCTGCCTCTGAGAGTGAAAGAAGAAACTTTACATTAAATAATCAAGTGTAAGTAATGTTAAAAAATATCCACCCAGCAGCTTCTTTTGAAGAAAATCCTATGGCTTGGCATGTTAGATTTCTGTATGTCTTCAGGAAATCCACCATTTTGCACATTTGTTTGACACACATTGACATCTTGCTGACATAGACGTTGAGAGTTTATTTCCTCCTCATCTTTTTTGCCTACTGTTACATTTGTAGTTAACACTACTAGGTAGCTGGCACAGACAAAGCTAACTGTTCTGTGACTTCACATGTCATAGAAACCACTAACTGTTACACTGAAAAAGCTATGGTGTGCTATGGCAGTATCATGGTGCCCCAGTTCTGTCTGGATAATTCCACAAAGTGTCCACAATAATCTAGATGGCAAACATGTTCATCTTCTGCATATTATCAAATATTATAAAAACACATTAAATCTTATTTATATTTAATTTTGTATATATTTAAATGGTTTGGTTTTAAGCATTTGTCAGTACATTTTCTATCATCTTTCATTGGGTTTAAAATGAGCATCTCATAAATATTTGTTATTGGGAGAAAAATTAATTAATTTCTCTAGCCTCTTTATGAAGATGCTTTAAGGCTAGAAAGAACTGTTAATGTGGATATTCATTTTATTATTTCTTTTAAGTGGTAATTTCTCACAAATTAAACTCTCAAAATATGGCAGTTAAGCCTTGGTGTTTGCTGACTTGACAAGCAACTGATGTTTAGATGCCAATTGATTTGATTGCTTGTCTATCAAATGTTAGAAAATATGTGTGGCACTTAAGATATTCGTGGAACAGTATTTCCACACCACACAAATAGTGTTCCGCCACACTAATGCATCTAAGTTTTAAAAAAAAAAATTAAAATGGGCGTCTTAGAAAAATAAAAAACAAAAAACAAAACAAGGGAATATTATTCTTTTAAAAAATATTGCAACTAACACCATTTGATATCATTTAACAAGCTTACTGGTGATGCAAAATTCACCTTGGCTATTGCAGAAAATTCTATGACATCCTATAATTTACCATAGTAAATATTCAAACTATCATGAACTTTATTATGATAATATAATCTGACGGCATCTCGGATATGATGATAATCACAGTTTGCCATGCTAAGACAATCACTGTGACATCTACCAGATTAAGTATAGAGTGTCATGTTATTTACCATAGCAACAACCAAAGGTAGATCGTCACAGGATTTTCACTTTGGCTTTCAGAGTTTTGAGTGCCATAATGCAATCATAACAATGTGCATTTTTTTGCATATGCTTTTAATGACTCATTTTATTATTTTTTCATAGTAGTGGAAAATTATACATGCTGTAGGCACATGACATTTGATCATCTTTACATAATGCAAATTAAACCACAAGAAATATTTACACACTTGGCAATGATTATATTTTATGTGATTTTGATGTACACCTGTACAAATCTTACTTTCATTTTCAAATCATGGCATATACTGCATGCTGAATTACTAGAAAAATGTCCACGTGAAGTAGAGGGTTAGTTTGAGCTTTTAACACCACCTTATTAGTAGCGACTGAGCCTGCTAATGAACCCATGTTTTGGAAATCTTTCCCTGTTGCCATCGCAGGGTTTAATCATGCACTGCGAAATGATGTTAAGTTGCATTTGGTGTTTATATTAATTATTTTTGTTGTTGTTGTAAATTAGCCATTTGTAAATTTTTAGAATAATATATACTTAAATAATGGCTGTGGCTAACAATTCTGAAGCTGCTTCATCTGTAATACAGAGTCATGAAGAAAAAACTGATATTCCAGCAAGCGTGTCACCCTCTGAAATAAAGATGATGATGATTATTACTACTACTGTTATGTCTCATGTTTTCCCGGTTATGAGGGTGCCAATCCTTTGTTATTTTTTTCCATTTTTTATTGTTTAGGATGAAGGATTATAAGAACTCGGATCATCGACCTTAGAAGTCCAGTAGCCTAACCCCTGAACTTCTGTGCTACCTCCTCTTTATACTTTTATAAAATAATGATATGGCATACAAAATGAACTAATAAGTGTTAATTAAATAAATTCATCTAAATAACTTTTTTTTTCTTTTAGCATTTATTTATTTACTTTATTTTTTTTTTTTTTTTATTGTGTAACTGCCTAATCATCCTGTCTGGTGGCTTGCTGTAATCAAAACAATATATTTATGCATATAGACAAAAAGCCATCTCTCTATCTCTCTGTTTTTTTGGTAACTTCTCTACGTATCTTCTTTTCTATTTCAGGCAACTGAATGGACAAATTCATTTTCCCATTACTATTCATGCTGTGACTTATATGAAACAGAAGTTGGGGGTAAGTGACTTGTTCTTTAATCTTTCGACAGTACCTACTTGGGTTGTTGTCAGGGTTAGCAGCATCTCTCAGGGTTGCTTACTACCGTGGGAGTGGTGGTTGGTTGTCAGTCATCTCATAGTTAACTTGCTGTTCAGTGTTAGCTGATATTTGTGTTGTAAGGAACAGTTTTGTTGTTGTTACCTGTAAATATTTGTTTATTTTTTGTTCTTTGTTTTGGAAGTTTCCTTTAGAATGATATAATTGTAACTAGTTTGAAAGATAAAAACACTTGGAATCTGACGGTTTGTTAAAACATGCAATATTGCAAATAGTTATAGAAACACACACAAGATATGCACAAATAACCAGCAGCTGAGACAAATAATAGATACACAAGGCATTATTACAGAAAATATACAAAAACAAAATGAATACATTGTATAGTTTATTATTTGGTTTAGTTTGTGAGCCCTTTGCTTCATATAAAGTATGTCACCTTTTCATGCTCCCTTATAGCTCATCAGTGTATGATGTCAAATGTTGTTCTAAGTACCCTGTATCATTCTCTACAATTCATCCAAGGTGTTTGGTTGTCATTTGTCTTTTTCAGTAGTCATATAACCCCTTATAGCCTTAATGATGTTCATATCAGGACTTTTTTGTAGCCAAAGGCATCTCAGTGTGTGTTATATCAGCTCTTTACGTTACAGATAGTTTTTCACCATATTGACTGTATGCTTGGGGTCACTGTCATCTTGGAAGATGAATCTCTGTTCATTGAGATGTCTTCCTGGGGAAACGGCATGATTGATAAGAACCTGCCTGTACCTGTAGGCAGCCAGTGTATCTTTGATTTTATGCAAATTTCTGACACCCTTTTGTTGATATGCTGCCCCATGCTTCTTGCATTGACCCACCCTACTGCTGTCGACTATCTTCAGTCAGTTTAAATCTAGACTTATCTGTCAAGAACACCTTCCTCCAGGTTTGGTCATCCCAGTGTTTCGTTTCTGCTCATTTCAGCTTTTTATTTGGCTGCCTCTCTTTAGTCAATGATTTTTAGGTAATTTCCCATCTATTGAAATCACTTTTCACTAATGTCTTTTACTGTTATTCAAAAAAATGTTAACACCCCCCCCCTTACTTTCCAGTAGTTCATTTGCAAGGTTTCTACTGGTTCATCATCATCTGTCAAATATAGAATGTACTTTTGGAACACCTGACATCACCCTTTGGAGAGTTTTGGCTTTCTTCTGCAACTGCGTCTCTTGTCAATGGCACCGGCCAGTTTTTCCTCTGTTTCCATAATTGCTTCCAATACTGTACATAATTTTTTTTTTTTTTCTTTTAGTAGAGTAATCAGAACTGAGCTTATGGTATTGATGTTGAATCCTGGGTTCTGTCTTAGCTTGGGGGGGGTTACATTGGGGTTGATCTTTCGCATATCTTGGCCTCTAGCTCTTCTACCACATCAGGCATGGCGGCATTTTCTGGAGTCTGAGAAGTTAAGCATCAATCCACCTGCCTCTGAATCTTTCAATGAACCAGTTTTTTATCAACTTTATGTAGAAAATTTTTCTTTATCGATGATCAAGGACTGCGCATCTTTTCCTTTTTTTTATTTCAATCACTGCTGGTGAATCTTTACTGGTCCCCTAACCTTATATCTAGCTGAAATTTTGACCCAGTCACTAGCAGCTAACTGCTGCATGTACCATCTTTGGTCACGGCTAAAAACTTAAGTTTTCTTCTTCTCTGCTATTTTTGAGTCGTTTATATTGTCTTGAGAAAATAAATAAATACATTTCAAAAAACAAGGATTCAAAGGCATGATAATATGAGTGTCAGAGGGTTTGTTGTATTGAAGAGTAAGCGTTGTAGAGAAATGAAAAAGACCCGTTTGATGTAGAGGTCTAGGAACTCTCTAGAAGCTGATATGTCCAGCAGGCATCAAGTTATCTTATGGTCCGTAGCCTAGAATGCGGACATAAGGTTAAAAGCTGACGTGTATTTGCTCTTGGAAATTTGAAATTTGTAGAAGTGAAATGAAGATCTGTACTAAAATTAAATTTATACTGATAAGAACAAAAGGAGTCAAGTGTTAATACACACAAACACTTCCGTTATATATAAATAAATAAATACCTATTTGTTTTTTTTTTTTTTTTTGAATTAGCATTTTTATTGAGTGAAATTTAAAATTTGGAAAATAACGTATAACATTTTTTTAATGTTTTGAACAGTATGAATTGATCGTTTTTCTTTGCTGCTAAATCATGCAACATTTTAGCTTATATTTCAGTCTGGTAAATCGTTTTTAAAAATCGGCACTTTATATATGAAACTTTATATATTGTTTAAAACAGAACTTTTATTTTTTTAAACTGGTTTAATTTGCACCATTGTTGTTTTGTTTTTTTTATCAATTGAATAATCAAAAATTTAATTTTTTTGTAAATAAACTGGAAAAAAATATTAATTGAAAATATTTGTTCTCCTGGCAATTCATAACATTGAATGATGAAGTTGAGTTTTTTTTTTTTTTTTAAATATAACTGGAATTAATTTTAAAGAAGCAAGATGGTGCTAACGGCTCTGTTTAATTTCTCTGTGTGTCGTCCCTGGAGGTTAAAATATCAATGATCAGAGAGCTTTGAGTGCCTAGGAAGTCAGAGGATCCTCAGCTACAAAGCAACTCTTATCTGGTGTTGGTAATTGTTATGAATTAATGAATGGCTCCTCTATACCTTCTGGCAATACTTAATTCCTCATAATTGCTGTAAAGATCGGTTTTGGCAACCGGCTTCATCCTTTATAATTGCTGGATTTGTGGCAAATCTTGCACCTAGGTCTTTTGTTCGGCAATCTGCGGCCCAAGAGGAGTATCTGTCGCCAACCTGTACCCGATAATGAAGTGGACAAACAACACGCACACCATTCATTGTGCAGAGCCAGTGACCAAAATAGCCACAGGGTCTGGGTGCTGGCTGTGAGAAAATGAAATTTTTATCTTGTTGATGACAGTGTATCAGTATTTGCTATTGGACAAGATGGCTGTGACTCAGAGCGGAAAGACAACGTCATGAGTCATTGTGAAGCTGAAAAATCAGTGTTAGGTATAGTGTTATCATTGTGAGAAGACAGACAGATAGGATATTGAATCACAATTATAATTGGTCCAGTAACAAGGGGCAATCAGACCAACCCACACACATACACACACACACACACATAAACACACACTCTCTCTCTCTCTGTGTGTGTGTCTCTCTCCCTCTCTCCCTCTCTCTCTTTCATTTCCTCCATATGCAATCTCTTAATGTCTTTTGTTTTATTACATGGTGCCCGGTCTTTATCAACCAGGAGGATGTACCTGGAGTCTCTTGTCACAAGTTGGACAGACTACTCGATCTTCCCCTCATTCATCATCTGCACCATTTAACATTGATAGCCTCATGGTGAAATGGTGGTTCTAAGTCATGGAGAAGAAGAAAAAAATAAAGCAGGAAATGATTGCATCTCAATTTTCATCTTTGTTTTCTATTGTCTCCTGTATTACATGACAGTAGCAATTTACCACCTGCCTTGTGAACACTGATGTGTCTCAAAGGACATTTATTGGTGAAAATTGAAAGTGCTGGATTTCTCATTGTATTTTCTTGTAGTTATTTATAGTATTAAGTTGCTTTGTTTCTCTCTAATTGTTTTTTTTTTTTTAATTTTTGCTTGTCTTTCCTTTCTTTTGTTATTTTCCTATCCCTGAAAATTAGTCCTTTCTGCCAAAAACCACAATTACTGTATACACTTTTTTAACTTTCCTTATTAATCCAACACATTATTAGTGACCTGTGAAATATGGTCCACCCTTACCATATTGTTCTTTCCCATACAAACTCAACCTCTAGAGCAATTAGGGCTTCTTTTTTTTTCATAAAGTAATTTTTTATTTTTGTTTTTTGTATATACAGTATAGGACAGTAGAAGTGCAATTTCATGCACTCCTTTAACATGGTCAGTGTGACAGATACTATGCTACCAATGATGGCCTTAGATACAATTCTGTGACTCGTTTCAGATTTAGACTTGGGCTTTTGAAACTTATGCCAGGAGGGCATCTTCAATATCAGAATATATTGCTGTTTGCAACCATTTGTGGTTTGGTTCAATCTGGTTGTTCTGGTAAGCCTTTAGCAAAATTATCCTTTTTTTCTTTCTTCCTCCTCCTCAGAATGGTAGGTAAAGAGCTTCCTGATATTTCAGACTTTGTTGCAATTTTGCTTTTTTTTTTTTGAGTGTGCGCGCATTTTTAACAGCCTCAGTAATTCCATTTTTTTTTTTTTTGTTTTTGCTTAGAGGAAGTATCTTTTAGTGTTATTTTGCCATGATTTTCAAAATGTGCCAGAAGGGTTGACTGTATGGCATTTAAATGACTGCATTTATGCATGATAATCGAAGTTTACTACACCTTAAACACTGACAGCTGCATCTGGCTGCTGCTCTTTGATGTCAACACCATGCTGATACACCGTGACATTTTCCCAACAATGACTAACTCAGAGTTACTTTTTGAAGTCAGTGCTCATCACCTCTTTACCAAACCAAGAACATAGCTGCATGAAAATGATTCCTGCTCCTATGATGATTGACAAGTGGTTAACCTTTGAAGATAATGTGAAAATTGTGCAGAATGTGTAGTCCATGGCTCCTCAGAGGATATGAATCTAGAAAATGGGGAAGAAAAACCATCTAAAAAATGAAATAAATAACACAATGTGGGACTTAAGCTGTGTTTAATTAAACAGATCTTAATGGTAGCCATTAAATAGTTTGATTTAAACAGAAGAAATATATATATATAAATAATTTTTATGATATTTTAAAACTTGATTTTTAAACACATAATATTCAAAGTATTATTATCATAGTGAAAATTTAGGAAACCTTTTTTTCAGTGAAAGAATCAAATCGTGAGTAAGGCCATGACATCACCAATGGCTTTATAATCTTGGATAGCTTGGGTATTTGGTTATATATTATGAAACTGATTATGAAAAGTAAATGAATTATCCAGATTTAGATTCATAAAATCATATTCTTTGGAATGGAACTATTTGCCATGGCCAATTTGCTGCAGTTGGTTTGCCAATAAGACATTTCATCATGAGCCAGATTGTTTGACCAGGATGTGCTGGCATGTGAACTTAGAGCAAAAGACAATGAATGGACAATGGGGAGTAAATTACGTGTGATAGAAAATAAGGAAGCAATAGAATTAGCCAGTTTATAGAGTATCTTTTACGATAGGGGACACTAAGATTTTTTGGTGGTAACATCTATTATTGGCAGAAAATTTAGATTGATTGAAATTCAGATTGTTTTTTTTTCCACTGACATATCTGATTCTCAATAATGTTTCCTACTTTTGTCTTTATCACATCTGCCTTATTGCATAAAGTGAGGATGGAATGTACATTGTTTACATCATTGCCATTTGGACATCCTTGTGCATTTTTTGTGTACAAGACTGAAGAGAACACAAAATCCATGATGCTCAACCTTGTTTCTTGTCATCGCTGATATATGCACAGTAACCATTCGACTGCTTTTTTCTTCTGTCACAAACTACGCAGGTCGCAGCAACAAATAAAGTGATGTGGCAAAGAAATGAAGTCGATGCATTCTCTCCCTTTTCAGATAATACTAAAACTCTTATTATACTGGAAAACTACAAGACCTTTGAACCTCGGTGTGGTGTAGTTGAAAACATTTTCATCACTGTCTGTGGTCATTCCACACAGGGTAGGATACTAGGTCTTGGTGGCCAACAAATTCTACTTACATCAGATGAATTAAAAACCTGGTATGTTGATAGAAATTCCAACCTGCTCCACTCTTATTTTCATAGCTATTTGTCATACTTGCAGAAAGATTTGATGGTGTTCAAGCTGAACCTGAAGTTTCCCCCTGTGCAATTTTGAAAATACAGCATTCACTGTAATAAAAAAAAAAAACCTCTCCTGATGTGCATCTCAACAGATGCCTTTCTTCATCTTAATCAAAATATGAAAAAATACATTTATGTGAATTTCAGCTGTCCCATAGGTATAATAACAATGTTGATTTTTCATTGAGTGCAAAAATGATCACTGCACTCACATTTGTACCTATTGCAGACTTGGACGAGGCCATAGACAGGTTGGTATATAAACTGCAGCCTCTGCCTGCTTGGTTTGAAGATTATTATGTAGGCTATCCAGCTCGCCAAGGAAATGGAAGATATTTGGCAATGTTTCCCCCCAGAAAGGTGGTGATTGTACAACAGGATCTTCAACAAAGAAGACAGGATCAACAACCACATAAAGGCTGTGCTTCGAAGGATATAGGCCAAATTTGGAATGATGCACCCAACAATATGGAAAGTTATAGATGGTCTCCAAAAAAATGTACATGGGCCAAATATATATATATATGAACAATTATTGACAGATCACAACCCATCACAAAAATTGAAAAAAAAAAATGAAGCAGATGAGCATACATTAAAAATTACTAAAGATTAAAATAACAGGGACATTATACCATATCTTCAAGGATTAGCAAACAATTACAGTATGGAGTAGCATTTGTAACTTAAATTTACTATATTAAATTATTGAATTAACTTAAATTTTTGTAGTTTAATTAATTTAAAAAATAAAATAAATTCTGTCACTTTGAAATTCCTTTTATTTATTTAAATTCAAATATATTTCCACTATATCTTAAGTGATTCCAGAAGTGTCGCTAGACACTGGCACACTATATGTATTGTGCATAGTAGCCCTTGTGGCTAACTGACCCATGGTTAAAAGGCTCACAGTGAATTGTCTTTGTGATGAATAGTCCTAGACTCAATATTCTTTAATGTTTACTTGAATAATCTATACTTATTTGATTTAGAATACAAATAAGTTAGACATAAATGAGCATGTATACCATAAGTATGTTTTTCATCTGGTTCTGTATAATCTCCAAATGTTATATGGTATAAGCTCTTTTATCCGACACCCTCAGGGAATTAATTTTGCTGATTAATCAAATCTGCCATTTATATGACCATTTACCAAAGATGAAAGGGATTATGCATAACTTTGACTTCTGAGGCTTGATATCGTAGATTGTCGTTGAGCCAATGTTGAAGTCCCTCATTATTTGCCTATGTTTCTCGCCTTTGTCCAGTTGCCGAATAATGTCTAATTCCTGAGTTATCGTCAACAAAACACACTTCCTCTTCTGTCCACTTCTTGTTTGTAACATATCGCTATCCATAATTTCAGGATGTCTTAGACAAGGGCTGATAATCACTGTTAAAAGCTGGAGAAAGTTCAGATGCAAAACTGCATTCATTTTGTAAATCGCTAAAACACACTGGTGCCACCTACCAGTAGTTGCTGAAAACAATGGAAAATTGATGAGTGCTATCAGCTGCCAGTTAATTGGACTTTCTGGATAATTCAATGCCTGTTAAAAGAGTTTTGACTGTATTACAGAAAATAATTTGTAATCCTTTTTCTATTTAGAATCTGTAAACTTTAGATTAATTCACGTTTAAACAATGGTATGTTTGGTAGTTAAGAGATTTAAAACACATATAAGAATGACTACTGGTTACTTAGATAAAATTTCCTTACCAAAAAGGGAAATATGGATTTAGTAACCTCATCAAGGTGAGAGAGAAAATGGATTCAATAGCCTGAGTATGTAATATTTATTGAAAAGTAGTGGATATGAGATTTAAACATCCAAATAAAATAATATTTCTAAAATGAGATTCTTTACCAAATGCTATTTTTCATTTGCTTGGTCTGATCAGGACTAACAGACAAAATTAAAGGCACTATGCCCTTGTATCTAAAGGAATGGAAAAACGTAAATAAAAATTTGCCTACAGGAAGAAAGGATGAATTGAGATGAAAGCTTTTTATCTTAGTTAGCCTCATTTGAGAAGAATGCTGCAGAAATTTAGTTCAATCTTCAGCCTTTGAAATTTTGTATTATAACATTTTGTATGGAAATTATTGACTAATTATGGAAAACTTCATTTTTTTCATCCATTTTTTTGCATGTCTTTTCTTCCATGGAAACATATTTCATATAATAGTAAGAAATCTCCAAATATATTATATTTTCTCTGTTTGCATTTCTAATTTTTCAATATAGTTGACATTAATAATTGTGATGATTATGGTTTTACTCCATTTCACTGTAACTTAAGAGAAATGGAATACATGAAAACTATTATAAAAAGAATTTGCAAAACTTTTGAACATTCTATCAGCTGGGAATTTTTGAATGCATGAGCAACATTTTTGGGGAGAGAACCAGAAGATTTGTAGGTATAGTCTTGGCAATGTATCTATGACACTTGCATAGTGAAATTGATGGAAATATAATACTAATTGTATTCATAGTGATAGGAAAATACCATAAATGGTAGATGATAGTATCATTTTTTTTGCTTTGTTTTCAAATAACATGTTCATCATCAGAAATTTTCTTTGTCATTCACCATCTTGCTTCTCCTCATTACCTATTCCTTGACTGCCTCCACTTGTCATCATTCTAAACTGATAAGAGATTAAATGAATTTCCAAAGAATATTTAACTTCCACATCAGGTTTCTTGAACAACCATTGTGGACCAAGAGGCATATAATTAACAGACCATGTAGCTTTTTAATCTTCCTAGTTTGATTTTCCACCAATACCAAACTTTCCAAATTAATCACAACATTTACTAATGATTTTTGTTGCTTTATTTTAAGAAATATTCATGTAATAATATATCAGTCAAAAAATAATTTTAAATGGGAACCATGCATGCTGGTATTCTCATACTTGTATACATAATGGGCATGTGCTTTTTCAGGCTTGCAAACGCACATCCAAATCACGTTGCCCAGAACTGATTGATTAATTGGAAAATTCAAGAGGATTTTATTGTAGAAATTTGATGGCCTAAAAATCAGAATTACTGCCTAGAACATGTAGCACAAAACTGATTTTTATGTGTACCAAGGAAATGTATCATAGGATATGAAAAGAATGGCTTCAAAAGCATAAACATTTATTGTTTAAATTTTGTTTTATTTGTGTCAGCTCCTGTAAAAGGGGAAAAAAAACTTCTAAAACAGGCATTAGTAGATTTATGTTGCCCAAAACTATTTACTGCATATTTAGATATCTTTACTCTGATACCTCATTTCTTCTTCTTGCTTCAGAAAGTTTGTTTTTACTTCATGAGGCATTTAACTTTTGGCCATAGAGCAGCAGCTGTTGTTAATGGGTCTTCTGTTAGTATTCCTTCATTTCCTTGCTGATTCCTGCCAATGTTTCTTAAAATTTTAACATTCATCAAAGATTTAACATTATCATGGTGCTAGATAGTACCTGTTGATGAAGTTTTAATCAGCATTGATTTTTTTTTTTCATTTTCATCTCTAGAATATTTCTTTTATTTATTTGTAGTTTATGTATTTACTACACTGGCATTCAAAATTGTGTACCCATACATTATTGGCCTTTTCATTTCTTTATTATTAATAAAATGCATTATTCCACAAAAAAATGAAAAAAACATCATGAACCATGAATCAGAACATATAAACCTTTGTGTTGTTGTTTTTGTTCTAATCAAACAGTCCTTTTTAATGTGAATAACTGCTGTACATGTGTAGGGTGCTCTGTTCCTTAATGCTTCAAAATATTGCTTTGTAGGTAAGCCCCATTTTCTCTTGCTGACCAACATTATTTGGAGCTTTTTTTTATAGATTCTTTTATCTAGTATACAGCATACAAATATAATGGGGATTTTTATCTGGAGATCTGATGGGTTCCTTTTGACCCCCCCCTTTTTTTTTTAGTAAAGTATTGAACTTTTGTGTGTGAACCTATCATCAGTCAAAAGTGGCCCTGGTGGAACTGCACCGTGTAGCAGAATATTGTGCTATCTCTCTCTCTTGTAAATCCAATTTTATCATCACCAGCCAAATAACTGGCAAAACTACCCCATATTTTCACATTTCCAATGCTGTGCTTAATTTTAGGGCAAATACAGTTCTTTTCTACTTTTCTGCAACTTTTTTTCCTTATCACTGCTTAGAACCAGATATTTAAAACTCACTTTTGTCCAACCACCTCGCCCCCACTGATGTGAAGTATAGTTCATTGTTATCCTATAAGTTTTTGTTCAACACCCCATACCATCATCATGGAAATAACTTGCTGGTTTTGTAATTATGCAAAGAGCTTGAAGTGATGAGAATATTATAATTAATGTGTACATTTCTTTTTTTTCCCCCCTAAATCTTGCATTCTCATTAACAGTAAAGTCTTAAAGATAACAATATTTTCATATTGTGGACTCGTAATTTTGAATTTTAGTGTATACAGAAGCATATATTTATCATATGGATTTCTGAATTAACTTGGGAAATTTGATTAACTATTTTAGCTTTGTGTAATATTACAAACCTGTTTGCTGTGAAGATTCTGTATGCGGCTAACAAAATTCATACTGACAATCTTGAAGTTGTGATTATCTTTAAAAAAAGTGTTTAAATGTATGCTGTAGGTCATTGAAAAAAATGGAACCATTATAATTTCGTAATTTTAAGACTTGTTTTTCTTTTGTTTTCTGAAATGATCAAGTACATGATTTTCTAAACAACCAGAGCTATATTCTGCAGTTGATGGTGTTAACTCACATTATATACAACCAAATTCATGGCGATCGCTGATAAACCATTAGATGCACTATGACAAAATGCCTAGGACATCTTGGATGCTATATCACAACAGAATGTCACTTTTGTGTAGTAAATCGGTAATTAGTGAGGAGTTTAGGGCAGCCATTACTGATGGTCCAGTAATGGTTGCTAAACTAGAAGTAATTTATCGATACAATCAGAGGTGTTTCTGGTGCCTTGAACTTCCTCTTTAGAAAACATTGGAGAAGAGAGATGATCTCTGGATGATTAATGACCAAATTGTGCACTCTTCCCTGCTCCTGTTTTATCTTCATGGCATTGTTGGATTATGGAAACCTGGTGAGGACATAAAATATATTACTTAAAGCAGAACAAAAAGGAAAAGAAAGGAAAGAAAAGAATCATTTACAATGAATATAAAGAAAAATTGTTCTGTACAAATTTAAATATTGTTAGATCCTGATTTGTTGACTATTTGCATGACATAATTAATTGACAATATTTTAAGCAATAAATTTTGTCCATACCGGTGGAAGTAATAACGTCATTGTTCTATGTGTATGACCCACTTTATCTGGTTTTCAGGGGTTGGCAATACAGGTCCATGCTCCAGTGGCCAGCAGACCTGATAACTTGGGTTTCCACAATGAATCTGGTTGGAGTTTAATTATCATAGGATTGATTTACACTGGTCCTCCATCCAGCATTGACTAGACTGGGCATATTTTTTTTAAATATTATTGTGAAACCTGCCTACTTCATAACATTGAATAAATGTTAGTTTGCTGCTGGATTTTATAGTGCGGACAATGTAACAATGAGTTAAAATGGATAGAATAATTTGTACAATCATGACACCATCACATGAAGAATAATATACGTGCCTAGACAAATTTTAGATGTTTTGTTTGTTTTTTTTTGTAAATTAATGATCACTGATCAACAAGTAACATGTAGCACATTTTTAAAACGAATTTTATTAAAAAAAAAATAAATAAATAAAAGAGATACCATTCTGGGAGAATATGTATTTTTTTTTATCATTAATATAAGTAAATGCTTGGTAAGAGAACCATGAGCTAGTATTGACGACGACTATTATGAGTTGGGAAGAGGACTGACTGTCTGAACCTTAGAGGTGATGCATGCTGCTTTAGACCTATAAGATGCCCCTTGTATTTCAAGTAGGACAACAAATTATATTAGGATAAGTCGAGAAACCCGGCAGCCCAAAAGCAAGTTCCTCTCTCTCGGAGATGGAGGTAAGTGGACTTCAGATTAGTTGGTCTCTGTCTTAACGAACAAACTGCTGATAAACATGAACCGATTTACACGTTGCTGTATCCGTGACGAGGGGTTATGGAGACAGCCTTTTTTTTTTTTAATTAGAAATTTGTATATTATTTGTCTGTTTTTGTTGTTGATTTGCAGACAAACAATATACGGCATAATTGCTTGGTTTCGTGAGTATTTCATCTGAATTAAATCATTTTGTTTGTTTGTTTTCTTTATTATTTGAGTGAGGCAGACCATACAGAAGACTTTCTTCAGTAAATGTCATTCTCCCCTTTTGTGCGTGTGTGTGTGTGTGTGTGTGAGAGGTTAGTTTTCAGTTGTAAATTTCCTTTCATTCTGATAACAAAGCATTACCGTTCCACGGACGCTTACTAACACAATCATGCTCAAGAAAAAATACGAGGCAAAAAGGGGGAAAAGAACAGGCAGAAGTGTAATTGTGTAATTTAGTTAATGTCGAATAAAATTACATTGAGTTCTTTTTTCTTCACCATCTCTCGCCTTCTTCCAGACCAACCCACCCACTATTTTAATAGCCCTTAAAAAAACATTCCCCCCCCCCCGCCCCCAACTAAATGGCTTTGACGTCTGTTCACTAAGACGGTTGCTTTCACTTAGTTTCGATGGCAGTTAAAGCTGAATTAACTGTTCTTTGAAAGCGAAAGCTACCTTTTTCTCTCTCTCTTTCTCTTTTTTTTTTTTTTTTTTTACTGATTAGTAACATCCTTTAAAAATTCATTTGGTTGGCCCTTTTCAGTTGCCAAAGAATGAAAATTAAACAGCTTTGCAGTAGATGCCCTTTATTGTGTTAGTGGTTTCCGGCATTTTCACACGAGTCGGCTAATATAGTACTTCCGCCATCATGGTCTTCACAAAGAATTCTGTATCCGTTTTGTCTTTAATTAAAACCCAAGGATGACATCAGCTGATGACCCAGAGAAGTTTTAGTTATGAATCACTGCTTATAGGAAAGAACTTTCAGCTAGTGTAGAATAAGCAAACTACTATTCTTTTTTTAAAGAAACAAGAGAGCAAGTGTTTTCTTTGTGTACAGAGTTGAATTCATGACATTTTAATTAATTTATCTTGTTTTAAAAATGTGTCTGCAGTATACTAGCAAGATGATTTGATGTTTCGGTCAATTATTTAATTGTAGTCAAGGGATTCATGTTGAATAAATGTTAAAATTTCTTTCATTTATTATATGACTTCTGTGATCTTATTTAGAGAATGCTGAAGTCAGTCAATAAGCATAACTTTAGGAATTTCTTTTTGTTTTTTTGTAACAATACCAACTTCAAGTAGATTTCAGAATGTTAAAGCCTGTCATGGTTTTTAAGTCTTTCTTGTCAAGGGAAGACTACTAAAAAATCATTTTGTTTGTCATAGTTGTGCATAGTGCTACATGTATGGTTTCTTATACTTTTATTTCAAAATAAAGCTTTGCTATAAGGATATTTTACTAATTACTTTCCTAACAGTTTTGATAGTCTACCTGGTAACTAAACATCCATGATATGTCTTATAACTGGAAGGTTCCCTTAATGGTCTGAGATATTTGTCGGTGCATCATGATTAAAATGGGATGCTTTGAATTGGAAGTGCTTTTTGTTTTTATTTCAAGAGTAAAACAAAAAAGCCAGGTTCTCTTGGCGTCTGCGCTCCAGTTATTAACTATAAAATCTCGCGTTTTGCTTACTATAGTGTTTGTTGACATTTTTCCCCACCAATCTTATAACACTTTATAATCTTCTATCCAGACAGTGCTGACTGTAAGATTCCAGCAATTCTAAATTATCTGGCTGCTCAAAATATTTTCTGGTTGGCCGCTTTCTATATTAATTTGGCTGCTTGCTTAATTCAATAATTTGTCAGATTAAATTTGCTTCTGAGTAAAAAAAACATCCTTGCTGAGGCAACTGCATAAAAATGCTCGATATTTGAAATCCACTAAAATCAAAATCTTGTGCATTGTTTATACGCACATGCATATCTTAGGAGATTTGATTCTAGGTGGTACATCGGTACCCTGTTACTTAAAATAATTGAAAAGAAAACAACAACATGGCAATAATGGTGTAAAATGCAGAAAAGCAACTGCTAGGCATAATTACTAGAAAAACTAATCTGATATTATTTGTCAAAAATATAGGATCCATCCAGCTTTCTGTTTTCTTCTTTATTTTGCTGTGGATACATTTGGGTTTTTATAAGTAGTTTGATTTCATATGGTTTGAATGACTTATTTTTAGTCATTGTCCCTGCTATTTTAGTGTGCCAGGAGGAGATCAATGGATTTCTGTCAATGCGTTCAGGACATGAACAGAGCTGTGTGCATTAATTCTGCTCTGCAATTCATGAGGATCATGACCCTATGTAACTGTCAGACCTCATTCCGAGCAGACAGGCTTGGTAGCAGCATAGCCTATAGCAATTTTGCCCAGGGGGTGCTCTTGTCTAATGTCTAGACAGGATTTTCTTGCCTTAGGCCCAACTGGTTTGCTTAATTCTTCTGGTTGTCCTCCATGTGATCAGTCCTGGAATATTTGGAACGGTTATTGTTATTCAGCTGTTTCTGACTCTAAAACAGAAATGCTTTGCCAAGGGTTACCACCCAATCTTGATCTTACATGCCTTCCGGTCAAAGATTTTTACATGCCAATAGCAATTTTTTAACAGAAAATTTCTGCTCTAACTAATTTTTGTTTGAGTTCATGCACTAAAACCTGTCTATGAAGACTATTTGTAAATGGTTTTCGTAGACAGTGATAATGTATTGTAAATGAAATTAATTAAAAATATATAGCAATATCCATATATCATTTGTGTTATTTCTTTGTTATCTAATATCTGACAAAATTTTAAATCTTCAAAGTTCAGAAGAAAATATTTATGGGTTAAGAATGGGATGCCATTCTCTCTGTATCTCTCTCTCTCTCTCTCCTCTCTCTCTCTCTCTCTCTCTCTCTCTCTCTTATATATATAATACACACACACACACACACACACATATCATAAATGTCTGATTTTGTTGTATTATTAATAAATTAAAATTCCAGCTTTGGCTGAATTATGACATTCGTTTTATTGGAAAAAGTGACAATAACAAGGGAAGATCTTAGCATTGCTAGCTTGAAAAAGAAACAGTATTAATAATTTTTACTGACTATTAATTATCTTAATCCTGACTGTCCACCATAAAGTTATGAAATGTGGGGATAATCCAACAAAGTATTTTTCAGTTAAACATAATATCATGTTTTTGCTGAGTGAAAAAGCAATTGCCTAACACACACGCACACTCTCTCTCTCTTTCTCTCTCTCTCTCTGTGTGTGTGTGTGAGTGAGTGCATGTGCATGCGTGCTCAAAATTTTTCAACAAAAGGCATATTTATGGGGAAAACAAAAATCATACTTCTCTATCATTTGCTCTTTGTAGTTATAATAGTTATGCAAAACACATGTAAGCAGTATGTGAACAGTTTTAAAAAAAACAACCAAAGCATTTTAAAGGTTTTTTTTAAAGTTGTATCTTGGATTTATCAAAATAATTCCTCTGACTGAACCTTTGTGCTGCTGTTTCATTTAAAATCTTACGAACAACCAAATTGTGTAATAATAACCTGATAGGTGCATGCGCTGATCAAACAGTTGATCATCCCAAGTAATCGATGATGGTATAAAAATGGCATTAATCTTCCAGGACTTTATGAAGTGGTACTGCTCATACGTAGGATAAACAGAAGAGTTTTACTTTCAACATGAACTGCTATATGTAATCAACATCACTGACCAAGAGAGAAATTGCTAAACAAATTGGTGTATCCAAAAGGCTATCCATCGGAAAGGGACTGATGAAGGATGCATTTTGAGACAAATTGTGACAAAACAAACAAACGGTAGGAAAGGGGTAACATTGAGGAGAGATGACCAATAGTACAATAGGGAAGAAAACATGGAACAAGTTACATTACCAGAAATTACAGCACAGCTAAATGGAAACAGAGATAAACCCAGTGTCTATTTCGGCTTTGGAATGATATCCTAGATCTGCTGGATTAAAACAAAATGTAAAATATTAAGATTTGGAAATATAGCTGGATGGTTCCATTGAGCAAAACCATATGTGATCTGAATAACTGGTGAAAAACCAGAGGTGCTATGATAAAACAAATGAAAAGTTTGAGTTGTAGCCTAGTGTGTTTTTGCTAAGTTAATAAAACAGGGGCGTTCACTTGAGCCTGCTTTGGTGACAATAGACCAGCACCAATGAAGACGCTCTCATTAATTTTCCAGAAAATGCTATATTTTTTCTGTCATGCGGCATACTGGAAAGGACTTTACTTTCAATGGTTATAAACATTTTGCTGAGGTCACATTGGAAGCAGGAAAAGTAATGTAGTGTCTTGGAAAGCAGCGTTGTTGCCTGTTGAACTTGGGTGGGATAAAATTTATGCAGGGCACCACAGTTATGGCAGCCTGATTATCCTATTATCTGATTATTTCGATAAAATAATTAATAAAATTCCCCAAATATGCAGAGTAGTTGTGAGAAGGCCAAAGATATTTATCTGATCAATCAAAGAGTCATCTTTGTTTGGTGTAGTGTGCTTATTTGTGTTAGTATTAAATAATTTGTTTTAACCTCTAACCCCCCCCCCATGTCTTGCCCGTTAACTTTGTACATACAATTTGGAAAGCAGGAAGTGTGGTCTTGTAAGAATAAATCGTAACCAAGCAGCAGTGCCATTTTTTTTTCTTTTAGAATATTGGAAATTTATTTTTTTTTCCCCTTCCCATTGATGATTAGCTCAGTCAAGCTTGGTTAAAAAAATCTACTCTTCAGTTGTAACTGCTGGAGTTATGGAGGTGGGCAAATGGTGAAACCACACCTAGCAGAGAACCGACAAATAGAATGAATGGCATAGGGGCGTGTCCATGTATATATCTGTATGCATGTGCACATTTATTTACAGGTAAAAAAAAAAATTTTAAAGCCTAAAATATCAAAATGTAAAAGAAAAAAAATTTTAAAAAGAAGTAAAAAAAACATAAGAACTAATGAGAACAATGAAAAATTCAAGAAAGATTAAAAATTCAAAGAAATTTTAAAATACAGGTGAAAAAAAAAAAGTTCCAAAATATTTTAAAGATTTTACTTCTCGTTTGCAGTTCTGTATTTATATATTTGTCTGCACGTGATTTACGCTTGTTTTCATTGACAACAATACAGCATTCAAACATTCTGAGATATTGCTCTTTAAAACAAGGGTCTTTGAAAGTATTTTAGAGGGAGGCCTCCCCCCGTCTCCATCCACTAATAGGTCACCATAAAGTATTTTACATTAAATTTCACACATTGAGCATTAGTAGTTAGATGTTCCTGACACAGAAGGAACTGGTATTAACTCTATATAAATACAACCAGCATTTATTAGCTTCCTCTTTGCTAAACCTGTAGAAGCATTTTTGTCATACCTATTGGTTCCATCAGCAGTGGTAACCCTTCTACAAGGGAGACAATTCTGGTTAGGGAGTGTAGTGCTGTGGTTATCTGCTGGAGAGCTGTCCATGAGGGGCCTGGCAGTTCTGACTTTGGCACGGAAACACCTACTAGAACTTTTCATTTTCAGATGTGACAGGAAACTTGCATGATTGGCTGGTAAAAAAAAGCCAGGGAGGTGTGGCGGTTGAAGCTGATCATGACCAGGAATCAAACCTGGGTTATAAATTTGCAAAAAAAAGACATTCATTATGAAATAAGAAACTTTGTGCTATGGAACTTCCTTTCTTTTTTGCTTGATTTTCCTAAATTAAGCATGGCATAAGAAATGTAGTCTTTATTATAAAGCTGTGCGTCTAATGAATACTATAACCTAAAATTTTAAAGCAGTGTGCCATATCACTGTGTGCTTTGCTGTATATTCCCCCATAATGGCTACATTGTTCAAACATTAAAAGGCCGTTGGCTCGTAATGGACAAAAATGGGCTTGATCCTTAACTAACAAAATGTGCAAAAATCAGATTTGACAGATTTGAAAAGAATAATTCTGAATATAATAAAATTAAATAAACAGCAGCATAATTAAAATGTGAGGTAACAAAGAAAGGAAAAAAAAAATCAGATAATGTCATATGGCTGTGTGTGTGTACTTATCCTTTCTGTCTCTCAAATTCTGTTTCCCAAACTTTCACTATACCAGCAACTGAAAAACTTTTACTAAATTTTTCAAATTATGTATGACCAGATTTTAGGAAGCACTTTTAAATTACCATGCATATTTAATGCATAGAAAATGAACAAAATAGTAAGAAAGTATATATATATATTAAAGAAAAAATTCATAGATTACAGGTGTCAAAAAATCCAGTAATTGTTAACTTTTTTTTTTCTTTTGCATTTGAATTTAATTGGCAATTAAGTATTTTTTTATTTGATATTCTTTTCTTTGCTTCAATTTAGAGAGTAGCATTTAATTTAAGTTAGAAACATTGTCGCCTTTAAGTTAACTGTTTATGGCGTTCTCATCCATTTTGGAGAATTACTCTCAATGAGCGATATTCATCACACTTTTTCTTCTCTTTGTGATCCCTTGCTACATTATGAAGCTAACAATGCATTTTCTCTCTTCCAATTAAATGAATCAGCAGGGATTGTGATAATTATCGTGGCCTCCTAATGCTTGATAACTAATGCCATAATGAGTCTGAGACCCTCCACCTAATGGTGGCTCATTGCCTGGAAATTCCATTGTTAATTAAAATAGAAATATCCAAACTAAAACCAAGAGAGGGGGAGAGAAAGAAAAGAAAACAGTCTTGCTAATAAATGCATTTGTCAATTAACAGGCTGTCTTATTAAGGTGGAAATATTATATCAGTTTTTCTTGTCTTTGCTTTTAAGATAATTTCTGGAATTGGAGTAAATCTGCCTATTCTTGCATACAATTTTTCTTTTTTAATATTTAGATTTATAGCTACACAGCTCCCATTTCTATAAAAGAATTCCACCCTACTGATAGATCTATAAATTTAAATAAGAACTACTACTTTTTTCTGAATCACAGGTCCATGATAGTTTGTAGTGTACATCTTATAGGATTTCTTTATTAGAAACAATCTTTTTGACAAATACCCTTTCTTGTCCCTTAATAAATGGAAAAGTGAACAAATTTTGAGAGAATCTGTTGGTGTTAGAATGTTAATTTGGAAACACAAAATGGCAGCAAAAGACGACCTTGCTCACTTTTAATGTCGTGTTCATCCTATAAGCCTTGTTTGGGGTTTGGTGGTAAACAACCTTTTGTTTCAAAAGAGCAGAAGCATGCAGTTGAGTTATTGTTAGTGCATATTGACGTCTACTAGGTAAGCGATCTCGGTGAAGAAGTCTGTTGGAAAGTGTTGCAGTGGCTGTGCTGTGTGGAGCTGGGCACTTTCAGTTGTAGCAGGGTTGTCAGTGCTTTTCATTTTTAGATGTTGGAGAAATCTTGTGTAGTTGGCTGAAAAAGAAGACTATGGAGAAACCACGGCAGGAAGTTTTCAGAGCCTAACTGCTTCCCATAGAAGCATGCTCAGATTCTTAACTTTCACAGTTCATTAAGCTAATCAATAGACTACCATTCTGCTGCCCACTTCTGGTGTTAATGTGATCAAGATTAACTCTGAATAACATTGCAACATTATGATACTTGCACTTTGAGGGAATCATTGTTATATGTTCTGATAAAGGAGGAAAAAATCTTTCTTTTCATTTTGCATTTCCTTGATATTATCAGTGCTTATATAATTAAACTGGTTTTTACTTGTATTAGAGCATGCAGTTTAGGTAGTGATGATGTTTTCTTTAGTGGGAGTACAATGGCAAGCAAAAGAGAACTTTCATTATCACCATCTTCTTCTTTGCTGTTGTTGGTTTATTTTCCCAGTGATGCAACTTGTTAGGGTTGCAATATTGTTTCATTATCTCTCTTGTCTGATACAAACAAGCCATATAGTTTGTTTATCATGACCAGTCTGATAAGTTGGCATCTTATATTGGCAGGTTACAGAGTCCATCTTTGAAAATTAACCAATCAGATTTTTTTTTTTAAAAAAAGCAGTTTAAAATCTTTGAAAATTAAAATTAAAAATAAATAAATAAATAAATAAATAACCAAGGTTGTTGTTATTCAATTTATTTAATATGCATACAAAAAATAATAGAAAAAAATAAACTTTGTTCATTTAACTATTTCTGCAAATCAGTCAACATTTAGATTCCAGGGGAGAATTCTTGTTGCTTTAAATATTGCTTCTGTAAGTTTGGTTAGCTATTTGCATCATTGGATACTAACTTCTGATTTCTTTTCACCTTATGTAAGCAAATTAAGGTTTCAGTGATGCAAAGATTTTCTAGGTTGCACTGCTCTTTGTGAAGGTTTCCCCATACAGACCATTTTCTTTGGTTCATCTCAAACCACCAAAGTTTCCCCTCTCCTCTCTCCTTCCAACCTGCCAGTTTTCTCGATGCTGCCACTTTGGAATTCATTTTCATACACTTGTAATAATGTGCTTTGAAGTTATTTGTTTGCTGTATTCTAACAGTTCCTCTCTTCCTGATTTAAGTTATTGGCTGCCTGTTTGCACGATTGGTATTCTTTGTTTTTATTGAAGATAGCAGCCATCCAAACTGTCTGCAGTGGTAGTAAATCTTTCTTTAGCAAAAAATATAACCAACAAATCAAATAAATTGCCAGTAGTAGATTATTGATAATAATATCATGGGACTTTTAAAAAAAAACAAACTGTATCAACAGATATGTCCATACCCAAAGGAAGGGGGAATTCTTTAACCGTTGTACTTCCTCGCATTAACTAAGGATCCTGTATATTGTGTTCCTCTATGATTCTACTGTCTGCAGGAGTTCTGTTGTTGTTGTTGTTGTGACTGCAAAAAATAAAAAAACTCCATATTAAGTTTTGGAACATTTAAATTGCAATTTTGTATTTTTTTTTCCTTAATCGGGAAAGTATCGTAAAATATTCTATATTTTCCTCTTTTCTTTTTATTAATTTTACTAAGCATTAGCTTTGTTAAAATGTGTGTACTTCTAATGTCGCTGCAAAAAAGGGAAATAACTCATACTTTTAATTCTAAATTGAAAAAAAAAGAAAGACCCATTAATGTAAATAGTTTAAAATTTTTGACATACCATTTTAACTGACAGTAAAAACAGAGTAGAAGTAGTTAGTCACTCAAGTTTGGTGGTATAAGTAAAATAAAAAAAAACCAAACAAAAGACCATGCACTTTTGTACGTATTGAGTTTAGGTACTTAAAATTAACAGATTTAATTTGTATGCTAGACTTTGAAGGTTTTTCTGACGGCACTCACTCTACTTTTGTTTCGTGTGCCCTGATATTTACTTAAAAACCATCGGCAACTTACAACCAAATGAAACCATCATACATTTTGTTATGCTACACGGTTTAAAGAGGTGTCCTGATTTTATTTCATGCATGATACCTTCAGATTTTTGTTAAGCTGGACTCGCTATGTTTGAAATCAAGGCATTGGAAAGAGTCTTGGGAATTTCACTTTGATAAGCAATGCTACGCCAGAGCGCCTTCCGGCGGCGTGTCTGTTTAAAGGGCACAAAAAAAGGGGGGGACAGGCAATACAGCAACACCAGGGCTGATATATTAGCATATCATTAGCACCTTCTCTTCATGGGAACATACCACGTACTTCATCAGCTACTTTGATTTTTGTTTGTTGGTTTTTTTTTCCAGTTCCTGAAATTTCCTTTTTGGCAGTAAAATTTTATCCCAAGGCCTTAAAATTGTTCAACATTTGTACTGATTTCAGAAGTTTTATACATTTCTAAATACACACACACACACACACACACACACACATGTATATATATATATATATATATATATATATTCATTCATTATTTTTCTTGAGGTGGGAAAATAATCAGAGTGAGTTTAGTTATTGAATCCATCTGTCTGTGTCCTCACTTCATCTGCACAGATTGGTGTATTTCATAGTGGTAGTCTTTAATGATGGGTAAGTTTGTTGTGCTGGATTATTACTTCTGATTGTGAGAATGGAAACTCAACATGGTAGCCTGGAGTCATAGTGCATTGTTACCTTGTGCCAGTATGCTCCTAATTACTGTGCCTCAAACAAACCGCTTGCAGGACCTGACCAAGAGACAAACTGGCTAGATGGCTATTGGAATCAAAATGTAGTAATTGCTCCACAGGGCCTGCTCTAATTGCAGGGATCAATAAACACCATCAATTTGCAGTAAGAAATACTAAACCAGGTTTTGTTTAGGCTGGCATTGAAGGAGCAATATATATCAGAGTTAGGCTTGCATGTGAATTGTTGTAGGCTTTGTGGTCCTGGCTGCCTGGTGACAAATTGTTGCTGTTATTCAAAGAATTTAAAGGCCTGTAGTGAAGTTATGCTTGAGAGAGAGAGAGAGAGAGAGAGAGAAGATGGCAGACCATTTTATTGAGTTGTATGTAATAAATGAGCAATACTGATATTGGATAATGCTGAAGATCAGTATTTGCACTCAGAATGTTTGTTAAAGTACACTTACTTAGTAAAACTTGCTAAAACGGAATTTTTAATAAATATCCACCTTTCCAAACAGATATGAGCAAGAGAGTAAATCATTAAATAAAAACATTATTGTTTCATTGGTAAACAGTATACAAGATAGTTAAAACAAACAGATACTGGTCAGAAAATTAATTAACCACACACACTTTTTTCTTTTCTTTTTTAATTCTATATATCAAAGTGTCATTGCTGTTATGTTGGTTGCCACTTGAATGTAGAGTTATTTATAGAGGATCTGGAAATCTTCCATTTAAAGATCCCCTTATGTTGTTGTTTCTTGAAGGTAGCTAGCTAGTGTGTTGCGTTGTGACTGCTAATGTCTCCAATAGCAAATTATACATCCGTATTATAAATATATATATTATAACATAAAATGGTAATGATTACTAATTTTTTTCTGTTTTTATTATTGGTTGTTACTGTAACAGTCTCATCATATTTTTTTTTAAAAAAAGGGGTTTTTTTGGGCATCATGTACAGTGTATAATTGATTATATACTTTATATTGTGCTGCTTTTAGTTTGCCAAACAGCATAAAGTTGCTTTCACAATTAGATAAGGAAAAGGACTTGAAAAAACGCATTAGTTGTCCACTTTCTGACAGTTAAAGGAAAAATGCAGAAATTCACATTAAATACCCTGATTATAAGCACCCAAGACTGAACATGTTTCATTCTTGCCATTTTATCTTATTTATGAATTCAGTTTCCTACGTAGAAGAAGAAGAAGAAGAAAAAAAATTGCTTTAAAAAAATAAATCCAATTAAAACTATTACCATATATGTTTGTGGGGAAATATTTTCTTCCATTCCCACTCCATTTATTTACTGCAGCATATTTTTTTTTACATTTGTTGAATGATCATTGTGGAGTGAATTCCTGTCAACTATTAGCTAATGAGTGAAATGTTCTTAATTTGTTCATCTAACATTGAAGTGCCATTTGTAAACTGGAGATTATTTGTAATTTAAAAAAAAAAATTGATATAAATGGTTAACAAATTTATTAGCACTGGATCTATTTCCCTTTTCAAGATTCCAATTTGCCTCAGGATAGTTAAATCTCTCACATTCAGAGAAATTTCCTCATTGATTTATACCCCCATTTCTTGTCTTGTTGTTGATGATGAACACTGGTGTTGTACAGAAATTTCACATTTTTTTTTTGTGTGTTTGTGTGTGTGTATGATGTTCCAGTTAATATTTTGCCATTCCTTATTTTCATTGGTTTATAAGATGTTTCCGTCAGCAGAACGATTTTGACATTGTGACTGAAGCATCAACTGTAAAATTGGAGAAAGTTTAGTCTGTTCAATACAAGTCTTTATTTGCCCACATCATCGAAAAGGCTGCACAGGCATAGATGGATGAAATTATTTTTTTTTAAAAATTAAGGATAGATTTGCCTAAATGTGTTCAGGTCCTTAAAGATCTTGAATATACTAAACAACAACAAAAAAATATTTGTTATTTGATGTGACATGACTTTGAAACAACTAAGGGTTTTAAATTTGAACATGTCGGACACAGCAGAATTTTAGGTTTTCTACAATTAATTATTCTTGAGGACATTATCATTTCTTTTTTTCTTGGCAAGGGGAAGGGCACAATTTATAAGGTGTGATGGATTTCTGTCTTGTAAAAACTATATTTAACTAATTCTTTGAATCTGAAGCAAAATCACTTAATGTCGAATTTGTCTACTTGTTCTATTACTGAATACAAAGCGACTGAAAGCTTAGGTCTTTTTCCATAACTTTTTTTTTGTTTTTCTGTTTAAAGAATATAGTAGTTCCCTTAAGGGCAGTTTAAGCTATCAATGGATAAAATGTTGTAGTCAGGTTCTTTTAAATATATCTGTTGATGATATATTGGAGCATAGAGTTAACATGGTTTAGATTTGACCTAGTGATGCTTGGTAGATGATGAGAAGGGTTAATTAAGCCTCTGTAAGTATATAAGTTTCATGGTGTGTTCGGGCTAAGGTTTTTGCACTATTATAGGCAAGGGTTTCTCATTGGTCAGTGGTAATTTTTGGTATATCACTGTAGCCATCTCATTTGCGCAGGTCATATAACACAAAGCTCAGACTTAAACTTACCTTTATCACTGATGCAGTTTGCACATGTTACCTTTTAAATGTTAGGACAGATCACATATGAAGATTTTTTTAAAATTTTCTTGATGTAGGACATCCAATTTTTTTGGAGATTAAGCCTGAGTAATGTCATGCAGTATTTCTATTATTATATTTTAAGTTGTCTCCTCCCTCAGCTTTCTCTTTAATCTATACTAAACACTACTAAAGCTGACACCAAGAAAATAAAATAAATAAACCAAAATATTTTTTAAAAATGACAGCTTTTGAGATGAAAATTCAGTACCTTTTTAACAAGATCTTTCCACTATCTCTAAAATGGTGATAGAAATAGTGTACTGAAGATTATATGTAATATTTTGTGGGTGTGGTTTTGTACGTCTGTGTTTTTATGAAAGTCTCTTCTCCATGGGGACCTCAAATCATGAAGTTCAGATTATTATGGAAAGATGGCCACCACTTAGATATATTGCACGTCTGCATTACTAACATTAATTCATAGTACTTTTGATGCACATCCATTTTGGTGAAATTTTTTTTTAAAGAAAGAAAAAAAACTTTTAAATGAAATATGCCAAATAACTAAGTTTTCAACAATCCTGAAAAATAAAATTTGCTTTCGAAGGCATGTCATACTTATTCAAGTGCAGGTAACTGTGAATTTTTTTTTTTTTAAAGATGGTGCTTTTGCTAAATCTCAGTAGAATAATATACTAGGTGTTCTATTTACTTATGATGTTGTATGATACTTAGACAAACATGCCAAATACATATATACATACACATCATTTTTGGAACCGAAGAGTTCTGTGAGCATGTCAGTTAGGATTTCTCAGGAGATGATGGATATGCAGGCTGACAGTTGCGATCATGGTTTCGGAAACTTGAATGTGGCTCCTTAAACATGTTGTTACCTTGTTATTTTTTTTTAAAAAAATGTATCCATAATTATTTCTTTTAAGGTGTATTAATGTTTGTCTTTTTAATTACATTCTTTCCTCCCAAAAATAACATTTTGTTTGTTCTTTTCTTTTCTGTTTTGTTGTTGTCGTTATTTCTATAACTGAGTTTATTGATGTTCTAGAAGACTTGATTTAGTGGCTAAGATGATAAGAAAACAAACAAACAAGAAAAGCTTGGTGCTCTCCTCCAGTAAATTAAAATGATAAATTTTATGTAAGAAAATAGGCATGTTTGTTTGCGACTAAACTAAACAAAAAAGTCAAATTTCATTTGAAACGCAAAGAAAAGAGGAAGAAGATGATGATGTACAACTTTTTGGTATTGCTGTACCATGCAACTGGGTTGGTTGGTTCGTTTGTCATTTTTTTTTCTAAACTCTTAGTTTTGTGGGGGGGGGGTTTGTTTATTTAATTCAGATCCCTAACCCTGACATTTGTTGATGTAGTAGTTGACTGACTGATCTGAGTAGCTGACATTTTTTTGTGGTGAAGTACCAAAGTTCTGTTATCTTCTCCACCAGCAGTGTAAGGTAAAAAAGTTTTCTTTCTTTACTTTACAATGGCTGTCATGAAATATACGTTGACTGTTGTTTTTTTAGGGACACACGGTCATCAGTAACTTCATTAGAGCTAATTCATCAATGGCTATCTGGAAATTAATCTTGGATAGTTGCAATTGTTGGACGTTGGAAATTTATTATAAATCACCGGTATTTTCTTTCGCCGGACATGTCAAGAGGACATGACCCGCAGCTAAATTTTGGAACTCTCTTTTTTGTCAGTCCTGCTTACTGCAGTAAATATCTCAGCCTGGTGCTGATTCCAGCTGTTGTGCTCAACGGCCTACCCCAACTGGGATAATAAAGACCATTATTACTGTGTAGGGTCACACTTCTGGGAAATGACAATCAAAACAACACACTTATCATTAGAGACATGCTGAAATACAGCAAACCAACTTTGATCATATAACCGGAAAAGTTTATTCTCAGAAACTTTTCTATAATTTTTCTTCTTTATTCTGACTATTAATAGACATTTTTTTTTTTTCAAAATAGTAGACTAATGAATTATTAAGCAGTGTTTGATTGCCTGTTTTCTTTATGGAGGCTCCATAATTAAACATTTTTATTGGGCAATAATTATTCATATAATGGACATGATTATCCTTGGTTACCATGTATTTTAAATTGACTTTCTTTCCATCGTTTTCGATTGTTATAAGGGATATAAATATATATGTGTGTGTACCTTTTATTGACGTTGCCTTTCTAACTTATAAATTTACTAGTAAACTATATATAAATATATATACACACAAATTTAGGGCTTTCTCCTGAGATACTGCAAGTTTCATCAGAGATATCAGGACTAGTTAAGGTAAAAACACTGTCTGTGCAGTCGTTCTATCTGTTAGTAATCTGTTGTGAGGTGAAAAGTTGCTACCATTTCCGGCAGTGTTTACTTTAGCTGGTTTTTTTTTTCTCTTTAGTACAGCAAAAGATGTAGTAAACACACCTGAGAAGAGCAGGTAAAGAAAAGGGTACTGATGTTATTTCAAGCTATCATCTAGTCCCACCTTGATTAAGTCACATTTTCCTAGTGGCAACTAAAACTATAGATATCTCTCAATTTATAGTAGCAACATGCATCACATTATGCTGACATCCTAGTGGCAACTAAATCATCGGAATTCCTCAGTTCTTGGTGGCAGCTAATTGTCTCATAATTGAACTGAATCACAGGTATTCCTCAGTTCATACTAGCAAAAATATTACTTCGCCAAAGTATTCCTCAATTTACAGTACAATAAATCCTATGCTCATGATCCAGACAAAT
Source organism: Nautilus pompilius (assembly GCA_018389105.1). Classification (NCBI taxonomy): domain Eukaryota; kingdom Metazoa; phylum Mollusca; class Cephalopoda; order Nautilida; family Nautilidae; genus Nautilus; species Nautilus pompilius. The sequence continues at coordinate 1,679,711 of JACATO010000648.1, read as the reverse complement.
GGAAAACTTTTTCCAGACAATTTTTTTTCATAATGCTCAATAGAACTGTACACAACAAACACTAAAACTTTGCTTCTGTTTTGTTTTGTTGATGCTATGGCTGCTATGCAGCTGACAAAAGACAAAAGTAGAGTATTTTTACATTTATTTCCTATAGCTTATAAAAACAAATCCATTTTAGCTTATACAACAACATCATCACACACGCTCTCTCTCTCTCTCTCCTATCATTGCCATCATCATCATCAGACCGGCCAGGTGGTAGCGGGTTAGCTCCGTAAGGGGACCATTGCTCCTGTACCGGGTTCGATCCCAGGTTGGGGTCGGAGGAGACTTGTCGCTGATCGCCATAGCATGAAACAGCTGTATGGCAATTCCTTGGTGCCTGACGTGAGAGAGACCTCCCGGGTCCTTGGGGCCCACGGTGTCGGATGGACCTGGCCACTTGTCGGCTCGATAAACATCTCTCAGTAACGAAGAGGACTCGACAGAGAACAGGCCACTTGTCTTTACGGGATACAATGCCATTGGCAGAGCCTTGTTCGGAAGTCCAACTCGCTCAACAACAACAACAACAACAACAATCATCATCATCACTCTGCACATTGAGTAGTCTTTAAGGGAGACAACTCTAGCTAATTATGTTGCTTTTAAAAAAGGTTAAAAAAAAAAGAACTGCGTATCTAAATTGTTTTTTTTTTGTTTGTTTAAATTAAGTTTAGATGAAATAAATTAGTTTCCAGTATATTCAGCCTTTTCCTTTCCTGCATTCTTGCAATCAGCATATTTTTATCATTTCCTGTGTGCACAGCTTTCACTATAGGGCATAAATACAGCAAACCCATATTTCTATATTTTCCCTGTCTCAAACGGTTTGATGTTATTCAATAATCATTGCTGAACATTGGAATGAAATTTACTTCATGTTGTTGGACATATTTCATATAGAGATTAATTCTGTCTCTCTACATCCTTGATCTTGATAATAATAAGTAATTCTTTGTATGCCTCCTGGGGGGTATATGTGTCAGCTGCTGTTCACAAGAATCACTGTATTGTTGGGACTTCAACAGCACCTACAGATTGCATATGCAAATGATCAGAAAGGGCTTGTATGTTAGTAAGCTTGTTTATTGATTCTCTGTGACTCCTCTTAGCTGCTCAGACTTTCAAATGGTGACATATGCCTGAATTTGCTCGTCTTTTACAGTAACTGTAGAAACCAAAGTCAATCTTATTTTTTCTTTCTCTATTATAACAAACCATAATAAAGTTGATTACTGTATCATAAAATCTTTCAGATTAATGGTATTTATTTATTTTGTCAATAAGGAAAGCAAATATTTAGAATGTTCTTTTTGACTGACTTGTATCTAAGGACAAAAACAAAAAATTCTTTGAATTGTTTCACTTGCTGCAGTAGCTGTAAATTCAAGAAGTCTACTGGGAAAGCAAAGCACATTTGATCCACTCCAGTAATATTTTCTGTAATATTTATAAAATACAATTTTCTAGGACAAAGCATTTTTAAAAAAGATCACAATGCCTGTCAGTCAGCATTGTAGCAAATTGATTAGAAAAATCAATAAAGTGTTCTATAATGTGCAGATCTGTAATATATATATTTCTCTTTAATTCTTTGAGATGGGGGTTGAAGGATCTAGAAAACTGCTTTTGTGCACAAATTCATACTTGTCACCATGGAAATGAAAACAGTTTATAAGAATCCAATTCAGAACGAACAGTTTGTCAAGGTGACTTTGAACCCTGAAGGGACAATACAGAAAGAAGAAAAGAATTTCAAAACTTTTATCTGCATGAACAAACTTCCTTTCTCTGCATTGAATGGGATAGAATTTTCATGTGATTCTTTAATAAATTGATAAACTTATGCAAGCAAGTGAGATTCATGCAGTAGTACAGCAAGAACTGTCATTTATGACAGCATTTAGAGCGATGGCGATTTGTAGCCAATGTCCATTTCTTTTCTTGCCACAGTAAATACATTGATTCTGATTTTTCATTCTCAGGTGTTTCTTAATTGGGCATTTGAGTTTCTTTCTTAAATCTCCATTAGGTTAGGTGACGGAAAATTTAAGAAAGTGTTTTTTCTAACGCTAAAGCAGTGTAGTTTTTAATTTTTAGACTACATTGTCGGTGAATGAACAAACTCTCTTTTTTTACCTGTTATTTTTTCGGGCAGAAGAAAGGAAATTGTTTAACTCGCTGTTAAGTCAGTATAGCTCAGAATCTGTCTAAATAAATGTATTACTTACTACACGTGTTCTTGGTTAGCCCCAAGGCAAGCTTATAATAGATTATATTACATGGAATAAATAAATGAGATGATACTAACATTAGTGAAGATGATCTTCCTTTTTAAAATCAATTTTCAAAGTTAATTTATCCAAAAAAATGTTGTGAAGTCATTGCATGGAAAATGTGATAGTGTTTACATGCTGTTGATGCACACACTAGTGTCGAACATGTGACCAGCTTACAAATAAGAGAAAGAAAATTCACTTAGAATTTTGACTTTTTTCTAGTGACAGCAAGTTTTTCCTTTTCAGTACATGATTTTCACTCAATTCTTACAGTATATATGCTGATATGCATCTCCCTGAGTGATTTTGCAGTTAAAACATCAAAGAAGCTGCTAGGTGTGTAGACCTTGCAGGGCAGAGCATTTGAGACCAGCGATGGATGGTGGTGTGGTATTTTGTGAAAAATTTAATTGCCAAGATGCTATGCAAAGATAACAAGAAACTGTTGTATACTATTGGGTAGAATTAACTGGGTTTCAGGTGCCAGTTGTTGCTATGGTGACCACAGAGGGTTCAAAATAATTTATTTTTTATTTTGTTCATTTTTGTTTATAAATCAAAAAGTTACTTGAGTGTATAACAGGTTTGTCAAGTCAGCATCAGAAATCTCACCTATGAGATATTGAAGTATATCTTCTTTTTTTTTTTGTAATTATAAATTTTGATTCAGCTTGTATCGTTCTTCGTCACCGAGAGATTGATCTTGTTTATAAATATTTCTGAATTTTTGGTGTCTCAGCTCAGCTATAATATCAAAGAGTGCTTTACAGAAAATATTGTACACGCACCCCCATACCTATATTATACGTGCAGGTTTTCGGCTATCCATGGGTCTGTTGACAGAGCTGATTGTTGAAATACATTTAATGTTTTTCCAAAGTTTATACCACTTGGAATTTTCATGTATAACAAGTACACAACAAGAAAACAAGTGCAGCATGTAACATATCTCCATTTTTTGTATGCCAATCATGCACTGTTTACTGCAACATGAAAATTGCCGTTAAATTAATATTCAGATATACACCAGATGTGCTTTTATTAGATAAATAAATGAAATAAGCTCTGTTGTATAAGAGCTCTGAAGCAAGTAATTTCATTTTAGTTTATATATTCTCCAACATGAAAACCGAAGAGTACAGAGCTGATTTGCTAAAGTGATTAGTAGCTTTCCCCTAATCCACCACGTCATTGTGAAGTTTAGAGCCATAATAAGCTTACAAGTGGTTATCAAAGAAAAACAAAGGGAACAAACAAAATAAAAGGAGAATGATAAAGGAAAATGTAAAAGAATACCTACGACAGAGGTTTAAGATTGAACTGCTATTAATTTCAGAATGTTTAAAAAGAAATTTAAAAAATAGCCAGGATAGTGGATTACAAGGAAGAGTAGCCAGAAAGAAGTCATTTATCACTAACGAGAAAAACAAAACAATTAGTTTTCAAAGGGGCATATTAAAAAAAAAAATCATTCAGAGTATTTTGAGATAAAGGATCCTTTTCAGTTTGTAGGATGATATAAGTTAGGACTACAAGATGTCTAGAGAAAAGTTTGGAAATGTGGTGTCCACTTTTAACGGTGGTAATCAAACGGTTTTGTTTGGGGTTATGACTTTCAGAATAAACTGGTCAAACAATGATATACTGAAGAAAGAATAAAGATAACCAGGATAAGAAAAGTATTTGTTCATAATTATATTTTTCAGCAAGACCGAATCTCTAGTGCACATCAAACTGTGTGAAGATGTCGAAATGGCTTGCACAGTTTCTAGATCTAAACCCAATTACATAGTTCTGGGAAGACATGGAGCAAAGAGTGGACCAGAGAAAACCTAAGTCGATGAGTTGATTAAAAACTATCATTGTCAAAGAACCTTTGCTGAGCATTGTTGAGGTTTAGTTTCCTTCCCGCTATAATTTTTCAAAGCTGCCATTAAATATTAATACAGTGAAATTGTACTTATACTGACACATAAATAGCGATATTTTAACAGATTAAGCATTTGGTTAAATATTCATTTGGCAGAAATTTCCATGCTTAATACATAATTGGCATACAGGAATCAACGATACTTCTTTTTCTGTCATATTTATCATTTATATAAAAACAAGGTGACATACTTAGACTCTGCAGACACATTTTTAGCTACCAACTTTGTCGAAATTCTGGTTACTCTGAGATGGTTGAATATTATTTTCGTTCACTATATGCATGTAATGTTCTGCAATTAAAAATAACCAAAACAACATGTATTATTGCAAGGTTAATGGTGGTACAGAGTAAAGAAATGCAGTAAAATCAATATTTGCTGGGGTCACCATGTGCAACACATAGGGCATGGAATACTAAGGTTCTTGCTCACTGCCTAATCCACATTTGCCATAGAAAAGTTAGTGCTGCCTTCAAGATATCTGCTATGTGTGTTACCAAGCTCTGGGCATGTTGATCAGTTATCAGTCAACGTGATTAGCTATTTGATGATTATATCGGGACTTTCAAATTACTGGGAAAGAAACCGCATGTCCTTTTATCTTTTCTAAGGAATTATTCGGGTGTGGCGATTTGTATCATTTTCAAAAACGATGATCCCCTAATTCAATATTACTTTGATGAAACAGTGGTAAGGACAAAGGTATATGCCATTAAATTAAAGCCTCGCTCAATAAATGCTAGGTTGGCTATATTAGTGCACTAAATTGCTGCTCAGACCATCACTCTGTGGCCACCATGTTTAACTACAGTTGGGCTAAATGAATATCTAGATCTTTTCCTCATATAGGTATAATCACTAGAGGTAAGCTATTATAATCTGAACTTGTCAGATAAGAGAAAAAAATCTTGAATACTACAAAGACTTGTCCATAATCTGATGAAATTCTGACTTTGTAAACAGTGTTTTTACTAAGTCAATGGTACCCAGTTTGTGTTGTGGGTTAGCTACAGACCTGTCTAACAGATCACTGAATGTGTTGTGAGTAACTGTCAGTGCCTTTCCAGGTTAGTTTTGAGCAACAGTAACATGTGAAATAAATTCCGAGATGATGTTACGTATGTCTATATACGGTTATTTGATACTATTCTGTCTCTCACTTTGATCAATGTCTGAATACGCAATTACATTATCATCTGATAAAAGAAAAATGTTACTCATATGCAGTAATTGTCTGTACAAAATGATCCCATCTATGCTCTCACTAGACCTTTATACTATCAACTTAAAAGCCTTATAGATAAAATGGGGTATTTCATTGTTTTAAGATGTGCTCATCTTCATATGTACATATTAATATAATAATAATAATGGTATTAGATGCTTTTATTTCTTTACTCTGTAAATTAATTTTAAACAAATAAGTATGTAAAACAATTTAAATTTCAGTATTTCCTATTTAATTCTTGAAGATTCGCTGCTGTGTTCTGTTTTCATGCCATATTTATTTAGTGTGCAGATTTAAGAGATTTTGTAAATAATTCTACGATAAAAAAACTGGTTTTCTCCAGTTTATGATTTAACAAGTGGCACAGTGTTCATTTTTACACTTTGTTTTAATATTTAAATGCCTGAGTCACGACATATTTCTCACAGCTGTCTTTCCGCCTTTAACACAACAATATGACACCAAATTGGCAGAGTTTTTTAAAGATGTCATCAGGATTTCTACCCAGCTGCCTCTGCTGCTGCTGCTGTGCTGCTACGACTGCATTTCTTTTCTTTTCCCCCCTCTTAAATCTGGTGGTGATATCATGCCATTGAAATTGTTCTGATCAAATTCTCTTTCCTGGAGATGGGTAGGCAGCTGATATTCAGGAGAGGCATTCTACTGGGAAAATAGGATGGCACCATCCTCGATTGTCTTGCGCTGATTGTGGATTAAAAGCCTCCCGTGTAGGTCCCTTCTGATAAGGTTCACCCAGCCAGGGTCCCATCCTTATCTCATTAGCTGCAAATGAACTGGCCCGTGATGCTGCAGTGACACTGTACTTCATCGCCTGTAGGTACGCGCGCCAAATCAGCACCGAGCACAATCTGTTTTTGTTTTGCCACGGGTCTCTGAAGGGATGTGATATTGCATGAAACTGGCATGAATCAGCAGGCTGAGTCTAATTGATTGTGAAAAAGAAGAATTATTTTAGTCGGTGTGCATCTCAATATTTCTTCATTTGGTCAGGGTTCACAAACTGTAGAACAATAGAAGATGAGCTTGTCATCTCTTGCTGTGACACTGGCTCGCTCTAATACTGTGTGTTGTGTGTCTGTGTCTCCCCATCCCCTGCCCTTTAAAAAAAAATTTTTAATTTAGCAGATAAATACTAAACTGACCACCAAACAAAAGGTTATATTATGGTATCCACAATCTGGAGCATGCCATCACCAGGATGTGGCTAGGTATCTTTCTCATTACTGTGGATCCTTCCCACTAGCTCAACTCTTGAAGATTTAACTGTCCTTCTGCCTGATTAGTTTTTTATGGTTAATCTTTTTAACTTTTAAATTGGTAATCTCGCTAAACCGTCAGAATTTGCATAGTGATGAGAATCTTCAGTGACATGGGGACTCCGCTTTCCTGTCGGCTGATGATAATTCATGCCTTGCCGATTATCATGTTGATGGGGAATTTATTGCCGTGTAGGTCATTTAACAGAGCTGGGACCCAGTGATTTTTCTTGCCACAAAATGAGTAATGCTGGCATGTTGTCGCAGAACTGATTAGGTGATATTCAGATTTTCTTCAATGTTATTGTGCCTATTAGTTAATATGATTTGTTTTTGTTTTGCTTGTTGTGCGTGGATCTAACAGTATTGTCAACTCTGGGGCTTCTTGCTCCATGCCTCAGGAATACTATCATCTTTGTAAAAACATCAAAGTTCAGGTAAGATGAAAATTTGTAAAAAACCGCTTCTGTCCTTTAAAAGAAAAGTGTATTTACTTAAAATATAACCCTGGCTGATTGGTGTTGAGAAATAAAGTACAAAACAGTCAGAAACAGAAAGACGTAAAGATGGACATAAACAGTGTGTAATTTTTTGCAAACGATTGCAATACATGCATTAGTTGTAGATATATGTAGATAAGAGGAATCTTTGCTTGTGATATTATAGATCCATCATATAGTTGTAAAATCACTTACCTTCTTTGTTCATCGAACTGTTAAAGCTAATTGCTTTTGGCTAAATGAAGACGATTATCGGTGATGTGAGATGCCTGAGTTTAAGTGGTATCAAAATGAAGCTTTTTGACCTTTGTAAATTGGAAATCAACAAATAAATAAATGTGTATGTTCACATGTAGGCATGTATGTGTGTGTGTGCGTGTATGTTCTGGTTTTGTGCAGGCTGATGCATAGCTTTGCTAATGGAGAGCGTGTGCAGACTGAATCAGTTCTATAATGCTTGCTCATGGGGCACAGTGCATATAAGGTAAATAACTAGCAGCAGCAACGTAAATAATAGATTTTAAGAACCCAGAATACAGCATCACAACAGTCTCTGCAATAATCTGAGATGTCAGTAAAATTTAATGTAATTAGATAACAAAAAAAGGAACAAACAATAATTTTTTTTTTTTTTAATTTCAGTAGTATCTGAAGTACAGCACTATGTTGAAGGTAATTAGTTGCTGCATTAGATTTATCTGCTTGCCTCTTGATTGATGGGTATTTATTTCTATGGTTGAGCTTATGTTGGGTAGTTGGGGGTCTTGGAACAAGATTACCGTCTCACCCGGCCTTATAATAACAGTACTTCTGGTTCACAACCCTTAACACTAGAAATGTTTGATGGTCTTAAGTAACATTTTATCACAGTCCTTGTGGATTTACTCGCTTGATTGCTTTTATCTGATGGCGGATTAGCCATTATTGATACGCTCTGCTTTATTATCTCAGCCGGCTAGCACTGTGGGTGTGTTGGAAGGATTTGTGAGTGAGTGGGGTGAGGATTATCATGTTGGGCGGCTCTGGCAGTGGAGAGAAAGGGACACAGGGTTATAGTTCATATTTCCGCAAGTGTAATCAGGTGATACTTACCTGTGTTTTGGTATTTAAAAAGGACGTCACATCTTATTTAAGTAAAAAAAAAAAAAAATTTTTTTTTATTTTCATTATAAAAATTAAACTAAAATTGTGTCTCCATTTTAGTAAAACCATCTGAAAATATTGATCCACCTAAGATTTAAATTTGATCTGGCAGGAATTTGTTACGTCTGAACCATATCCTTACTTTGGGAATACTTTATCACACCAGCGATGTTGAGATCTGGGGTTTTGCTACAGCACTTGTAATTGGGAAATCCAAAAATATTTATGACTAAGGTCTTGTGACAGTTGTTGTCTCTTTCCTTCTCCTCCTCCTCCTCCTCCTCCTCTTTTTTTTTTTCATTTCTCTCCCAGGCTCTAATCCCTGGAAATTTGGTAATGTATTTATATAATTCTTGTTCACACTGACTGGTCAGCCACCTGTCATGGAAAAAAAAAATGTCCACTATTGTCCACTGGACTTTGCTTGTGTTGAGTGGCCACCAGCATTTTTTGGTTAATTTGATTGGAGCAGTACGTCTGGTGTGTGTGTGTGTGTGTGTGTGTGTGGAGGGGTAGTTATCAATGTCAGTGACAGACAAATAAGTGATGTTAATAATACTGAAATTCCCTTTAGTAGAAATTCTGTGTTGATGTGCATTCATAATAAATGGACAATAATTTTTTTCTTTTGCACGTGTGTTACTTCATCTGAGTTTGAGGTGTACAACAATCCCGACTGTCATCACAAAGATGAAAATGCGTACTCTAGCTTTTTAGTTGCATCAGAAAATGTCCAACTCACCCGCTTCACTTTTAAGTAGAAATATTTTTGACGCTGCGATAATCAAAAATAATATTAAATACAGTTTAGCTACTTCCCATGGCCGTGTTCTCCTGTTAGTTTTACAGATGGGATACTATGCATAGAATAAGGATCACATTCCTAAGTGAAGTCTTTTCTTTATATCTCTGTCAGTGAGAGAGGTTTTTTTTTACCAGAGTAGCTTTCCTGTGATCGATTGACTGGTTTGTTTCATGCAGAATGCAATTTTACAGAGATTCTGCTGACATAAAACGGCAATAACATAGTCACTATACTTTACTGCACACAGTAAAAATATGTTTGAGTTTGGTTACATTTAAGAGCATCTGTCACTTTAAAAAGACGCGGAGATCCCCTTATAGTTAGGCAATGGATCATTGTCTATAATGGTTTTTACTTGTATTTTTCTCTCTCTTTTTCTTTTTTTCTTTATAGTTTTTTTTTTTTTTGTACTCTCTTTGTTGCATTAACATCTTAAAAAGCTTTCTAATTGTGTGTGTAAAGATAAACAACAACAAGCAAACCCCTTTGTTCATTATTCAGATGTGCTTCGGTCTGACTTGGTGGCCATGATGCGAGTCGTCGTCCTACTGTCTCTGCTGTCTGTCAGCACCGATGCATTAAGTGGATTATCATTTTTTGTTTTGTTTTGACTGAGCAGAATATATCAGCCTTTATTATTATTATTATTATTATTATTATTATTATTATTATTATTATTATTAAATTTTTTTTGTTGTTGTAGTTAGAGATCATTTCATACCAAACAGAACAGAAAAGTTAATAGTTTGACAATTTTTTTTTTTTACATAATCCAAATGATGCGGAAGTTTGTTTTTACTGTTTGTTGGATGAAGACACATACACCTAACCGATAGTTGACAGCAGTGGTTACCACCACATACACCTAACCGACAGTTGACAGCAGTGGTTACCACCACATACACCTAACCGACAGTTGACAGCAGTGGTTACCACCACATACACCTAACCAACAATTGACAGCAGTGGTTACCACCACATACACCTAACCGACAGTTGACAGCAGTGGTTACCACCACATACACCTAACCGACAGTTGACAGCAGTGATTACCACCACATACACCTAACCGACAGTTGACAGCAGTGATTACCACCACATACACCTAACCAACAGTTGACAGCAGTGGTTACCACCACATACACCTAACCAACAGTTGACATCAGTGGTTACCACCACATACACCTAACTGACAGTTGACAGCAGTGGTTACCACCACATACACCTAACCGACAGTTTTGTTTCATAGTTTATTCTATTGTTTTGCTGCTAGCTTTATTAACACTGGAAGAGGAACACCTTGTTTTTTTGTACCCTTAACTTTGAGGAAAAAGAAAAGCAACAACTTTACTTAAAATAAAACTGGGACCTTGCACTTGGTTGGATAAGTTTGCATGAACTCCTTTTTTAATTTGAATTATCTCATAATAAGTTGTGAAAGAAAACAAAGTTTAACATTGCTGTGTATATAAAATCCATAATTTCTATACAAGTTAATTCTATATAATTACTATTCGGTGTGTGGAGTATACTGCATTAAGTAAAATGTAAATAATATATATATATCTAAAAATAGTTTTTTTTCCTACTTCCTTAATAATAATAGTAATAATACAGTGAAAGCCAAAGTTATTGCCTTAAATCATATTTTTTAAACTAAATCTTGAGCATGCATTGTATGTGTTGCCTTAAAAAGGAAATATTTTACATTGTATTTCAGCACTGTTCTGATGTTCATAACATCTCCATACCGAATAATCTTAGTGCGGTAATTTTTAACAGATGAAGTAAATCTAGGAAAGGCAAGGAGCCAGTCAGCTTGCAAATTGATTAAAAAAACAAAACCAAAATGGCTAATGAAAATGGTCGCAGTTAGACAAATCAGAATGAAAAGAAATATGGACAGACAGACAAACAAACAGTACATACAATTAATGCACTTACTTTTCAAAGAACTCTAGGAACTTTTAGTTCTTTATTTTAAAATCCAAAACATGGCTTCACTATTTCTTTTATCTTTTGTGTGTGTGTTGCCTAAGGTAGTTTTTATTTTTTTTTACAAACAGATTGGAGATCCAGAACCCCAAAATACATAATTCAGGATAAATAGAAAGAAACCAAGCAGTTCAGAATTTCTGGTTGATTCTGAGAAGTGGTGATCAAGGTAGATAGTTGAGATAGGGCCAACCACGAACGGCCTATTTTATTTTCATTGAGCATATCCTCGGGTGTAGCTACGAAGTGCAGAGATACATTGGTGATGTAGGTGTCCCTGTGATCCATGTTGCTTTGTCTAGTCTGATTAACTGGAAAAGTGTAGTATGTTTGAACTTTTATGCAGGCTAGGATGGAACGGAAAAGCCGCAAACTCCAGGGGGGGGGGAGAGAAATAGTAATACAAATAGTGACTGATAATCCGTCAATTTATATTCATACTGCATGCAAAAAATTTGCATGACTCACATTTGTTTGCTAAATGTTGGGCGTACATGCAAAGAAAGGAAGGGCAAGAATAAACAAGGGATTAGAAATGTTTTAAAGAATTTGAAATTTTGTTTTATGCTTTATTACTCTCTTCAGTATCATGCTGTAATGACTTAAGTACGATGCTGAATTACCAGTGGACAACTGGCATCTACAAATCGTACGTGCTTTTCGTGAAGCAAACTTTTTCTTTTCTTTTCATTTTTTTAAAGTCAAGTCAACAGTGATTAAAGTTTCAGGAGATTTTTGCCTGGCAGCTGAGTTTAGTGCTTTCTGAACTCCTCTTATTCAGCATTGGTTAGAGACAGATGAAAGTGGCATTTGCATTGCTAAAAAACAAAGTAGCTCAACCAGAAAGTCTGTCTGCCAAGCTTTTCAACATTTCTAATTTATGATTTTTAATTTGAAAGAAGAAAAAAAAAATGTTAAAAAATAAAATTGATTTACAAAGGTCTCTCTCTCTCTTTTCATTTGGTGGTTCATTCATTCTGATGTGTGATGTGTCATTTGTACAACTTTTATTGCTTTTCAGAATTCAAATGCTCCTGATAACAAGTAATAGAAGCAGGGCAGGAGTTGGAATAAGTTCATAGCCGTCAGAAAGAATAAAAAAAAAAACAACAGAATACTGTATTTATTGGTTCTAGAGTTTTTGAGGTTCTGCTTTGATTCCAGGCTTTTAAAACTGTAACATCAAATACAAGAAATAAAATATTTAAAACCTTTGACATATATATTATTAATAGATCAATCAACTTTAATGCATTTTTATCTTCGGTAAACTTCCCCTTCTTCTTCTTGGGCAGGTTTGCAATGGCTAAAACTTGCCAAGAGGATGCAGTCATGGTTAGCTGCAGTGCATCAGTCTTAAAATGTTGTCTTTCATGTTACATGCAGTTGTATTATTAGATGATGGTAGGTGTATTTGTGTATGTGTGTGTGTGCTTAGTATTCTTACATTTTAGCATCTCTGTTTAGGTGCTGGAAAGACAACTCAAGACACCATGACATTGTGGCTTCTGAAATAGTAGCATAGGTTTTTAACAATTTTTTAATTAATATAATTTGTGAAGTTTATTTAAATATGCTTTACTTGCATCTGTTTGTTTGTTTTCTTTCTTTCTTTCTTTCTTAGTAAAACTGAGAAAGGGTGACAATTAATGTTGGCTTTTATGAATGTTTTGGAGAAAATGCTTTTTTTTTTAAAATTATTATTCCCATCTTCAGGAAAGGACAGCTCTTTGGTTTTACCAGTCTTTGTCTCGAAGACTGTCCAAGTCAGTAATCTGGATATAGTAGTTACTTCATCAATGAAGATACTGTAAATATAAGTTGGTTTTTAAGGGATTAAGCCAGTAAGAAAATTTTTAAAAAAAGGTATGCTGCATTATGATGACTGATTTCCTTCTCTTAACTAAAGAGATATCAAAAAATGCTAAGTTTCGAATGTAAGTGTTAAGTTTTTAGTTGAAACAATTTTTAACTATTTGTTAAATTCTAAATCCTTGGGCCAAACACTATTAACAATTATTTATAATAAGCCATCATATGTTTTTATCTCAAACATTGAGTTGGTGATTTATTTTGCCATGTAGTATTTTATGCATATAAGGAGTTTATGTTATCTATATTTTAAACTTAATTACACCCACACCCACTCACCCACACACACACACACACACAGAGAGAGAGGATTCCAATAACGAGTTCTCTTTCTTTAAAGTAAAAGAATGGTTAGCAGGAAGCCACAGGCTCTTTACAAGAATCTAAATATTCTTGTGGCCTCCTTGTCTGTTACAGCTGCTGTTGCCATGAGCATCCACAGAGCATCTGTTTTAAAACAGACAACAACCCACCATTTTTTTTTTCTTTTCTGTCTGTCTGCAGTGTATTCCTCACAAAATACATCAAATCTGTTTTGACCTAGTAATTGCCCCTAATATTTAACTGAATTAGGGAATCTGTCTCCTAAATTGGACAGATTAATGGATTCTGGTCTGGTTAATTCTGTACCAGATGTCAGTAGCTGGTGGTAGCTACCTGGCACAGCTTCCCCCTCCCCTTGTACCCATGAAGACTTATAGTGTGGGCCATGCTTGGAAGCAGTTTTGCATCTATCTTTGTTAACCTTCCCAGCAGTGATGGACGGAAAATGTCTGAAGTGGGCAGGTTGTATTTGTTTATGGTGTCAGTGAGTCAAATGACCAGTTTTTGTGGCTGCTGAAGTTTTGGCATTAATCATTATCTTCTAACTTCTTTTGCTGCTTGATTTCGGTAATGAATCGTGGTTTGCCTGACAAACTTTCTTGCATAGAAGAGGGAAGAATAAAAACAAATGGCATCAAGTCTGCCAAGTTCATCAACCAGTAAAATTAAGTAAACAAGATACAATTTAGCTTCAGAAACAACATTGCCATTTCTTGGTTCACAGTGTGAATTAGGACTTACAATGACTTCACTTCTTTTTTTTCATGCATAATTTAATTACCTCTTGCTTACTTATAAGATAGTCATAGATTTATTAAAGTCTAAAACTTATCTTGATAACAGTCCATTCAAACTGGCATTTGCATCCTACTTATGTATTCTATATTATATCTCTGCATCAATGTCAGTGTTTTTTTTTTTAATTTATATGCAGATATTGTTGTTTGTGCTATTAAATTTTCAGCTTTTAGCAAATCGTAGTAGCTTTGTAGAAGAATAGAGTTAATTTTTATAACGTTTTGCTTTAATTTGTATTTTTTAGTATTTCTCCTTTAATAGCTAAGTTTCATGAGCTTATAACATAGAGAAGATTTTCTAAAAAATAAAATGCATAACAGTTGGGTTTAAATGCTTATTATAATGATTTAACCCTTTGTATACTACCTGGATGCATTTGTATCCCAATACCCTTAAAATCTGTATTTCCCAGAATGGGCTGAGCCATAGAGGCTGGGAAACTTAGTTTTTTTTTCACTAATAGAACTCTTGTTCTGGAAAATTCATGTATCAATTTAATACCATGTGTTTTGCATTTCTAATGTGTTGCTTAAATATTTATTTAGCCAGTTCAACATAGATATTGGCAAATGCATCCCAGGTGGTATAAATAAGGTAAAAATTTACATAATAATTGGAGGGTTAACAAGCATAATTGAAGCATCAGCAAGATGTGTCAGTGGTTTTGAAGAATTGTTTTGAAAAAACCCTCCAAACATCCATTTTAAGGAGCCTGGTTTCCAGCTATCTGCTAATTTATAATGTACTTTCCTTACAATTTTCAGCTGTTTCTGACATGAAACGGCTGAGAAAACCTTTATTTCTTTAAAAAGCATTTACATTGGTACCTCTTTTGAAAATATCTCATAAAAAGGTCTACTAAATACTTTTTTTTTAAAAAAAAAATATCAGCCAGGATTTTTTAAAATTTATTTCTTACCGAATTAAAACCATGTTAATTCATATCATTAAATTAGTTACCCAAAAAAGGACAAATTTCATGGTCATACAAAAAATGAATGGTTCAGTAACCAATGAAATTAGGAAAATTGTTATGTATTTCATCTGTGTTTCTATACTTTATGTAAATCTGCCTAGACTTGGAATTTGCAGTAATTATGTTATTATTTTAATACTGACTTTGTCAAACATCATTTGAGACTGCGTGTACACATGCTTTATTATTTAATTTGCAATATGTCTATCTGTGAAAAGTCTACACCAAGTATTAAAAATTATGGGCAGAAGATGTAATATATTTGTGGATTATTTTTTATACATGGTTATATGCTTATTTAATGAAACATATGCTGAGATTTGTTAACGCTGGTGAAAAATGTTTATGCCCAACTTTTTTTTTCCAGTAATTATCAGACCTTAGCCTGCAGCTCCACATATGAACCTTTAGTAGCCATTTTCTTATTATTAGCAAATTATTTGGCAAATTCTTTTTTAATTCATATTTCTTAGTGCAAACGGTACGTTAATTTTTATATTTGTTTTTTCACTTAACGATCTTGTTGTGATATCATGTAAAATCAGTAGTTTCAATACCAATGCCAAACTGCATTTGCTTTTATCTTTTTTTTTCCCACAAGAAAACATTTAGATTGAAGAATTGGAAAATTATGTAAATACATTATAGTTCTTAGATAATTATCGACCACCTCCATTTGTTTGCTTGCTGCTTTCTTTTTTATCTACCCAATTAGCTTTAGAATTTGCATTCTATATCCTCAGAATGTTGTACATGAGAATTACTATATTCTTTAGTTTGTTTTATCCTTATATTTAAAAAGGGAAATGGTTTTATCAACAACTTCACTTTGATCTTGATTCTGCATAACTGTATGTATTATGGCGTCCAAGAACATTGCAGTTCAAAAAGTAAGGGCGGTGTCAGTGTAGCCCCTGACTGCCTCGTTGTGGCAAATCCTCTCGGTGCCAACCAAACAGTGATTGCATTCTAAAAGAGATTTTTCTTTTATTTATATTTTTTTAAAGTTTATTGTGTTATTCAATGTAAGGAAATTTGCTTTTGACTTTATTTGATAGACATCGATTAATGATGCTTCTTTACCCCCTTTTTTCCCTTTCATTTTGCAAGCGTCTTCCAAAGAAAGATCACTTGTGGATAATATTTACTCATAAGCATAAGGGGAGGAGGAGGAGGAAAGTGTTACTTCTGTGTAGATGCCAGCCTCTGGTGCAGACTGAGGAAGATCCAGGAAAATACTTTTCAAAAACAACAACAAATAGTGCACCAGTCATATGCTGGTCATGAAGATGTGGAATCGAATGGAAGAAATTGCTAGAAAATGACAAGTAAAATAATAAAAGGGCCAATGACCCTTGGTACTGTGTAATTTAGTATTCAATCATCTGATTTAGCTATTTGTTTCATATTCAAACAACTAACTAGTGAAAACCATATTTTATTTATTTCATTAGCAATATCTTTCTATTTACCTGTGTATCATGGTGCTTGGAGAGGGCTGTTTTCTTCCTTTCCTGTCCTTAGGACATTTTGAACATTGCGGTGCTTTTAGTGTTCAGGTGTTAAACTGTACAATGCATCCTTTATTGTTTGTTTTGAAGCAGGGGGGAAAGTAACCACATCATCAAATTGTTGAATCTCTGATAACTCAAAGAGCTGGTTCTTGGTAAAATAAATGAATAAGGCAAGGAAAAATATTCTCTTCATTTAATTTGCATCTCATTTGGAGTACACTAGGTTTTTCCCACAGCAGCCATTTTGGGGGAGAAGAAGAAAAAAAACACGCAGTATCTTGTTATCTCCAGATCATCATCATCATCATCATTATCCACAGAAGCACTGTTACTACTGCTATTCGCAGCACTACCATTACCACCACTACTGTTGTCTTCTGTGATGGCATTAGTTTTGTTGTTCACAGCAGCAACATCACTGTGGCATCATTACTAACACTCGAACATTTTAAACAAAACCGGTGCCATCGAACGCCTGGAGGGTGGATGTGCTGCTACTCGGAGGTGTTGGCTTTACTGAAGTAGTAGGATCTTGGAAGAAGAAAAAAAAAGACCTTTGTTGTTTTTTTTTTGACTTTAAGCAAAACCATGAAGCTAAACTAATCTTTTATTTTTTTTCCTGTAGGCATTTTAAAGTGAAAAAAAAACAACAACAACAGCAAACAAACGAAAGGAAAAGTAGATTGCTTTTCTTAATTGATTTGGTTTGATAATTAAGATTAGAATTCTGTAGCTTATTTTTAGGTGATCTGCTTTTTGTTTGTTTTTTTTGTTTTTTTAACTTTGCAATTCTCATCTGGAGAGGAAGTTCAATACTTTTGTAGCTACAGCGACCAATAATTAGGACAGAAATAATTTTACACCTCCCACCTTTATTTTTGTTTTGGTTTAAAAAAGATTATTGAATTATATTTCGAAGTCACCTGACATTTCTGCAACCTGATTATTTCTTATTACCAATTTTGACACCATTTTTTTTTTTTGTTCTTCTTTTTTCTTCCTCCTCTTTTCTACGCCGCAATACAACAACGTGATATTTCACGTTACATCTTTAACTGCATAATCGGCTACATCTTCAGACCTACTATGAATGTACCAGCCACCATCCATCTCCACAGCCTTTGTTTGCACGCACACCATAAGTGTACACTGGTTGGCCTCTGTGTAGAAGCATTTAAGCTTCATGAACACATGCAACTTTATCTTCTTACCCCTATCTCTTGTTTTGCCAAGTTGCTGTGCATTGGTTTTTGCCAGAAGCAATGTTTCATGTCATCATTTCCTAATTAATTGTGTTGCATGGTTCAATGAAGAAAGGAAAAAAAAAGCATTTTTACTTCTTGCAAGCTTCAGATTGTCATATCTGGTGAATTATAAACTCCCATCAAACGTACAATGCAAAGGTGTGAAATGCAGTATTTTGTAAAATTTTTAGCTGTATTACTCAAATTCTCTCTCTCTCTCTCTCTCTCTCTCTCTCTCCTCTCTCTCTCTCTCCCCATCTCTCTCGCTCCATCTCTCCTCTCTCTCTCTCTCTCTCTCTCTCTCTCTCTCCATCTCTCTCGCTCCATCTCTCTCTCTCCCCCCCCCTTCCTCCCTCTCTCCATCTCTCTGATATTTTTCTTTTAAATTTCCTTTCGTCTAACGGCAACTTATTAGCGGCTTTCTAAGCCTGACTGCAATAGTCGTTGTTTTTAAATTGTGCTATATGATTCTTCAGTTTTCTATAGATGAGATTTGTTTTGTGTAACAGAAATAATTGAGAAGAGAAATCCTGAAGGACCTTTTTCTCTTGTAAATTCCAAATTATTTCAAATGTGATTCACATAAAATGATACTTAGATGACTTAAAACAAAGAATTCTATTTTTTAAGCATTGGTAAGACAGCTAAGTTTGAAGTGATCACAAGACAAAGCAATTTGGGGCCACTCCATATGGTGGAGAGAGAGAGAAAAAAAAACTGTTTCTGGTTTTATTGTTGAAAAGATGGAATAATCAGCTACCAAGCACTTGAAAAAAATCAAATGAGACAAGCAATTCAGCCCTATAAATTAACAGATTATTCAATAAAAATTCTAATTTTAATGAAAAAAAAAAACAATATGCATAGGACCAAGCCAAAAGTTGTTTTTTTTTTAAAATAAAAATAAAATGATTTTAAAAATAATAAAGTTATTGATGAGATTTTACAACTATCTTTTAAAACAAAAATGGAATAGTCACAGTTACTGGTGGGCAAAAGGTCCTCAACTTATACAAAACGTCCATTTTAAAATCTTTTATCAAATATATATAAATGGATTGATTGACTGTTACACAACAATTATGCCAGGTAGACTGTTTCATATGCTAAAAATCCTCCAACCTGCTTTGCTGCTGCTGAAATTTAAAATTGTAACCCTTTGTATTCTGAGCCTTAAATAACAAATAGTTAAACCAAATGTCTATCCATTTCTTAAATAGTAACATTTTTAAATGTATGATTTAGGTCTCAACAAAATTTTTTATGCACACAAGTAGGAAGTTTAATGCTAATTGCTCAGAATGATTAGAATTCTTTTATACCTAAAATGTTGTCCAGCTTAATGCCTTTGCAGGTATTGGTTTTTTTTTTGTTTTGTTTTTTATATTAGTGCTCTTTACAGAAGAATACTAAGCCTGAAGAGCATTTGCTAAATGAGATCTGAGAAATTTTTAAATAAAGGAGAAAATGTCAGGTGTGTTTTTATTCTACTAGTTGTCTTTAAAAGGACTTGAGGTTTTGCTGCCCTTCCTACACTGGAGATTGTACTCATTGGCCTCATCGCTATTGTTTATTAAGCTACTTTTTTGTCATTGTTGTGATTTTATGTATACTCCCCCCCCCCCCGATGTCTTGATGATAATTAGCCCTGCCATGTGACTTGATGCTAATGACTGCTCTATTTACTAATCCAGTGTTGATGCTATTTTCAATGAGTACATAGGTATATCTTTTTCTTTTTTTTTTAAAGTACTACATTGCTTGTAGCATCTTTTAGTGAAGATGCAGTGTTTTTAGCAACGAGGCACTGTGTTGTTTGATAATCAGAAAGCTTAAAGCAAGATATATTCCTAGTGATACCAACGCCTGTGGCGTAATATTTTATTAGAATCCATAACTATATTATAAATTACTACAAATGATAACAGTGTGCACAATTTGAACTCTTATTTTCTGAATAATGCCAGTTCTTACTTGACAGTTTACTATAGCTTTATTTTGGTAACTTTCATGGATAACAATTCTGTATACAATTTTTTTGTATTTATAAACAAATTTTTGTTGTTAAGAAAAATTGTGTCAAGTGCTTGGTTTTGGGAGAAATTTATAATCAGAGCATGAGTAATTATATCAAACATAGACATTGAAATGTAAGAGTGAAAATTCCAATACAATTAGAATAATAGATGTGATGTCACAGCAAAATTGCAATGGTTAACATCAATAAGTGACAGGAGGTGTCATTTTTCTAATGTCCTAAACTTTTTCTTCTTTCTGTACTGTACTGTACTGTACTGTGTGTGTGTGTGTGTGTAATATCAACCTTAATTGTTTCCTATAATTGTTATCATTACAGTGATTTTTTTTTTTTTAATTTCAAATTCAATATTTAGGGTTATACAAGCTGGTGACCATAATTGGCAACTTATCATTGAAACATCCTATATATATATGTGATATATAATGAATTTATTAGTATATTAAATTACCTTAGTATATGGTTTTAAAAATGCATGCATTTAAAGTGTTGTTATAAACTTATCAAGACTAATTCTTGTTTAAACTTACTGTATTCTGAAGTAAACTTTACACAGAAATTTGAATGGTGGTGTATAAGCTGGTGCCATGCTCTCCCAGGTAAGTTGGATGGGTGCTATAAGCTCTTATTAAATTTTACTTGCATTGGCCAATTTTTATTTTAAATAGCTTGGAATGTACATGAGCTAACTTTTATAGTAACGGAAGCAGAGGACTTTGGCAAATGGCATTGCTGCACCATGGAAAACCTAAGCTTGCAGCAGCATCTTTTGTTGGATCAATATCTTGTGTGTAAAGCATTTGTTACTTCCATCTACATCAAAAAGACTGTGATAAGATGACAAGATTCTTTCTAAGCATAGATTTCTTTGTCAGCAAATTTTAATGACACTTCATTGATTTAGTACATAGTAAGTACATATGTAATTTTTTTAATGGGGCATCAAGAATGGATGCAAAGGCAGAATGAAAATTTTTTGAAAAGTCTTTTCTCAATATTTGATCCTTGAATTGATATGTGCATGTGAGGATTTACTACTTAAGCATGCACAAAAACAAATTTCTACCACAGAAGATTATGAACTTAAGGACTTTTACTGATGTAGAAGTATTAGGCGGTCTCTATTTCAAAGTGATGATGTAAGTCAGGGGTTGGAGAACCTTTTTATGCCGAGGTGCCAGATAAAGGTAATGCTTCTCTACATGTGGTGGGTTTGTTTTTTTGTTTTTTAATATTAACGAGGTTAGTGAGAACAAGAAGTGCACAAAGTAAACAACCCTGAAATGGAAGGGGGAAAAAGATCCAGTCAGATAATTATGATTTTAATTGCTAATAATAAAATGTAGCTAATAAAGATATTCGTGTTTTCTTTTAATTAATGAGGAATCTGTTTGTTTTTAGTTTTGCTTGTACCAGTATCTGATTATCAACATCGAGCTCTGATGTTCCAACTCTGAGTTTATTCTTCAAGTTTACATTTGTTAGTGAAGTTTTCGCCTTGATGATCTTTATCTCGGAGTAAGTTGCATCATCCCTCATATACAAAAGTATTGTACATCTCTCTTCATTAAGCCCAGGTTTTAAGGGGGGGAGGTGATCATGTTTGGAACTAGTTAACAAATAAACAACAACTTACAGGCTGTGTCCAATGTAAATATCTGGATAATGGTGATGGCCAGAAAGACATGTAACCTGTAACTAAAGTCATTCTCTTTTTCCACGGTGGTTTCTGGTGTTCCTCGAAGCTAATAGTGGACCACAAATGGAATCCTCAGTTTGTGTAACAATGAAGAAAGAAAAGCAAAATGACATAAGACTGCACTTTATCTCACCATAACTTGAAGCAGCATTGTTGTTTTATTTTGTAGATTTGACTTATTGCTGATTCATTTCAGTCTTAGAGAGACAAAACATTCAGCACCCAACATCCATGGGTTTTTTTTGTCCTTTTTTCTTTCTTAGCTTTCCCATGTTTCTTGAATAGATGCTTCCTTACCTGGCTTTAGCTATCCGTAATTATCTACAAACATAAGTCTTGAAATTAGATTCTCCACAGGGAATTCTTCAAGTTATAAAATTATTATGAGTTATTATTATTGTTATTCATTGTTTAGCCTCTATTCTTTTAGCAGTTCAGGTTATTGTACATCTTAAATTGGATTTATAGATCAGGATTTATGTTTTTAAGCAAAAAATGAGTTTCAAAAAGTCAGCAATCTAGTAACATACTACTAACAGTTATCTCTTCGTTACTCTTTCAGTCATTAATGGGTCAAAAGAATTGAATCGTCTGTAGATTAACCATATTGTTGCTGTTTTATAATGTCGAAGTTCTGTATCCCAAGTGATCTAGTTTTTGGCAAACTGATCGACTTTCAGATAAATCATCAAGTGATCAATATTAATACGTCAATATTAATAAGTAGAAAGGAAAGAAGAAACTGATGTTCGGATGTTTCATACTGCAGTGATAAATGATGGTGATGATAGAGGACAGATGTTCTTGAAGAAATTATATTTAATGAAAACAAAAATGTCTACCAAAAATCTGTTGTTTGACTGGAGAACACTGTGCATTCATAGATGTTCTTGGCAAATGTTACCAGAACGCCATTGATTTAGCATTTATAAAAGTCAGGAAGCAATCATTTTGTTTAATTTGTTCTTTGTTGTATGTGTTGTTTTTTTTTCTTTTTTTCTTTTTGGTATTTGATTATTTTGCCTGAAAGTTTATTTGTGATTTCTTTGACAAATAGTTTTGTTGTCAATAAGCATTGAACTTAGTCAGTGCGTGTGCCGGAAAGAAAAGGGGCTATGATGGAAAACTCTGATTTATCTCAGTAGCATCAAATAATAGATGTAAGATAGAAGTTTACTGAAATTCTGTTTCGAGACTGAATAGTTTGTTTCACTCTTCACATTATCACACAAAATCATTTTGCCACAAAAATCATCAAAGTTACAAAAAAAGGGGGGGCAAGGGAGTTAGGAAACTGTTCGGGGGGGGGGGTTGTGTTCTTAGAGATGGCTTTTTCGCCCATTACTTTCTAATTTGTCTTCTAAAGAAAAATGTCGGAAAAGTATAAATATTGTGAAAATTCAATATATGCTGAACAGATAATGTGGTTTTCTGAAGGAGGTGAGATCGCAGTTTTAAAAGCCATACAGCTATTGCTGTTGAGTATGTGAAAACTAACTAACTCCACGAGAAGTGCGAAAACTTCATTCACTGGCTTATTAATAAAGTAGATCTTTCTTGTTCTCCTCTCTTTAAAAGAAAAATTCTTTCCGTTCTGGTTTATCAGGCCTACAGAATCTGATTTTCAGTTGATGAATAATGCAAATCTCTTAAAAAACAACAACAACAACAACAAAGTTATTGATGTTGAATGGATTTTCTTCTCGATATGCAGTCAAATCTTCCATGGTTTAGGGTAAAAATAGAGTTGTAATAAATACCCAAATAATGCATTTCCCTGTGAATTACATTTAATTGGTTGAAATTTTATCCTGGATAATTTATGTATCAAGGGTTTCTTCATATTTGCAGCAGAAACAAATGAGGAATGGCCACCTTGCTAAATTAGCCTTCTCAGGTATGTGAATGTCAGCACTGACACAAAATTCGTTTGGTTTTGATAATTATGTTATGATAAACAATGACACGATGGTTTGAGTGCAGTTAGGAATAAAGAAAACATTCAGTTACCGATAATTATTTTTAAAAAGGTAAAGGTTTCTTTACCGGAATTTTTTTTTAAGGAGATGCCTACACAAACATTTTGAGGAAAATGAAGGTTTCACATTGTTGCATGTGAGAAAATATGGCTGCAGACTTCAACGGCTGATGTCCGTGCACTTGGATTATTATATCAAGGCAGAAAAACTGACTTATCTGAGCTACAGTCTTGCTGCTTGGCAGATCATTTTTCTTCATTCCGCATTAAAAGTTTGGACAAAAGTAAGAAGTATGGTAAGTATTGATTTGCAAAACCAGCAGCAGCATATTAAAGCGAAGTGTGCAGATTCTTTGATACTGACCAATAATATACGAGAGTTCCCTATCCACCTCTTTATATAAATTATATTTTGAAAAAAATCACTAGATTATTTATAGTGAACTGTTCATGATTTTATCCATTTATTTATTTGTATTGCTTTTGTTATTGATGGCTCTGTTCAGTTCCCTTGAAATTACTAACTTTAAGGTTTCTTCCTCTCATTTCTCCAGGTCTCTAATGGGATTGGGAATATGATCTGATGGCATAGAATTCTGTGGATAAAATAGCTGATCGTTTTTTGTGATCATTTGCTTAAAAGACGCTTTTCCGTGAACTGCTTCACAGAAAATCTTGCGAAATTTAAAATAAGAAAAAAAAAATAACACATATAAAGCATATTTACTGCTTATTAAATTTACTGATAGTTTTAAATATCTTCTGTGGATTTTTCACCTTTAAAAATAAGTGCATTTTAACAAAGTTACTGGTGTACACATTACAAACCGCAACACACTTACATCTGCACATTGAGTCTGTAAGTGGATGTCTTTGTTCCCTGGTGTGATTGGAAACAATCATCTTTCTCAAAGTTAAGTACCGCTTTTGGCATTACATCAACATCTACAAGGTACACAACCCTGGAAGCATCAGTTCTATGCCATGTGCCCTCTCTTTGTTTGATCTTTCTGAAACTACATCATTTGACTTGTTAGTCCCAGAAGCCTAATGGGCATCTCTGATTCATCAAAAGGCAACAATACATTGAAGAAGGGTTTATTTTTCTAATGTTGGATGTTTTGGTTTTCAAAATGCCATTTTAGAACTCCAGGCTAAAACTTTGTTGTTTTAAGTATTTCTTTAATAGGTTTGGGTAGTGCGCCCTCATGCTCTATTTCAGTGAAAGATTTGTAGCAAGACAAAAGGATGTGCACTGAAGTGCAGTATCATCAGGAGAGCATTTAATAATTGCGCTAGACTGTTCCTATTGTTATGAAAAAATGAAAATAAATAAACCATTGCTGGCATGGTAAATATTAAAGTGCTTTTTCGAACTATTTTGCTTTTATAGTTTGCTTTCTTTGAGGGCATAATTTGTGTAATGTTTGGCTACAAGTTTGTATTCTAACTGGAGAAAATTGCAGTCTAATGGAAATTAGAGCAAGCGTGCGTGCGTGTGTGTGTGTGTGTGTGTGTGTGTGTGTGCATAAATGCATGCTTGCATTTCTTGCCATTTTGTTGTCTGTCTTCCATTGCTTAGTTTGCCATATTTGCTCAGCTGTGATTGAATTAAAAAATAAAAACTCATTTTTTTTTTAAATGACATTCAGTGATTTAACACGCTTGAAGACACAGATTTTGTTGCAGTTCAGTTTGATACCATTGTTCAAAAAAGCTACCATGTTAATTAATATTCTGCTTGAGTGGATCTCCTTTCTCTTTCAGTTCCTATTGTTGGAAATGAATCAATGCAAATAATCCTGCTTTTTTGTTTGCATGGAAGACAACTTAACTGATATTCATCTTTTTATATATATATATATAATCACTATATAGAGGTGGTATTATTTGTGAAATTAAAATGAATTTTGGTAACCTACTGCTGAATATCATACAAATAACTAAGATGTTTCTAAGCTGCTAAAGAAACAATTTGATTTTAATTAATTAAAAGTAATTTAAATATAAATCTAATCTAGATACACTGAGGGAGAATGAGTTGTGTGCTGTATTTACTGATAGCATTTTTTTAAAAAATATATAGTGGTTTATATTAGTATTCAAAATTTTAAGAAATTTAAATACAAATTAAATTGCTGAAAGTACAGCTACAAGTTGTAGAATGTGATGTGATACAGTACTACTATATAGCAGACTATCACATACAGAAAACTACTTTAGAGATTTTTAAAATAAACATTTATTCTGCATTTAAAGTTTTAGAACAGGTTTTACATGGATGGAAATACCTGCTTGTAGTGCATAAGATTGTATTTCAGGAAATGTTTATCGTTTTTGGTTGTTAATTTTAACTACAACAAACACTTCCCAAATCAACTAATTTATTCGAGTGACCTGATTATTGTATGAACTGCTGCAGTTCTAATCATTTTGATCTACATAGACAATTGTCATAGTTTATAAAATAAGCAAGAACTTACATTTGTTTCTTATATATATATATACTTATATGGCAGTAGATGTGAAAAAGCAGCCACAAGAAAACAAACAAATCTATACTAAATAATAGGTGTCAAATAACCATGAATTCTCAGCCAAGAATTCATGATGGTTGTGCTTCATCTGTTTATAGATGGTGGATACCATAGCCATTATTTCAGACCATAGAGAATCTATATCATTACTCTAGTTTTATGTAAGAACATTAGTTTTGGTTCATTAACGAGTGAAAATAAAATAAATACAGAAACACACAATGAGTGATTTTCCTTTTGTACTATACTGCACTGATATTATGGTATAGGTGATTACCAGGAACAGCCCTACTATGCTATTTCTTGACTTATTGATTAATCAAACTAACCGGATATTGTCTCAGTGTTCAGGAATCAATGCCTTGTATTGTTTTTAGCTAATTAGGCTTTTAAAACTGCTGACTATATAAACAATATGCATGAACAGAGAAAATTAAATTTTTACAAGTTAGAAGTATATCTGCTTCCCTACATCTTTACTGCTAAAAGCTGATTTTTTTTTCCCCCTTAAAGTAGTATCATCTACAAACCTGCTGGGTTTGAATTTTATAAATTAAAGTCAAAGGATGTGTGTTCTTGGTAAACATGATGTTGATAATAAATTATACTGAAAATAAAATACTGAAAACCTTAGAACATTTCATAACTTGATATTTGTGGAAGTGACTTATCATTTTTAAATAATTACAAAGTAGAGGAGAAGAATATTCTATATAGAGGCACCAGTAGTTATAGTACACATATAATAGATAAGTGTTCAACATACATACTCAGAATACAGTTATCAGCCCCTTGACAGCCTGTTTTAGACATGATCCAAGGGCCGGTATATGCATATTTAATTGTTTCAGGCCATAAGCACAGAATTTTACTATATTTTTTTGTATGTACAAGTATTGCCACTTTTTTTGTAATGACTTGTGTGTATGTATGTGTGTGAGAGAGAGAGAGAGAGAGAGAGAGAACAATTTAAAGGGAGTTGCAATTAATGGTTGATTTTTTTGTGAAAGTTCTGGCCTGACTCTTCTGTCAAGAAGACTACAGAATGCCTTGTTTGCATTACAGTGGAGTAATGTGTGTACACTATGGTACTCACATCGCATATTTTGACATCACAGCATTTATATATATTTTTTTTTTGTAAAGAGGCTTAAAAACACTTAATGATGCTTTCTGCAGAATTGAAATGGAATAATTTTGTTTTTAATGTGAATCTGATGATCTGTGGTTTCGAATTATGGTACTGAGACCAAATGATAGATATACAAAGATTACAGCATTCTTTATAACTGAGTCCTCTTCATAGAAAAAGTAAATGACCTTTGGCTTTTGGGGATATAAGAATTGTTGGTCTGGACGGCCACTGACCTCTTAATAGCACATCAAAACTAAGTGGTCCAGGTAAACCTTACTCTAGAAGGATGAACCTGAAGTACTTACAGAGACCTCACAGCAGAGGAAGAGAAGTCATGCCATTAACTAGACACCAAGCACAATCTGATCCCATCGAAGACTAAACTGTAGTCCACCAGCTTTACACCATACATTTGCTTATATCATTATTGGGATGTTAAATAGGAAAAGTGAGATAAGAGGAAATGCATGAATTAAGTCGTTAGACTAACCCCAGATAGATAGATAGTGATAGAAACAAATTCTGTTTACTTTGCATTGTTTAATCCCCGTTGTAATCTTCACTGATGTAGTATGACAGCTTTTTTCTGTTGTTCTGTTACTGGTTGATGTTGAAAGTCAGATTTCGTGCTCCACACACATACACACACACATACACAAATTAAATACTTACTATGCTGCAGGTAAAGCCCATAATTACATCTCTCTTTTGGATCTTTTGATGTTGGTATAAACCCTGGCATTATCTTAAATCTTTATCATATTGGATTAGAATCAGTAAAGCCAAAATCATTAAATCATTGTTTAATAGACAGGAAATATGTTGAGGTTTCTTTCTTTCTTTTATTTTTTTTGGTAGCTTCTGGCATCCAGTCTCTCGTTCGTTTTCAACGTGGTTTATAGTTGCACTCATTGACCCCTTAACATTGCCACGACTACGCACTTGTGCTTAGATTCAGACCATTCAGAAAAAGACTTTTTTTAACACTTTGGGAATCAATATTATGGAGAGCATGATCTGTCTGTGTTAACCCACAAGGATCTAAGAAAATATCTGATGCCTCATTGTTTTAACAGGCTATTATTGTAGATTTCCATAATACAAGTCTGTGTTTTAGCTGCTTCTGCTATGCTAACAACCAGACAGGTGTTGCTTTGGAGGCTGTAGTGAATGTAAATGGTTCATCCACCTGGGTTGGAATACTGGTACAGTGTCTGGCTATTAACTGACATACCACTGAGCAGAAACTTGTGGATATAAGCTACTGCATGCTGACATAATTTGGTTTCCATCGTTCCCCACTTCACCAGCGGACATGGACAATTTTTAAACTAGTGTTTTATATTCTGACTTGTAGGGAAATCATTAACCATCAGAAAACCAAATAACATTTGATAAATTAAATACAGAAAAAAATCATTTATATTTTTAGACGTTAAACCCTCTTTTTTTTTTTAATGGGGAAATGCATCAAGAGACCAAAGGAACAATTTTTTTCTGAATTATAGTGCAACATCTTACAAAAAAAAAAAAGGGTGGGTGGTAGAGCTTTTAATAGATTTTTTAACCTGTTACAGGAAGGTAACAAGCCTACTCCCTGAGAAGTAATGAACAAAAGCGATGGATCATACTGTCAGAGCCCTTGTTTTCTTCATTTGGAATTCTGCTGCTACATAAATGGCTGCCCAGATTATGGTTTTTGTGTATTTGTTTTGGTGAGGTGGTAGAGTTTGAGGTCGAGTCACAGTAAAGATCATTAAAAAAAACATCTGGACTTTTATCAGACATTGTTCTAGAAGTAACCCTGCAGAATTTTAAAAATTAGATTTTAATGAGAGGTAAATGTTATACACACACACACACACACACACACAATAATCCCTATTCTCACCCTGTTGACCTTTCCTTTGGGACGCCTGTCAAGATCTTGTATGTTGTCCTTAAAAATTGAACAACCAGCTGAATGATTAAAGTGTCTATAATCAGCACTTCATATTTGTGTGACCCCTACATTTTTCTCAGCTCATTCACTGAAAAACAAACGGTGTTTTAGGAGAAGTGTGTGTTTCTAACAGCACTCAGCCAGGTTGAATCAGAAAGAGCAGACACTGAGGGCTTTTGACAGCGCCTGTAGTTTGTCAAAAACTTCCGCTATCAGCATCTGTCATGAAGCCAGGCCCAGTTAACTCCCATGCCACAATCTGCTCTGTGTCTGTCACACCTCATTAGAGTTCTCTAGAAAAAAATTTTTTATAAAAATAAAAAAGGTTGGAGGAAGGGGGGAGGGGACACTGGTAAAATCTGCCCTAAATGAAATTGTTGGGGGGGGGGCTTGGTCCTAACTTTAATAGGACAGATAATTTCAGCAGAACTGATCGTGATTGAATTACGAAAGGGAAAATTATTGTTATGCCAACCATCCTTAGCCATATTATTTTAAATTTAAAATTATTTAAAAATGTATAGATTCTGCAGTTTCAATTCGATTTGTTCATGATGGGGCAAGCCACTTTTTACTGATATCTGCAAAGCTGTGCAAGAAACCCATTTACTGGAAATTAGGGAAGCAAGAAGCTACTAATTGGCCTGGTACCAGTCCTAACCCTAACGCTAGCAATATTACTAAAATAAGCACGTACCTCTAATATACTGGCCTCTTTGTCTTTGCGTATACTTTGATAGCAACAAAGAAAGGGGGTAGAAGGTCTCCTGTATGTTTGTTCAGGGTCTCTTACGGTTTTCAAAGATATGCTTTTTTTTCGTTCATCCTCGTCCTTCCAGAATCCTTCCCCACTGCTGTCAAATCATGAACATTTCTGTAGATTGTAAATTAAAAGGACGAAAGACAAAAAAAGAAAAAGTGTTGATGATTAATTCTTGATTATGCCAGGCAACTCAGTTTTGTAGAATTAGCTGTTTTTAGATTACTTTGGTTTCATGAACAACCCAGCATTATCTGAGTTAGTTGTCCTCCAAAATATAATAATTTTCAGGTCTGTAGTTGATTAACCACTAGATTCTCTCTCTCTCTCTCTCTCTCTCTCTCTCTCTTTCTCTCTCTCCGTATATATATACTGATGTTTAATCAGTGTGTGTAACTCAGAAAGGCAGACCTGAAGCCTACTATGGTATATCCACTTTTAATTTTTGCTTTAAATGAAATCAGTCAATACAACATCAAATATTCTAATTGTTATTATTATTTATTTTCCTTTTCTTAACTTTGTTTGCAGAATGAAAGAAGTAAAGAGAATCCACTCAGTTCACACTTGGAAATACATCATTGTTCATTATTGGCAGAGTGAATGAATATGAAAATAATTGCAAGCAATCAATATGAATAACGAGATTTGTCTAAGAACCATCATGAAATAACGCAACATTTAAGTTTGTAGCTAGGTTCTGGTTCTTGTTTGCCATCACCAAGGTACAAATATTTCTTGCTGTGTCATTGTGTGCTGTCTGGGACTTTCAACTAATTTGTGCCTAGATACCATCAGCTATCCATTATTTGCTGCCAACATCCAAGACACAACAGCAAGCTAATTCTTTAACATCACAAGCATAAGTGAAAATGACTGGAAAATTAAATCTAAGCTGAAAGATAAGTGATTAGGATGATTGATGTGCAATTTTAACATATTTTCTTTTTAATTTCAAATTGTTTTCTTTTATAAACGTTTTGTGCTATATGTGTGTGTATGTATGTGTGTGTGTGTTTGTTACTTTTTTCAGATTTTGTTATGGCTTCACATCATGCTGAATGAAAAATACACCATTGAATTTAATAATATGATTAAAGCTTTCATTATCAAGAACATTCATCTACATGCTTTCGAAAAGAGGGATGTTGACCATGAAGTGAACCATTTGGTGCTCTTTCAGTGGCATTAAAACACAGAAGTTTTCTGTGTAAACTAATAAATCATTGATCTATAACAATAAGTTATCTTTTTTTTTTTTCATTAAAGATTCAGAGTTCAGATAAAAAGCGTTTGTTTTAATTCTCTGGTGTCGCAAGTACAGCTATTGTGGTTATTGTAGTATTTTTAGTTGTTGTAAACTGTTTTGTCACTTTCTGATTGACTGGAATTCTTTTGTTCAAAATGTTTTTTTTTTTAAACCTCTTTTTATGTATAATACAACAATATAATTCAGAGAATACTTTTGCCAAGAATTACATATTATGGGTAAACACATTAAAATCTATAGTTGAAAGTAACTTCATTGATAGATAATCTGTATTATCCATAAATTATATAGAGATCTATACAGTAGTTAGTGCTGTGACTTTGTGAGGGCTATAATATAATTTTCCTCTTTTGTTTTTTTTTTTTTTGTGTGTTTTCGTCATCGTTGTTTTCTCCTTTAGCATACTCAGGGTTAGTTTTTGCAGCTGCAGTCTCACTTCACCCAGTGAATTATTTATGGAATGAATAATAAAACTGTTAGCATTTTATCTGTTCTCCATTACACCGATTTGTCTGGTGTAGTGGACGCCACGCAGCAGGGAGATTTGACAGACAGAATTGTGATTTGAACTGACCCCACTGGGACGCATTTGGTGGCAAGTACTTACAAAATTATTGGATTAAGTCACAGGTTCAATCTGAGTTTATTTTATCTAATCCACATGGAGACGGGATTGTGGGCTTTGGTTTAATTTCCAAAAATACCAACTTCTGAAGTAAGCCTGTTCCTGTTCCTGTTAGTGTTTTGTTTTGTTTTTGTCGACAAAGTGTTTCTTCATGAATATTAATGATATTGTGCTTTTTGTTTTCTTTTTTCTTTCCTTTTCTTAGAAGGAAACTGATTGCAGCTTTCTCTCCCCCTCTCTCTCTCTCTTATGCTTTAAGAATACTTAATTAATTCTTCATCACATCTTTCTGCTAGTGCATTGGTGCTTCATCCATCAGGATGATTCATCACGGTGGACTCTGATCTTGGATCTGGTGTTAGATGATTGAATGCGTATTTCTTATGTGGGCCTCTATTCTAGAACATTGCAATGATTGACTGCCGTTAAACACTTCGTTCTGTTTCTGTAGAAGATTTTTGTCTTTTCTTGTTTTTCACCTTAGTGAATGCTGAATATTATGATTTTGGAGGCTGTTTATATTCGTTAACTCTTTTGCGTGATGGGAGAAGCTCCTGTATTTAATCCAAAAAAAAAAAAAATAGAGGTGCAATTAACTTACATGGCAACTTATTTTAAAACTTGTTTGTTTATTTCTTGAATTGATGTTTGTGCATCTGGATATTAGCACAAATTTTGGAAATAATTACTCAGCAGTGAGCAGATTTACATTGATTTTTATTTCTCATATTGAAGAAATACTTGTTGACCAATACGAAGAATATATTCTTATGGTGACTTTAGGAAATCTTTTCAGGAAAAGAGTGGGCGGTTGTTGCTATTCATTTTTTTTTAAGTCTAATTGCTGCAATCAGGTTACATGGAGTTAGTTAGTTACTGAACTGTATTGGCAGCACTATTGCAAATAATGCCAAAAAGATAACCCCACCATCAAAGAAATCCAAACTAAACTGACTTTCATGGGAAAAACATCTTTTGCCTTCAGAATTTCTCATCCAAAAATAATGGCCCAGGCTGGCAGGGTGAGACATTAATGTTTGCTCAAAGACCAACTAATAGACATCAGCCATGCAATTCTGGTTTCTAATTGCTCATCTGAAAACTCAAATTTTTCTAACACTTTTTGGATCAATGGAGCACTGACTTCCCAGTCCAACAGGGCTAAATCTCTAATCATCAGCATCTGTACAACATAGTTAATCTACACTGTGCCTTTCTTTGACATTTCTGTTTGGCACCAGTGGTATGCGTTTACTTGATTGGCTGACATCCTGGGCTGGTGCAACACGGAAAAGGTGGTTTTACTTGTGACATCCAAAATCTTAGATTACACACCTTAGTCACTTAAATACTCTGGAAACACCATCACTGTGCACTGAGACTGTCCTCCTCTACAAAACTAAACTGTAACTGAAAGTTAACATTCAAATGTTTGCTTTAGCATAATGAATTGTGGATATTTTAAATAATTAGTTTCAATTCCATTGTGTGCATTTCTTCTGAGTATTTGTGTTCCATAAGCTACATTTATACTGGTCACTCAACATTGCTTTGAAATCTTTACTGATTTGTGAACCTAAGTCTAACATCTTTGTTTGTGCGGTTAAGTTTGAACATTCTATGTGACAAATTGCAGAGGATATGTTATACAAAGTCATTACTATTTTCTAATTTTGTAAGTTATTCTTCTTTTATTTAATTTCTAATGGTAAACTTTAAAAAAAAATTTTTTATGGAAATTATATTGAAGGTGTTCATTTCCATACTGAATGTTTTGTCACAATGCTTAATATCTTATTCTCCACTGTATTCATCTCGTGTAAACTTAATATGGAACTATTTAAAAACTGGCATCAATTATAGCCCCTTAATACTGAGAGACTAGCATCTTTGATTGGCTCATTCCATGGATGAACCACACCTTTGGTTTATTGCAGGCTGGAAAGTATGGAATTCTGAGACATGAACACTGTGTTAACCCGGCTGACATGACTTCCTATGAGAAAGAATTTTGAATAACAAATAGCTTTCTGGAAATATTAAATCTGCATAAAGTTGCCAAAAAGGAAATCTCTGAAGGGAACTCGTATGTTTTGATCGCAATGATATCTGATATGAAGAACTTCAGTATTTTTTTTTCATCGTTGCTGGTTTTTATGATTATGGTCTCAGTGCACATTGCAATCTGTCACTTTGAAAGAAATCTGGGTAGAAACTCTGGTTCTTCTTTCTCTGTGGACAGTTTGTTGGGTAGCTATGCCTTTGCAATTAATCAACTCAGTAATTACAGTGGACATTTCATTTGGCAGTAAAAACTGGAACCTTTTAAAAAAGGGGAGATCCCAGAGTGGGTTTTCCTGAAACCTGGCCAGGACATCCACTTAATAGGCAATGGAGAAATTGTTCTGGTGGACAGCAAACAAACGAAGTGGTATTCCAAAGTGTCTGAGTGCAGTAGCCTCTAGAACAGTAGGCTGACTGTTGGTTAGTGCAATGCTGTGTTTGTTATTGTATGGGTGCAGCTCCTCTTTGAAATATCATATCACCCAGTTAAAGGATCAGGAGGGGAGAGGTGAAACTACAATTATTTTTGCAAAGAGAGGGAATGCTTTAAGACTGAGCACTTTGATGAATTGGCTGTACGGGCATACTTCAGCCAATCATGGCCTCAACACACAATGAGCATGTCGAGACCGAATGTCGCCGGCGTTCAACTCATTTGCAAAAGAACTTTCTAGGTAATGCATGGTTCCCCCACATTCTCCATGCTAAACAACTACACCGCCGGTAAGTTTTGTTTCTTTCAGAGTTTTCTTGTTGTTGTGTTTTATTGAGATGTTCTAGAAAGTTTAGATTAATCATATTATGATTTTTTTTTTTTTTTTTACTTTATTCCAAACACACATTTATGTATTTAACTTCTCAGGGTTTTTTTTTTGTAAACTTAGCTTTGGATTTAAAAAAAAAAAGGGGGGGTGTTTTCTTGGATTCTGAGCGACTAAGACAAGACAAATCTGTGAACCATAGAATTATAGAGTTTTGCGTTTGCTTGTCGTATCTGCCTGTGTTTGTTTGTGCTTGCATGCGCATGAGAGAGAGAGAGAGAGATTTCATCAGAATCAAACAGCCATCATTTAATTATTTATTTATTTGGATTTTAAATTTACTTACTACGTTCAGGCTACTCGGTCTGCCATATTATCTGTAATACCTTCAGTTTCGATTGTAATTTTTCAAGAGCTTAAATGGATCTGACTCCGGTGCTACGTGTACTTCTATCAGTGGTTGCCCAGGCTGTTGTTATGGACTTTCGGAGCTGAACTCTATGGTAAATCACTGAGGACACCAGAACATTCAGTTATTTTTTTCTGATTCTTCACTTTTTTGTAATCACTGGCCTCCAAACAGAATACATAATTGACAATTCAGATAATTTAAGTCAAAAAACTGAAAGATATGTAATGAAATACTTGAGTGGGGGGGAGGAATTAAAGCTCAATAATTTCCGGGGACAGGGAATTCTTATTTTACTAGATCAAATCAAGAAATTACAAGATATCTTTGAATGATAATTAGAAGCATAAACAACAAAAAAAAAAAAAATAGTCAAAATATGGAATGTAAATATTGAATATATTCTTTGTTTTTTTTAAACATACTTTATAGCTTAAGATGCTTGTAATTATAATTATAAAGAACGCAAAATAATTTGTTAATTCTTTTGTTTCCATATATTTAGGATATTTAAATCTTTAAATTATTCTATCTGCCAGCAATGACTTAATGCTTCAACAGTTTTGACCATTTTGTATGGAAATTAACTTCCCCCCCCCCCCAAATTATTATTTTTGTTTAATATGTACAAACCACTGAGATTGTTGTTCTTGAAGTACTAAAAGTGTCCTTAATGCCACTTGTACAGTTACTGAACATATACAATGTGTGTACATTTAGACTTTATATTTCAAATGGAGTTCAGATATTCACGAATTAGATGTAAATCTTAGAATGTTTTAAAAATAAATATTTGCTGTTTTATTTCTGAATATTGAAGAAAAAAGAATATATCAAAAGTTTTTTTGCTTATTAGTTTTATTAGATAGATTTTTCATATAACGGTCTCCTCTCCTTTCAAAATACCATTATATACACATGTATTACTATTTGAATACTTGTATTAACTTTTTACATCATTGTATTTCGTTGCCTTTTCATCTCTGACACGTGTTATACTTTAGTCTGTATAATAGAACTTTACTTTTATAAAACCTTAGGAAAAAATAGTTTAAAAGTTATTGTTGGAGGGGTCATACACTGAAGTCTACAATAAGGAAAACTCCTGGTGAAGGAGTGTAGTGCCACAAAGGGACTGGCACTTTTGACAATGTGGCAGGAAGGTCTTACTAGAGCCCCTCGTGTTTTAGATGTAGCAAGAAACTACAGAGACTAGAGGAAAGAGCTACATCACAGGCTGGTATTCCAAAAAAAAGTCCAACCCCTGACAGGGATTGAAAATCTGTTCCTTAGCCTATCAGTTCTATAATCCTACCAGCAAACCAATGTGCTGCCCAAATAAAGAGCAATTAAAGCTGATCATATGAGGCATAACTACAAGATTCTTGGAAGACTTTTTGTCATTGAAGTTAAATTCTCTGCATCATGCTTCATTTTAATACGTTGACAACATTTCCTTCTGCATAATAATGGGGAAAAGTTTAAATTTGCTAAAATTGCTTTTCTTGGAGCTCTGATTGAATCTAAGAGCCACCGTGGATTATCACATTAAGTTATCCGATTGGCAGCATAACAGAATTAAGAAAACTTTTGAAAATTTTAGACACTCCCATTAGCTGTTCTTTTGGACATTAACTGCGAAAGATTGGAAACGTTAGTGAAGTAAACATGTGAAAAAAATGCTATATTGTGGTCTTTTGAAATCTGGAGACCTGAGCCAGCCTCAGGCAGATCTTTCTTGTGATGCTCTTCTTTTGTGGGGAAATAAATTAACAGTTGTTTATTGATTCTTTAATACAGATGTGGATAACAGGGAATGTAGGTATAAACAAATCAATAGCAACAAAAATAATTACATTCAGACTGAATATAGTTGTCAATATTTGTTTGTTTTTTTTTAAAAAAAATATTGAATTTTGAAAGACGAACAGTTTTTAGCATTAGCAGCAGCGGCGCCAAACATTTTGTCAGATTTTCTGTGATCTTCAGTGTGTTTGATTGAGAGAAATGACAAAAAAGGTTATGTATTATGTTTTTTATCGCTAAAAAAAAATGTATAACCTAAAAACAAGAGATGTTGAATATTCTAGATGTTTAGGTTGTTGTGTGCATGAAAAATTGTGCTTTAGATTGATTTCTAATATTCTAAAACTAATGCGCGCATTTGTATGAAGGTTGGAATTTTTCAGTCCAAGTTTTGTATAACAACACATCTTTCCTTCTGGTGGAGGAAATGAGTATGACTGCAGAAAAATGCATGAATTCTATAATAGTATAATTTTAATTAGCCATGAGTTTGGAAAGGTGTCTGCTTAACTTAATAATTTGCCAATTTAGGTATAAAAACACTTGAGGTGTAAGAAAAAAAATCTTTTAAGTATCATCATTATAAGTACCTTTTTCTGTCAGTGGAGAATTTGTAAAGGTGGCTTGACTTAAAACATTTTGGTGTAAATTTATTAACTTGAAGATGTGGAAACATTAACAAAATTAGAATGTCAATATAAGCATGTTTTTTGGCCAGCTCAAGTCAGAATGTCGGGAGAAGGAACACTACTGCTTTCTGTTAACTCTTTTCTTACACATGACCATGATTTAGTGTCTTTGAATCTGTCTTGATAGATAACTTCTGACTGCTGGTGATCCATCACTTGTCATTAATAATAACATTTCCTTTGTGAAAGGTGGGATGGGGGGGTGTGGAGAACTCTTTATTATTTTCATTGGGTTTTATAGTAGTAGTATTAGTGGATTTCCGGCCTGTGGCTGTTGTGGGAATGGGTTAAGTCTCAAGAGAGGAAACCACAGCATTATTAGCTCACAAGGAAGTTTGTCAGGGTTTTGTCCTCTGTACTCTTGCGGAGGTTGTAAGAAGAGTGTGGTGGGTTTTTGTGTACAAGCAGGACGAATGCCTACCAACCTGCCAGAACTCTTTCTGGATAGTGACTATCTGGCACTGCACGGCGCTTGAGATATTAGAGCAGACCAAGAGAAACGCAAAGTTTATTGTCCACGCACAAAGTCATGTAAACAATTTTGTTTATAATTTTTTCATAGGCGGGTGGTGCTGTCAGGCAAAACAGAAATTAGTCAGATCAGAGGGGATAAAATAGATTTATTTTTAAAAGAAATGTGGAATTTTTAAAATTATTATTCTCTGTGTATAGCAGTTATAAGCAAGAAGTAATTAATGAAATCTTTAAATACTGAAAGATATTATGCTGATAGCCAAGTCAACTTAATATTTTAAAATTTTTCATTTGCTTAATTGTTTTTTGGATGGTTTGTTTCTTGAAAATCATGATTAGTTTTGAGTTGCAATTTTGTTTTTAATTATCAATTTAAATTTAGAACAACAACAGAATGAAAAATTTTTAATTACCCTGGTGACTGACAAGAGGTTGTCACCAGCAGAAAATATGCAGACACGTGAATCCAGATCATGTGTTCCATCTCAGTGAACATTTATTATTTAGTTTGAAAAATTTACATAAGTTGTTTGTTTATTCCAAAAATTAATTAATTGACATCATAAAAGGATTTTCCTCCCCTCTGTCTGTGTGTATGTGGATTACTCTTCACCTAGGTGTAATTTAAAAAATGAATTATTACAAGCTAGAGCAGATCTCGTTGGAACACCTCTCATACACATGTGTGTGTGTGTGTGCCCACACAAATGAACTATCTAAAATCTTGCTACTATGAAGTTTAGTCGTTTTTTTATAATAGTGGGAGCGAAAGGAAACATCTACAGAACAGTTATAAAGGAACCGGTGTAAGGGAAATCAGCATTTTGCTAAAACTCTAAAACAATTTTTTTTAAAAATTTTTTATACTTATTTTATTTATTTTAATTGAGCTTTGTTACTCCCTAAGGTCTTTTAGCTGCCTGTCT
The DNA here is from genome assembly GCA_018389105.1 of Nautilus pompilius. NCBI lineage: Eukaryota > Metazoa > Mollusca > Cephalopoda > Nautilida > Nautilidae > Nautilus > Nautilus pompilius. The sequence continues at coordinate 1,640,667 of JACATO010000648.1, read as the reverse complement.
TTTGTAAAGTATTTAGCTGTGAACATCAGCTTGTGAATTAAAAGTTGTCGGTCTCTTTAGTCCATGTTTTCCTCCTAGTGGCATCATCAGGGAGAGGGTGTGTATGCCTGCATCCATGCAGAAACTACTCTGCGTCTTTTCTTAAAAGAGCTAAACGCATTTTTTCTTTTCTTCTTTCATGGCATCGGTAAATTTACTCCCGATGTGTTTGCATTAATTTCGTTTGTTTGGAGTATGTAACGTGTTTATTGCAATATATGCTTTAAAAATTAAAGTTATGCATTGTTGTTATCATTCCTCCCCCTCCCCCCCCCCCTTTATGGTGATGGGAGGGCTTTCCTCATATAGCTAGCAGTGACTCCCTCCCTTCTGATGACTGGTATGTCAACCCCAAGATCTTACTGTTCAAGAGCCATGGCCGTAACTCGGCTCAATAAATAAATTAAACTCACAAACTGAAGAAATACAACAACAAACAGAGGGAATCAATTTACTTTCCACTGCCTTTGAAAACAAACAAAAATAAGGTTGACAGATCCTGCTTACATAGTTGGATAGGTTTTCCAAGCTATTTCACTATGTCCCCCATTTCAAGACTATTTTTTTTTTTAAAAAATCTTACGGAGGAGACAGCCATCCTGAAAAAAAAAGAAAGAAAGATACAATATTAATATTTGGTCTTGTTTATGAAGCGTTTGTCAACATGGAAATTAAATTAATCTTGTGATTCTTAACATCTGTTTGTTTTTTTTCCAAGAACTTCTTCCTCCTCTCTCTCTCTCTGTTATTCTCTTCAATTCTACCAGCTTAGCTTTCCAGCACTCACCAATTCACTCTGTGTTCGAAGCTGTTGGCAGATCACATGACCTGTTTAACATGTAAAAAACAAGCTTCTTGTTTGCACGTACATTCATTCTTCTGTAAGTATTATAGACAAGTCATCATTTGTTCTTACTTATGTAAGCGTGCACTTGGAGTGTGTTCCCTACGATAAGATAAATTTAAAAAAAAAAAAAAAGAAATTCTTAAGTTACAAGTGATAACAAGAAAATAGCAACCATTCACAGCCAATTTACAGTGACATTTTTTAATGATTATTTTTAATCTGTTTTGTATTCTATCTTAATCCCCATAATTTTTTTGATCCCTTTTGTTCCAGCTCTGTTCTGACTACCCTTCCCCCCCTAACCAAACATACCAATAACAAACAATCCCGCTAATTATTCCCAGTAATCCTATACCAGAGCTACAACTTTAGGACATAGTTGTCTCATATTATCTGATCTACAGAAGACACTGACCAATTACAAAAAAAAAAAAAACAAAAAGCCCAAAGGTGATAATTGGACGTGTAGTATAGTTTCATTTCTTTTTTGTTGGGGGGAGAGATGCATTCATGCAGGCTAATGTTTTAATTGGATATTATGAATTGTCCGGGCATGAATCATTTTGTTTGGCTTTTCTTTCCTTGTTTTGTTTTTTTTGTTGTTGTTTTTTTTTTTTTCTTTGCAAAATTTGGTTCTAACTAAAATATTCATCATTGATGACACCGCTTATAGGACTGTGTCGGAAGTTGGCCAGGGCCCAAACCAGAATTCAGCAGCTGGCCCCATTTACGGAAGACAAAGGACCCCAATGACAATCTTCATTAAAGTTTTAGCAGGTGGCTTTTGATTTAGCTGCTGCAACACATAAAGCCATTTCGTTGTTAGATCAACTTGGCGAACTCTCGCTAGTAATGGCTCTCCATCATAGCAGTGTGTGGTGTCACGTGATTATTTAAGTAAGGAATTCTCACAGTTATTTCCCACGTGGATCGAATCTTAGCAATCTGAAATCATTAATGTGGGGTTAGTGATGAAACATAAACGTATTAAAAACCAGGTGGTGGGGGGAGTCATGTTTGGTGCCTCATATACCATCAGTGTGTAGGAAAAACAGGCTTGTTAACTCATTTGCATATTTTTTTTGCTCTGTGCTGTAGTAACAAAATATTTAACGGCAAAATGATGTTAGAGTTGGTACCAGTAAATTTGTGTACCATCCAACATAAACAGATACTGAAATTAGTAAAAAAAAGGTTAAATCGTTCTGTTTATAAAATTAATATTAAGTTGGGAATATATTTATTTGCAGATTTTCCAACTTTGTGAATGTGTGGTTTGTTCGGCCTTTGCTTCCTTTTATGTGAAATTTACAGGTCAAAGGTTAAAGTTTTTTTTTTTATGTTCACAAAGTAGATCAGGTATATTTAATGTTTGTTCTGTATTACTAGTATTTTCAGGGTCAGATTTCTGCTGTTTTACTTTCTATAGCTAAATTTAATTGGGAGGGGGGACTGAATAAACAAACCTATAAAATTACCATCATTAGATTAACTGGAAACAAACTGTGTGTGAAATTAAATAATTGTGCTGGGAAAAAATTGCTGTTTAAGTGAATAAGCAATTATCTTTGAGCAATATTGTAATTTTTTTTATTCTGATAATTGATTGTTTCAAGCTTTGCCTTCTGAGGTTGAATGTTATGTCAAACTTATTAAGATTTTAAATGATACCAATCAACTTTTGACTGGTGGAGCTTGAATTTGTTGTGACATGCGATAAATCAGTTTTCTAAACTACAAATGTGTACAAATTTTTTCCTTATGTCCACTATATGTTAATTGATTTCAAATTTTACAAATTACAGAACTTGAAATTTTATGCAATTTTATTCTAAAATAAAAGTTAGCGCTATGTCCAGCATAATTATGTTTTTTCATTAAATTTTAAGTTTTTCTTTTCTTTTTAATTTTAAAATAGTTTTTTTTTATCAGTAATTTGTATAAAGGAAGGAATTCTGTTTCATACTTGAATCTTCTTCCCCTGGACCATTTGCTGATTATTAACTTAATCTTATTTTATCTCCATATTTACTATAAATAAATAAATAAATAAATAGGTAATTTTTAAAAAAAATTATAACAAATGCTAATATCTGTAATTCTGTTGAGGTAAATATATGCCATTTTATCTACTTTTAAAACCTTAAGATGTTTATTGGCATTATGCTGAAGCCAGCAGATGGAGGAAAAAATGTTTTAAAAGCAACAAGACTTTCTATACCTGTGTATGAGCCAGGCAAGGCTTGACCGAAATTATAGCCCTGGTAGCCATAGTGATCAAGTAAAAAAAAATAGCTAGATTCGAACTCTGGCTACTACAGTTACTTTGCCACTACACTGTTCCATCGCCATTTGTAGACACTAAGTTGAGTGCGTATAATGTGACTGTGTTTTACATTGTCAATGCAAGGCATATTTGAAAGTCAGCTTTAAGGACTTAATTTTTAGTCATAACAGGTGTCCCTTGTAGGTTTAATACATATGATTCAACTCCTGATTAATTGGGTTTGTTCTTGGCTGTGACTCTGTTAAACATAAAAGGAACACAGTAACCTTTCTACTTTGCATTTTAATATTTTATGTTTATTTTTTAAAAAAAAGAAACCAAAAATTTGAAAAGTTACGCGTGTCCATGCAGTCCATAAAAGCTCTGTATGCACAAATAAGTGAATGGGGGAAAAATGAAAGCGTTGTTGAATATTTAGGTGCTCTTTATTCGCTTTTTTAAAAGATCAGTTTATCATTTTTAATTGTCTTTCTCAAGAGTGGAGAATAGGGGAAAAAAACTAGTAAATAAGATGACAACGATGCAAATCAACTACACTTGGTTTTACAGTTTTATCATTGGATCTGACTTCACCAAGCCACTTTTCAACATCACTGTAGACTTCGCCACAGCTCTGTTGCTGGTTCTAGCTATTTGTCTTCGGCTTTGTTCTGTTGTTACCGCAAAATCTGACTTCACCAAGCCACTTTTCAACATCACCGTAGACTTCGCCACAGCTCTGTTGCTGGTTCTAGCTCTTTGTCCTCGGCTTTGTTCTGTTGTTACCGCAAAATCTGACTTCACCAAGCCACTTTTCAACATCACCGTAGACTTCGCCACAGCTCTGTTGCTGGTTCTAGCTATTTGTCCTCGGCTTTGTTCTGTTGTTACCGCAAAAGGCTCGCTACTGGAATTTTAAATAATGAATTGGTGCTGTAGTAGAAAAACCTCAAATGGTGATCCGACACAATCACTGCATCACGTGATCAGCAATGTGACAGTCGTGTGTCCAAACAAGGAGTGCTTCCCAGAGTATTATTACCTAGGATGATAGATACCCTATGTATGCTGCAGGGACACAGGATAAGTACGAAGGCAGGGATGTACCTCCACAAATAATAAGCAAATGTAAAATATCTTGAATAAACAATCTGCGGCAAATACTTAATGGTGGAAATGACTTTGAAATAAGCTACAACTGATTCAGAATAAGATGGCTGATTTGTATTTAGTAACTATAAATGCAATGATCAAGGGTCCATCATGTCTACAAAATAAGTTCTTCTGCAGATGATATCCAAAGCAGACAAATTTGAACTTTTAAACATTTTTATAGCTTTTTCGGACTGAACATGTATTGGCCAATTTGGCAGTATTTTAAAGTTAAAAAGTAAGAACAAAAAAAAAAAAATATTTTTAGAGAAAGAATTATTCCTAAAACCAGGCGATGAAAGTGGGGGGGGATAAAAGTAGTAATACAATCTTTGTTGATCAGCTGTGCACATTATTGTTATGCAAGACTAAAATCTACACCACATGAGAAAAGCCAGAACTAACAAAGAACAAATTGATGTGTGGACATCTCTGTTAATGAGACCACTTGAGAATGATTAAGAATTAGTTGAGGATAGAGAACCGAAGGAAGGATAACCCAATACCACTCTCCTAATCATTAAGTTGTCCCTGTTTTCTTTGTAATTTAGCATAATTTTAAGATACTTGTGTAACATAAATACTTTGGTTTGCATTTGATCAGTAATTTGACAAGAAATAAATAGTCTTTTGTTTTAATCTTTGTAATGCAGTTAGTGTTTTTAGGAAAACATTATTATCATTTGCGATTTTGTTGGCTTTTTAGGGGGGGAAAAGGACACATTAAATAAAATGTTACAGACTCTGGGCTGATGTTAGAATTAGCTCCATCCAATACAAGCAAAGCTTTAACTATTCAACACAGAACAGCAAATGAAAAAATTTTTAAAAAAAAGAAATCACTTTCTTTATCAGGAAAAATGATCTCAAAAAAGCAACAAAAGCATTAAATCTTTTGAATGCATTAAAGAAAACAACTGACCTGTTTCCATATTTCCATGCTTAATGCTAAAAATAAAAATGGTTGAAGAGAGAAGCCTTCATTGGCACCTTTGTATCAGTCTGACTGTGCACCTTCTTTTGATTTGCTTCAGAAATGGCCATTACATCTCATTCACTTGCATCTCCTTAAGACACAATAGACACCATATTTCCATTATTGTATCAGATGACACAGCTTTAGAAATTTCTTCTCCTCCCACTCCCCCAGAAGCATGTTAGTATGATTGTTCTGGCTAGCCACTAAATGATAGCCTGATTTGGTGAAAAATCATCTACAGTGTCATTAGCCGGTTAGCTGCTAAAGAATGGTGGGGCGGCAAAAGATGATAAACATTTCTACACTTTTAGACCATACATCCTTTTTCAGAATAAAAAAAATTGGAAGCAGTTTGCAAAAATGATGGTCAAAGAAACAACACAGACTCTCGAAATTTTATCTGGATCTTTTGTAATATCTGCATGAAATAGCATTAAAAATCATCTTTCTGTACCTTAATTTTTAAAAATATTTTCTGTTAAATGACTGGAAGAAGCTCTGTATTTTCTCTGGCAGGGGATGGGATCACTTGTTCTTTTACAATGCTACTTAGTTAAAATGAAGGTGTTTACTATGGGGCTCAAACTCCCTTTAGTGCTTGCTCGCCCCAACACAAATTGTTTCAGCTTGGTCAATAAGCCAAACTTAGGAACCTAAATGATAGAAACTTGTCAGCAGTCAGAGATTTAACTTATCTTGCAGAAACCTCTCGAGTTCACATTATTTTATTGGCATAATAACATCTGTGTTATCAAATAGGGAGTTTCATTTGAATTATTTTTGATAGTTTTATTTATCTTTGTTTGACTGGTATCTGGTAAATACTTTTCTTTTTCTATTTCTACTTATACAAACAATTTATGTTTTGAGCTAAGGGGTTTTCACTTTTTAATTTGGTAATTTATAAAAAAATTTAATAACCAAAAGTTAGCTAAGATTGTTGATTAAAATTGTATATGATAATTTGGAATTTGCTGCAGTCTTCAATGCTTAGAAAGTACATTTTCCAAACGCACCTAAGATGGCAGCTATGCTAACACAAGCATTTAATGTAATGTCTTTACGTTTTCAGTCTTTCTATTTACTTAGCATTGTCATTGAAAAGCATTTGTTTTTTTTTTCTTTTTGCTAGACTTTATTATAGAGGTGAATTCTTTGTATTTGCAAAAAAAATGTTTCAGTTTCAAGGTCCCTACTTGGTTTTTAGATCTGTAATCTATTTATGTTTTTACATTTCAATGGTTGCCAAAATTATCACATCACCTTATATTTTTTTAGCAAAAAAAAATTGTTTCTAGTGTGTGTGTGTGTATGTGTGTGGTGTGTGTGTGTGTGTGTGTGTGTGTTGCAATGACAAAATAAATTTTTATCAAAATAAACTCATTTGAGCAAAGGTTTGAAATCCTTTGGGTTTTTCCACTAAGCATCGTTAATATAGCAATTTTTTGGGGGGGAGAGACAACTGCAGAAACCCATAATCTTCAATAGATGCATGCTTTACAATACTCTGTAAGTTTTTGAAAGAATATTATTTTAATATAATGAAGACAAATAATAAATCAGAATCAAAACAATTCTTTAAACATTGTATTGTTGTTCATACAGTAAATTTCACTGGAACAAAATAAATATTTTGGATGATGTAATGACTTTGGCTACCACTGTATTTATGTACAAGATAATACAGGATTTTTTAGGTGATGATCCTCATTGTTATTGCTATTTTTCCAGATCTCTCTTCTCAAAGGAAAATTTTAGCAAATTAATTAATACCCCTAATCATACCTAATTTTTACCTAAGAGATTTTATCCACTTTAAAATTGCTCAATTTTTCTGTGTGAAATAGTAATTGATTTAGAAAGAATGTTGCTAAATATTGTTTTATTTATTAGAATTTTCTTTTTTTGTTTATAAATATAAAACTTAATAAAAGAGAAACTCTAGATTATATATTTTAACAATAATTTATTATTTGCTAAAATCTAAAATGCATTTTAAAAAATGAAAAATGAAACTTAAATAAAAGAGAGAAAAAAAAACTTTTCCATTTAGTCTGTTTTTGCTTTTTGTAAATTTTTGTAATAAATCGTAAATACTTTTTTATTTATTTAAGAATATGGATTCAGGTATTTTGGGGTTGGAAATGTACATCAATTTTATTTTTTTTTTCTTGTATATAATTTGTTTAATCACAAAAATTGTGTACTTAAAATCTTCTTATAAACTTTGTAAAACTAACGAACGAAGAAACTAAAAACCAATATCTCGGGCATATAAAATGAAGATGTGCCATGCAAAATGAATAAATACCACTGGAGTGGAACATGAAACTGACAGTCTTGTCGCACTGTCAACTTGTGGAAAGAGACTATTGATCCCAACTTTATTTAATAATGAATCCCATGAGACAGATTTTTTTTATACCCCCTCATCAACTTCTATGAGTCATTTTACATGGCATCCTGTGTTGATGCTGATAGTGGTAAGAAAGGATGAAGATGGCTACTTCTCTGATATTAGTTTATTTTGGTACCTAAAATTCAAGAATTGTGGGTGTAATGATGGGGTGAAAACAGTAACACAGAATATAGTATATTGAACTAATACAGATCCACAGATGAGTATTATTTGTTAACACATTTAAATTGATTATTTTGAGAGATTTGTTGACTCTCCAACAACATGGAATTTGTCCTTTAAGTTAGCTTAAGTTTTACTGTTAGTGAGTGGTTGACAATTATTAGGGAACCTGTGTAATTAGCTCCAGGCTCAAGTGTAAAATATGTATCATAGTTTTTAATGAAATAGGAAAGCAGAGAAGTACAGCATAAAGAAAGGCACATCTTGATTGTTTACCTTTTTAATCCAAGAACACATGGCATCGTGTATAAAAAAATTTAGATATTTAGAACATTCAATTTTGTTGTTTTTTAAGGAAATAACAACAATAAAATTTTGAAAAAACAGTAAGCTTGACAGTGGCTACTGTCTTCATAGCCAGTAGTTGATCTTCAGAAGGTTTAGGTTTTAAATCACCTTCACTGATGCAGAGGTTAGTTCTTGGCGTTTTAATGACATGTTAATGCCCACAGAGATTTACCTTCTTAAGTCAGTACACGTGGGGTTTTGGTCCAATAGTGTGTGCATCTTTTGTTTTCTCTCTCTGTTCAATAGGGTGATGGCAGTCTTTTTTTAGTTTTGAGAGAGGATGAATGCTGAATTACTAACGGCAGAAATAATAAAGCATCTTGGCAATCTGTAGTTCTAGTTTTGAGAGAGGATTTATAGCAAAAGCATAACTAACCAAACAATGAATATGAGAACAAAGCAACAAACCTGGCACAAGAATTTATTTGAAACTGGTTTGTATGGAGTGTTGTTAGGTAAGAGTGGCTTGTTGGCCTACAGTTGGGCACTTTTTTAATATGTTCTTTCTTTTCTGTTTTGTTGGGAGCTCAAAGTCTGATGAATTCATTATCATGATTGAAGGAAGTATTAGGTTTAACCCTGCACCACATGTCAGAATATGGATGAATTGTTTTATGGAAGATCAGGCTTAAATTCATTTACTCCACTAGGCAAGAACCCCACATGTACTGAGTCAAGTTGGTCTTTTAAATTCCTGTGGGCATTCACTGTGGACTTTGTGGAATAGTTACTAAAACATTAAAGGAACACTTTACATAGTTAAAGGCAGACTTGCAAGATATTTATGGACACATAAACGGCAAACTCTATACTGTTGCATTAAAGATCGTGTGTTGTCCATTGCTCATCCACGTGTTGTTGGTTTTTTTAAAATTCTTATTTTGCTAAAATTAAAGAATCATTATAAATTCATTGATCCTCATTTACTTGGAAGTATAAGATTTGTTTATAGGCCAAAAATTTACCTTTGTTCACCTGAACGTCCCAAAATTCCTACCAAAATTACTGTATTTAGGCTTCAAATTTAAATAACTAACTACAACTGAGAACAATTTGAATTAAAAACCTTTTCATGTATTACTGATCGCTCATATTTAGCTTACAAAAGGATGGAGTAAGCTTGAAATATAATTTTTTACCACCATATTTAGTTGATATCTTAACAGTTCTTGTCATTTATTGGACTATTTTACAAAACTTTATTACACCAGTTCAGTAAACTATCATGTTTAGATAAATGTTCATTTCACTCATCAGTTTCATGTATGTAAATACTAAAATGATCGAAATCGTTCTTTGTTGGTTTGTTGTTGTTGCCGTCGTAAATGTGCTTTAAATTTAATTTTAGTTTACCAAAAATATGTTGCTGTTTTTTGTTTTTTTTTTCACGTGTGTAGTATATATATATTTTTAAGTGAATAAATACAAAATATTTATGCTCAAAAAATTTTTAAAAAAAGTAATTAAAAAAATGTTGCATGCCTTTATCTAACGAATGGCATTTTTCTAATTTTAATACATGTCCTGGTGATTATTGGCCAGATAGTGACAGAAAAGTCGGCTCAAATTAATCACATTCTGAGTGGAAGTATCAGATGGAGGAAGCATCATCAGGGACTATTCTGTTTCCATAGACACTGCAGCTAAGTGGATTGACTGATGATGTTGTTAAAACCGTTGAGGCATTTTCTTTTCTTATAATTAAAACACTGTGTTTAGCGAATATAAAACTTTTTTTTTTTCTTTTTTAATTTTAACTTTTTCATTCATCTCTACAGTGAATGCATCCGGAAAATTGGGGGGTGGGTGTGGGTGGGAGGTCTCTCGCCATTCTTGTTTTCCTTTGAAGCAGCTTTACTGTAGAGCCATAGAACCCTTTGTTCTACACAGGTGCCCACATCATGGACAACTTCTGCTCTTTTCTGTTATTCTTTCTTTCTTGTTATCGTTTTAGCTGACACTGGCTGTTTAAAAAATCAAAAGGAGGTCTCAAAGATTTGTAGCAGCCATGCAACGCCTCCCAATACAGGTAGACAAAACTAAATAATAATTTTAAAAAAAAAATACATAGTAATAAACACACCTTTGTATGATGTAATTACCAAACACTGATAATGCCCTGTATTTTTTTTTCATCATCCCCCACCCAGAACAGAAGCGCTACATATGCCGCCTGTCAGTCAGCCTTCTTGTTTGTAACTTAATAGTGAGAAACCACCAAACTATACTTGAGCTTTCTAGATATGTTCATCTTCCTATTATGTTTACATCCATACAAGTTCTTAATAAAAAGTAAGGTAACTGAGATTTTTTTATCGACAAAGGAGATAGATAAATATCTGCTATATGTGGATGATTATTTTGCCATAAATTAAAAGGACATTGCTTTTTTTTTTTAATGTGAAGCTAAGATACAGGCATATTTTTTTTTTACATATATTAGTACTATTTATCAATTAGTTTCAATGCTAAAATCAGTAATTAGAATTATGTTTATATATATGGAATAAATAAATACATATTCTTCCATAAGAATTTGGAGATAGCTATATTTTTTAAGTTTATGTGAAGAGAGAATAGTTAAGGTAATGATGCCAGAACAACAACATCTTGTGTGATTATGACCCACACACACAGCTGTTTTCAGTCTTCTTAACAGGAGAGCTGCGGCCCAACTATGCAGTGAAAAGTGCCCAAAGTTTTAGTTTATTAACAAAATAGGTAATTTATTTATTTATTTTTTTTATTTTTATTTTAAGTAAATTAAGCCTGTTCATTGACAGACTTAAGTTTGCCTTTCCTCAGTCACAAAACTGAAAAAAAAAAAAAAAAAAGCTCAGGGTAACCAACAGTGTTGTTGGGTGAAAATGCAGTGGAATGAAATAATGTCCTGATGTTTATTGATCACAGCTGCTGTGTGTGTGTGTGTGTGTTAACCTTTGAACTGTATTGCTTTAAACATGGGGAACAACACAAACAGATAGACTATGTAAGTATAAAACATCATTCAGTTACATAGAGAGAATGATAGGTTTATCAATAACAGGAGAGTTGGTGTGCTCGAAATTTGCAGTGGATATAAACGGTTCTTTTTCTTTAACTTGTAGTAGGTTCAGTTAGCCGTTGTGTTGGAGGTCGCCCTGATTAACCACATTATTTCCAATGTGTTGGTTCGTAATCTCTTCAAACGCAATTAACAGCCAGTAGTCTTAAATTATTGATTTTCTATAAATGCAAAACAAGATGCGCGTGAAAACTTTGTAAGTTTATGAAATGAATGCATGTGACTTTATAATTAAGTACAGATAACACTTCGGCACTGCCAAAGTTTTGTCTCTGGTCAGATTGGTATTTTTGTACTTGGGTAGATTTTGGACTGCTGTCCCTCTTCTAGGCCATTTATATACCTTATAGAAAATTCTGCTAGCTGCTACCATGGATCGTTGATGTTGAGCTGATACAATGAAAAGATGAGTAATTAGCTTTGATACTTCAGTGACAAAATGTTTTCCAGTTATATATATATATACATACACACCCTCTCTCTCTCTCTCTTCTCTCTCTCTCTCTCTCTCCTCTCTCTCTCTCTCATCTCCATCTCTCTCTCTCTCTCTCTCTCATCCTTTATTTTGTCTAGAGTTTGTTTGACTAAATGACTAAAGTGTCACAATTACCACATTATTACAGATTATATTGTCTACCTCCCCTGAAAGAATACATGAATAATAAGATCAATGATAAGGAAGTGTTAAAATGGTAATAATAATGAATAAGCTATTCTGATATCTCTGTGCAGGTATGAAATCACTTAGTGGCATTGCTACACTGATATGTGCCTAGTTATATTCTGAATGCTTGAAATAATTGATTGGTTCAAAGAGATTTGTGATAAAGCACTTAATCGTGATTTTTGATGGTCGTCAACAATTGATCAGAGAATGTTCTTTGTATTTTACAGAGACATTCTTGTGCCATGAAGAAAGTTTACAAACCCTCTTCCCTAAGCCATTTGTATTTTAGTTTTGAACTTTTGCCAGAGGATGACTCTTACTCAAGCTTCAAACAAAATCTATCTAAAAGTAAAAATAAACCAATTATAATTGATTATTTATTGGTTTAATTGAACCACCCACTGAGTTTTCATTCTTCTGTGAAAACTAAGACCAAATTTTTAAAAAAAGTGGTGATAAATAGGAAGAGAGAAAGAGTTATATTAAAAAAATATATATATAAATGTAATTTAGCATCCATTAATTGATGTCACTGTATTATATCCAGCCTTGAATTAAATAGGAGTTTGCTTATAGTAAAAGCACTAACAACTTTGAATAGTTTTAAACATTTTTAAGTGTTTGATGAAGTTTTGGTCTCCTTCTCTGTCTGTCTCCATTTTAATGCAACCACAGGTAACCAAAGCAACTGTAAATATGTGGAGAAGCTTTCAGTGACACTTCTAGTGAAGTTATAGAACTGAAATACAAATTGACCATTTTCTTCTTAAAGTGAAAAAAAAACTGTTCATAAAAATTTGAGTTATCATTGGAAATCCACTCAATTTTTGGCAGGTTTCCTCAAAAATTTTAAGTCATTTGGTAATTTTTTTGAATATTTGAAGAGAGGATTTACATTTAAATTAACTCTCTCTCTCTCTCTCTCTCTCTCTCTCTCTCTCTCTCTCTCTCTCTCTCGTACATAGTATATGTCCTTTAAAAAGAGAATATACTATTGTTATAAAGGAAAAATCTTTATGCATTGTAACAGAAGAAACATCCTTTAGATCTTACCAAAGGATATTTTATATCTTTTCTTGGGATTTTGTTTTGTTTTACATGTAAATTTCATGGATGCCTCTGTCTCAGGAGTTTTTATTTTTTTATACTAGTAATTGCAACAAAAGATATGGTGAAACAGATGGACATCAACCACTTAGTTACAGATGCAGATCAGAGCTAATGCCAATATGTTGCCGTCATATTACTTTTGGTAAGCCTAGCCTCTGCTTACCTGTTTGTAAGATATGAACTGTAATTAATGTATGGTTATACAAAGAAGCAAGTGTCAGAAAATATTGTGGTAATTATGTAAATGGTGGCTTGCTCATTGTTGATATTTTTCTTGATTAGCTAGGTCGTCATGACATGTTGTCAGGCAGACCACTCATTTATGTGATTAAAGGCAGTGATTATCTTGTTTTAAAGTATCTTTCGGCCTTCCCTCCTCTTCCTGGTTTCATTTGTAAACAAAGCACGCTTCCAAAGTTTGGTGAGACAGTGTCATATCAATGTAAATGGTTCAAGAGGCATCCTCATCCTCTTCGCTCAGAACGTGGTGTGTTCTTTCTGCTGACCCTTTCTAATCTTGTCAAAAGAAGAAATGGGAATATGCAAAGTCATGAAAAAAAGAGGGGGTTACAGATCTGAACAGATACAATATAATTATTCAGACTAGTATTTTCACCCGGGAATAAAAAGGTTGAGATTTGACACTGCCGGATTTGCGGCTTTGCAATAACTGAATTTAGATGATGTCATTCAGATTAGCTGTAAAAGTGTGCTGTCTGGCAGCTCGGCTGAAGAACGCTTTTTCTCGTCATGTTAATCTGCTTTGTGCATTGTAATTAGCTCCCACATTCTGCAGGTGTCTTTTGTCTCAGTTGACAAAGACATCAAGATAACTTATTTCATCCAGAATGACTTGGTGAAACAATTCTTGTGTGATAGTCAAACGAAGATTGTGTCAGTCTTTGACTATGTAAGAACAGTGCTATAAGCAACTAAAGAAGATGCTTTTACTTACACACCTGTGCTTTGCCATCACAGTACAGTACTTCAGATATTAATCTAAAAAAGGGTAAAAGGTGCATAACAATCACTTTTTTGACATTTTGGAATTAATTCTATTTATGCAAATAACATGGGACAAAAAGTAACCTTTAATTGTGCTATAATGACTATGTGAAAACAGAAGAACAACTGTACATAGTATGCACACGATGTTTAATATTAAAAAGATAGTAAATATCTAAATTCCATGTAAAAGTGGTATTTTAGAGCTTTAATGCAGTCGTTAATAAACGGGCCTTTCCTTCCAGTTTAAATTCCTCTCATACTTATGCATTGCATAGATAAATGCAATTTGTTTCTGCTCTCTATCCTTGAATAAAACTTGTTTTCATCTGTGGGCTATGCATACAATTCATCTAATGCCTTCCTGAAAATGGCAGTTGGAAGTAATTGTAGCCACCATAAAAAGAGAGAGAGCTCTGATGTAGAGTGATCTGGGAGGGTGACACCATGCCCGTTTACCTGTGTTTTTGGGGGGAATTCAGCAATAATCATTATTACCGATTTTACAGATAATGACAAAAAAGCAATGTTAGATCGGGATCAAAATACTTTAAGTTTTTATTTTACAAATGTTGGTTTGTTTTTTTTTTGTTTTTTAATCTTTGATATTGTTTTATGCAAAGTAAATATTGTACTAAATAGTTATTATGAGATATAAAGTTCGACTTTACCATTTTTTTTTAAAGTTTTTTACATTTTTGTAGTATTTTAGAGCAATTTCAGAAAATCTAATGAAATTATATGCATTGCATAATTTGGACCTTCATATTCCTCTTTCTCTTTTTTTATTTCTATGCCCATTTGGCTGTTCTATCTCAGTGTTTATAAGAATTCATAAGATTGATTTCTGGCTCATTAGTTATTCAACTTCTGGGAATGTTTCTCTTACCAAATTAGGAGATGAAGACAGGGTTTGCAACCACCCAAGCAATAGTTCACTGAAGATTTCTTTTTTAGAAAAAAAAAAGAAAAAATGCTAATCGTATTAATACACATCAGTTGACCTTGACCTTTTCCCTGAATTAGTTTAGAATAATTTTAGATTTTCCTTGAACTATTAGCATATATTCAATGACAAAAAACATAAAGAGAAGTCTGCTTCTGCTCATATTATTAACTTTAGTATTGGAATCAATCTGAGAGAGGTTACAAGTCAGTTGAACTCTGACCCAATATTTGGACAAACACAGGAAGTCTGTTCGATTGATGATCGGATGGTTTTGTTTGTTTGTTTGTTTATCATTTTTTTTTTTTTTTTTAATTATGAATATGTTGAAGGCAGTATTGCGGTTTGGGCTTGTTTATGGTTGTTTTTGAAGAAATTATCATCGTTTAAATTTTTTTTTTTGGCGAAGGAAGGCATGGTGGTACGATGGCGGTTAAGACCTATTCTGCTATCTGCAACATCAGTTCCATGATATATCAGAAGCCCATCTTTTTCAGCCATGCAGCTAAAAAAAAATTATTTTTTGCTTGTTTTTTTTTATAAACAAAAGCAAAGTTTGAAGAAAATTAACACCAGCACTTACTGAAAATGGCGAAATAATGTTGTTAACACCCAGCATCTGTGAAATTTTATCCTTTTGCACGATTTAAAATTGCTGCAGCGATGTACAGTAAGAAAGGATGCTAAATGTTCAAATTCTGGAATTTATTTTTGATTTATTACATATTTAAGCGCTAGATGCTACATGGAGAAATCTATGCAATATTAAAACATTGTTCCATCATTCATTCCATAACCTGCTTGTGTGAACTGACCAGAACTTAGCATAAAACTCAAGTTGGTGACAACAAAAGTTCATCATAATTCTCAAGTATTTTTCTTCTTTTTGAGGGGAAGGAGGTAAAATGTACATTTAAAAAATAAAAGAAAAAAATCATCACCATGTTTTACAGCTCAGCTCAGCTCAGCCCACACATTTATTTGTTTGTTTTACAAATCTATGAAACTGGTTTTTCAAAAATTCTTTGTGTTGAACCTTGGGTTTAGGAAAAACCTTAAATACCCTTAGCCTGGTTATTTTGATTTCACAAACACTCCAGTACTGCCTCTGTCTGTCTGTCTGTGTGTGTGTGTGTAACTGTGTCTCTCTTTCTTCCACCCACCCACACATACAGAAGGGCTACCCTTTAAGATGTTGACAGATACAAGTTGCCTTTGGGATCTTTAAAGAGAGTGGTAAAATTAGAATGTCCGCAAGAATTTAAAATTCATTACCTTGGTCATGTGTATGTGTGTGCGTGCTACAGGGTTGCTGGAGTCTGCATCTGCAATCTCACAACAGCAGGGATATCTCCAGGATAGTATCTGGATTCAACAATGCCTTCTAGCAAGAAGGGCACTGATTTCATTACTGTTTTGCAATGATTCGGCCGTGTTCAACAGAATCCGACTGGTCCAGCATCTAAACTGCTTTTAGCAGTCTCATTCAATTTTATGAAGAGACCACAATCTGCATTTGTTCAAAGAAGTGAAATTTGATGGGTGGACTGATTACAATCACGATAGGCTTCCATTAAAACCGACCCGCTGACTCTTTATTAGAAGTCAGGGTACTTTTCAACTTTATGTAACTGCAGAAGCGAATTTCTTATCTATCTTAACTCAGAAAAAGAAAGAAAGCAAGTTTAGTTAGTATCCGGTTAGGTGTGACTAGAATTGTAAAAAAAATTATTATTTATAGTGAATTCTTTAAATTTATTCTTTCTCTCTCTCTCCTTTTTTTTTTTTTTGCATTTTTTATTTAAAGCGCTCAACACCTGCTAACTTTGTTCGCAGATTTTGTGATGACCCTTTTAGATTATGAGGCACGGGAAAAGACAGAAAAGTGTTTTCCCAGTTTTGTTTAGCCATAGCCCAGGGAACTTTCGGAAATTGTTGTCGGCTTAGTGCTTGCAGACATTTGTCAATGAAAAATGTGTTTCAGCGTCACCAAGTTCAGGTGTGCCTTTAGATTCCTTTGATCTTATCAGCTGGCGCTACTAGCCCCAGGTGTCGTTATTGACAGAATCAGAAGTATTGTGAAAACGTGTGCAGTAAAGGCAGTAGGGTTTGTTAAATGGGCAGACATTCTACTAGTTGGACCAATCCTGGAGTGTGTTGTCTTGGAATCATTAACACAGGGATGGTACTACTTGAGGATTTACTGAAATGATTAGAGGTCTGGGCTTACAGTTAGTTATCAGGGCAACTTGCAAAGGCCTGGATTAATTGCCTGTTTTGAACCATTGATGTTTTAAAGGTGGATCTGATTAAAACATTTAGGGGTTCCTCTGGTACGGACATAGTTGCATGGCCTTTCTCTAGTTGTTTTCAGAAACACAGTGAATTAAAAAGAGGCTTTGATTCTAAATAATTCCATTCTACATGAAAGAGCTTTGTTCAGATTAAGTTTGTAGTCACTAATCAGTGGTCAAAATCTGAGAAAATTGGAAAGTGGTTTATGTATAATATTAACTGACTAACAAACAAACACTAACTAAACATGTCATGCATCGAGATGGTATCTCTTTACTTCATTAAAAATGTAGTGTAATGAATATTTGTAAAAGTAAATTCCATTCAGTATTAGGCCTTGGATCAGTTTTCCATTTGAGATAAATTTAATGTTTTATACACTAAAAATCAATTAGATCCCCCCCCACTCCCTCCCCTTAGGCTGTATATTGACCTGATAAATAAGGGTTCCATCATCACCTTTCCCTATGGTAATATCAGTGCACCATCTTGTCTTCATGCATCACGGGCAAAGTGGGATTCGTTGCTTACAATCTGCAGTACTGAGAAATCTGGTTCTTCTAGAAAATGTGGGTTGGAGACTGAGTTGCAGTGCCATTTACTTCATACTGTTTTATTTGGGGGGGTCATAGGTGCTCTCCCTCATTTCAGAGCAGATTGTTTTGCTTCCTCGTTCATTTATTTACTTTTAGCACCTACAACACTGCCGCATGAAAACCCAGTTAACTAATCTCTCTGTTTCATAAATCCCCTCTCCTCAGATCAAGCTGCTTTGTTTTTCCTTATTTTAATTGTTTTTTTTGTTTTTTCCACTACATCCCAATGGGTCACCCATTTAAAGGCATCAGACTGTGATTAAAACACAGCAAGTGAACGTCAAGGAAATGGGTAATTAACATCATATGCTGATGTATAAGTCGAATCACTAAAATAGAAAGCCATTTAAATATCCAGATAAGTAGTAAACAAGCACCAACAAGTCTCCAGCATGGCTTTTTTTTTTTGTAATGAGACACAGTGCCATAAATCCTGGGATTGTCTTAAACACCGAACAATGGCTGACATGGAGTTAACCTCTTGTCTTCATCCCCAAATAAATATGTTGGCATGCAGTTTCTTCCCAGTTGCTATTATCTGCTCATGAAATTACATGTGAAGAAAACCAATAATAGAAAATTATAAACTGGAATGCATGTTTGCCTTTAATTAATATAATAGGCTAATATTTGTTTGTTTTGTTTTTTTTTTTGTTTTTTTCTTTGTTCAGGCAGTTCGATGTCCCCTTGTCAGAAAGTAATTCATGGTTTATGGAAACACAAAGAGTGAGTAATGTTTCAGACATTTCTGGTTCAGTAATTTCATTCTCGGAGGTAATGAGGGTATGTTTTGTTCTGCGTTCTGAGCTGAACATCTTTATGTCTGCTGCGGTGGGTTTTTTCAGCATGCCCCCCCCCACCAATGCAGTATGGTAGCTTCACAAAAGATTACAGTGGGCGCGCACTATACACCCGTGCACGTGTGCGAATCTGTGGCGTGGCGAACTCGGCATCGTGTTAGTTAATTAATTATTTAGGGCATTGTTCTTCTGAAAACATCCATACAGTTGGGAGGTGCCTCTGATTTTGGAAACCAGGTCAGTGGGTTCTCCTTAAGAGGGTCCAGAAGAAGTAGGTTTCCAGCCTCTTTATATCACCCACAAAAGACAAACAGAATAAATAGATTGGATATTAAAAATCGGAAATAAAAGTTGGTTGCAACGAATATACTTTTTTTTTTTTTTTAAAGTTTGATAAGCAGTGAACTAAGTTACCTACACTAGATGGTGATTAACGACCACCTTCAAGAAACTGGAAGTAAAGGGTAATTTTGTTGCAAGTTGAAATGAATATGCATCAAAAACATCTGAAATATAGGCGTTAGTTTGTGGATGTTAACACGAATAGCCTCCATCAGCAGCCGGTGTTTACAAATTGCATTAATCTCACATAAGTTAATATGTATTGTTAGGTGTTGGCCCAAAAAAAAAAAGAATGGGGGGGATAATCAACTCGCAGCATCTAAACTTTAGATAAAATTTTACATAAGCGCTTTAAACTTAGAATATTCGGACTACGCAATAACCTTTCCACAGATGTAATCATGGAACTACGCTTACAGTTTGAGATCACTCTTGATTTTTGTTGTTCATTTTTGGTTTTAAATACAGTTCAATTTATTGCCACATTAAATTGTGTAAAGACACGTGTCAGTTATTTCATAATGCACCGTAGTTGATCTGCGTTTCTTATAATGCCAGTTATTATCTGATGCGAGTAAGGATAAGATTTCAAAACAGATTTGAAGATAGCAAGAGAGGGGGGGGGAGGGAATGCTGTGTCCCAGAGTAGAGTGATAGCATCTTCCAGCTTGTTTGTCATGCTTAAGAGACTTTAAATTTTGTACGCTATGTTAAAGGTTAAGAAAAATAAGTTTTAAAAATATTCCAAAGATTTCTTGGCTTAATACTGTCGTGTAAGTACGTGTTAGTTTATATAATGTGCTGTATGTTCTGTGAATTTATTGCAGAATCTCTTCTAATAAACTTAGCCTTCAGTTTTAATGTAGCGGCACTGGCCGAGCAGACCTATTATTAACATCCCAGTATGGCTGATACAGATAGGCTACTTCGGTATTAGCTATGAAAGATGTGTGATAGTGGCCGCATTCTAGTCAGTCAGTCACACTTAGGAAGGAAGGGTTAGGCTGGTCCCAAAATTTAGTCTGTCAACTATTTAAGGATCTAAGATTTGTATCTGTCAACCTGTATGGTTTATCCATAGTTCAATGGAAGGGGTTTTTCCCCCAGCGTTTTCAAGTAATATGACTGTATAAAAAGTATAAGAGCTTAAGAAAATATTATGGTGAAGTTTGTTTACCATTAATTGAACTTATCAACAGTCAGAATCGTTTTTGGGCTGATGAAACTGTGCGTCTAACATCTCGTGGATTTATGAAAATGAAATTTGAGGTTGTGCTCGTGGAGCCGTGTATCCAGGAGCACGTGGTGTAGAGTAATATGGTTGTAAACAAGATGGAAAAACAGGCTGTCTGTCTCTGTCATTTGAAGGAAAGGGAAGTTCTGGCAGAATGCGGTGGTTTGGTATGTGCATCATCAGATGGTGAAGAGTACACATTTTGTATTTCTTGAAGAAAGGTATTAAAGTTGCAGCCCTGAGTCAGTTCAACCGAGTCCGACGCTTGCTAAAAAGGATATGTGAAGAAGAGCAAGCAATTGGTACCCGTGGACATTCTTTTTTTAGAAGAAATTACCAGAAACAAATGTAACAGCGGCAGAGAGGTGTTATTCTGCTAATCTGTTGCTGAACATAATTTGGCAGTGAAAATTGATGACCATTTTATTGAACTTTTGAAAGAAATGTTTGGTGACAGCAAAGCTACAGCTAAATTGACATGCAAGAGGACAAAATCTGCCCAAATAATTAAAGGCAATCTAGCTAAGTCATACACGGACCTACTTGTCGAAAGACGCAAGATGGACCTTTCTCTTTGATGACTGACAATAACAGTGATAAGGATGCTAGAAAGTGACGAAAAACTTTGTATCGGTTCATCTTGCATTACATAAAAACAAGTGAATACTCAATAAACTCGTAGAAAATTCAGATTTTCTTTTTGCGTTTCATTGTTTATGTAGTTTTTTTGTTCAATGGTTATAATGTCTGATGAGGATACTCCAACATTCATATGGTTCAAGACTATGAAATACAGATTTGAAATCTTTAATATCCAGGTTAGTCTCAAAAGGGCTTGACAAGTATGAGATAATCTACTGTACATACATTCCATAGACAGACAATCATGGAAAGGGCAAGTAGATCTCACATATTACTCTATCTCCTGTTTAAGAATCTAAGATTTGTTTGCAGCAATATAGATGCCATACTCTGTATATATATATATATATATATATATCAGTCACCTTTCGGTTTTAAGTGGATTAAGAAAAAAAAAGTTTCTGGTCACTTTCAGAATAACTGACTACCCTAATGGCGAGATTAAATAAGTACAAAGGTTGCTTTTGTGTTTACCATGTACAGTTTAAAATGGCTGAAATATAATTCAGATAATTTTGCTTTTAATTTTATTTCCTTAACTTATATTTATTCATATTCTCCCAGAAAGGAATTAGAAAAAAGGTTTAGCTATAGCATTTCACTTTTAAAATTTATATATATATATATATTCAATGAAATAATCATTATAGAATTAATAAGCCTGTTCTTATTGCCTGGCTCTTTGGTATTTGTTCACTATTTGCTCACTAATTTGGGTAATTGCTCATTCAGCAAAATGTAGGATTGTTGTATTACCAGCCGTTAATTCATGATCCATTGACGAAGACCTCTGAGAGAAACCTGGAAACATATAAAATACTGATAGGGGGTACAGCTAGAATGGAACGTTCCCTGTTAATTTAGTTTCAATAAATGGAAGTTTCAGCTTTCAGAAAGGAAACAGAGAAGAAAAAAAAAAAAATTCTGTAAAAGTTATTTACTTATTTGAATATTGAGCAAATATTATCCCGGAACGAAAAAGTGGTAACTTTTCTCGAATCTCCCTAATTTGTTTAGCGCTGATAAGTTTCAGGGTGCCCTTTTCATAAAACATTTATGAAAGCTGTGCTGTTTCTTAAGAGATTTTCTGGATTTGAAAAAAAAAAATTGATTTTCATAGGTGATATCACTTAGTTTTTGGATAGTTAATTAATTCTTAAGTGGATATCCAGTTCCTCAGAGGAAATGAATTCAGTTTTTTGTGGGGGTATTTCTTGCCCACAAGGGAGACAACACTGGTGATGGAGCGTAGTGCTCAGAGGAAACTTATCATGCAGCCAGTGAAGAACGGCAAGGAGCACCAGCCTGGGTTGGCTCTCTGAATTAATTAAACTTTTGCCCCCAATTAGTCTACCACTGAATTCCTGCACCACCCAAATGGATTCAGTGGTGTTGTGTCTATATTTTCTAGTGTATTTTCAATAAGATGGTGGTTTCAGTTAGCTATTAGCATTTTCTGGCTCCCATAACTTTCTTGTTTTTCATCCAAATGCCTTCAGATTTAAAACGAAATCTAACCACTTCAGATATTGCATCATAAGAACATGTTGTTTCCCTGTATTACTTTTTTTTTTTGTATTTCGGGATTTTTATGTAAACTTTTGTGATTTGAAAAAGAAAAAAAAAACATGAACAAATAGCAAAATATTTTTTAAAAAAAATTAAACAAGATCCAGTGGGGGAAAAAAAATATGTAGAATTTCTATGAAGACACAATCAGACAAGTGTTATCTTCACATTTTAAAAAAAAAATGTATATGCCCATACTTAATTCTGATCTAAGGTTAAGGAGAAAACTGTGCCAGATTGCTTTTGCAAATTTATTGAGCTTTCCAGATTACTATGGCAGCCATGCAAACAACGCATGAACTCAGATACCTCGAGTTGAATATCAAGTATGTCATCTCTTCTTTCTGGGGTGGTTGGATCTGCCCGGAGGAAATTAAC
This sequence comes from Nautilus pompilius, assembly GCA_018389105.1. Lineage (NCBI taxonomy): Eukaryota > Metazoa > Mollusca > Cephalopoda > Nautilida > Nautilidae > Nautilus > Nautilus pompilius. Next base: position 1,617,807 of record JACATO010000648.1, on the reverse strand, counting down.
AAAATTAATTTAGTTAGATGTTATGCACTATTTAAAATAAACACTCAAGAAATAATCGTGAAGAAGTAGGTAAGTAATTTAGTACACAGTTATTTTGTTTTTGTCTTTATTTTAATCAAAGGTACAGGACAATTATTTTACTTAGCACTGCTAACCTGTGTTATGTTGTTTACATCTTTGTTTTATGAGATAGATAAAAATCAAATTCTTTGACAGAAACTTTAGTGCCAGATAATATTTTTCAGGTAAGGATGAAATGTCTCTGGAAAATTGTCTCATGCTCTAGTTTGTGGTGGCACTGCCAGTAAGATGCAAAAATAGTAATGATGAAGGTGATAATAGTATTATTACTAATTTCCATTTACTTGGTTTTCTTAAAATCTTGGAACTTTAAATTAACGTTATTTATAAAGAACTAAATAGTTGAAAGACAATTACATAAAGATTTTTTCCCTTGTACAGCTGTATGGATGAGGGCAAAAATGTCGATGACAAGCTCACTGCGACTGCAGCTATGCTAGAAGAATGTGTAGTTTCTAATAGAATATGAAAGTCTTGGTTTTCAGTGTATAAGTCACCTTTTAAGAATTTTATTTATTTTAGATATTGCCCATAACCCAATTTTTTTGTGATACTATGCACATTCAAATGATACCTGGTTGAGATATAATTGCCATAATGGTATTTGGCCAGATTTCATTTGAACGTCTCTATGTATGTAATACAGTATATATGTATGCTTGTATGTTTATATATATATATATATATATTTGTGGCTTCTTACCAAACATTTTCCCAAACTATTATGGTACCATTCTGTCTGCCTTTCCGAACGGCATTGGAATGTCAGAGCACAAATATCCATCTAGTGTTCTCCTGAGAACTTTTACTTAGTTTGCTCTTATCCAGCCATTAAGAGGGGTGAAGGTGGTTGTAGAATTAGTTTTAAAAGAAACGAAAACAAACAAGTAAGCAGGTGGTTTGGCCACAGGTTCAAAACCGTTATTTTTCTACCAGTAACAACCAAGAAAGGGAAGGGAAGGGAACACTTGAAAATTAGTAATAAATATCTGCTTTTGCTTCAACTGATCCTGATGATAGCTGGAAGGGGTAATCATCGCATGAAAACTCTGATCAACAGGGTGCTCAAAGGAGGTGGTGACTGAGAAGGAGGAGGAGGGATTAACAGCAGGTAATCCTCTTCTAATAGAGAAAATAACACGTCTTCATTTACATTTTATTCTGTTTTCTAGTTTATTTAGTTTATTTTAATTTTTGTTCACGTTAAACAAACAAAAAAAAAAAAAAATAAAATTTAATTTGTAAATATCTTTATGATTTTATCTTGTGGAAAAATAGGCAAACGTTTGGTTGGGAAACTACTGATTTGTATGCGTCTTTGTAGAGTTAGCAATGGTTTGCAGGTAACAACACAACACACACACACACACACACCTTGGTCGTGTGTTTTGTCAGTTTCTCAAGCGATTGTAGACGGAGGTTTGTCGTGTACTCAAGAACCTTTGATGTTGTTTTCGATTTTACTTCTGTAGAAAAAGCTGTTTCCTTTGAGAAGTAGTTAAATTCCCTGATCACTTCAGAAATGAGAGAAGCTGGGTTTGATAGCTGGAGTGGATTTACATCTGAGAAATCTCTAGCGAGTTTCTCTGATGTCTTTAGAAATAAGACTGTCTTCAAGTTGTTTCATTTGCATAGGACAGGCTTACTACTTACACAGATTAGGCTTGTTCAAGAACTCTGATCATTGAAGTAATTTAACCGTTATTGAAATAGGAACCGCTTACTCACAGAGTGCTCACTGATAAAACATTTTTTTCTGTTTTAGATGCATAACCACACACGCATACATGTTAAACTTTATTTTAATCTTTTCAAAAGTTAGCAAGCCTCACTGCATGAAACTTTTTTCTTATCATTTCTTGTTTGCATTGTATGCATAAGGAGTATTAGTTCTGGGAGTTATTTACTTAGAATCCATGTCACGGCTTCTTTTTTGCTTTGTACATTTTGCAATTCTGATGCACCCAGAGGGTGTAAAATTCCAAGAATGTTTAAGTGTTAGTGAGTCATTGATTAGAGAAAAAGAGAGAGAGAGAGAGAATGAAATAATGTTTGGTTGTCGTGCAGTAGCTGCCCTTCGGATGAAGACTTCATGGCCATTCTATCCCAACACTTTCAATGTCTTTTTTAACCCATTTACAAGAAACTCTTCCTTTAAAAAAGTTAAAAAAAAAAAAACACATTTGTGTCTTATCACCTGTCTGTTCAGCAGGAAGACTTGTGAGGATTATTGCCAAAATCTCTACAAATGCAATCCAAAAAGGCTGATTCATCAGCACTGTATTTAAACAACAGCAAATTTGGAAAAAGCCAATCTGCATTCTTTATTGTTGTTGTTGTTGTTGTTTTGTTTTTTGTTTTTCATGGGCACACTGTGTGTGCCCTAAAGTGAAGACTGTGATTCACAGTTCAACACAATAAGCTGTGCATGGATAGTGCTGTTGAAAGTCCATATTTACGGCTCCAGCTTCCGATTGGCCGAAAGATTAAAAAAAAAAACATCTTATGCTTACATTTTAAAAGGACAAAAGACAGTATCTTTTGTTATACTAAGAACGTTTGCATGAAACCCAGTCAGATGCCATTTACGCCATTTTATTTGAACATTTCTAGTAAAAATATATATATATATATATAAACAAAAATCTTGATTTTATTGGAACATTTAAATATTTTTTAGACTTGAAAAGATTGATAAATCACTTGATGATTGTGTCCTTAGTGATGAATGGAAAATTTTTAAAAAAGTTAAAAAAAAAAATTTCAAAAAAAGATTTGTTCACTTTACATGAAATATAAATCTTCTAATTAAGAAATTTAGTTGTATATACATCAGCAAATTAAAGCGAATAGTAAGCAGACTGGCAGTGAGGTAGAAAGAAGTTGTATGACAACTTGCACTAATTAGCATGTTTCTTTCTTTTTTTTTCATGCTTTTATGAAACTTGATTTGATAATGATAAAAGATGTAATTGAATCATCCAATTAGAAAGAACTCCATCATGTTATGCTGATGGAGATGTAAAAGACACAAGGTCTACATTAAGTGTTAATGTGATTAAATGAAGTGAAAAATGATGCGGCTTTGTTGCCATAGCATCACAAAGGTAAATATAATATGCTGAAGGTATGTCTACTGTATATTAAGGATGTGGATTAGAATGCTGATTGCATTTAATTAATTAATTCTTTGGCAAAACTGAATGTCTTTCCATTGAATTTGCCAAAATTTTAGGTTTTTAATGCTTATAATTCCTTTAACCGTGAGTTCCATACTTACAGCGCAGTACAAACAAATGCCAGACAAGAACAGAGAGGTGAATGCCAGGGTAAACGTATGTCTGGAATCACTATAATGATAAGATATTCATGGGGCACAGCAAATTTCTAGTGTACCTTACTCATTTTCTACCATAATCAAAGTTTCAAACCAAAACTACTTTCTCTTCAAACAACTGCCCGATTTAAAGTCTTTATGAACTTTTATAGTTTTTTTTTTCATTCATTTGTATGCATAAAAATGTATAGAATTTTTTACTTTTTAAATTTTTTTATGTTGAATTAAATTGTATACAACTACAGAAACTTCATCAGTAGCAGCTTTCAAGTGGGAAGACACAATCTTTTTTAGCTACTATGGTTTTCTGTTGTCAAATTTGTATGGTTCCATTACTTATATTGAAGCATAAACTGCATTAGGTAGGGCACCTTGACTCAGTTTATAAAGAAAGAAGACCCTTCTTTGTTGTGTTTTTTACATTTGAAAGGGTTTTCCCCAGAAAATAGAATATTATCATAATTTTGTTACCTTTAGATAGCGTATATATAGATTTTAAGTTTTATGGTGGAAGGGGATTAACTCTTTAACTCTAGATTTAGGTATCTGTTTGCTAGCCAAAGAAAATTAACAAACGATGATTATAGCATTTAAGTTTTCCAAAAAATGCTTAGTTTAGACAGAATCTACTGGGGATACATTTATTTGAGAATCGTTTTTAAGGTGGGAATTTAGGAATGATAATTTATGTATAATAAAATATTTCTTGAAGGACCGTTCTTTATATTACATCACGTTTTGCAACTTTGTTATTATTATATTGTGTAAAATAACTTTTGTCTTTTTACTCTTAAATGTAATGGATGTTGTAGATTTGGAAATATATAAATCCTTGTCTGATGATTTTGAGAATGAATGCTAGCAAAATTATTTTATTTATTTACTTGTATGATGTAAATGTTGAAATTTTGACCTAACCATATTGGTATCTATCAACAGACTTATTGCTTATAATGCTATTCATACTGGTGTTTGTATAGTTACTTAATTTTTGAAAGTTCTTTTTATTTTTAAGTTGTACTGACTGCTTCAATCTTTCATTTCTCTCTCCTGTTATTGTTACTTAGTAATGTTCATTAAATATAATTCTCTAGCGTGTCCAGACTCTTTTTTTTTAAAAAAAAAACAAAAATACCCATTAACAAATGAGCGATCAGATTTTGGTTCCTTGCTCGCCCCTTCAGACTGCTGTGCCACAGCATGAAGTCAGCCAGTCTCTCACTGTCCTGAGGCGGCTGCTGAGACGGACTTTGTGCCACCAAGTTCTGGGACTTGCCAAGTGGTGTGTCCCACCACGTCTGTGGTTCTGTTTTTTTTTTCCTTTTAAACATCACGCTCAATGACAACTGTGTGCTTTCAGCAAGTGCTCCCAGTCAACAGCTGCAGCTGATGTGATGTGAAATGAGACCCCAGTTAAGTTGGACATCTGCTGGAGTTCCTTATTGTCGTCAGTTCTTTCTGTTTCTTGGTTTGTTGCCCATGTTCCTTTTTTTTTTGTGCTTTCTTCCACCACCAACCCCCCCCCCTCCTCCACACTGGGCAGGAAGGGTTAAAACATCTGGAAAAAGAAAACAACAATGGAAGAAATTTGTTGGAGAGTTTGGTGCTTAATGGAAATTGCACTAATTAAAAACTACCCCCGTTCTCCATAGTATGGGACTCAGTTCACACACATGCAAACTGAGTCTTTTTTTAACAGACTCGTTAAGGTTCACAATCACTGGAAATTTTACCTATTAAAATGTGACATCATTGGTTAAACTGATTTGTCTTTACAGTTTCTAGTCTCACCAGGAAACTGTGCTGCCTCATTTTTTAATGTAAAATAAGGTCTTAAACAAACAGATGTGTATCTGCCCTATTCCTCTGAATTGCTTGGTTGGTTGGTTTATTCTATTTCCCAGTAACTAAAGGATATCAATGGTTGAAACCAGAAAATAATGTAGAAATGGCTCTATAGATAATCCATAAGGAAAATTAGCAACTACGTAGTAGGTATTATGAAGTATAATATCTAAGGAGTTGGAAAGGACATTTCTAGTTAACCCTCCAACAGTGGGAGGGAGGATCCTAAGGCCCATAATATTGATGTAGTTAGTAAACAGGTGTCAGAAATTGTTTGTTTGTTTTTTTAATTGAGAAGTTGACTTTTTTGGAAAGTCAGTCATTGAGCTACTATTGATAAATGACATAGTGCATGAATGTCACATTTTCTTTTGAGACAGGGTGAGTGTTTCTCTTGTTCTTTGTACATATTTCTTCTCTCTCCACTGGTGTAGAGTCAGGAGTGAGAGAGAGAGAGCATCAAAGCTGAATATTTCTTGATACAGACTAAAGTTTGAGTGGAGTTTAAAGAGAACATTTGAATTTCTATTCTTCTTTAGAACTTCACTTCTAAACTTGTATGTAGAGAGAGAGGTGGTGGGAGAAAAAAGGTCAGGGTTAGATTTACAGCCAAAATGAAATGGACAAAGTCCTGTGATTATAAAGAGCTGGGCTATAGTTGCTTAATATACTACACCTCGGTTTGCTCAAAGTTCTTTAGTTCTCTTAAGAACTCCTTCCTTGTCCTTTGATGACTTGGTCCTCAGCTTTCGTGTCTTTCATTTTTATCTATGTTTGATATCTTTTATGTATAATAGATTGAAGTTTTGTTCTTTAAGCATTTTACGTGTATTAATAGTAGTATTTATAAACCACTTTTAGGTATTGATGTGTGATTATATTATAGAGTTTAAACAAAATACGTAAATAGTGGATTGAGGTTGATATGAAAATTATCTTGTTTTATCAAAATCATCATCACCACATAGAGTAACTGGGTTTCATTTTGTGGATATTCATATCATGTACTAGTAAACATTTGTATCTTTTATTGTTGTTTTGTGTATGTGTGTTCTCTTCATGTGTATTGCTCTTTCTTATCCCCCCCTAATATGCCAATGATTATTGTTTTGTAGATTGCTAGTATTAGACATATGTTGTATATGTTAGACTCTTGATAATGGAAAAAATTCACCCGGTTTGCATAAGGAAGCAAAATGTCATGTTTTTCTACTTATCTACACGCTCAGTTTCCATTTATAGTTTTGTTGCCGTGTCTTCTTCATATTCATGAAGATGTTGGCCTTTGTCCATTCTTTCCTTAGCAGCTTTATTTTGGTTTTATGATAAAGTGAAAATGCTTGTGCCACCCACAAACTATGACTGCTCATCACCAACTTTGATGAAGCAGGGATAAAATAATATTTCGCCATTAGTGAATTTATTAAATAAAAGAACAACAACTTTTATCCACTGGAAAGATGTTGAAAGACAGGCAGATGTTGAGTAAAATGACAGTTATTAAGCCAGAAATCATTAATGTCCCTTACCCCTTCAGGGGTCAAGTCTGATGATGAACTAGCAACCAGAATTAATCTCTCCTCCTTTCCCACCCATGCAGTCTAGTTAGGTCACATGAATTAGCTTGATTGTCCTCTCCCTGGAGACAGGACTGACCACACATTTAAGAGTTGCTGGGCATCTCTTTAGCCAATTACTGTCCCCAGGAAGACTGCCTAGGCACTGACTATTCCAAATAGCATTACTAATGAGAGAAGTGCATTACTTATTGTTTTTGAAAGACAAAAGGAAATGTAAAAATGTAATTAAAGAAATGGAGCTTTCTTTGCTTGAGACTAGAATTCTTGGCGTTACTGGATGGTCTGTCATTTCAATTCATATATTTTCCCTCTTCCTTTTTACCTATCCACCCCAAATTAATAATTTTACATCAGTTGTTTTATTCCCTTGCACTCAATGACTGTTTGATCAATAGGTTGTATTATTGATCACTTGCATATATTGACTGTCCATCAGAAATACTCATCATCACCTGAAATATTATAACATATTCATATTGTAAATTTCAAGTATATGGTTCAAATTTGCTACTGTTTCCTGGTAATTTGAGTTAAATACAATCTCAAATAAAACTTGTGCTTTTGATGTTACTGTTTTCTAGGTTGTGTCATCTTCATCCAATTGCCTTTTTTTTATGTTAGTTCTTCCAGGAGGAGATGCTTACAACAATTACAACAACAACAATAATAATATCAAGTTCTTAATGGGTGGAAATGCTAAATATAAGAACAACCCTATGTTTCAAGATGATTCTAAGAACAAGATAAAAGTCATTATTGGAGAATATCGATGTTTGTGGCAACTGGAAGTCTCTCAACAGCATTGCTAATTCATCCCTAATAATTAATGTAGTTGGACCATGGTGATGACAAAACAACATTGTTAAATGATTGTAGTATGTGGTCTTTATCTCTGAATACTGTATTGAATGGAATCTTCTCGTTGCTTTGGGCAGCCATCTTTTGTCTTTCTATTTTATGTGCAAAGAGTTTGAGATAAGGAATAAAATGGGCTGTAAGCACACATTCTTCAGTACTACATACTAAAGTTATTAATTTCACGGAATGCCATAGTGAAAACAAGAATGTCTGAAAGCTTCCTTTACTAAAATTACAATTGCTGAAATCAAAAAAGTTTGTCAAATTTTTGTTAACAGTAAAATTAATCTACAAAATGTATGGTAATTTTTTCTAAAGAATTTTGGTCTTGCGTTAAAAAAATTTAAGAAAGAATAATGAGCTATATTATGTTAGTGCAGTCATGGCGTACAAGCCACACACACACACACACAGTGCTTTGAGGTGATCAAGAAACCATTTAGAAATGTAATCTAATGTTTTCTTTCTTTTGTCTTTATGTATATGTGCTTATCTAGTAAACCGCTGTGTTGAAAGGTTTAATATATTAAACCTGCTGTTCTTAAGGTTTATATTTTGTCTATTTGCTTGTCAGGTTTGTCTAGAATGTGTTCAAGCCCGAATCACACTCGCAGGGTTAGGTGTGTTGTACAGGGCTGACAAAACCTTGCGAGAGGAAAACAAAGTGAAGTTGGTTGGCTTGGATGGGTCAATTACATGGACTGTTCAATGTAATTTCCATGCAGCAAACATGCATTATAAAGAATGCTATATGCATCCATCCTTTTACATCTGTTTTTTCACATTATTTACATTTTTTTGTATATAATACACTATTTTTAATGCTAATGGAGACTCACTTGATGCATTTTTATTGATTTATTGATTGATTCTAAACTTGAATTCTCCTAAAATGGCAGCAGATGATGTGCTTTATTTGTACTTGTTACTGCCCCTCACCCACCCCAACTACATTTTGAACCTAATAAAAAGATAACAAGAAAACTATTACATGGTTTATTTTTAAAGAGTGGATCCATTTCTGGTCCGGAATTCAGTGACCTAATTTATGGATCTCAGAGTAGCTGTACTTCAGACTGCATATGGCTGGAGTTATTGAGCCAGATTTTTTTTTTGGATCAAGAAAAAATAGAGACAATTAAATGATTAAAAAAAAGAGAGAGAGAGAGATCATTAATATTCTTATATTGATTTTGCGTTCGTAATAAAAAAATTTTTTTAAATGTTTACTATTACATTTTAACGTTAATATTTTGAAGTTTTTCAGGTTATCTAAGGTATGGTATCCATTAGAAAACAAAACAAAACAACAAAAAAAAAAGAAGCCCAGACCTTTAAGTAAGATTGTTCAGATTGACTACTGCCGGGCCAGCAGACTTTTGTTGTTATTAAGCAGAGGCTCAAAACGGCCACCAAATGTGCGTTAATACATTCAGGGAATTGCTGAACCATGGTAGTGCTCTTTCCAATTTTTTCCAACTGACCCGTGAAATTAGACCCATCAATTTTCACATTAATTGTAAAGTTTGTCCTGATTTTTTGGGATTCTCGCAGATTCCCGTAACTGTGTTCATTCCCTGGTCTGTCTGCTGCCTGGCTGTTCTTCACTCACATCCCTCTTTTCCACCTTGCAGACGACCTGTGTCTATTAATTCGTGATAATTTTTTTTTTTTTTTTGTCTGATTTGTTTTGGCGATTGACAAATTTTGATTGATGCGTCGGTAATTGTGACCGGATCCCAAAAGCGGGAATTTCTAGAAGTGTTGCTCTGAAAGGGAACTAGAGCAGGCGTGGAAAGTGTTTAAAAAACCTACCAAACTGGAATTAAATGGAAAGATTTATGTTTTGGTCTCCTCTTTAGCCCAACAACAAAAATCGCCATGTTCATGTTTTTTTTGTTTATTTGCTGGTGTCTTTAGTTGTTAAAATTTTAAAAAAAATATATAATTAACTAATAAAATAAAACGTACAAAAGAGCGCAGATCTGCCATGAACCTTTTCACAAGGTAAACCGAGGATGGTTGGTCTTAATTTGAAGAATGTTTTTAAAAAATCGGAATTATGTAATTCCCACGTTTTCTATTTGTACTTGAGATATTTAGATGAAATATAACTATCACTGTAACAGTTCCTGGCTGGATTACATTTGAACATCCAAAACATATAGTTATTTGTAGAAATTAACAAAAAACAATTATATATGACTAAATTAACTATTCAAGTTTATGCATCATAACCTTGTAAGTAAATAAAGGCCGGTGAGCATCATTGGAAATAAAGATGGTGAGAGTAAATAAAATTCTGATGTGTTGGTAGGAATGGGAATAAAAACAAGGACAGGAAATATTTAGCAGTAATTCCTTTTCTTTTTATTTTTTCCTGTTAGAATGATAGAAACAGATAGCAACCAGAGTATTGCAAAGGTGTTTTGGAGCATATGGCTCAGCTGTGAGATGGCCTGTACTGGAGGGATTTTTGTTGGAGGTAATCAGGGGAAAAAAAGATGATGGATGATGTTGAGGAAAAGAACTGGGATTTCTGTAAGTTCAGGCAGCTGACAGTCTTGTGCTGTGAGGTCTTCACTGGTTTAAGCAAATGTCACGATGCAATGCCAACTGGAACCTTTTCTTTTAAACGCAGGTTGTTTTCTAAAATCTTTGATTGGGGGACAGATTATTTTGGTGATGGTTAATTTCTTCACGACAGGACGACGCCTCAAAACAACTATCCCAAATATCAGAATGCAGTATGTACATGTAGCTGGGTAAACTTCAAAGAAAAGTTTATTTTTATAAAGTGAATTGTTCAATATTTATTTTTCTCTTTATAAACTGCATTCTTCCTTTAGGTTGGTATTTCACTGTATATTTTCTGTTTGTTTTTTGTAAATGATCTCATGCTATATAAAGGCAATGGATGGAGTATTTCTTGGATCATTTTTACTTCATATAGCAAGTCTTTTATTTTTACAATTTTTATATACATTTGAAGATTTTTTTTTAAATTTCTTTCTCCTATAAAAAAAAAAAAAAATGAATAACCAAGTTAGTGAATGCCTTTAAGTAATTTCTGGAAAGTTTATCTCTGAATCATATGACGACAGCCGTGAGTCTACGAAATACTGTAGTGTATACACCAAACATCAAAATATGCTCCCTGGTTGACTATATACAGCCCAATGCAATTATTGCAAGTTCTGCCTCAGTTGTCACATGTGAGAATGAATTTGTGGTACTGGAAGCTACACTACAAAAAAAAAAAAAAAAAAGATGATTCTTGCTTAAAGATCTTGTTCCTCGCAGTGAATCTAAACTTTATTGACCTGGCCTCTGTAGTACTCATTCAATGATCATTGCCTCATCATTAATGTTGAAAGAAAACTAGTTCATATGTCTCTCGCATATGTCCCTGAAAATGTAGTTTCGGGCAGCCATGACACCTTAAACCATTTACAAACTGTCTGTAAAAAATGTCTTTAGAAATACAACCATCCTCCATGTGCTACACATGACCAAGCCAAGAGAAGTATCTCTGTTTGAATTGAAAATGAAGAACATGCAGGATATCTTATTCCTTGCAAGTACCTCAGTATCAGCTGTTTTTCTGTTGTATCCTAAGCAGGCATAGGCAATGAAGTGGAAACTTATTTAGCTATCTCATATATTTGGCATACCTGTTCATACAATAGATGGGAGAACACACACTTACTTGGTAAACTCATTGGTACTTAGGGTAAGCTTAAAGTTGCTCTGGATACTCTTTGCCAACATGCCAAAAATAGTGGCTGTCTTCCAGTGAGTGCATCTAGCATCTTATCAACAAATGGAACCACAGGAGTTGTCGTCATGTTACATACCATGTGCCATATTTACTGTCATTTTAAGGCTGATAGTTGAGCTGAAATTATTGTGGGCAGTCTGGAATATCCTGAATGCCTTTGCAGCATTTTTTAAAATGAAAAAATGAGTACAGCATAAAAAATAACTCTTATATCTGGATGCATCATCTAACCTTTGTCTTTACTTTGAGCCAGGTGATCAGCTTTTATGTGGAAGTTTGCATCTTCCTTGTCTGAAGGAAATGGATAGCCCAGCAATAATAACAATATGTCATATAATAGTGTATGTGGGCACTAGGACACAGCATTGCAAACACAATTTTTTATTATGAAGTTGTCCAAGACCAAACCATAATATTAAATATTTGCTGCCATTTTTTTGGTAGAATAAACAAATTAGAGTGAGGAGATTTGGTGGACAGTTGATCTTCTCTAAGATTTTGAAGTGACCCCTGCTGTTGATAAAATCAAAGGCTTTCATTAGATCTATAAAGGCCCACTAAAGAAGGTTTTTGCTGTTCTTGGCCCTTCTTTTGTAGTTGTCTGAGCATGGAGACCAACCACACCGGCTTTCAGGTAGACTCTTTTAGTCGATGTTTGTATAATCTTTAATATTACACATGTAAAGGCTTCTCTAGTGATGCTGAAAATAGAATGTCGTAGTCATTTTAGTTGTCCTTTTCTGTGTAGAGTGCGATGATCTAAGCATCACACATCCGTAGCATCTTCTCTTCAGCAGTACAACAGGGTGTCACGCAGGCATCAATGTAATCTGTTCTTTCAACATGTAACTCTGTAGGTAGGTCATCATTGCCTGTTGCCTTGTTGGAATGTGAGGAGTTGAATGCCCTTAGGTTTTTGAAAAGCTTATCTCTGAACCACACTATATATATTTCATGATATTGTTAATGATGTGCTATTTATTTAGTTTTCCAATGTTTTTGAAAATATCTTGCAAAGCAACACGTCACTTTGAGAGAACAAATAAAATCTTTAGCATCAGTGTAGTTACCAGCATACACCATTGTATTAAAAATATCTTTTTAGCAAAAACGTAGCTCAGTCAATCAGTTGCGCACTTAACACCTGATCTGATTAATAATTCATTTTAATATAATTAAATGAATTGATAATTACATGCATTATATTCACAAACATATCGCATTGTTATTATGCTTACCCATCAGTAAATACTGGTTGGCTAGTGCTTCATGATGGATGCATAAAGAAATTTGCATATCTGTCTTTTATTAAATGCAGTTATAACAGTTTTATTATTATTATTTGTCTCTCAGTGATTAGTTGATTAAACACAATATTAAAATAAAAATAACAGATGAAACAATTACAAGATCTGCTTTGTTCAAGCTGAAATTTTAAAAATATTAACACAGATTGAAAGTGTCAAGGTATAAAATTTGCTAGAATTTAGTTGGTTTTGATAAAAAGATTTCCCATTTTCTTTGGAGTTTATTATTTTTTTCCTTTTGTTTCCCCTAAATATCTTTCTCTGGGATTAGATTTTGGGATAAAAGAGTAGAGTTATTTCATCATAATCTGTAATCACTATCACAGAATTCCTTTGAAAGGAAATGTGGTAGTAGTATCTTTATTTTCCTTTCTGAATGTCACATTCTAGGAATATAAAAGCCATGGAATCATTCTCTTCCTTTTTTTCTGAAATTTTATTTAACATTCTAAAAATTCCTTATGTCATTGACAAAGATAGAAATAGTCCTCCTTTGGACAAATCAGTTTTCTTTGTCCTCCTTGTCTAGACATCCTATTGTCTGCCCAAGGGGACAGAGGTCTGACAATTTAATTTTCTCTGAACAAGGAACAAAGGATCACAGAGTGACTTGCCTTGGGTTTCTGTCATTTAACACAGATATGGCCTTCAACTCTGGCTATAGATTAGGTTAGCATAGTTTTATTGCTCTTAAGTTTCCATACATTTTATTAATGCACATTCTATATCCTATGCATTCTCCCTACTGTTAATATGCTACATCCCAAAGTACAATAATCTGGAACATCAGACTACATACTGAAACACTGGACACCATAATATGTACTGAAAAGCTTGACACTACTGCATACAGTGATGCTAGATACCATAATGCCTACTGAAACACTTGTCACCATAATATATACTGAAAAGCTTGACACCACTGCATACAGTGATGCTAGATACCATAATGCATACTGAAACACTTGTCACCATAATATATACTGAAAAGCTTGACACCACTGCATACAGTGATGCTAGATACCATAATGCATACTGAAACACTTGTCACCATAATATATACTGAAAAGCTTGACACCACTGCATAGAGTGATGCTAGATACCATAATGCATACTGAAACACTTGTCACCATAATATATACTGAAAAGCTTGACACCACTGCATACAGTGATGCTAGATACCATAATGCATACTGAAACACTTGTCACCATAATATGTACTGAAAAGCTTGACACCACTGCATACAGTGATGCTAGATACCATAATGCATACTGAAACACTTGTCACCATAATATGTACTGAAAAGCTTGACAACAGTAGTGATGCTAAATACCATAATACATACACTGATGCTGAACAAGACATTATTCAGGATGTTCATTTTACACTTGGCTGGAAATAGGGTTGCTGTAATCCTATCTCGCTGGATTTTATTTGTACATAATAAAAGTATGCAAGTCACCTTATTTTTCTAGCTTCTTCATTACTAATTATAAATAACATTCATGAAATAAAAAGTGCAATTTTATTTAAGTAATTTTCATTAACTAACACACACTATTTTACTTTATGTGAATGTCTTAATACTTCAAGCAAAATGGAGTCCTACTCTACTCATTTTATCACTGTTTGGTATAAATATTGAAATGCCTTTTTGACTGACTTTACTCAGCATTAGACATGACTGGACACTCTACATGAGTGACTACACTAGTATATTAAAAATCCCTCTATATTAAAGCTCATTCAATTCTCTGAATGCTCCTTTAGCATAATGTAATTTAAAAGAATTTCTGCTCTTTTGTACATAATATAACCTTGCATATATCACTCTCCTTAGTCCAGCAAGAAAATCTTACTTAAATTAGTGATTAGTTTTTGGTGAAAGAAATAGAGTAACTTTGCTTCTCTCTGTTATCTGTCAGATGGTGGAATGAGAGCATCAGGCCAAGGGATACTTGAACATCTCCAGAGAAGCTGCTGTCAGTTGGACATGGGTTCTCTAATAAATGGCTGCTCCTGTTTTCGTTTTCTTTTCTTTTAAGTACCTGGTAATTAGGTCTCAAGGTTCAGTCTTCTGTAACAACCATTATTTCTCTCACACACCCCCCCCATTGGAGCTTGATAACTACTTTCAAATGATGCTCACTGAAACCTGAAACTGACAGGGATGCATTTTAGAAATAGCTTAGGGTTAGTGCTGCCTGATTTGATGACATTTAATTTTCAATGTTTTGCTCTTTAAATATCTTATATGGTAAAATAAACATAACATTTAATGGTTTGCTCCCATGTGTTGTGTCTCATAAATTCAAGGCTTAAATAATATTACGCTATTAGGACAATAAAAAACAAATGGATCATTGCACTGAAAACTGGCCAAGATATTTTCTTTTAGCCTTTCTATGTGACCATTTCTGGCCACAGCAAATATGTTGAATATTTACTGTCTAATCTCTGCACCTGGGAGTAGAGTAGAGTTGCAGCTCATGGCTCTGCTAAAACCACAACTTGACATTCAGTCATAGTTGACTAGTGACTGCTTTACATTTGATTTTTGGCAGTTTCTCGCAACTCTGTCAATCAGCAGGAAATTTTAACTATGCACTGACAATTTAAAAACATACCGTGTAAGGCCTTCACTTAACAGACTGATATAGTAGATAAGTCACAGGGATGGGAGTTCGCAACTTATACAAAGTGAGCCTCTCCCCACCTCACCCCAAAATGACCATTGAGATATTGTTATGCATGTTATGTATCTTCATTACAAGTGTTGCCAATAAGTCAGGTGATACAGATGTGTGTGCACACTTTACACACTTAAAAGCTAATCTAACAGCAATCAAAATTCTAGCCTAAATGGAAGAGCTTTCTGAGCAGGGAAGAGTAGCTAATTTAAAGAGACGTAACTAATAAACCAGAGATGGCTTTTGGCTTTGTTTATTTGATTTTATTTCCTTATTTACATCTTTTTAAAATCAGTTTTCCCCTATGAAACTGTTTGCTGTTGCGTGGATTTATGTACCTTCTCATTCTTGTTCCTTGCAAGAGTTTCCATCATCAAACTATCGCTTGGAAGGATCTCATATGGCGATGATGCTTTGCTTTGAATTTTCACTCCCGTAAAATCCTTCAACCATGGAAATGATTTCACTTTTCTGGCCCTTCACTGTTTACAAACTGTCCATCACAAAAATCGCATGGTGTTTCCCTCCTGCTGTGCGAATATTCTTCTTCTTCTCGGACAGAATGCAATTCAGTCACACCTGGATAGGCAAGGTAAATAGGTATTATTACTCGAAATTCACGCACCCGACTTTCTCTGTTTGCTCAATCTGTTTTGTTTGTTGGCAAGATTGCTTCCTGAGGATATTTTTATTGAAGCCTCCACTCATGGCTGCCTGAGTAGTACACAGTGAATCAACTAAGGATTGTAGATTTGGACAGGACAAAGACTTCTGGTCAACCGTCATCATTATGCATTGTTTGCTCCAGCTGTGTCCAGTAGTAGTGAGGCTGGTTGATAATTCGTGTTCTCAGAGGGATTTCATCAAAATAACACCAAGGTTCTACATTATTTTTATCTGACCTCATGTCAGAAAATGCTTTTCCTCTTTCACTGTTTGCCTTCCATGTTTCTTTATCTTCTGTTTGCTGCTAGCATCTCAATCTCATTAAATCTGCTTTTGTGGCTACAGACTTCCACCCCCTTATGGCTTTCCAACTCTTGTGTTCACTGAACAAAAACTAGAATGAAACAAACAAACTCATCAACAAGACAACTTTAAACTCACGGAAACCCACTTAGTCAATTTAAGAGAAAGTTGGCAATGATAGAGATAGACCTGCTATAGCAGGTTTATTTTTATTTTTCTTAGAACTTCTTAATATAAGACAATTCAAACAGGTATTTATTAACAGAAGGAAATGTATATTCTTTACACTGAACACCATCTATTTATTTGTGCAGAGATAAATAGTCTGTTTGTATGTAAGCTTGCTAAACATTTTTCTCTGGGAGTAGCTGAGTTATTACCTTTTGTAGGAAATGTTAACAACCACATTTACCAAGGCGAATTATGCAAATTCTTCTCATTACTGTCCTTAATGAAAGCATAGCAAAAGCTAAATACAATAAATTTTTAATGGTGAGTATCATTTATCAAATTTTTTATTGCATGAAGTTTTTATGTTTTTTTTTTAGATGCTCATTCGCTGATCATGACACAAAACTGCCATCCAGTTCTGTGCTGTTGTCGCTACAGTTCTGCCGGTTCGTGAAATTGTCGGAACCAATTATTGGCCGGTTCCAGACAGATTGGAATGGTAAACTTTAAATGGAAATGTGAAAGTAAAAATATAAATTCAAAATCAAAAAAAAAAAAACGTGTACAGATGGCGCTTTGGTATATGTGTATGCATTAGCTTCAACAGACTACTCGGCATTTTGTCTAATATTTCTTTTCTTTCTATGCATCTCCCCCCCCCTGGTGCATTCGTTGTTTTCACTATTTCGCAGTGAATTGTTTTTGTTGTTGTTGTTGTTTTTTTTACATTTGTTTCTGAAGGTTTTTTTTATATAGTTTTGGTTGCCACGTGTGATTACTCGGTGGCTGGTGTTTTATCTAAGCCCTGTTGACGAACGAGATTACATCGCTCAAGTATATAGTGTACTGTGGTTTCTGATGCTTTCAGTGATGAGCCCACAGCATCTCACAAATTTCGGTTGCGTTTTTTGCAGGAAATTTGTGCTGAGTGTGTGTGTGTGTGTGGGGGGGGGGGTGGGGAGAGGATTTCCTCTAAATGACGGAATACTGTAGTGGTTTTCACTAAGCATTTAAAATTAAGGGTTCACTTAATGTTCTGTCTTTATCTTTTTGGGGGGGGGTTTGCATTTCTGATACTCATGTTAAGTTACTGGCTGGGAGTAATTTATGGCGAACAGAAGAATATAATGAGAGATGTCTCTGGACACGAAATCATCATTACTCCATTTATGCAATGTTAAATATGAAAGATAGTAAATGCCACATGACTTGATTCTTTATGTCTGTCATTAATGATTAAAGGGGGTGTTTCATGTAGCATTACTTTTAATTAAACAAAAATACCAAAAAAAAAGTATTGGAGATAAAACGACAGATTCCTGGGATACATTTTCTGTTTAAATAAAAGATGGTGGAGGTCAAATGAGCAGCGCATCTGTATACACAGTATATTGGTCTACTGCGAGTGAACTACCCCCCCTCCAAATACGATCCCATTGTTTAGTTTCTTCATAATGTAAGTTTTCTCTGCACACCTTTGTTTCCTCCCACGGCTAAAGGCAGGAATTCCAGGTAGTGTGCTTAACTGAACATTAGTTAAGCACAATTTTAATTTTTAGAGAAAATGATAAAATCATAGCACAGCAGCATTACTCCTCAAAACCAGTAATAACATCAATTAACTTAGGGGTTCCCCATCTTTTTTATTCAGTGTGACCCCATTAACACAGTGACAAATTCTTGCAACTGCCCCCTGCTGTCTTGTACCATCAAGGCAAGGGCGCATACTATACTCCACTAGGGAGGGAGAGGGGGTGATAAATAACCCTGCTAGAATTTTGTGGAGGAGGGGGGAAAAAAAAAAGAAGAAGCTGAAATAATGCAATTTCTGCATTCTAGTGTTGTGGAATACCTGCATCTCGAGGTATCAGGGTGAAGATGGGAGGTTGGTGTTGTGCAGGTTATACCATGGGAAATAGGCTACATACATGCAGATCAACAGCAGTTAAAAGATTAGATGTTGCATGAAGATGACCATCACACTGGCCAGCTTTGCTATGCAACCCGTTTCTTTTTGTACCATTAGTTTGGGAACCGCCGAGTTAACTAACTACCAGTGTTCAGCCACATTTATACAAGGTGAAGATGTATTTGGACAAAAGCAGGAAAGTTTATTCGCTGTTATGCATAAGGAGGATGTTAAAAGCTGTAGAATTATATTTATAAATAAAATTTCTAAAGCAATTTCAAAGTTTTCTTTTTGAAATTTTATTTATTTTTTTATTAAAGTTGTAGTGAGCACATATAAGTTATATTTCTTAATTGTGTAAGTCATATTTTTCAGAATTAAATCATAAAAATATTTAAAATTTTCTTTTTTATTTTCCCTAGAGCATTTTATATTTCTTAATATTTTGTTAGCTTTAAATCAATTACCATTTCATATTACCAGCAGCAGCAGCAGCAGCAGCTTTGTCTGTTGTCAAGTTTTGATTACAGAGAATCTCCTCGGAAGATCACAAGTTGCTGCGCTTAGGGTGGATATTCAAGGAAGGCTAGGAGTAATGAAGATGGGCGTGACCACAGTTGTGATGGAGTCTTAAACGAATGAAGCATGAGTCAACACTGAGAGATCGGTGAACATACATAGCAACACCTTTTTGTTATCCTTTCGTTTCCCCCCTCTGCTTCCGGACAAATTAAATGGGTCTTGCGTGCCCTATGCTATGGCATGCATGGTTTATTAGCTAAATGAAAAATTGGAATGAAGGCAGAATCTGAAACAGGGACAGAAGCTTCTGTGCTCTTAAGGATGTACAGGGGGGGGGGGAGAGAAAATTAGTAAGCTGATGAAAGGTTCGAGAAAAGCCTTCATTTCACTAAACACCTGCTTACAATATGAGATTAATTAATTTTTTAACCTTAAAATCTCTTATATACAAGCAAACAAACAAATCATGCGTGTATATATTTTAACTATAAGTAAGTTCAGAGGATGGAAAATTTATAAAATTAGCTTTTTGCCATTAAACATAGGCTGAGGAAAAGTCTGTACATGAAGTTTTTTGTGAGATAGAAATTTGGCCAAAGTATTCTCTGTTTGGTGGGGTTGGTTGTTTTTAGACAGTGTTGTGCGTGCTATACAGCAATACAGATTACACCATGAAAAGTAGGGCGTGTGTGCATCATTGCCAACAAGGTTGTGGTTGTCTCCCTGTTTATTACCAGGGTAGAACATGGTGAATTGTTTTTCTTTAGCTGCTGATGGTACCAGTCCGGGTATTGATGCAGCTCATATCTAGACACTAACTGTATAAATAGATGTCCGACAGCAGCAGAGATAAATCAATCAGCTTGTTGAGGAAAAAAATAAAAATGTAAACAACTGTGTACTCAGGCCAAACATTGTTCATGAATTGATATGAACCCTTTATAAACTGTCACCTAGGGAAAAAGAATCCCGAGCCATTCAAAAATAATTTAAGAATGATGTATTTATTATTCTATCTGGGAATTCTTTTAGAAAACATCAACAATAAAACCTACTAAATGAAACAAAGGAATCTAGAATTTGGTCAGGCATTTTGTAGATGACGGGTAGCTTTTGAACTGCATGGTAAATGATTGGTTTGTTAGAATTTATGAAGTATATTATGGTATATCGTTTTATTGGAAGCAGACTTGAATCTGCCTTAAGAAAGAAAAGATTCCAATAGCTTTCCCTCTTCAAGTTAAAGTTATTTTGTTGTTGTTGTTGTTCTTTCTTTGCAGTTTTTAACTTTAGTGGGAGGAATCAGTTGTGGGATAGATGGAGATTTCTCTTGTGTACCTGAAGAACAGCCTATTTTACTTTCTTTACCTATAAACCTTGTAATACTGGAAAAAAAAGTATTTTTTATGAAAGACAAAAATTGTAAAATATTATTATAACAAATCTATATATAATTATGCATATTATGTTTTAACCCTTTGAGGAGTATGCTCATATATTTACAGGGAGTTGGTTGGTATTAATCCTGCCAGAGTTATCTCATAAATATACATTTTAAAGTTTTGGTTGGTTGTAGGAAGCCCATAGGTACACACACACACACACATATATAGGGGAAATGTATAGTTATGAGATTACACTTTGAAAATTAATGCACCCCACATTCTTTGTAAATATACAGGCTTACTTCTCAAAGGGTTACGTTAATAAAATCAAAGTCAAATATGAAAGTAAGTGCAAAAGGCAAGAAAAAATAAGTAAAAGGTTTTTGTTAAATTAACTTAATGGTATATATGAGATGTGAGGTCAGATCTATGATATGCAATTTTAAAAAGAGAAAGAAAAGAGTTTTGTTTCTTGGAAATAGATAAGTTTTTGTAAACTTGGATATTTACAAGTAATCATACTTAAACTGGAATTATGATTTTCAAAATTGTTTGCTTTTGGTCTTCATTCAATAGCACAAAATTTTTAAAAAAATAGATCCGAGGGAGAGAGAGAGCATATTTAGAGTTGCTTCCCTTTCTTGTGAGGAAGACTTACATAATAAATATACTCATCATGGCTAGTCCAGTGAGAAAAGCTGATATATCATCATGTGTTCTGCTGTTTAAATTTTCTGCTAGCTTTAAATCACAGATTGTAATTTTCGATGGAGGATCTTAGCTCTCACCAAGACACTGACATCACTGTTATGTCAGTCTCCTTGACCAAACTTGTTTCATTAGCAAGCTGCTAATGAAGATGAATGCTATTATTAAAGCTGTGGACTGAATTTTTTAATAATAGAAAATGAGATTTAAAAAAAAAAGAAATAATAATAAGTACATTAAGCTCCCGTCTCACTCAGGCTGGTGGTATAAAATGTTTTGAATATATAGAAATGATCTAATTAAAAGGAAAAGTTTATTTTTATTGTTGTTTTTCCTGCCAAATGCATTTTTCTTCTTTTTTTTTTTCTTGTCCATAGTTTAATTCCAATTATCCCAAATTATTATTTTGAAAAGGGGAAAAAAAAGAAAAGGTAAAGAATAAAATTGACAGGCTAATTTTTCTCTGGTTTTTTCTGAAAAGTCCACACATCCAACTTCTGCCAAGTTTGATGAGTACCACTGGCATGGACTGTAGGAACCTTAGAAACCCCATCTTTTGATGTCATTCAGAAATACCAGACAAGAAGAGGGAGAGAGAGAGGGGTGGGTGTTGTAATTAACTTTGCCATTGTCCCTGGGCCCCAGTTTTCATTCAAGGGACGCCTTGATTTCCTATCAGTACCCTGGGCTAACTACAAATAGCCCAAAAACAGGCGACATTTAATGAAGCCCTGTGATTAAGTTAATGAACGATTAAGGGCAGCACAAAGGGAAAAGAATTAAGTGGAACTGGGGGATGCTGATCGAATAACAGTTCGTAATAAACTGATGTTTTATTTTATTGAAAAAAAAAAAAAATTGGAATTAAAAATGATCGGATCAGGGGATGGTCTGTGAAACGTCTGTCCGTTTGTTCCTGTTGGGGCTCAGGAAGGAGAGATATAGTTATCGCTGACACCCACTCACCTCTCTTTTTCTCCTCCTGTCTGCCTGATGCTTTAACTCCCTTTCTCTCCTCTCTCTCTCTCTATGAATGTAGAACCGACTCTCCCTCCTCCTCTTTACCAGTATGGATTATTCTGTATTCCCTCTCCCTGGGTGTTTCCTCTTCTCCCTTAGCTTTGAAAATGGAATCTCCACCAAAATCCTCCCTTCCTTCCCCCTCCCCCCCCCCCACCAGGTCAGTGGGTTGGGTGACAGCTGTTTGTACAGCAATAGTATCAAGTAGTGCTGGCCCCAGCCCCAGGTTTGGTGGCTGCTGCTACTCAGGGAGTCTACACCCAGACAACTGTTCTTCCTCAGAGAGAGAGAGAGAGAGAGAGCTCTCAGCCTTTGTGGCCCACTCAGCAGGGCTGGACTAGCACCAGAGGAAATTATTGTACACTAACAGGTATCAGTTTTCTATCCCTGTTGTTTCAGTGTCTCTACTGTTTTTATTCCAAACCACACCAAACATCTTAGACCTTTTCTTCGATTGCACTAGCCAGTCTCTAGTCAGCACCACCTGAAAGTTTTTGTATAGGTAATGAACGCTTTTGAGACAGGTGCTTGTTTACATTTTCCACTCAATAAAGTTGTCATGTAGTGATATGCCCATGTCTCTGTAAAATGAATTTTACCATAAATGTTTAGTAATGTAATCTATGAATCAAGAAAAAGGAAAAAAAAAAACAATAAAACTTTGTATTAATTATCTGAGACTAAGATCAATTAGCAAGTGGAATTATTCTATAATTTATTTAATCTTCTTTTTTTTTAAATATTATTTATAAACAACACCATTCTCATGTACATCTGGATAATTATCAGAAAGTATTACTTACTAGAGTAAGTAATTTGACATACAGGTTATTTCTGGGTAAACTTTCTTTTTTTTCTTCTCCTTTTGAAAAAGGATTGCTGACAACATTTTTCCTTATTCAATAAACATAATTAAGTAGTTTCCACTATACAGTAGAGCCCCTAAGGACATTTTCTTGGAGAGCTGCATCTTTGTCAATGCATAAAACTCCATTGCCAAATTACCTTGGCAACAACACCTGTCCATTTCTTTTTTTTTTTTTTGTGCTACATCTTCAGCAGTTGTCAAGTTCCAGAGCAATTACTGGTTCGCTGCCAAAATCTAAGACTACCCAAAGTGGTAGGTTTTAAAAATGTATGCGCAGGAATCCGACAATTTAGTGTATATAGCACCAGAGCATTATCTATCCCCCTGTCTGTCTGTCTGTGTAGTATGACCATGAAAACTGAGTCTCTTCTCACTGATCAGGTAGGCTGGTGATGATCTGGATTAATGGATGTCAGAAAATGGCGAACTTAGGGTTTCACTTTTTTAAGGCAAATTTTAACTCTCTCTGTTGAATTCTTTACGTGTGTTGATTAAAATTAACGGTCTTAATGTCCAGCATGATCCTCTCTCACTGCATATTTAAAAGAGGAATTGTGTGCACATGCGTGTGTGTGGTATACTTAAATATTCTTGTGATAGAATATCAAGGTTTAACATTACAGTGTGGAACAAAAGTATTAATCACATTGAAGAATCTTTTTTTTTTTGTTTTTAACTCATTAAGCTCAGTTTAGTGATAAATTCTTTTGTAAAATTCTGTTGTTAGAGGAATGTACTAATATAGTGAAGAATAATCATATATAAAGTACATTTTTTTTTATCTTCTGAGAAATTGTCAGCCAAGTGGCAGTGAGTGAAAGTCTTACTGGAGGAGGAGGAATGATAGCGCAGGTAGGATAGTGGTTACCAGGTATCACTGACTAATTGTATAGTTAAAAAAAAAAATTAATGTGACTTTGTTTAGTTTCTTAAATAATTTGTTTTCTAACAACTATGTATCACTTCCAACTTCAGCATATTTGATGCTGTGCTTAGGTCTGGTAGAGATTGGAGAAGTTAATCTTTTTTTCATCCCCAGGAACTGTCCCTGCTGCCAGAGCATTTACTGATTTATACTTTGGGTGGGTGGGTGGTGTATTTATGTCACATATTTAAATTGTACCTCTGAATATTGCTTAGCAACAATTACCGTATAATGGTATTATTTCTTTAAAAGATGTGACAAAATGTCACTGTTAGCCTTGATGTAGCTCATAGCTAAAAAAACAAATGTATTTACAATTAAAAAATTTTTTTTTTTTTTGCTTATTGGTTTATACAATGAAATAAATATAAAACTATATTCAGATAGTGTTGGATATGTAATCGTTGACACTATTTTAATCAAGAATTAGAAGGGACTAATGCCTGCGTGGTAGTCTCTTGCTCCTATAAATATTCATGTTTCTTTTCTTCGCTTCAGGACAGACAGACAGACAGACTGGCTGCTGATAGAACTGAAGCTATGCGCTGGTGTTTAAATGACTTTGATATATAAATTGATTTTCTTCAAGAAAGAACTAAATAAATATCTCTTTCATAATTACTGGCTTTGGAATATTGGATAAGCATGTATATTGATTTCCTTCATGCAGGTTTAGTCTCATTATATTTACTATGGGAATATGTGGGTACCATCATTCCTTTAATACAGGTGCATTTATTCTGTAGAAAGACTTCAGGTACAGGAATAATTCTGTCCGAAGTAGAAAATGCTGAGATGTGGTGTTTCCTCACGATAGACAGTTATTTTTTATGATTCACGTTGTTGTATGAATTTCATTAATTCATAGCCATATTCTGTATTCTTCTCTTGCGCTCATGAATCCCACATGGCTGATAGTAAAGAGGAGGCTGTAAACCCGTGATTCTGTAACTGTTAGGTGTCTTATTTTATGAATAATTTAGCTATTTATTGAATTTGTACTTTAAACATGTGTTGATTTGCTTTGTTTTGATGTTAACTGACCCCCCTTTCTTTTTTTTTTTACAAGGAACTCTCTAGGCTCTGTAATAATAACCTCTCTCTCCTCCTCCTCCTCATAGTTGTATTCTAGTATTTCAGTGTTTCTCCTTAGCCTTAATGTATAGTGGACGGAGTGTCTGTCTGTCTTACCTGGTCATATTACTTATACATCTCTATATAGATTAGAAAAATATTTATATTTAATCATAGTGTGGAAATAAATTTAGCCCTTTTAAAAATATTAATTATTTGTTTGTCTTTTGTTTTATTAATTTTTTTCTTTCTGTCTCTCTTGCCTTCGTACAAGGATTTCCATGCTTTCTTTAGTGAAATTTTCTCAAAGTATATATTAGCATCATTGGAGAGTTGTATGTGCATCTTGCTGTATTTGGTGGCAACTCCAGGTTGGTTGTGGTACTCGGTTTGAATAAGTGGAGCATTTTAGCTTTGAAACTATGCACTAGGAATGCACCTCTGCAGACATTCGAACAGATTCTTTTCTTCAGCAGATACCTGATTTAACTACTTATTTATTAACATTTGGAGAAATGCAATTCTGCAGAAGAAAATTGGTAATTGGAGTTCAATTTTATATGCACCTGAAATAGGTTTTTGGGTGATGGGTTTTACTAATTTGAAAACTGTAATATGATGCTGAGAATAAACCATTTGGCATCTATGCTGCTGTGAAAATTAAAGATTAGCTTAAGCCTTGGGTCTCTGATGGTAAAACTATGAATGGAAAAAGGAGGAATAGTTTTATGGTGTTCTGCTTTATGGAGATGGTATTAAAAGTAAAAGAGTAATTTCTAATCATTCTTTTGTGGTTTAGAGTTATGGTTATTTACTGGGAGATTATAATCAGAGTTTTAAAAAACTGGTGGTTTGCCAAAATGAGAAAGAAAAAAAATATATATATAGAGAGAGAGAGAGTCTTGACATAAGTAAATACAAATTCCATTGATAGGATTAAGCACATGACTGCAAGCTTTTGGAACAGGTACATAAAGCTTAATTTTAAAAACCATCAAGGTTCAGGAAAGTGATAGACTTTGCCCAGCATGTGCCCTTTTTCAAATGGATTTTGGTAGAAGTTGGAATGAATCATCCAGGGCTCTGAATATTCTACTGTTAACAGGGTAATTGTCTAATTTAAGCGAGAGACCAGTAGAATGTGTTGTGAAGAGGGGTTTGCAAGTGAAACCTTGACAATTGACAACAAATGTGGCAGAACATGTGCAGATGTTCACACAAACTATCAGATAATACCTCTACAGCATCATGAAGTGTATGTATGCCTTTTGGGACATGGTCATTTTTTCTTGATGAGGCCAGATTACATATGTTATTTGTTGGTGTAGGATCATTGGCAAGCCACAAAAACATGGTGGTTTATCTATCTGTTGTGGTGTAGGATATAACTTGGGCCACTGGTCAGTCACAACTGGTGGTTATGAAGTAGCTGTAACCTCCCATTATATGAGCTTTTTGTGAAAGGGACTTCTGGCTGTTTATGCCATTGGCCATCTGTCCAAAAAGTGCAGTACTTTTATTATGAAAGCTGGTAGTCTGCCCATATCGCCTCTGTAACAGAAAGATATAGAGTTATGCCATTACAGCCTAGTCATGTATCAGGTATGAATTTTACTAAGCACCTATCCCTGCTAAGGTGAACCCATAAACCCACTTCCTGAGTTGGCCTAATACAAATTCTGTCTGTGCCAGGAATAGTGCATTGCTAAGGGTTAACCAAAAAAGTATTAATGCCACCCATGTTTTCTTTTTTTTTTGCCTGTGCTATGTATAGTTTCAGAATAAGCAGGTATTATTTGGAACTTGGTTAGGCGTTTATTTATGTCAGGTCTTTGCGTTTGTTTGTATATGCACATGCACAATATGCATTCTCCAGTTACTTAAAGAGTTTTATAATATGAATTATTTTTTAGCTAATCTTAAAAGCTTTAAAGGGGTTGTTTTTTTAATGGTGAAAGCAAGTGGTATTGTTTAATATTATAGTAAAATGGCAGTATTAAAGAACAGGATGTTGCTGGTAGATAAAGTGAAGTTCTTCCCTGCAACATGAATGGTGCCAAGCTAGCAGACTGATGAAATTGTTGAACAAGGAAAATCTCATTGCTTCTCACCTCTTTGATCAGATATGCTGGGGGGGGGGGGAACAGTGACACTTCTATTTAATGATTTAATTTAAAGTTATCTCCTTTTCCCACTACAAATAAATTATACATTTAAAAAAAAAAAAAAATTTATTTTTTAAAAAATAATCTGCATATTACAGAAATAAGGTCCACAGAACACTTTTTAATGACTGCGTAGATTTACTTATGGTGGACCTTGGTATGACAAGTAAGTCTGTATGTTTCTGTCTGTTTAGTTAAACCAGAAGAGTTATCTACAGAATCTTTGTACAAGGAGGAACTATTGTGGCAAATTGCAGAAGCGGTAACTGGTGACTCTCGCACTCTGCTCTGACTATCAGCCCTTCTGTGATCCCCCTTTTCCTCCTCAAGTGATGAATTCTTTCGTATCACCAACTGTTTTCACCAACTCAGGGTTTTTGTTGTTGTTGTTTATATTTCATTGTAGTTCTCTCTCTCTCTCTCTCTCTCTCTCTCTCTCTCTTGAATCTCTCTACACTCTCTTTTATCTTCAGTAAACCATATTTTTATATAGTTACTTTTCTCCGTCAGAAGTGGTCGAATGTTTCTGGCCTGTTTATGTTCCACATGTGCTGTTACTTACAATAGGTACGTTTACTATCAGTGTTTCTTTGTGCTCTGAGTGAAGTCCCCTTGTGATAAGAGAAACGTATTAGAAATGCCCTCGAACTTACACTTTGCCCACTGGTCAGATAGCGCATTTATATAATAACAAAATACGCTAGTTTCAATTTTATTTTGTTTATGCAAGTATTTAAGGAGTTGTTTTCTCGAGGATGTATGTGTTTTTTTGTTGTTTCTTTTAGGGAGAGACAGAAAAACATTCATTATTTTCAAATACTCATGTTGAATTATTTTCATTTTGTTTTAAAGGGAGCCAGCGTACATATCGCTCTTCATTGAGAGGCTTCTCTCGTCTGGTAGGGCTGAGTTATCAGCCACCACCGCCAATAATGGCCTTTTCAGAAATCAAAAATTTTATTTTCGATAGAGAATTCTTGAGTTGCAATTGTTTTCCCAGATAACTGTTAAGTACCATTACTCATGTGCTGGGGTGGGTTTAAAATGAAACAAGCAATAAATACCTTTGTAATAGATCTCATCAGCATAGCTTTTTCAGGGTCTTCAGAAAGACCCCTGTGTTATTCAACACGTCTTAAAAAAGACGTTAGGAGCAGATATGGTTGTGGCTCTCTGGTCTACATCTTCATCCTAACTCCTAGCGGAATGTGTATAGCAGCTCAACGCTATTTAGATGCTCTCTGCAAGGGCTATTAACAATCTCTCTGGTGCTTTTGCAAGCTTGTTTTATTTAGCTACCATCTGTCAGCTTTTCCCCTTTCACAGATAAGAACCTAATTTGTTTTGGCATTTTTCTGACTGCCCCCCCCACCAATCTGCTTTTTTATGTAAGAAAAATAAGGGTCTTCCCCTTCTAACCTTCTCTGTCCATTACAGTGGCTATCTGTATGTGCATGGGGAATTTAGTCTGGTTCTTTTCTGATGTAGCAGATCTTCATGCCGATGACCAAAGGAGATATATATATGTGTATATACTGATATAGAGAGAGATTCACTTAGGTGAGACTGCAGGGGTTTTTGTTTTGTTTTCCTAGTTTTTCTCTAAACTCTGCCCCTTTAAGGCTATCACTGCCTTCTCAATAAGGTGAAGAGAGCAGCCTTGTTCCTTTTTTTGGTGGGGGGGGGGGAGAGATTTTGGATGTTCAGGGATAATCCTACTGTTAAACTGCGGCTCCATTCACTGAACAAGGTTCCCCTAAGACAAAAGCATACTTGTAATTCGTTACCTAAGGGCGTCATTAGGTAAACTCTGATATTACAACCACTATGTGTATTTGTGAAATGAACAAGCAGAACTTTTCCCCACCTATTGCAATTTGTTTTATTATCTTCAGCCTTTGTAGCTCATACAGTGCATAAAGAATATATGTTGTGGCAGTAACTAGGGGGGGGGGGTTACTTACTCCGCCCCCATCTCTTTTTCGCATTTGGCATTTATTCTCTTAAATGTTTATAGCTCTTAACTTCCAGTATTCAGATGTGGTCCATTAGCCCAGAGATCCTGGAATTTCAGAATTCTAATCACATATATAGGCAAGCAGATTTGGAATGGTATTTTATTTGTCCACACACACACACACACACACAAAACAACATAATATAAAGAGTATACATTGTACAACCAACCATATCTCTCTCTCTCTCTCTCTTTCTCTCCCAGTCAGTCACTTGGCTCTCTATCTTTAGCTTCAGTCAGTGATTGCCATAGACAGCAATATGATACATGGTCTGAGAGTATGTGGTGAATATGATTTGGATTGTAAAGAAACAGATGTGATATTCCATATAACGTTATGCACTGTAATAGGATTTTCTATGCAGAACTGTAATGCAACAGGTTCTAAATATTGTCACTGCTAGAGGATGTACTGGAAGAGCAGTGATGTGGTATTGTTTTCTTATTTGTCACGGTTACCGAGACCAAATTGGTTTCAGGGATAGGATGAGATAAAATAAATCACTATTTTTGTGGATTTTTTTCTATATGAAATATCTAGCCAATTCTTGCATACTAACTACTATTAACACTGTGATCCAAAGAACGGAATTTTTGTCTCTCTTTAGAGGACTACTATATTATCATTTCATCTAATGGCATCTCACATTAAAACTATCTGAACTGACTTGTCTCCTCTACCACCTTAGGATTGACTGGCCACACACAGCCAGGAAAACCATGTGCAGCTTATCAAGTCCTGGTGTCTAGTTTTATGGCAGATATCTTACAGGGGTCACTTGGCCCCCTATCTTTGACATTTGGCATTTATTCTCCTAAATGTTTGTGGCCGTTATCTCCCAATATGTTAGGATATGTAGTCCAGTAGGATAGACATTTTTTCTGAGTTTTTATTGCATATACTTAGACAAGCATATTTGAGATAGTATTATAATTGATGGTCTATTTATTCATGGTTTCTCTCATTCATATGTCGTCTGCAGGCTGCTGATTATATACTGAGATAAACTTTTATCTTAAATTTGAACTTGAAAAACCATGTTTCAAAGTGTAAACTGGAAATTATTAATGAATTAGCTTATCAGATTAAATCAATGGTTTGTCTCTTTCTGCAACTATACAGCTTTAATCTATCTGATTATCTGATCATTTTGTCTTATTTATTTTTTAAATATTTTATAGTAATTGCATTGATTTATAGCTTTAATTTTAACAATATATATATATTCATCTTTATTTTTTTCAGATATTTTCTTGTTAGACTAGAAAATTATTATGCACTTTTACATTTTCAGACGTCTGTACTTATTCTATTTCAGTTTAAACTATAAGCAATAAGAAACTAAGAAACTGGTAATTACCGTTAGAGTAGCTTTAACATAATCTCAGCAGAAGTCAGATAGCTAAACTTTTTTTTTCCTGCTAGATTAGCATTACTTATGATGGTAAGTAATTCACTTTACTTATTCACGTGTATTGTTTTATTCTCCATAATGGTTCTAACTGCTGCCACAGGTGTTTCGAAATTTGAAAGATGGCTGTGGGTGGGCAATTACTGGGCACAAAGTTCCAAATCTGCTGGAAATTGAAAATGAAACTTAAACTTGCCTATACAATCAGCAATGATCATCACATCACCCACTGTCTAGTAAAGAAAATATATGGTAGTATCTTTAAATGACTACAGGAAGTGACAATAAGCATAAATGGCAAAGAAAATAGATCTAAATGGAATGAAAGAATTTTTAAAAATGTTAAAAATTCAAAGCAGTTATAGTTGCTTTGACATTGGCATGTGGAAAGGTTTTTTTAAAATTCACTCAATGTGATCCAAAAAGCAACTGTCTTAGTAGATATGATCTCTCTCTGGGAATAAGAAAAAGAAGAGAAAATACTTGACCTAAATCAGGTGCACTTGTTTTCACAGCGTAGTCTGCTAGTAGACTAAGGGTAGATACCCATAAAGGATGATTTCCTCGCCACCCAGTCACATGGGTTTTCCCTGGGCACACTGGCTTTTACCTACATCTGAAAAAAACGAAGAGTTTTAGTATAAATTTTCTGGGTATTTGTGGTAGAGGTCTTGCATGTGATTCTCTACTGGCTTGTAACTTACTTGGTCACTGAGGCTGATTCCCCTACACCTCCCTTAAAATTCACTTCAATGTGACATTTGTCTTCAACCTCAAAGTCAGGACAGGAGTCTGTCATTGGATCTGACTTCACCAAGCCACTTTTCAACATCACCGTAGACTTTGCCACAGCTCTGTTGCTGGTTCTAGCTCTTTATCCATGGCTTTGTTCTGTTGTTACCACAAAAAGCTCGCTACTGGAATTTTAAATAATGAATTGGTGCTGTAGTAGAAAAACCTCAAATGGTGATCTGACACAATCACTGCATCACCTGATCAGCAATGTGACAGTCGTGTTTCCAAACAAGGAGTGCTTCCCAGAGTATTATTACCTAAGATGATAGATACCCTGTGTATGCTGCAGGGACACAGGATAAGTACGAATGCAGGGATGTACTTCCACAAACAATATGCAGATGTAAAATATCTTGAATAAACAATCTGCGGCAAATACTTACTGGTGGAAATGACTTTGAAATAAGCTACAACTGATTCAGAATAAGATGGCTGATTTGTATTTAGTATCAATAAATGCTAATCAAGGGTCCATCATGTCTACAAAGTTCTTCAGTAATGGTAGAAATATTTCTAAGATGGGTGTGGACATTTATGTGAATATTTATAAATGTGGATAAATGGATATCTTTAAAATGGTTTTTTAGTGATGAAGTGGAGGATTGACATTGTATTGGAGCTTGGACAGCAATCAAAACAGGCAGTAATTTTAATTTGTAATTTATTTATTCATTTTATTCTCTATAAAATTTGTCCACATTTACTTAAGATCATTTCCAGAAATTTTGTAACGTAACTTAACGACCTGCTAGCTGTTCTAGACTTTCTCATTTGCCATCTAAAATATTGTCTAATAGATTAACCACAGTGTTTACTAATTATCTAATGTGTCCTTTCTCTAAGTTTTCTCCTGAAAAAATTGATTAATAATTAGATTTTTTTTCTCCCTTTTTTGAATCACCAGCGGAGTTGAGCATTTATGCTATGTATTTCTTTTAACATCAAATAGCAGCAGATTTTTTAATTCACGTGATTACCTTCCTTGTCACAATTTTAAAACTGAAAAATGTGAGGGAGAGTGATAACTTTTAACTCATTGAGATGGGTGGTGATGAATGGGAGCAAATGGAGAACATTATAACATTTTGTCTGAAAACGGAGTTGGGTGATTAGTCTCCTTACTCAGCTATCACCACCGATTTATAGCAGTTCTGGATCAGCTGTTTGGCAGTCAGATTAAGGTCTTTTCTTCCATTAGAACTCATCCAGATATAGTGATGCTAAGGAAGGGGTGGTTGTAGGGATACTGGTGGTGGTATTCTTTTTTTTTTTAGATGTCAGCAGTTGGGCACAGAATAGCAGCAGACTGGAAGAGGAGAGAATCTGGTAGAAATGCGCTGTACATTTTCATTTTGAGAATTTAAAACTCTTCACCATCTTGGTGACTAGGACCAGCAATGTTGTGCTTATCTGCTGAGCATGTCATGGGGAAGGTCTCTGTGACACAGTTTAAACATATGAGGGTAGTTGGAAATTTTTTTCACTAAGTAAATCTTAGATTAAAATCTGCGTTCGCTTTGGTCAGGTCTGACAGATGGACAACATACGCACATCATACACCTTAGACATGCCGCACTATGGTAGGCACTCAAAACGTCTGCTGTCGACATCCTCACAGGCAGGCACTGCAGCATGACAGCGCATGTTTTCGCAGGAATGGCTGTTGTAGCATCAGTAGTTCTCTGTGAGTCCGTAGGAGGCAGGTTAGCCAGTTTGTCCTTCCACGTACCCCGCAGGAACAAATCTGATGGTGTGAGATGGGGAAGAGCTTGGCGGGTATTCGGCTGATCTGTGTCCCTCTCATCCACCGACCACAGTGAAGTGCTTATACAAAGCTGCCTGTACATCTTTGCTGTACCCTGAAAACACATTATGGTGCATTGCATGTTACTGTACTCTTCAGGCTTCCAAACGAAGCCTGTCTCAATGTTGATGGTGGTGTACGAAAGTGGGTGTGCATTATGAGAGAATTAAGAAAGAAAAATGAACACAAAACAAACAAACAAAAAAAAGAATGGGCTGTGCATTTCATTCTAAAGTTTTACTATTTTAATTTTCATATTTAAGGAAAGAATGTAATCAGCATTGAAGTTCTTATTTTAGAATGTTAGTTTTCAGAGAGTTAAAAATCTGGGCTTTTGCATCTCCAATTTTTCTCAGAAAAAAAAAGAAATGTATTTGTCTAGTCCATGGAAAAAGAAATGCCACAGATACTGCACAGAAGGTACTGAGAAATTTCTTAGCACATTTCACCTCATAAGCACCAATTTTCTCTTGCAAAAATGAGGATCGTACATCAGATCCTGTAGTCTGTCGCTTTGAGAAAACACATCTGCATTTCATGGCCGAGTCTCAAATGATACAGAAAAAGTCACTTTCATCTTTCTTAGAATGTCATCTAATCAGACTTGGCTACTGCTCCATTTACTGTAAGAAAAGCTCCTCTTCTTCCAGCTCAGCCTCATGGGTCCCAATTGTCATGGCGCTTTCTTCAGTTCTATTGAGCATTCCTTCCTTGAGACCAGTGAGTGAGTAATACTGCATACTGTACAGGATTAATTATTTGAGAAGTTCCCTCCCTCCCTCTATCTCACTCTGCGCTTCAGGTTAGATTTTCATATCAAGATAGAATTCTGCTGTGTTTATTTAATCTTTTATTGTCTGAAGAGTTATTTGAAGAACTCCCGGTTGTCATAGCAAGAAGGGAAAGGGCTTGTGACATTAAGTGAGAGGGCAAAAGCGCTGATTGTACCTGCAATCTGAGAAGATCTCCATGGCACTGTTTGGCGTTAATTACAATGCCAGTTTTGTTCTGCTTCAGCCGGAAAACGACTTTGCTGGGAGAAAATTTTTGCACCTGCACATCACCTTCTGATGGAGTTTGCTTTCTGGCTAAATTAAACCTCCTTTTGTCCATCACTGAAACTTTTTCTTCTGTTCCCTCTTCAGATGATGGGCTGCTGCTGCATTCTTTAGTATTTACTTATTACCTCTGCCCCTATTGTCTTTTTGTGTCTGCAGCATGTGCTTTATTTGCAAGGGGGTGTTGTTTCGCTGTCTTGTGTATGAAGTAAGTGTTCATCACCTTGTAAGTGATGCTGACCCCATCTTCATGTCGTCAAAGTAAAGACAATGAAAAATTGCTTTAAGTTCAGTATGGCTTTATGTATAACTGAACCAACTGAAACAGAATTATTTTCGATTTTACTTTTTTTTGAAAAACTGTGTAGGAAAATGATTTTGACTTTACTGTTTTTTTTAAAATTTGGGATTTTTTGGACAGCATTTAAGGAATAAATACTCCCTTGGTAGGAAAAATAGGGTACTGCTCTAGTGTTGTCTAAGACTTCATCAAAGCAAACATTTAGCACACTGAAGAATAAATGTTATGAGATATACTTTTTGAGTTGCCTGTTTGAAAAGGGTTAATGCTTTCGGAGAAATGTATTGTTAAGCTAGACCATGATGCAGTGCAACAGTTACTGTGGGTAGCATTCTGTGTAGTTAGTGTGTATTGAATTAGCATTCTACGAATCAGTGCTAATTATAAAAAAAAATAAGTATATTTGCATTGTGTTTACAGGAAACTGAATATGAAAGATAAAAAGATGCGCTAGTAATTAAAACTAATTTTTTTTATTGAAGTTTATTTTACAAGTATATGATTTTAAAAAAAAAGAAGCAAAATTGACCTGTGTGACTTCAATAAGAATCTCCTCTGCGTGTTGTTTGCTTGCTTTAAATATTTTAGCAGTGATATTTCTTGGCAATCTGGTTGTGCTATAAGACAAACACTTTTTTAAACTCCCGCATCAGTTTTCACCTGACTAATGCCAACCTGGGCTTAGCTTAGAAACCTTGGTTAGTACTAGTGTTGGACTGATTGTATGTTTAGTCAATACACTTGTAATATAAGACATGGTTTGGAGTTATTTTACAGGTTTGTCATTTTCAAAGAATTATATCAAAGATGGAGGTACCATGCCATAGCCTCTCTCTCTACGGCTCAACCTGTACTGAGTAATTCTAATTTGAAGGGTGGTGGGTTGCTAGGTGGTAAATGGAGGGTTAAGTCCATATTACTGATGAGCTAAACAGTTAAGTAAATATCATCCCCCATTCTAAAAAAATGTATAACTGATTGAATTCATGGCGACATTTCTTGAATATATTGTTTTAATTTTAACAAAACATACTTCAGCGACTTTTCACAATATCTGGACAGCCCGTTCAAACTGTCTGCTGTTGCTGTACTTTCCACGATTCTCTCTTTTTTTAAATATATTTTAACATTGGCAGATCTCCTTCAGTTTTTACCTATAACATTAGTGCTGATCAGAAAGGTATAAGATCAATAGGCCTTTTATTATTTTCTTTTTTAAATAAAAACAGTTTAAAGTTCTTTTTGTGGCATTTCCTCATTTTAATGATTCTAGAATAGCCAGGAAGCTATTGTTCCTTGGTCCCACCCTTACGAACTAAGAGATCTAGGGAGGTAATGCTGATGGTTTTTTTTTTAATGAGTAACCAAACGAGTAAAAAATGTACAAAGTGAATGAAACACAAAAGAAACACCTTAATCATTAAATAAATCAGTTTTTAGGAATGTTTAGATCACAAGTTTTTAAAAAAATGTATTTAAGAATTTTAGAATATCTTAACTTTCTCCCTTGACCTTTTCTTCCCCTTTTTTCAGCAGGTTGGCATTTATGGGAGTATTGCTTTTATTTAAGCATGGTATTGTGTTATACTATACTGTACTGTCTTGTGTAAATTATCTTTCATAATACAACAGGAGTAATTTGAAACTGCTCACATGGTTTTATTTTTTACCGATTGTAATAAGCCAGATATGGACACAAGTCACAGGGCTGTATTTTCTTTCCTCCTCTCTCTGCATATGGAAGTTGATTATTCATCAGCAATCTTTATTAAAAATTGTATTGCTTTGTTTAGATCTGACTTGGAGCTATAGTATTCTAACAATTTGTAGTTCACGCTGGTGATGATGAATTGCAGCTCAAGGCAGATAATTTTTTTTTGAACATTAAAAACAATAAAATAACATAGAAGAAGCCATTTGTTTTATAGACTCTATTACATAGCTAATGGAATTTGCAAGTTTGTTATAAAAATTTTGTTTTCAACTTTTTTTTTAGAATTAGCATTATTATTTTTTTTATTGTATCCTACCAGTTTTCAATTTATTCATTACATACCATTTTTCTATTTTATAAATGAAATTATTTTGGAGAGCATTGCCCACGTGTAATTTTTTGTTTATAAGTGATTTGAATATGTGAAATGATGCGTCTGGTCCAGTTTCCATTGCGTTCAGATTGCAAATGACCTTGTGACCTTTAGTAGAAATATGGGTGGTTAGTTGTTGTTGTTGTTGTTGTTTTTTCCTCATATGAACAGCACCAATACCAAAATTTTAAATAAACTGATTGGGATTTATCGATTTTTTGTTCATTATCATAGTTACAGACCGGATTGGATGCAGTGAAAAGAAACAAACACAATTCTTTACTTATGCCTTATGGCACACCACCAAGCAAACTCGTAAAAGGACCCTGCCTTCATGGAAGTACTGATACACTTTATTTCATTAAAATAACTTAACTTTTAGTAAGGGAATTCTTGTCGCTAGAGGATACATCACTTTCATTTTCCTCCTCTTTTCATTAGATGCATTGGAACCGTCATCATAAATCGCCTCTTCACGTCGTCATTTAAAAAGAGTTATAAAATGATTATTTAGTTCTATAAAATGTTTCATACTATGTCTCATTATTTTTGCATCTCCTTTAGTGCTAGACATAAAGAACGCACCCCCCCCAAAAAAGTGTCTTTACACAGCCTTTAAAATGTCATCAGACACGAAAGATTGTAGTAGATTTGTGTCAGTCATTAAAAATGAAGTAAAGCCAGTTTTTTTTTGCCAGTGGATCTGTCTGGCTGGCCGGTCGTTTGTTTTGTTCAGCGCTTGAATTCGGTGAGACTATCCATTCAAACCGCGCCATCAGCAGCGGTGTTCATGGCTTCATTGTTTTTTCTCGGTTGTTTCTTGTGATTCATTTGGCCGTATCACAAAAACATGGGCTGGCACTTTGTTTATTAAATATCATGAGTGTAATGCAACGATTTATGAAGAAGATGCTTTTGATGGTGGCCATCAGACCATGAATTCATCAATTAACCATTAATGCATTTCTCACAGTTAGCAACTTTGGTGTAGGTTTTAATGTCTCATTTCGTTTCGTGCTGTTTAATTAATGAAGTAACCTGCACTCCTCCACGGCATACCTGTGTGCTCGCGCTCCACTGTTGGATAATAGAGATCTGATGAGAAAGGAATTAAATACTAAAAGGATGTTTAAATTTGTAGGACAGTTACCATAAAAATTAGCATGCAGCACCATAGAAAAAACAAATAATTACCAAAGAGATGAGATATGACTCACAATAAACGGTGTTCCAGTGCACTAAATTATTATGGCTTTTCTCCCTTTTTTTGTTAAATGAAATGAAACTTGAAATTATGGTGTTAACAGAACTGTGTTTCAAAGATAATCTAACCGTGTCTGATTAAATGGAATCTGACTTAAATATCTTAGTGCTTTCTTCTTTGTGTTTGTTTGCTTTTTTATTAAAAAAAGTTGTGATGTTAGGTTGTAGCTGAGGATGTGATTAAAGGGAAATTATTTCTGGAAATATATATTACGTAGATGCTTTGTTTGTTTTTTAGTCTCCAACGAGTAAACAGCTCAGTGAATTCGCCATTTCTAATGTTTGTTACCACAAGGGAAGACACAAGCAATACTTGGCTGCTCCACTCCGTAGATGTTTTCTCTCTCTCCCTTCCCACCCGCAACCTGCTCAAACGTGTCAGAATTACTAGGGGAATTCAAATTAAAACAGGTTGAGACAGCATCACCATAAAGGTATCCTGGCCAGGTTTAATTGGGATATATCATTTGGAAATCATAGAAATTTTAGAGAATCTTTTTTTCTGCATTCCATCTTGTCAAAACAATCCAAAAAAAATACCTTGGCTGAGGTGATGAGAAATTGTTTTTCAAATTTAGTCAGGAGTACACTTAAACCTTCCACAAATGATTCCTAGTGTATCATCTTTACATGAAATATTTCAGGAGGAAGTAAAAAGGGTAAGAAAGGAAAAACTGTGTCTTGTGGAAATTTATAGTCAGATTGGCTTGAAAAATGTTGGCAAGAGCTGAGATTGGAATAACTTTGTGGTGGCAGCTTTGGAAATGAGAACAACAATGTTTCCATTTAACTGAATATTTGCTGCATTTTTTTCCTCCTGCAACTGACTCGTGTAATGTGTTTCCATGCTTGATGCACCAACAAGATA
This sequence comes from Nautilus pompilius, assembly GCA_018389105.1. Classification (NCBI taxonomy): domain Eukaryota; kingdom Metazoa; phylum Mollusca; class Cephalopoda; order Nautilida; family Nautilidae; genus Nautilus; species Nautilus pompilius. The sequence goes on along the minus strand of JACATO010000648.1, from coordinate 1,579,006 downwards.
CCTGCTTCTTACTCCGTGTTGCATAGTTTTTCCCTAGTGTTTACATCTTAAACCAAAATAGTCAAAATATGGAGAAAGTAAAACAAACTAGCTACCATTTTTTTCCATGTTTGTTTCTTAAAACGGGCCATGAATTTGCACATTTAATGTTTTTATTTTAATGACATGTGCATTAGATTTATCTTTGGTGGGTGATCAGTAGGGCAACCAAAAAATTGACTTTATTGACTTTATTTTTTAGTGAAGTTGACATTTTGAATAAAAACAAATCATGTTCAAAATTGCAATGAAATACTGTTATAGTGTAGAACAATGTACTGTTGTATTTTTTTGGAAAGAAATTTGTCTTTAGCAAGCAATTTTTTTCAGCATGGTAAAATTTCTTTCGACAGAAACTGAAATTGGTTAGCATTTCTTTAGCAAAACACAAGAGTTGGTGGAATTTCTGAATGTCATTCATCCATTATGTTAAGAATGTCATTCTTTAACAAACACTTTTTGATATATTCTGAAATTCTGCAGTGATCATTGCCAAAATGTAGAGAATCGTTTAGATCCCTATAGGCAGCATCGATCGTGTAAACTTTCATACTTATCCAAAAAATTGACCATTCACTCTTGTTCTTTCTTTACTTGGACCAACTGCTGAAGCAGTTCTGATTTCAAAACAGATTCTTTAGCTCGTTGAATAAGTACTCCATCTCCTTGAAAGTTGTTAACAATTTCAACGAATTTTAGAAAATTGTCAGCATAATAAATTGCAGCTTGAAGCAAACTAGCCCATCTGGTACCTACAGGTTCAGATGGTTTACCGATTTGGTCAAATAATGCCTAGCAGCTTTTGTTCTTCAATGTAGCTCTTTTTATATAAGCAATAAGTTCATCACTGTCTTTAAAATAAGCTCAAACTTTCTTTGCACAGTTGTGAAGCAGATGTGCCAATACATGCTATGTGAAACAAATGCGGATACAGCTGCTTTAGTACATTTCCTGCAGAACCATATAAGGAACTGCATCAGATAAGAGTAGGCAAAAGTATTCACATTGAATTCCAAGAGACTTTACAGAATCAACTACACAGCAGATAGTTTGATTACTCATTGACCCTATCAAAGACTGATAATCCAACATATAAATTTTGCTAGGACGTTTCAATAATCCATCAAGGATAGATAGTAAGGTACTTTGTATCAAAAACATCACTTTCATCAATGACCATAAAAATCTTAGAGTCCATTAAAATATTCTTAACGCACTCTTTCCCTTTGGTTGCCAATTCTTTTACAATTCCTCAGCAAATAGATTCTTCTGAGGGCAAACTGTCCCATTAGTCAAATAAGTTTTTAGGTTCTACATTTCTCAGCTTGTACAAAGGAGTATCAGTAGAGAGGAATGCTTTTACCAGTTGTTCAGTGAAACTAGTTGATGAACACTGCGAAATAGTTTGAATTGTCACTGGTACCTCATCTTTTCTATACAATGATCTTTGATGCTTTAAAGTCTTCCTATGGTTATCCGCAAAAAAAAAACATCGCTTCTTGCACTTGCAAATTTTGCAGTAAAGGATGTTTTATAGTGTTCTTAACTATTTGTTCAACTTCTGTTGCCCTGGTGATCAGCCTCCCTTTTGTCTATGGACACATGATCCTCAAAAAAGAATACATATGTTTTATATACTTACTTGCTGCTTACTATTTGCCTCTTTCTAAAATTTAGTTACTTTTTTTAATGCTGTTGTTAACTTTCCATTATTTCATACACTTACATTCTTCTAATTTGATATTTTTAAGGCTTTTTGAAGTATTTATTTAATAGCATAAAGATTCGTTGCATCATAATTAGATTTGGAAGCTTTGTGTGAGTCACAGGTGCTTTATTTATTACTATTATAGTGGAGAAGTCTAAGTTTGGAGAAAATATGTTTCTGCAATTAATTTCCAATAGCAGTTGATCTGTGTTTTTTTTTCAAAGAGTCTGCATTGTTAATGAACGTATATTGTCTAAAGGAAATTCTGGTGGTGGTGGTGGGGGGGATATATAGCAACAACAAAAAAAGAGGAAAGAAACACATGAGTCATCCACCCTCCACTCAAAAGTCTTAATTAGCCGCGGAAAAAAAAAAATGTCAGGTAAAATTTTTTTTTTTTTTTTTTTTCCGCTATTTATTTATTATTTTATATGATTTATGTCCGGGTAATTTAAAAGGTAACAGGGTTATTAGCAAAATAATTTACTTTTGTTGGTTTATCCCTCGCTTGTATTGTTTGTTTTCAAATTTATTTCCTAATAGATTTATCAAAACAATGCATTAAACTTTTCCTTTTTCTTTTGATTATCCAAATTATCAGTAAAGGATAAAAGATTATTAAAGTCTTTTTTTTTTTTTTTAAATTTTTAAAATAAAATCCAATTTGATTTTCATGCCATAACTTTTATCCGCCTGTAATCCTTCTGATTCTCATTAAGTTGGTCACTTTGTATGTTTTTCCTGTCCTGGACTCCTAAACTTTTGAAGTTTTACCAAGTTCGTCATCTTTCGGGGCACATTGGATTTACACTGGAGTCATTCATTGTAAATGTGCCTTTTTTTTAAAAAGATCGCATCTTGGCATTTTTTCTCCCCTCTGGCACTATATTATGGATGAAGATACAGATGTTGTGCACATTAAAGCACTTTTGTATTTTATCAAAACTGTAAGGAGGAGGAGGGAAGGTTCAATGTAGTTACTTGGTGCTTTCAAGTTAGAAGAACTTACTTCAGCTCACACAACCCCCCCCACACACACACACACAAGTGCTACGGTAAAATGGTAAATAAATATCTATCTTTTTTTCTTAATTATATTGGTACAAACTTTGTTAGGTGCCCTTTTTTTTTGCAGACACTACCATGCACTGCTATACCCCACCTAAAAAAAAATAAATCGAAAAAAGCAACAAGATGATGGGATCAGTATGTGCTATGGAAATGTGTGGGTAACTGTGTATTTACACTGAAGTGTGACGAATCAGCCTTTATACAAACCAGATTTGGATAAAAGTTGTTCTCCAAGAAGTTTACTGTGTGAGAGAGAGAGAGAGTCCAGTAGTGGAATTTTGAGATGGCTGGAGAACAAACTTATACAAATTGAGTCATAAGAAGTTTCTTTACATATTTTGTGATGCCAGCTTCAGTTGAAAACAAATTCTTTTGCTGGTAATTGCAAAAGCAAAATTTGTGTCACATTCATCTATTGTATACGTAAGAGAGTGGTTTCATAGCAGCACGATTTAGTGTACTGAAAGTTTTCGTTTGTTATTTTTTATATCTCCAAAAGACTTGCTACAAAATCATTAAAGCAAAAAAAAAATTTCAATGAATACAAAAATTGCCAGCGAAACAACAGTAAAATGTTTTGTTTTTGTTTTTTTTTCTTCCCAGCCAGATGAGAAACTGGTGCGCATTCAGACGATTGTCTTGTGATGGTCTCCTAATTCTAACAAATGCAATATCAGGCTTCATTTTTAGAATTTCTTAATAATAATCTTATACCAGACTGACTAATCACAAATAGAGCCGGTCGTCATATCTTGACTGAACAAGTTTTGTTGTTGCTTGTTTTAAAGATTATTTTAGTAGTGACATGAAGGCAGGAAGCCATTATGATTAATGCAAGCCTATTCCCCTTCAAAGAGAAAGGTCCATCATTGCAGTTTTTAAATTGAATAATATTAATGTATTACTACTGACTACATTTCCTGGTAGTTGATTCCACCCATTAACAATTTTGTTACTTATTATTTTTTTTTTTATTGATATAAAATCATGTAGGAATCTTAGCTACTTGATAATGGCTTTGTTTATTCTGAACTATAACTCCGTGTCCTCAGAGCGAACTCATTTTCTTGATGTCTGAGTGTCTGCTGTGAAACACTGCCAGCAAAGACATTCCATCAGGGGTCTGTGAAACTGGTCATTAAGAATTTGTAAATGCAACTTCATTATACATTTTCGTTGATACATTTGTAGTGATTTATAGCCAATTATTTAAATTTCAAGTGACAACAGGAAAATTCTGCATAATTTCAGTTATGAAGAAAGACTTTAGAATCTTTGGTTTCCTGGTTTGACAATTTACATGCATTTTTATGGAGCCTCGTGTAGTTTTTAAAGATCTTTTCGCAGAAACGCTGTACATAAAATAGCCTTGTTTGATCTCAGTGGCATTACCAAGGAGCCATAAGTGTTGGATACACTAAAAAGAAAGCAGCATAACATTCTTCATTAGACTTTGGGAAGTGACTTTTTTCCTTCTTTTTTAGTAATCATGTGGTATCCGGCCTAAGTACTTTACCAAAACAGCCATTGGAAGCAGACATTGCAAATATTTTTGAAATAAGATCAGATATGCACTTTTGGGGCAAAAGTGGCTTTATATAAGAATTTTGAGTTAGGAATATGATCTTTCTAGAATATGTTGGCCTGGCCATGTGACTGATTGGCAAAAACATTATATACTTCAAGAGTATATTAAATTTCTTGCTGGCAGCATCAGGAAAAAAAGAGGAGAAAAGATGTGCCATGGAATTACATATAGGTCAATGATATGCAGATGTCAGAAAAAATAAATATGTAAATAGTTTTTTCTTAAAAAATATCATGAAAAAGCAGTTGTTATGTTTCTTGCCACTTCACCAGCCAATGAAGTATGAATATATAGCATTAATTTTTTTAATGTTAACAACAGTGGATGAAATTACCAATGTCACCTGGTTCTCTGTTGTTTTTTTTTTTTTTGGTTTGGAATGATGTTTTTTGGTTCTTTATGGTAATCCATAAAAATGAAGTTGACTTTATAAGTAGCGCAAGTTTTATGGAGACAAGAAAGACTGATAGACAGATACTGAGCTAGAAAACAAAGACAGAATTAAATAGAATTTGTTCAAAAGGGATATTAGTGGGGGGGGAAGTAAAATGAAAAGGTTAATGTTGGAAGGAGCACTGCCAATCTTTTAAATGCAAACAAAATTTATGAAGAGTTAGTAGTTTTTGTGTGTGTGTATGTGTATTTTTTCTGCATTATTTATTTGAATATGAAATTAAAGATCCACAGATTGCACCTTTCTTAGAGGCCACAACCTCATTGCTCATGTACCCCAGAATCACAGGAAGACCTCCCTGCTGCTTCACTCAGATATGATTTATTTGATCTCAGTGTTCAGCTGCAGTTCCTAGAAACTTCACTGGGAAAATTATCCTAGCATGGTATCGTCCAACACTGAACTTCTACTTATGTTTATATATATATATATATTATGCATGTTTACACAAAGATGCACACACAGTTTGTCTTGAAATTTAGAGGCAGCAGCATAACTGAAAGTATTCCATAAATGCCATTGCCTGTGTTCTCATCTTGCATGGCTTTATTGACATTTCTCACAGATACAACTGCAGGCAGATTTCGTGAAGTGAATTGAGTCCCATGTTTACTGGCTTTTTGTCAGTGCTATCTGCCACTTCATTTCCTAATATTCATGCATGACTGGGAATTCATTGTCACATGACTGATTGCTTATTGTCTGTCCAGGGAGTCTATCAAGGAAGATTAAGTATCGGAGTCATGCTCACTGCCAACCTCCAACTCACAAGTTTGTGAAATCAATGACACAGGGGTTGGTAGGCAACAACAAAATTTTCATTTTTGGTTGTTTGCTTGCTATTTTTCAAACTATCTTCTGTTGATTGCTGCTTGAAAAGATACTTTGCTAAAAAACATTCTGACATAAAAAAACTGAATACCCCAAACTCATTGCCCAGGTGTCATTAGGAAGACTATCTCTGAGCATCAGACCTTCTGCGGGGGGGGGGGAGACAGACAGACAGACAGACTAGCACACACTCACACTCACACCAGCGCGTGCTCTCTCTCTCTCTCTGTACTGACGTCCTGACATCATATATATCTCTCTCTGTACCAACGTCATCTCTCTCTCTCTCTCTCTCTCCCTCTCCCTCTCTCTCTCTCTCTGTACCGACGTCCTGACGTCATATATATCTCTCTATGTACCAACGTCATCTCTCTCTCTCTCTCTCTCTCCATCTCTCTCTCTCTCATATATATATATATTATTACTTACAGAAAAGATATTTACTTCCTTCTAGACTGCTGAGATTTGGATTTTATTTTTTAAGTATAAATGGAAAATTTCTATTTAAATGAATAAAATATGGACTTCGACGAATGGGTAGTAGATAGTTATATATAGTGTTAACCAAAGTTATTACCTCAACGTATAAACTAAATATTTATTGATTGTTTATTGTGTGTTACAATGTAAAAATGAACTTTTAATGTTATTAATAGAGCCAGTTAAATTGGTATCCACAACACTTACATTATAGACATCCTTAACATAGTAATCTCTTGAGATGTGACTGTGGAGTAATAGAACAGTAAACTTCAAAAAATGTGCACTTTGCACTATTGTTGTGACTAAAACTCTAATATTTTAGCTGAATAAGATTACATAAGTGATAAACAAAGAGAAAACCAATATTGCATTAGTTTTTGGCACAAGTACTCTCCAATGACAAAAAATTAGAAATATTTAGGGCAATGCACTATATATAGGGTTTTGTTCTGGTGCCAGCTTATGAGGGGTAGTTACATACTATGCATCTAAAAATTTTAAGTTATAGCATGCAATTCTGTTCTTAAGCTGTAGCTTGATTTCCTATTCAGGTTAAATGGTAAGATTACATAAAGTAGATATTTTTACTATAAGAAACATTTATTTTCTGATGGAATTTTAAGTGTGTAAGTAAGCTAATATGTTCATTTATTGCAGAAATATCCAATGTGGCTGCCACAGACCTTGATTTCTAATTGTTTTGGACCAACGTTTCCTTAAATATAGTGTGATGTGCTCCAGATAAAAATGTTCAGAGATATTTGATTTTCAGAAACTTATTTATTTGTTGTGGAAGAAGCTTGATTTATAGCGCACGGTTTAATTGGATAGTGTGTCATTTTCGGTTGAATAAAAAGTCGGGAATTATCAGTTGTGTGACAAGAGAGAGTAGGAGGATAGTGTGTATGAGGCATTCTGGACATGGAGTAGGGAACTTGAGGCACTGTAAGCACTGGATGTGAACAGAGAGCATTTTTCAGCTGAAAACTTTTAAGTTCTGAATTGCTTTTTATATTTCTAGTATTTTAGAGATTTACTGAATCAAAGCAGCTTAATAAACCATGTACTTCATACTCAGATGCATATTATTATTATTATTATTATTATTATTATTATTATTATTATTATTATTATTATTATTATTATTACTGTTATTTTAATTGGGTTAAAAACACATTGTACTTTCTACATAGGAGTGCTTTATAACCTTGAATTTTTAGCAAAAAATATATACATTTGTTTTTTCTACTTAGTTTTTTTTTCAAGAAGTTAAAAATGTGAAACATATATTGGAATATCTTCTAATTTTGGTCATACAGCATCATTGTGGGGGTACAGGGTGAACAACATCACTTATTATTCTTTTAAAAGTATAGTTGTCATCTGATAGCCTTGAAACAATAATACCATTCAGAGTTTACTGTTCCATTTTATTCTGTAATGTTTTTGATATCCTTCATGAAATGGCTGTAAACAGCAAATAAATCAGTAATATCCATAATCAGTTCTTGATTATTTTCTGTTGGGACAATGTTCGAATAAACCCTGGGGAGCTGGACACCATTAGAGCAAAGCCCCCTTTTTCCTTATCTTAGTGTAGTTTTGTCATAAAATCAAGAATAATTTTTTCTTCTATTTTTTGAGCATTTATGAAATATTTAGCAATAACCTATATTGTGGGAGGAGTAGATAGCAATCAAACTTCTTTTTAAAAAAAAACATCACTAATGATGTTAATTGTTAATTATCAAGCAATAGAGACTAATCTATGTACGTCATTCTGTGTGTGAGAAAGTGGGGAAATGCAGAACTTGCCAGAACTGGTTTCATAAAATATGTTATACAGTGGAAACCGCTGTATTAAACTGCGAGATGGCTTTTTATTCAGCTGTGAAAGCAAATATTTACTTAGTCTCCTGGCTGTTGGAAAGGAGGTGATCAACAGAATGGAAAAAAAGAAGTTAGTTCAGATTACTAGAACTACACAATTATTTTTTTTAATAGGTTTATCCTGTTAATCTGCCATAATGTTGTTTGAAGTTTGCGCTGGTTAATAGTTTTGTCCTGACTGGATGAGTTGATGTCCTATGTTTGAAACATTTAATAAATTGGGCATATCATTGCTCACCAAGATTCCCACTTGTGTGTTTTGCTCCCTTCTAGATTGATCCCTAAACAAAAGTCTACTACTCCCTGCTCATGATGGGTAGGGCTTATCAAATCACCTTCCATCCTGGATTTTGCAGGTGGCTATAATTATTTTCATTCTTATAGAGATCAGCTGAAAGGCAGAGCGCAGAAAGAATTTGTAGATACTACTTATATTTTTAAACTGTGTGTGTTGTGCTTAATGAACTTTTGAACTTACAAAAATCCTTTGTGCATGTTCTTGTGTAGAAGGTTAAACTTGACCAATATAATGATAGCAGTACACCAGAAATGGCTGATGGCTTTTCATCTGAAAGTAGAGAAAATCAAAAAAAAAACCACTGGGATTAGCTCATCAGTCTATCTACCCCACCAATCACTAGTTACTCATTAAGTTTTAGGTACACAATTATTACCTGAATGATGGCTGAAGTACATATCTGCAGATGACATTGGTGTGGTGATGATTGACTTTATAAAGAAGGCTGGACAAGTTTGTACACGCATTGTTCTTTCTTTACAACATCAGTAAGTTAAATGCTAAAACAAAAATGCCTATAAATTCAAGCTCAAACCCTGGTTATCAAGATGAATTGGTGCAGCTGTATGGATTTGCATTTGGATAAGACCTCTTCTCCCCTGAACTGAGTGCAAAGAATGTTGTTTTAGTGATATTTTCATATTGCTTTACTTGCGAGGCAGCTTGATAGACAAATTAAACTGGAGCGTTAGGCATCCACATACATACCTGGCACCTCAGTTGGTTAATAACCAGAATAGAAACCCCCAGGTATGTCCCATGGTTACACTGAGCCTGCCAAATCAACTAACCATCCATTCATCCTCCAGCCAGAACCCATCTCATCTTGTGCAAGATAACCAGTAATTAGCAACAAGTTGGTTGGTGGCAGCTGAGGGAAGTTATCTGTCAGTGCCCTACTGATTTTTATCAGCCTCCAGCCCAACTCCCTCCCCCCACTGCTGCTGAGAGATGTTTTACACTGAAGAGGGAAGGGTGGGGGAGAGAGAAAGTCTTTCCAAAAAAATAGAATCATTTTGTAAGATTCTGCTAGGCTACAATAACACAAGATTTTGTTGATCAGATGTGTCTGACCCACTGCTGAAATATTTGTTGTGGGGGGTCAAGAGGGTTGCTTTGTGAAAGGAAATACTCCTTTCCCACCCCTCTGCACTCCTCAGATTGTTCTTTTACAGCTTTAATTGGCAGGATGGTTTTCTTAGAAACTAAATCTTCACTATATGCTTTCCCAGGGAAAAAGAAAAAGTCTTGCTCTCTACCTTGATAAATGGTATTCTACTTGTATGTATGAATGATGCTAAAATTTGTTTTCTGTTCTTGCTGTGGGAAGTTTGGTAGAAGATGCGGGAAGTCTTGGTGGCTTGTGTCAGTTGCCACCCACCGCTTTCTTCTCTTTATGGGAGAATTTATTAAATGGTACTAAATAACTGGTGTCAGTTTCACCGCTATAATTATACATTTTTAGAAAATCATGTACATACATAAGGCTTTAGTTTATTTAAATTTTGTGGGTTATGGCCATTACTTTTTTCCTATCCCATCTGTCAAGATTTACAACATTTATCTGGTGACAGCAAACAAACCAGTTGATGAAATACTACCATATTTTTTTGTAGGATTGCTCGTGTGTGTGTGTGTGGGGGGGATGAGAGATGGCGAGAGTGTTCATACAACTAATCGTTAGTGCTTTTCATCAGAACTATTATGGCTACAGTTATTGCAAATGTTTCCAAATACTAAGGTGTAAAAACAGCAGTCATGGTGAGGAGTGACACTAAAGGGGACGGACAGCTGTACAAATTTTGTTGTTTTCTTATTTTAGAACTATCACGTTTAGCGGATTGAAGGAAAAGATGAAAAGAAAGGGTCAGGCTGCAAGTAAGAGTCGTAGATCTTTATTGGAATTATTACCCTCTTGAAGGGCCAAATTCTGAAACCTAGTTATATGCAGTCTTTAGTAAAAGGTTAGTCTTAATGTGCTCATTAGGTCTGGTACAACATGGTGGCCAGTCTGTTGAAAAAAGCAGTTTTGCATCAAACTCCTGTTTCGTTAATGTGTTGTTGTTTTTTAGCCAACTTGGCGAAGTGTAGGAATTTTTTGTCAGCACGCAGGCATAAGAGGCCGCGTGAATACTCTCACCTTTCCGTTATGAGGAATCCATAATAACGGTAAGTTACGGTGGTTTTCTTTTCTTCTTCCAAGACAACGAGGATATTACCTATCAAGTTTTTGTCATCTTAAGAGCAAACAGACAAGGAAGCAAAATATTGGAAAGCCAAAAATTACAGCTCTCCATAACTTTAGTTATTTAAATGGAGGAAAACAAACAATGCCTGTTATACTTGCTTGCTGTATCTTTTAAACTGAGTGATGGTTATTGTTTTTGGATAGTGTACCTTGGCAACTCTTATTGTACTTCTGAAATGAACTTTTGAATACTTTTAGGTTTTGTTTTTTTTTGTTTTTCTTCTTCTTCTTTGCCTTGCACCTCAATATGATGATTTGTTTTCTGTCCTGAACATTTTATTGTTTATTATTCGTAGACTACATTTACCTTTCAATGCAGACCTGGTGGACATATTTCTTTCACTGGTTGCACTATTTTTGTCTGCTTGAAGACATCTACCCAATAATTCCAGCACTTGACTCATCTTCTTTCTCTTCTTAGAATCTTCTGTGTTTTTTTAGTCACTAGAAAAGAAAAAAAAATCATTTTGGACAATTAAAAAAGGAAATAAACAAATAAATGAAAATTCAAAGATTGAGAATAAAACATAAATGAGCTTGTAAAATGTTAGGCCATATTAACTTGTGGTTGGATAGTTGAAATAATGGGTATTTCACAAAGGTTTATTATTTTTGTAATTTTAGTGGAAAATGCCTAAATGGGATTTTATATATGTAAGTTAATTTTCTTGTTTCAGTATTCATTATATCATTTCTATACATTATTGCTACATCTTTTATCTGTCAGTACTCTGTTAAGCCTCTGTTGTTCTTTGTTTTCAAAATGGTGTTGCTCAACATGAAGGATAACATGGCGGGCTGTGTGAAAGCTAATGACATTCTCAGGAAGTTTGATCAGTTTCTTCTGGTGTAATGGATTCCGTCATTGGCCAGGAAATATCCCTGGCTTAAAATCCATGTGAAAATCCCAATGTGATAGTGAAATCGAAAGCAGAAGCGACTCTCAGAAATATCCGCCACAGTGGAGTGAGACGTTTTCATCAAACGTCAGTTCGTGAGCTAAAGGAGACTTTTCAGAGTATTAAAACTGACAAAAATGTGTTTGTTGTGAATCTGCTAAAGTTGTTTAAAGCTTGAATGGGTAGGGCTGTTGAAGCAAACAGACAGCAGATTGGTGTATATTAAATTGGTTTCAAGGTTTGTTTGACTCTTAATTTTTTTTTTTTTTTTTTTTTTGCATTAATCAAAGACCGCAGTTTAAGTTTAATCTAAATTAAGATATAATTTTCAGTGATGGACAAAAATATGTCTTCATCTCAAAATAATTCTGATTTTGTTTATTCACGAAATATTATACCTGAATAACATACTGTTTAAGGATTTGTTTTGTTTCTGAATGAACATTTGCATATTTACTTTGTTTGACTAATATGTTGCAACCTGAACTTGATTGTAAAGTGTCTATTACTCTGTAGTTGCATCTCCTTAAGAAATCACTTCCTTAACTGTGTTGCGCACAGAGGGCCTGTAAAAATAAAAACAAAGAATATCAAACTAACTATATTTTGTTAAACATTGGATTTCTTCATTGAACAATCGATATTTTGCTTGAAAACAAGGTATTGCAATAATTTTGGTCATCATTTATCTGGGTTAGTCACTTTGGTCATATTTATGCCTAGTAATGTATGCAATTTGCAGAGACCACGGACCCGGTTGACTTTGAACTCTCTTTCTTAGAAATTAGTTTCTCCAAACAAAGATATGGTGGAGCAGCAGGTAACATTATACCAGCTTCAACCAGAGGTCACTTCCTGTTTCTCTCTAGTTCACAAGACGTTATGACTTTTGCCATTTTAAAATATTTTTAAAAAATCAAAAATTCTTTTGATCTCATATTCAAAGTTGGGATAAAGAAGTGAATTGACTGTTGATTTTGTGTGCATTGTGCTTTGTAATTTTTAAAAAAAAATGTGTCATTAGTCTTGCTGTGACTATTACTTATTTATGTTTTCTATTAATAATTGGATAACTGCAATGGATGCACTGTATTTACTTGTGTTCATGCATATCGTATATGCAAAAATCAATTCTGGATATCTGTAGGATACTGAAAGTTAACAGACAAATAATAAAATTAATATCATTTACAAAGTTCGTTATAGTACACTATTTTGTTATTTATCGCTGTTTCGAAATGCAATTAGTTTTTAAAATATGGTTGGTTTTTCTCTAAGAAATACAGCTATATATTTTACTGTTAGTTGGCTTAGTCTGCTGCATTTTTAAAAACAACAAACATCTCGAAAAAATGTGATTGAAGTCAGCCGAAATAAATGGAGTTTGTTTTTTGTCTCCTCAGTTAATTTATGGTCATAAGAAAACAAGAAGTAATCAGTGTATTCCAACCAGGGATTTTACTCCTTCTCGTAAGAGCCAATGACTGACCCAAGGTTAAACTTTAAAACTAATTTAAGGCAGTTAACTTTAAATAAGAGACCAAACGAATGATTGAAACAGAAAGAGGAAAAAAAAAAGAAAATGTCAGTTTACATACGGCTTACTGAAGATGTTGACAGAAAGCTTAAACATTTTTAATATTTAAATCACTGATAACAAAATTTTCGTTTCATTAGCATTAAAAAATCTACTGAAGTACTGCTTTTATCATTTAATTGTGGAAAACAAGGGAGATAAGCCAGTCTGATGCAGTTCTTTCAGCATGAGTCAAAGGGAAATAAAATCAAAAAAAAAAAAAGAAATGTTTTCTTCCTCTCTCCCTCTGGCTAAGAAGTTGGATCTTTCTTTAGCAACAGGAAGGTTAAAGAGATGGAGGAAGCTGTTCTCATATCACACTGTGAGGAGGAGGAAATATACAACTGCCCCAAACAATGTGCGTGTGTGACAGTTCATTCTAGAACAAATCGAACATACACTAACCACAAGCAAGGAGATAAAGTGTCTGTTGACTTCCTGTTAGTTCTGTGGAAGAAGAAAAAAATTAGCATATGAACCTAACACTTAGTTTGGAGCAAGGTGAGAAAATTGGGAAAGGAAATAGTTCTATTTTTATAAATAGGGAACTAAGGGACTCTGCTAATCTGTTGTCCATGGTTTAAATAATGTGGTACCTCGGCAATAGTTATGGTCTTGAAAGGTTAACGAGTAATTAGCAAAGTCAATGTCTTCTGCTGTCATTGTCATCTACTACTGTAGATATATATTTTATGAGATAACATGGTGGCGTTGTCACCACTCAAATACCGCCACCTTAGTGCCTTGTGGTGCACTTTTGTCTTTGTCAGGAAATTGGGAGGAGGTCCCTATTAGAACCTAAGAAGTTTAGCTGAGGAAACTGGAGGAGATCCACATGGACAGACCGGTGTAGAAAAACAAAAAGAAATCATGCTGAGGAAGGTTTACCGGATCCCTTCATTTCTAACAGATGATCGAACTCAAGATTTCTACTACATCAGGACAGTACACTTCACACTCAGAGGTTTGCTGCCTATTTACATAGTGATGTGAGGGGGATATTAGTGAAGGATTAGGGACATAAGCAATTAATATTCAACTGTTTCAATCTTTTATTTATCAAGGCGTATTGACAGTGATTACTTTTCTCTTGAAAAATTAAATTTAATATAAGGTTTGTCAGCCAATGAATTGAGCAGAATGATAAGACTGGCTTACAGCATCTCAGTTATGCTGTTGATGTCCTGCATGGGCATAGAGTTCTTCTTTTTTTAAAAAAAAACGAAGTGAGAACTGTGAAGTTTCTGGAGAGCTTAAGCTTTTTAGGATATTCAGAATTGTTAAGAGAACAGTGTCTGCCTCTGTTAGTTTCTGGATGTTTGAGAGAACTAGAGTTCTGGTAGGGCTTCCCAGTACACGTGGTAGAGGTTTTGAAGGCAAACCTTTATGGGCTTGCACCTTGAACACTGATTGAGAGCTCCCCCCAGTCATATCCAGGTAACTCACTTGATCACCAATGCTCATACCAAATACCTTCCTTTTCTAACTCACTGCTATGAAATGTCTTTAGATCTAGAAAGTCAGAACAGGGGTTGGCAACCCAAATAACAGAAAAGGACCCCCCTTTTTTTTTTCAGGTTTGGTCACAAACAGTATGTTAAGAGTTGCATTGCATGTAACCCATATTTTAATAAACGAATAACAGCAGGACAAAGACAACACATTAATTTGTAATGCAGTACATCTTTACTGATGTTCACAAATTTTTTACATATTCTATTTCCTCACACCTTACACATTGAGTTTTCTACCACTTATCTTCCTGACAGACTCCCGAAACTAACTACCTGCCTCTCTCTCTCTCTCTCGTGCCATCTGTGGTGCAATTGTACTTGATGAATATATAAAACAAATAGAGACAATAATTACACTGCAAATTCATATAAACGAAACAGGGCGTTAAATTATCTTCGTGCGGGTTTTTTCTTTTTAAGTATCCAGAGCCAACTTGCTGATATTTTAGTGCCGTTTCTGCCATTGAGTTTATGTGGAAAGCTATTCAGTGTTTGGAAAATGTGCTGTTTTCATTTTCATGCAGGACTGTAAACATGCATTATTTAGTTGACTTCATGGTTTGCTTTTTATAAGATTTATATTTGAAACACTCACTTGGCAGATGAGTAGATCTGATGTACAGAATGCTGCATGCATATCTCTTCATATTACTGTAGGCATTTGGTAAAGATTCAAAATGTCAAGCACAATTTGGTCTTGTTTTTTTTTAAGATCATGCATTTCAATCCATCTTATGTTGAAGTGCCATGAAAGATCTATGCTTTTCTAGATTTTTTATTTTAATCGCCAAACCTCTTAATTTAGAAGTTCATCTTTTACTTGAAAATTGGCTAATTCATATTCTTGTTCTGCATGGTTCACCTATGCAAATGCTGCAGAGGTATCTTCTTCAAGTGCTTTTCACAAAAGTGATAAAGTTGCTTTTTCCTTTCTGAATCCTGAGATTGCCCCAATAAAGCTTCTCACATTTTTAGTTCTCAATATTGAGCTCATAGTTTCTCTCTCTTTAAAATTATTTCAGTGATGGGAAATGAACCAGCAAACCTGTCTCCATGTCTTTCGCAAACAATGCTAATTGTGCTCGAATGATAGTACTTCTAAAAGCAAGAGCTTGCAGCTTTCTTTGAAGGTAATCTAAATGTGAGGTGATGTCCACCATAAATTGAAATGCAGTATAATTTTGAAAATCTGACATCCTTGGGAGCAAGCAAATGCTGGATTTGTGATTTTGTCCAGTTTTTGGATCATTATACCACAGCCACAGACTGTGGTCGAATGCCATCATAACCTAAATAGACTGTTTTGTATGGCCAATGCCTAAATTTTATTTGTTTCTAATATACGAGGGAAAGTCAAAAATTATCCGTACTCTTGTTTTTTTCAATTTATTTACACAAAAGCAGGGGTTAAACAAGAACGTCATTTTTCTACATAGTCTCCTTCCTTTTTGATGCACTTGGTCCAGCGGTCCGCAAGCTTACCATCTCTTGAGCTTGCTGAATCTTCTCGTCAATGGAGGAGGTTGACAGGCGTCCTGCTCCTTCTTCATGCGTCATGCTTGTCCAGCCACTTTTAAACTTCTCAATCCACTCATACACACTTCTACGCGGTAGTGCACTGTCGCCGTATTGTGTTAAAAGCCTCCAATGAATTTCAGCCCCTGACACACCTTCCGACCAGAGAAATCGGTTCACTGCTCTTTGTTCCTCCTTGGTGCACACTGCTAGCGGAGCGGCCATGTTTACACTGTAACAGCAGCAAGAAAAATGGCACGATCAAGCTCAAACTTCGATCATGTGACCACAATAGTACCAACTATAAGCATGCATGAGCAGAAGGCAATGTGACAAACGTAAAGATATGTTATGGCAAAAGTGCAGATAATTTTTGACTTACCCTCGTACATACAAATCTTGTGTATAAATTGCATATTAAACATTTACTAAATATTTTTTCCTTGTACTTAATAAAATCTTTCTGCTCCCAAGTACAGAATACATAGACTAGAAGGTTCCCATTTTCATGGAAGATAAAGTGCTCTTGGTGGTGTCAGGTACACCTGAGGTTGAGGCAGCAGCTGATGCAAAATACATGTCTTCCATTATTTTATGGTAGGAGTTAATGTTGGTGTGCATGGAAGGTCATCAGAGATAAGCTAGCGGTGGATCATTAGTGTCTTGTGGTATTGGCCTCTGAGTGTAGGTTGGAATTTCACTTTGTGAATCCTTAAAATGCTTTGAGGCCCTGTTAAACAGTTTTTAAAGAGTCACTAGCTTTAAAAAGATTGGTCTGTCTTTGCTGATTTTTCCAGGATACAATACACACTCATTATTGCTTGCAAGGTAATAAAACTCCTCTGCTCATATAACCTTATAGTCTCATCTAATGCTGTTAATACAAGATCAAAGCTAAACCTATTCTCTGGTTCTTCTCTTGCACTCTCATCTTTTTCTTCTGTTGGCTGCATAACCATGCTGATAATCATATCATCTTTCACCTGGGAAACTACAGGTGCATCATTGTCACATTTCATTAATTTCACGTCGTCTTCAGGTAATTTTTGATAATCTTACTGTTCATACACTTTGCATACCGCAAAAATTCCACTGCTTTTATTCTTCTCATTTCATATTCTGAAGCCTTCAACATTTATGGCATTTTCAGGGTCACTGAACCTTGATCTTGGCCATAACTTATGCCATGCAATTTTCAGTGTTGACTGTTGAACTCTTCTCTGTATGTGTTGAGTGCATCACCAGATGAATCAGAGTTTATGCATGTTGCATAGATTCACTTCTGTAATTGCACTTCATACTGTGAATTATTCCTTGATCCATAGGCTGGATAATTCAAGTGCAATGGGAAGAAGAAATGTTGCAAAATCATTTTCAGACACAAACACCTGAGTGTCAGGGTTTTCTGAACAGTTATCCATGAGGAAAACAACCTTGCAGTCTTCTGGCAACCCAACCTTATAACACTGTTGTCAAGTCTCCATCACATAATGATTTTTAAACCACTCTCATTGGTCAGTGCTTACTTCTGTAAATTACGGGCAACAACTCAACACTTTTTAGGGCATGTGGATGGTTCACTGTAGTCTACAACAAACATATTGCGGCTGTGTGTGTGCCAGCTGCATTAGCACCTGTAAGCAGTCACTTGCACTTTAATTTCTTCAATGCCAGCTAGACACTTAATTTCATCAGGTGTAGCGAGCGTGTTTCTTGGAAAACAATGCCAGAAAAGTCCAGTCTGATCCATATTGTGAAATTTGTTCAAGAGTAAGGTTTCCATCTTTTCCTAACTTAGAAAACTTGCAAACATTATTTTTGGTTGCCTCTATTTCTGCCGACGGTTTTTCACAAGACACTTTAAGGTATTGAATGCCATGACACTTCTTATATTTACTTAACCATCCACTTGTAAACTTGCAAGGCTCAGCAGTTTGTAATTCCTCATGAAGTAATTTGGCATTTTGACACAAAAGTGGTGCTTCACTGCACTGTTGCTTAAACTACTCGTACACATTTCATCAAGCCTGGCTAATCTGGCATTGATTTTCTCTTTTGCAGTGCCCTCATTACTTTCACTGTAAAATTTTAACAGCTTCTCACAGTGCTGCTTTATATAGTAAATAGTTGAGATACCAACACCGAAAGACTCCCAGGCGACACATGGATGCACCCTTATCTAATTTTCGTAATATTTTTATTTTCTCAATTGTGGTAAGCACAGTATGCTTCCTCAGTGCTACACTAGACACAGCACTATCACTCAGAGATTTCTTCAATGCCATTAAGGAGTAGAATTTATTAAAAAAAAAACTCACAAAATTAATCAAAAAAAAAAGAAGCAGAGCCTTATCGTCACACATTCTAACAATGGGAACTATAGATAGGCAGTAGTGTGGGCTATAGCAGCATACTGTAAATGCAGTGGCCATTTTCAGAAACTTTTTACAGGAATCTCGAATTTGCTGGGTACTGGATTTTGGTGCATTCCGGTTTCTGGGCTACTGGAATTTAAATATTATACTGTTTGTGTAAGCTTTGCATATTCACAGACATTTTCCTGCATAAAGCACATGCACTTTTTTAAGATTGGCTGTGCAAGTCTTCTTCCCCCGGAAAGCCACCATATTTTGTTGTGCAGAAGAAAGTCCAAATATTGACATTTGACCTTTACAACAAATTTACATAACTACCTACCAACAGTTAAACTTTTTAGCCATTATTTCTTTGATGATCTTTATAACCAGAGTCATTACTTCTGTAATATCAGGTGGAAATGTTTGTGCACAGTTGTTTTTTTTTTTGATGACTTATGTATTGAATTGATATCACATTATGATCAAGCATTTTTTTGCAACAGAGTAACAAATCCCGTATGACTTCTTTCCATGCTCAGTGCTTCTTTTTATCTTTAGGCAGCCAACAATAGCCAAAAGACTATTTTCTTCCCTTGTTTGGTTTTTGAGAGTCAGCAATTCAGTAAGTTATTTTGGGATCCATTGGAACTCACATACCCGCCCAGAAAGGCAACCTCTGTAGTGTCATTGTTATCACATGATTTGTCACAAGCAATAGAGAAGTCGGAGCTGAAATCAACGTCTTTAATCTGCTGACTGATGATGGCTGTGGCTGTTTTTACTGTTCTGTCCCTCACCATCTTTGCAGACAATGGCATGTCTCTAATTTTTAAAATAATTTTGTTTTTTTCCAAATCACTATAGCTGCCCTGAAATTTTAAATAAAGCATTCTTTTATGTATTCGCCATCTGTGGACGGCTTTTCTCATTTTATAATCTCCCAAGTTGCCATCAAACTATCTGTAGTTGTGCTACTTTGTGATTTTATCCATTTAGCAGATGTTCTTAGTGTTTCATCTCTAACTGGATACCTTTTGACAATGGTAGTGTTTTTTTTTTTTTTTTATAAAATGCCTTTTGAAATTTAATTTTTTTTTGTTGACAAATTTTTCATTGCAAATGGGACATGATGGTAGCCCATCCAAACTTGATATGAATGTAAAAGATACAGGCCATTCATTTTGGAATTTTGCTTTTCGTTTTTGATTATCCCCCCTTTTTTTTTAAGACATCACAACCTATTTAATTATGCTGATTTTATTTTGCATTTAATTCCAATTTTGATATCTTTCTTGAAATGTATGTTGACCTTCACGGTACTATTGATGAATGTCTTCAACTTCAGTTTTCTGTAAAAAATTGGAAGACTTAATAGCATAACCATCTCAAAACATGGATACAGTATCTATATCCCACAATGCAATACAGATATTGAAGGGGTGGGTTATCAAATATTATCAAAGTAATATCTCATTTGTTATTTAGATACAAGTTGTTCATTATTGAGTTTTTAGATGTTTGTAGTTCATCAAATATATTCAGGAGTTTTCTGGGGGTTTTTTTTGTTTGTTTTTTTACTTTGCAGTTAAGGATAGGCATGCATGTGTGTATTTGTTTAAGATCATTTGCGTGTGTGTGTGTGTCATCAGTCTTCGTTGTTTTTCTGTCACTGGATGAAATACATGGAGAGCTGGCTGCTCTTCTTTGTAGGAAGTTTAGGCCGCACACAGAAAGAGAAATCAGACAGAGGATGATAGCAAATTTGACATTACCTCAGAGAATTAGTTGTGCATAAACACCTTACAGGACCCAATAAGACAGAGCAGAGGATGTGCAAATAAATCATTATATAATCATTTTCACAACACAATGGAAAAAAAAAAAAAACATTGATCATGCATTAGTTTACATCTGTAGGTGAGTCAAATGGTCGACTGGTGGGCATTTAGATGCATCAGGTTGGCCATTTAAGCTGTGCATAATGTCTGATGAGAGATGCTTTCTGATTCTTGCTTTATCAGCCCAGAAAGCATGAGGGCATCACTAACATTTTAAAAAGAGTTTGAATTTTAAACTGATAATTGAGGTTGAGGCGGCACAACAGGAAAATTAAACTGTGTAGCAGACTGTGCATGGAGCTCAATGTATAAGTCATTCCTGCAGATAAGAAAAAGCAAGTCTAATTTCACTCTCCTCAACCTGAGTTACGACACTCACAAAAATGAAGATACTTTCAAATATAAAGAGATTAGATGCATTAATTAACAAAATCCTACCACGGTCACTCCAGTACTCTGGGCTTAATCTGTAAGTGAGTCTGTTCTGTGAGCTTATGATTGGTTGAGGGGAAATCAATTCACCAATAGCAGTCCTTGAAGCATGTGACAATACAAATACATCATTAGTCCCTCTGTATGATGAAGTAACCATTTACAAGGAGGGACATTAAGAATCACCACACTATGGTGCAAGGCATCATTTTGCTGGGAAAAACAACAGTTACTGTAACATATGATGATTATTGCATTCCAGCAAACATTTGGGAGAATTTCCATATTTTTGTGATAAAATTTCAGGATTTTTAGCTCTTTTCTGTTAAAATATTCATCACTAAGGAAATTTTAGATATCTGGTAATTGTTGAAATTTTAAATACATTTAACTTACTATTTTCTGAAAATTGATAATGAAAAAAAAGGGGGGGTTAATTTATCTGGATTGGGAGCCATACATAAGTCCTTAAGTAGCCTAGAAGGAAAGGAGACCTAATGAAAATATTTAAAATGATTAGAACTTTTCTATAAGAAAATTTTTTTCTTTTTATCTATATAAACCAATTTAATGTAAAAGAAATATAATTATAAATTAGCTAAACCATCCTTGTCTGAAATTGTTGTAAGAATCAAAAAGAAAACTTTCTTTAACCTTGATGTCTTTCATAAGTCATAATGGCATCTTGCTAGCAGCAGCTTTTCTGTTAATCAAATTGAATTACAGAATTTCTAAGGAGGGTTGTTTTCATTGTTTCTCAATCTATAAGTCCCCTTTCATGTAAACAAAATATATTCACATTTTTATAGTAAATTTTCAGTGTTTTTGTATGATAGTTAATTCTCATCTTGCTACTGTTGCAGTAAACTCAATGGCATATGTTTTGGATTAACCCTTCCATCACTGCACTTCTCGACAGCACAGGTTAAAATCTAGACTCAAGGTCAAAGAGCAAGGGTTTTGCTTTCTTTGAGAAAGGCTCTGTTTGGCAAACCTCCCTGGCTGGCATGGGTTCTTGCTTTCCTTCCCCAGTCAGCCACATCTAAAAAAAATGGAAAGAAGCTCTGATAAGGATTTCCCCACAAAAATCAAAAGTGCTAAGACTCCCCACATGGTGCAGGTTTGGCTACACTTCCTACCAGCAATGCAGCATTATGCCCCTCGAAGATCCAGCGTATGCCAGAAACTGAATAATTGATCGGATATTATCAGCGAAGTGATGGCTAGCGTGGACTCTGCTAGCTTCGTTACTTTTAGATGATTTTCTGTTGAATCGAACATCCTCTGCAATTATTTGCTAGTTTGCGTAGTCTATTTCTGGCCATTTTCACCTTTCGTGTTTTGGTTTGTCTTTTTTAAGGGAAACAGCGTAGCTTTTGAAGCTCTTTCTCACTCTTTTACTTGACTTCCAGAGTTGTAATTTTCTTCAAAAATCTTGAAACACCTAAAGATGAGAAACGACCACCTTTTACTTTCATCATTTGGTTATAAGCTAGTGATGGATCTTAAAAAAACTTCTTGCAATTATCTACATGCTGACTATAAAATTGTTATTACCATTCTTTTTTTTTCAAATTATGTTATCACTTATTAGCCTGCAGTAGTATTATTTTTATTAATTGATTTGCCGGTGATTGCTTCATTAAATCAACATCTTTAATTTAAGTGAACTAAACTGATTTAAATAAGCTAAAAGAAACCTATCAGCTGCAGCATTGCATGAAAGGTGGGGATCAATTCAACCATGGACACTTGTGTTAAAAAGGTATAGTTTTCTTTTCTCTGTCGCCCAACCATTAGAATAATCTTCCATTTCATCTGGACACAAATTTATTGGCTTTGTTATACTCTGATGCTATCTGGCCAGCATCTGTACATGGTAATAAATGCAAATAAGTTAGCTATTGATTAAGTGTGTGTGTGTATTTAGAGTTTTCAGGCTATGAAATAGCCGCTTTCCTCCAGTTTGGATTTTTTATGTAAACATACTTCAAGTTTCAAAAAGTAAAAATTAATACAGAAATATAAAAAAGAAATAAATTAATGGATGATGTTCATTTTGCAAGTGAAAGGGAAATAACTCGAAACTTGTTTAACATTGAGTGAGGCAATTGCTTTTGACAGTATTGATCTGGCTTGTCGGCTGCTGTCAGTTGATGTTGGTCACTTACTGTTCGTTAGCTAACAACAAAATATCTCATTTTCAGTTACACATTTCCTTTTTTTTTAATAGTTAAATATAAAATTAGAAAAAAAAGGTGAAAAAGAATCAAGTAGGGTTTTTTCACACCTGTCATTTAGGGTTGCCCCGGGGTTTTTCGGGTGCTGAGGGAAGACAGGGCAGAAAAGTCTGGCCTACCTAGATGAAAGAGCTCGAGAGCGAGCGCGCGAGATAACAGCCAGCGAGAGCGCGAGACCAGAGCGAACTCAAGTCTCGCGATAGCGCGGAGCCACTCTCTACAAGAAATCCCCATCGAGAGAGCGAAGCGAGCTCGATAGCAGAGCTCGCTCTCAAGATCTAACTTCCAGCTCTCTCCTCAAGCGCGCGCTCTCTCGCCATACATAGCTCTCGCTCGCCCATCTCCTCCGCCATCTCTCTCCCTAAAGATCGAGCTCCCCAGTCTCTCCGCTCCATCGCTCACTACAGAAAGCTCGCTTCTCAATCTCTCTCTAGTCCATCCATATCTCTCGCTATCTCTCTCTTTCATCATACATCTCTCGCCCTCTCTTCATCCATCTCCCTCCCTAAATATCTCTCTCTCTCTCTCTCTCTCTCTCTCTCCATCTCTCCCTCTCCATCCATCTCTCCCTCCATCTCTCTCTCTCTCTCTCTCTCTCCATCTCTCCCTCCATCCATATCTCTCTCTCCATCTCTCTCTTCCTCCATATCTCTCTCTCTCTATTTTGGTTCTTTTTCTTTACCAACTCATGGAATTCATCACCATCATGCTACAGTCATCCAAAATATCTTGTTTAATAGTTAACATATTCTGTTGGGCTATATAATTGCAGACAAATAATTTAACTGCATTTTAATTGTCTATTCTACAAACTGCAGACACCTACATTTCTCCCCGGCCTGCTACACTGAACAAATGTAAACTGACTGCTTGCCCCTGTGAATCACAGGATAATCTTAAGATACTATTGAATGTATCCTCACTTTATTAATATAATTCATTTGTAAATCAAAACCTTAATACAATACTTTAATCTGATGCTTTTTTCCCCCCCTTCTTTCTCTCTCTCTCTGGATTGGAGGAGAGTTCTTGTAAATAATGAGAACAAAGTGTTCTGGTGAACATGATTTAATTGTTATGGTTAAATATAGATGGTTGGAAAGTTTCATTACTATTTTATGTTGTTAAGCAATCTGATACTATTGCCAGTGGTGCATGACCTACTGGTACAGCAAGCTTATTTTAAGTTTTGGTGGCACCAGAATATCTGAGCTTAGTGGAGGTCTCTTCTGCGATAAATATGTGTTACCAAATTCTTAAAATCAGAGTCCAGAATTGGCATGATGCTTCTGCTAAAACATGTCGTTCAGGTCACATTACTATTATTAGTAGACGTAGAAAAACAACATAAAATGAGCGTTTTGGAAAGAAACAACTTATCGAGGTAATGTTTTTGACAGGTGGGTGGAAACACTGAAAGAAAAACCCAAGTTAATTTGCCTGCAACACCGCAGTAAAGGTCAGTCATTAACTTGATGAAAAATCCACAGCAGTATTAAGTTATTAACTACCCCCCCCCCATACTTTATTTAGCTATGGTCTTTTTAATGAAGTGTTAGAACCATTTTTGTTGATATTTGTATGGCATTAGCCCCCCCTCCTCTCTCTACAGTCGCTTGTGTTTGTTTTAATCTTAACAGAAAGAACATTGTCTTCATCATTTGAAACTGGCCCCAAATCTCTTTCACCTTCTCTTTTGACTGATTTCTCTCCAGCTACAAACTGCATGAGATCAAGCAGCAAAATTATGCTGTTAGATATAAGTAACCCATTGGTTTATTTTTCGAAAGCATTTATTTTGAAATCTTGAACATCTATCTACACTGGTGGTCATAATTGTGAACTCATCATACATACTATACTAGTGATGTATAATACGTTTTTGGCATGTTTGTTTTTTTCTAGCAATCATATGCTTATGTGCAGATACACTAATAAATTGATTATACATTATGTATTTCATTAGTGTGCGCACCATTATTGCATGTAATGTTAGAAAGATGAATATTATGTTTGATATTATCTATACTTTATGATGAAATACTCTTTCTGTTCTCAAATAGGGTAGCTTATAAATTTATTAGGCACAAAAAGGCAACGAAAAAAGAATAAAAATGAGTAATGATTTGGGATATTTTTATACATCGCGTTATGTTCAACGTAATTTCCACTCTCTGGAGATAAATGAGACAACTTTATTGAAAGCTAAGCCAAGTAATGCTTGTCCTCCAGATTAAAACTGAAAACAGAATCTCTAGTATTCCTCACTGAGGTATAAGTGCGCACACAAAATTATTAAGCATTACTGAAAACAAAACATGTTATTTAACACTGTGGAAACATCCATCTCTGTGGCAGTTTCTTGGCTCATTATTATGTGAAAGTGAGAACCTCATCCATTGTGCTTTTGGTAAATATTTATGACCCCTGTAGTCCAATGATTTGTAATTAAAAACAGATATCCATCATCCTTTCCTGAAAACTACTGAGAGTAGCCATTTTGTAGTCAGAAAGTTGCAATTGGGTGATGGCAACATATTTACGTGGTGTCAATTGGCAGCGTGAAGCTACATGGTTTTTGAAAGCCACTTTCTCCCCCTAACAGGATAATTGATCTAAATGTCTCCAAATAACATTTAAAGCACAGGACAGGCTGGCTCTGTCTGCAGGCAAGCGTGAGTCGTGTAATTATCGAGTCAGAAGAGTTTGTGGATAATAAGTAGTTTGCTGTCTCTCTCACCGCATTTATAGCTTTGTTCTGTACCACTGTTTTCAGCCATGCTAATGTAGGGAGAGGGAGAGGGGCTGCTGCACTGCAGACAGACAGACAGACAGACAGAAACAACTGACAGTAAGATGTGTCACTCTGGATCACTCTACACTGATGGACTGGATTTCTCAATAAATCAGTTTTAAGTGAAAAGATTATGCAAGAAACCTGTAGTTGATTGCTCTTGCAAAGCAAGTTATCTATGGATGAAGCCCAACTGTTTATGATATCAATATATAAAATCCTCTATCATTAATTTATTTTGTCCCTTATCTGGTCTTTGCTCTAAATTTTAATGGTACTTTACATATATATATATACACTTTTATATTTTAAGGATGTCATGAAGTGTATACACAGTCATGATAATTGAGCACTAAAACATT
Source organism: Nautilus pompilius (assembly GCA_018389105.1). Classification (NCBI taxonomy): domain Eukaryota; kingdom Metazoa; phylum Mollusca; class Cephalopoda; order Nautilida; family Nautilidae; genus Nautilus; species Nautilus pompilius. The sequence goes on along the minus strand of JACATO010000648.1, from coordinate 1,552,869 downwards.
GGTGATGCTAAAATCAACAAACATCAGTCATATTTATCAATTGTGCATCAAAATCGTAAAGGATTTTTAAATATTTTATTGCAACTAGACAAATTAGTTTTAATATGACAGCCAGCTCTCTGGAAGAGTGGGTGCCACTTCTCTTCGTAATTTAGGCAAAGCTCATTTACAGTATTGTTAGCTTGTGATTCTGTTTTTCTCTTCCTGGATATACCTTGCCTGTCGATTCTAACCTTTTTGGTCATATTCATTAAGCACTTGGTCTATTCTCTAAGGAGAGTGAAACTCAGCCAAAGATGGATAATGCTCTCATGTCTATTTGTGTTGTTTTTTTTTTTTTTTTATGTTATGGTTCTTTGGGGATCACATGGCTGTGTGTTGTCAGTCACCATTTCAAATGTAAACAAAGATTTTGTACCCATTTTATTGTAAATTATCTAATATGTTATTGTGTGATGTATAGATTTGTAACTTAGGAAAAGATTTTGTAACCGTTTGCTGTGTGTGTGTGTGTGTGTGTGTGTGTGTGTGTGTGTGTGTGCATGTGCGTGCGTGCATTTACACAAGTTTTTAAAGGAAATTGATACTGATACTCTCGCAAAGATAACTGAATGTAGAAATCTACTTTTGATATACTCAAATTAAACCTGATCGTGTGTACAATTACATGGATTCTATTTTAACCAATTTTATTTGAACTCCCAAATAAGTACCTTTAATACTATTTCAGATGATGATGAATGATGATAATGAAACTAACAAAAATTTTGTGTTTATAAGTATATTATTATTATTATTATTATATCTTTTTTTTAAAAAAAAATTAAGTAAAACAGATAGTAAGATGACATTACTGACTGAAAATTGGGGATCAAAAGCAGCAACGAAACATAATCCAGTATGTGCATAGCTCAGAAACAAGAATTATGGCAAGAAATTGTCAACTTGTTAATATTTGTGTTTCTTTTTTTTCATTGTTCTAAATGCATCATCATCACCTGAGTAATTAAATCACACTGCCATCTTTAGCTAGTTTAGATGCTAAAGTATCTTTTGTGGCAAAGCTGAAATTTTTTATAGTGCAAAGACTGTAAAAAGGAAACTCAGCACCCTATTGTTTTGTTTGTTTGTTGTTTTCTTTTTCTCTGCTATTTTTTCATCAGCAATTCCTTAGGAAAAATTATATAAAAATTTGTCTGTGTCAAAAGAAATATACATAGATCCTTTTAGCTGTTTGGTTAGATCATCAGTCCACAACAATGGCAACAATAAAGAAGTTAAATAGATAGTAGTGTATTCCTTTTAGGTATGTAGCCACAGTAAACCTTAAATAAGTGAAAATGGTGATCAGCGCAGAAATGAGATGAGGTAGAAAATTGTGGCTTCTGGGGGCTGATTGCATAATGTCTTGGCTTCTCGTTGTGGCACAGAACCATCTCCCCAAGTTTGATTCCCCTGGTGGGAGAAAAACTTGTTTTGGTGAACATCCCATAGCAGAGTTTCTTCTTGCTCTTCTATAAAAGTCTATATGGGTACTCTGAGCCAAACAGAGTAGTTCCAATTGAGACGAGACTTTTTGTATTCTGTTGACAACAAGTTTCTACAAAGCATGGGAATGACGACGGTTAGTCATAACCGTGGTAGTATGCAACCCTATCATTGTGTCTACAGTTGTAGACAATGATGAACATATAAAAATGATAGAAAATTAGCTAAAACTAAAATCAGAAATAGACCAGTGTGAATGTTTTTAAATAAATTTTTCTTAATTTATCTGATGTGATTATTCTGCTAATTAAGAAAACAAAAAGAAGCAGCATGCCTTTAATGGAAACAGAAAAGCATATATTCATATATTAGTGCGACATTGTTAATCTTGTATTATTTTAATAAGATTTTCGAATGGTTACTGATATGGAATAAATCTAATAAATCAAAACGGTAAAAGAAAAAATTTTTGAAGTTTTGGCTAGTTTTGAGTGTGTAAACAATGTAGCTAATTTCTTTTATTGTCTTTAAATACCAGATTTCTGCGGTCTTCTACAATAAGTTCTGACTGACGTGTCTCTGCTATTTTTGAAATTGTTTTCACATCTGATCATCAGTAAATCTGATTTCTTGCCATAAAGATGTGGTCTGAAAAATGATCAAACGTTGAAATCTGCTGTTCTGATAAAATATCAAATGTCTAAAAAATAATAATAAAAGTAAAATTATTTAAATATCTGGCAAAATCGTGATGATGTTTTGGGAGCCACCATACAGCTGTTATATCAAAATTTACACTAAACTGAAATGGGATAATTTATGGGGTTATTTTATTACTTCTTTTTAATCTACATGATGCAGATAAAATTTAATTAACAACCTATTAGTTTTGAGTTTTTTTTTTTTTAAATAAATGAATGGCATAAAAAACTTTAAATGAAATTTTATTGACATGTGATAAAATAGAAAATGAATCATTCAGCAGGCTTGACAGAAAGTCTTTTGAAGTTAAAATGAATTAGTTCAGGAAAGTACTGTAATCAATTATTTAACTCTTTAGAACTGAGCTAAAAGAAAACATTTTCATGGAAAAGTTAGCTGTTTAATGGATTTAAGGAAAAGATATCGAGCACCGAGACAGAATGGCCAGTGTTCGGCAGCGCTCACTCGAAATTCTTGCGTATCCACAAAGCTTTTCCCAGGAAATGGCATCACCGTTATTTTTATTATTTTTTTACCCTTTGTAATTTTATTCCTGCTAGGAGTTCCTTCAGCATTTTACTGAACAAAAACAATGGAATTTAGGGTGCCACGCGTCATCATTATTACGAGTACAAGATTATGTAAGAAAAGCTTTGCAATTTGGAGAAGTAAGCAAGAGAGGTCGTTCTCCTTATCCCGGTGATTGCTGAGTGTTCTCCACCTATGCGTTCATTCATCACCTTGGGTCCCCCCATAACACTAGACAAAAAAAAAAATAAATAAAATTATCATCGGAATTTTTTATTTAATTTTTGTTTTCAAGATTTAAAAGTTGAACGCACATGGCACGGAACATGAAAGAAGCTTTCATTAGCCAGTGAGTAAGAGACTGTGTCTACACACTGCACTACTGTAGGAGCTGACAAATGGCTGCACTCCAGTAAAAAAATATATCTCGTCAAATGATCTGCCGGAGTTTATAACAGAGCCAGACTGAAACAAAGTGTGAAAAGGACGGACTGACTGCTCACATTTGGGATAGAAGTACTTAATTACTGGTAGATGGAAACCTGTTTTAGATTTTTGTACGGTGCCCCATTCTCCCTTCCCCATTCCTTCATTTTTGATTTATATTTATACAGGTTTCTTCTTCTTTTTTTAAGTATGATGTTCAAAGTACATACAAAAAAAAAAAACTTATTTAAATCTTCATCTCTCCTGCAGTAATTTCTTCTGTGGAATCTATGCCTGAGGGTTTCTGAACAGCATCTGCTTCCTGACTTTATTGTCACTTTCGTCTGATTTGCATAGGTGCTTGTATGTCCCATTTATTGGTAATTTTAAGTGTTTTGTTTGAATTCAATTGCATCACAAATGATAAAGATAAACGAGTGAAAGAAGAATCATTCAGCTATGGAAGTACCAAAGCCACGGTTTAACCCAACTTTTTTCTTCAACCCCCCCAAAAAAAATGTTGATGCCTTTTACTTCATAATAGATATTTATTTGAAAGATGCCAATATATAGTTTGCACGTAAAAGCAGCCATTAACCTAACAGACGCTACTTCATGGATCATTAAGATTTAAAAATACTGCTTGCTGGGTAAGGATTGAGAGGGGGTCCGCTCGAGCGCCAGGCGCGCGCTCGCGCGGACATCGCGCGCCAGAAGATACAGAGCCGCGGCTCGCGCGCGCCGCGCGCGCTCGCGCTCAGCCATCAAGAGCTTCGCGGCGCGCTAGCGAGCTCCAGCGCGATCCAGCAGCCATATCAGCGTCGCTCGCTCGCGACAGTCGATGAGACAGCCAGCCAGGAGCGAGCTCGCTCTCTCTCTCGCGCTCTCTCTCCATCGCTCTCATCCATTCCAGATCTCTCGCTCGCTCTCTCCATCTGTCTCCATCCACCATATCTCTCTCTCTCTCTCTCCATCTTGCTCCATCATCCATATCTCTCTCTCTGATCGCTCTCTCTCCATCTTTCTCCATCCACTCCTTCCTCCTCGCTCTCTCTCTCTCTCTCCATCTCTCTCTCTCCATCTTCTCTCTCTCTCTCTCTCCTCTCTCTCCATCCCATCCATAATCTCTCTCTCTCTCTCTCTCCATCTCTTCTCCATCCATCCATTATCTCTCTCTCTCTCTCTCCATCTTTCTCCATCCATCCATATCCTCTCTCTCTCTCTTCTCCATCTTTCTCCATCCATCCATATTCTCTCTCTCTCTCTCCATCTCTCTCCATCCATCCATATCTCTCTCTTCTCTCTCTCTCTCTCTCCTCTCTCTCTCTCTCTTCTCTCTCCATCCATCCATCCATCTCTCTCTCTTTTTATTTTGGAGAATTTTTTAGCTGCACAGCATTTTTTTCTAAACTCTGATGAATGAAATGATAAAGTAGAGTTGGTTGGTGACCAAAATTACTAACTTTTTACTGCTTTAATTTTGATGAATTATTTGCCTTAGACAATGTAGGAGTGAAATGGTCAAGCGAGTTTTGTTAATATATAAAAGAAAGAGAGAGATGATGGAGAGAGAGAGAGAGAGAGTCTTAAGATCTGTCTGTAGTGGCTGAAATCTAATTATTTATTTATTTATTATTGGTTCCTGCACGTGATCTGTTCTGTTTAATGGAGCCAGAAAAAATCTACTAAAAAAAAAGAGAAAAAAATGTAATAATTTTTCATTTCTTTCTGTACATTTGTAGACCTTTAAAAACAAAACAAAAAACTCAACCAGGAATTTCAAAATGATTACAGTTGAGTTAACAGAAGGATTAGGCAGACTTCAGAGTGACTGCTCAGTAGCATCACAGCTTTCTAAAAAAAAAAAAAAAAGGAAGAAGGAATGAAAAAGGCTCCTGTTGATCTACCAATATTTAGATTGGCCATTCATCTTCATTAGACCTATGCATCTAACTCTAGTTTGATGCACCTCTACTAATTTATATCCATGAGCTTGGCTTTGCTCCTTGAAACATTATTTAAATTTTCAAAGATGCTCAGCAGCATTTTGAATTTGTCCAAAATTGTTTGTGTGTGAGAGAGAGTTAGAGAGATTCTGAAGTCTAGATTTATCATCATTTACCTATCAAACTTTAATGAAGATGTAAGGAATGAATGTCGGTTTTATCTCACCTTGAAAAAGTATGTTTAATAGCAAAAAAAAAAAAATCAAAACAAGAAAAATGTGCGGGTTGTAGATCAAATCAGTGAAGGCCCCTCAAGGCATCAACAATGTCACAATGGCCTCAGTAATCATACTTCAGGCACGAACGTGTAATTTAAGTGTTCCGAAAGCGTGTCGGATTTTCCAAAGTACATGTAATTATGCTCTTTGAAATGTTTTTCCATGGAGGATTCATCTTTAATATCATCATCAAACACTTGATGACCAGTGTGTCTTGAGGAAGTTGGAGGGGAAGCAGAAGAAACACTGTATTAAGAACGTAATTCATATCTGTTCTCCCCCATGTCAGGTTTTTCTGAAATGATTAATTGTGGAATTGCATGAAGATGTTTGCTATTCTCCTGCTTTGTACCTTGAAACAAAACCAAACTTTGTTGATAGATCTGACAATTCTTTCTCATGCATGATAATTTCTAATGGATAGGATTAATCTGTTTCCATCATTTGCCTGCCAAAATCTGGACATTCGGTGTCTGTGGTCTGAAAGTTCTTGCAGGTGAGATGAAAAATCATTTTGTTTATTTCCAGTGATTCATGTAGCAGCAACTCTCAAGAGGAAATGCCATTTGGAGGAACTAACAGGAAAACTTGAGGGAAAAAAATAGTTATTTCCAGAAAAAAATTATATTGGCTTTATTTCAAAACTTTGACAGTTTACAGAAACTTTTTGCATTTCCAGCATTTTCTATACCTTCTTAGAATGATTTCACTCTTCAAGTAATTTATGCAAACTGATTTAATTAAAAAATTATTCTTGCGTGTGTGCATTTCTTTCTTTTTTAAAAAAAAAACTATTTTTAACAGAAAAATTTGTATAGTTCACTTTAATTTCAAGTATTTCTACTTTTAAATGGATAATGTTCTTTCTTTTGACAGAAACAGCAGTCTCTCTCTCTCTCTCCCTCTCCCTCTTTAAAAAAAAAGAATAAATATATTGGCTGATTTATTTTAGAAAATAAATAAAAAACAGCAACGTGTACTTTAATTTGCAAAAATAATTAATGTAAACTCGGATGCCAGCTCTCGATGGTTGGCGATAAAGTAACAGTAGTTAGTGAAATAATGCACTTTCATTCTTTTTCATTTCTTAGATTGTCATGGTGTTCACTTCTACCCAGCTGTCAGTCTTGTGTAATTGTAAACTGGTTTTGCACAGCCAACTTCAGCTTTAATTTGATAGTTTAAACAAAACATCTCTCTTGTGTGCAAGCATGAATACAGCAACATGCATGTTTTTAACCCATGATTTAAATTGCTAATTTTGTTGTTGTTTTTGTTTTCTTTTAATGTGATATGAACATTTTTTTTTTTGTTATGATATTTTTCTACTTCATTTTTTTCCCTTTGTTTGACTCTTTCGCTATTTAACTACTTCACAGGCTGACATTTTGAAGCCAAGAAATCCTGAAAATCGTTATCATTTATTATGTGGGCTTTGTTGCTATAAAATTGAGTCTTTTGAGTCTTCACTGAAGAGACATCACATGAAATGATGGGGAAAGAAAACAAAAATAATTCAAGGGACACAGAGAGAGAGGGAGAGAGAGAGATGGAGAGAGAAAGAGAGAGATGGAGAGAGAGAGAGAGATTCTGTTGAAATTTGTAAAACTTAATTGTGTAAATTTTATCAAAAATTTTATTACCATCTGTAATTTTATTCACAAGTCACAACCCTTGTTTCTGTTTCCTGTCACCATTTGTATTTCATTTATTTATTTCAGCATTTAGTTGGTTATTTGAAAATGTCACTAATAAGTTATTTAGAAATAGTTACTCATCTTTGACGAGCTTTTAGTAAATTCCTTGAGTGGTAACATCTTGAAAAGGGTTAACAGTTGTGTGAATGCCAACAGACTTTACTAGGGTTTGTGCCAGTGATTTACTTTAAGGTTTTAGTTTTGATATCTTTGAGCGTCTGTCCATTCGTCCTTTCTTTATCTCTCATTTTATAGTGGCATCTTTCATTATTTCTTGAATTTGTGCAAGATGATAAATCTTTCAGCTAAAATGAGAATATTGAACACTTAATTCCATTTTAAATCAGTCTCCAGACTGGACACAAATAATAATCTGTAAAATATGATGTTTTTAATTAAAAAACTTTTTCTGGTAAAGTTGGTTGTGATTGGTTGGTAATCTACAGCAATTATGCATTCACAGATGTAATTGAAAAAAGAAATTATAAAGGTTAATGATGAGTGAGACATTAAGTAAATATCATGAACATTGGAAATGCAACAGTTGAAATGTATAGATTTATACCTTGTCGTAGTTCCAGTTATGGCCAGGATTTTCTTTTTTTCTTTGAGGTGGTTGATCTACCAGTATGAAAAAGTGAATACGATATCATTACAAAGAGTATACAATTTTTAGGGATTTATGATGTGAGACAATCTAAAGATGTGTTAGTAGCAACAAGACAGATTGACATCCAAAGGCAACAACAGCTATGAATGGCAAAAGTGCCTTTCTCTGCTTTTTGCAGTTGTGAATTTGACCCCTTTTTAAAATCTAAGCTCCTAAGGGGAGACAAGTTGACAGTTCTGAGCAAGGTCGTGATAGTTATTTTGAAATAAACTCTTTTACTTAAAAAAATATTTTAAAAAAAGGAAGCTTGCCGTAAGAATGCTGTGGCGGTCTTCCTTGTTGTGAGTTATCTCCTATTTCAAGTGGCAAACAGTGAAAACAAAAACAGCAGCGATACTGTAGCATGGCGGACCTGAAGCCAAAGAAACACCGCAATATGTTTGTTGTCAGTGGTTTCCCTGCTTTTTCTTCCTTGTTATTTTACTGCATTTTGAAAAGTATTTAAAAAAAAGAAACTATTGTCCTTGATCATCATCACCAATGTTCGTTATAAGTGGCAGTGAGTAACATGAGTAGTAAAAGAGTATAGTTGTTCCAACAAACGTGGGATTGGTTTAATAATCATTACCAGTTGAATGTATTGTTTTCTCTCTCTATTTGCAAAATCATTTTAATTTTCTTTGAATTTGACAGATTCTTTTGTTTTCTTAACAATTATTTCACCAGAATCTTTTTGTACATTTTGCACTTTCCAATTCTGCCAGGACATTTTCGTTTTAATAGGGGGAACGTTTCTTATTTACATGGAAGTGAAGTAAACTGCATTAGGCGCTCATTCTCTGTATGAACACCTGGCCAGAACATTCCATGGTGGGGGGGCTACCTATGTCAGACATAACCAGTCTGTTGGGAGGCTGTCAGCTGATCCTCACTAGATTACAAAGAAGCTGCCCTCCTACATGCAGCTGCTTCTCTCTCTCTCTCTCTCTCCCTCCATCTCTCCCTCCATCCATATCTCTCTCTCTCCCTCCATCTCTCCCTCCATCTCTCCCTCCATCCATCTCTCTCTCTCTCTCTCTCTCCCTCTCTCCCTCCATCCATATCTCTCTCTCTCTCTCTCTCTCTCTCGCCATCTCTCCCTCCATCCATATCTCTCTCTCTCTCTCTCTTCTGGAGAAAAAAAAGAGTCAGAAGATTGTGCGCTGATGGATGTCCATCTAGTTTCTCTCCCTGCTGACCAACAGCTGTTTTCTTTCTAACTGTTATGCACAATTGCTTCAGTTGTGAGCGTGTCATTTGATCTTGCTTAGCTCTCATTTCTCTTTCACAGCTGTTGATTACATTTATTATGAGTGTACACTTCGCTCTATCTTATCAGTGCGAAAATAAACGGACATTCTTATGTTGTTCCACACACACACACACACACCCCCCCCCAATCAAAAAAGAAACAGAAACTTTTTTAGTTTTGTCAAAGTTTATTCCTTATTTTTTAATGCTGTTTAGGTAGATTATGTCCACCATGAATGTACGTTCATCGGTGGCAGCCTTCACCTTTTAATTAATTTCTTTGCATGAGAGGAACTAAAGTTGACCACAATGACTGGCCTTTCACCTTAAGAATGCCATTGAGTATGTAATGTTAAAGCTGAACCTAACAAAATATATCATCTCCAATAAATCTTGAGAGTCACCATGTTGTACTTTAAAAATGCATATCTAGTTGATCTGTTATGATTCTGTGAACATGTAGATTATTCTCCAGAATTCACCTTTAAAGCTGAGCATCACTGAGATTACCAGATGTTTTCTTGGTGAAGTGACAGACACATAAAACCTCATCTTTAATGATACAGCAACCCCTCATTTAAATAAAACATTTTTTGTTGTTTTTTTTTAAAGTGAAAACAGAATATCATAGAATTGTTTACAATATTTCAAAAGTGATTCTTGCAGAAACTCCAAGACATCATGTTTATGGTGTTTATGATAAAATTAGCAGCCATGTAAATGTAAAATTAAATCTAGATTAGTTTAGAAATGAGTGGTTGTCTGGCTTGTCATTAGCATAGGCTGACTAATCTAAAACTACTTCAATTTTAAAATTATTCTTTATTTATTAATGGCTATTTTGTTGTTTCTTTGCATAGTTAGAATCACCAGTTACACAGTATATGAACCAGTCTTAATGGTGACCGATCTTTGCTATATATATACTCACATACATACATATACATGCATTTCAATTTATTTATTTATAATAATCTGGTTATCTCTAGAAGGACTTTTCAAGTTTCCAAATTCATATGTCTTTGAATTCATGTATCTATCTATCTATCTTTTCAATGTTCTGTATTCTGAAGGATCCAAAACTTCTTTTTTCTTTTTTTTTTTAAAATTCTGTCTTCTCCCCCATTTGGAAAATCTTCCTGAATACTTGAAAACAAATAGCAGTTTGTTTTTTATGCATGTGTGGAACAGATTACAGTATTTACTGAATATTTGAAAAGTGCTGCAGTAAATATTTAATAAAAAATGCATGTAGATATCTGGTATTTTGGAGGGGCTTCATAAGTAACTAACTACCCTTTCGTTTAGTTTTTAAAATAATTTTGTCCTTCCACGTACCAGTGTTTTTATATATAAAGTTGTGTAAATTTTCATCTTCAGAGAACCAACTACACGTGCAGTTCATTCTGCCACTGAAATACTCGTTACTCATGTATAAAGTTTATAATAATAACTAGAAATGTCTGAGAAACTAGATGAGTTCTGTGGTATATATTAATCTCTCCTCTATAACCCTCTTATAAAGAAAAACTAATTTTATTTCAAAAATATAAGACTCTTTTTTCATATATAAACATCCATACTTTTAAAAGTCTGAAAGAAAAGTTAAGAATACTATTGAAATACTGTACAGATTTTATTTGTCACACACACACGCACGCACATGCAGTTGTAACTATACTGATGAATATTGTATCAAACTTTTTTACATATTTCTAGGAAATAAGCAAGTTTTAAATTGTATGTGTTGCAACCCATTTGCACTGACAATGATTATCTAAAACTGCACAGATGCCCTATTTATTCATGATCCTTTTGCTCATAAACTGCATGTGTTTAGGATTCTATACAAGTAGATCATCAGTAGCACTTGCTGGTAAGCTACTGGGGTGGCTGACACCTCTAGTTCGATTCTCATTTAGGGGTTGGGCCAGTTTAGCTTCATTCTTCTCCACCAGCCAGTCCTCCAGTTTCCTCCCACATTTAAAAATGACGGAAAAGTTGTAGTGGGGATCCAAAGTCAAAAGCGCTAGGTCTCTTGTGCTGTGCGATAAGCAAACGCTTTCTAGTTCCATTACTAAGGTTTTCTCTCTTGTACAGAGGTTAGCTCCTTCATAAAGTCTGGTGTAAGAACAGCCCACTGTTTATTTTTAATAAAGTAAATACCTTTTATATACATAAGAGAAAATAAATATGAAGCATTGACTATTTAATTTTTTTTTGCTTTTTTTTTTGTAATTAGCTCGGTGCATTTACTTAAATAATAGTCAGGAATAATCAGTGGTTTAAAAACTTGAAAAATGTTTTGGTATGCATATGCAAATGTGTGTGCATATGTGTGTTTCAATTTGAAATAAATCCTTTATGGATCTATGCCTCTGTCTTGTTCCCAAGAATTGTATCCATCTGACTCATCCACAAAATGGAAACAACATTGCCTTAGTTTCTCTGGAGGGCTCCTGCATTCACTGCTCCATGGTGTCAAATTAGTCAGTCATGTATTATCAGTGGGTTTACTTTAGTGTTCCCAAGGGTTAACTTCACCAGGTGATAGTATCTCCAGCTAGCCATGCGGCACTTCGTGTGCCGCTGTTGACTGCTACAGACTTTAGTATCCTTGATAAATATCTCCAGTTTGAAAGATGAGGGGAGGGGAGTGTTGGAAAAAATCTTACCCTAATGTGATAATAAAAACTATACAGCGGATAGAATCTGTTAATGTTGTGTCATTTAAAGATATTTATTATGTACCTGTGGCTTTCTATTATGACCATGTGCATGGTGAAACACTCATTATGCTTTTATTCTCATTTTTGTATTCCCACAGGAACCTTGCTTTGTAAAATTAGTCATATAAATGTGCAACTGTTGCATAAATTAGCAGTTATTCTCATATTTCATGGTTTTACATTTCTTTCAGTAATTTGTTTGATTTCCCTAGTCATTGTAGCCAATTTCCAGTGGAGTCAGACATTTGGTGGAAGAAGTTTAATGGTATAACGAATCTCCCTTTTTTAATACTACAATGAAAAGTGTGTGTGTGTGTGTGTTTAATTATGTTTATTGCATTATGGTTTTAAAAACTTTCTACTTATAGTATAAGTATAATATACTTCATAAATTATTTTAATGCATTTCTTCTCACGTATCTTCAATAGGCTAAAAAATCGAATCAGATATTTAGTTTCACTGTAGTTGTCAGCTTACAAATTAATTAGAAGCACTTTTGATTGACATTTCAAGGTTGTAGAAATGGAATTGACTGGTATGTTTAAAATTCTGAAGACTAACACCTTAGATTGCATCTGACGTGTTTTCTTCTCATCAAATGATATCTGGTTAAATTACAACAAAAAAGAAATTGTTGGAGGAGATTTTTAGACATGGAGTATCTACAACACAAATGTTGGCTTGTATCTCCAGGTTTGATTATAGTTGATTAAAACTGACAAAATCATTCCCTCTTCACATGATTTCTGTTTTGCCAGCAAGAATAGAAACATTGCAACAAGATTCCAATCAATTATTGCCATAACAGAATCTATCAATATTGCAGATATCCATTTCGTTGATGTTCGTGATTCTCTGATTTGCTGTGGACTTCAGTCTCTTTTAACAAACTTAAACAGCAACTGGTTTTTGGGTTGCATCCAATCTTTGGTGTTAATTGGTTTTTTGAGAGAGAGGAGTACTGTAGTTAATCAAACGACAAAACATTTCTCTTTTGTTGATCACCAGTAGGAGAGCTGGAAAATCTTGTGTTTGTCTTTTCTTGTCTTACCTATTTGTCCTTCAGCAGACCATAGTGTCAAGCCAAAGGTGCTTGGTTCTCCTTTATGGCAATGTTTTCTGTAAACTTAGTTGTTTGGAGAAAATGAATTGCTTCCCCTCATAGCAGCACTGACTGAGAACTGGGGATTTAATATAATCTGCTGAATTCACCCAATACCAAATTAATATCATTGCTCTGTCAATAAATTACTATTGTATAAGAATAAGAAGGAAATACTAGCAGAGGGATTAAGTTCCCATAGTTGTCGTTATTAATTAAATGTTGCTTTTCTGAGTCAGCAGATTATTCTGCAAGAAGGAAATTTTCTTTAGAAAAGCTAATTTACAGATATTATATAGATCAGCTTTGAAACAGATATAGATACCTAGGTCCAGGAATTCTTGTCCCAGCCTCAAGTTTGAATAAAGCAAAACAATTCTGTTTAAACGTTGGATCATTTTTAGCAGTTACAGATATATAATTTAGTTACATTCAAAAGGAAAGAAAAGAAATAATTTTATTTAAGATTAAGGTAGGATTTAAAATTTGTTTAAACTTTTTTTCTTTTTTAAATTATCCACTCGGGTTATCTGATTTTCTTTTTAATGTGGTTATTTTGTTAATAAGTTTCAAGTGACAGCAGAAAAGATGTGTAAATTCTAGTTACTTCAAGTACAGGGAATGTCAAAACACAAGAACATCAGGATAATTGGAAGACAAAAATCAATACATTGAGTGTGAAACCTTTTGCTGTGTAAGTTTCTCTTCTTGACATGAGCATGAATTATCGAAACACAGATATAGTGATGTTTTACTTATTGAAACTATACTTGTTTTTATTTTCTTCGTGATTTCGAAACATGGGATAAAAATTAAAAAGAGAGAATTATTTACCATTCAGTGTAATTTGAGTATTCCAATGAATGAATGTAAAGCATTATGTTTGATTCATCATTCTTGAGTACGTATTGAGTTCCACACAGCTATGGCTCAAAGCAAAGATTTGTCCAGCAAGAAAAATTCAGGAATATTTATTCTAATAAATGGCTATGTGGCATTGAAATGTTGTGGTTTTATGGCTATTATCTAAAATATAGGGAAGAAAATGCAATTCAAAACAAGAAAGGTCATTGAAAAAAAGAAATGTCTAACTAAAGGTGAGAAAAGACATACGAGTTACTAAGTCAGAGACACCAGAAAGTGCAGCTAAGAACATTCGAATATACAGTGTGGACATATGAACGAGGAAGTGAGTACTTTGCTAATGAAAAAGGTCCTGAAGAAGCAAAATCTTAACACCTAGGAGATTAGTCTCAACTATAGTTGAAACTCAGTGGCTTGTATTTATGTACAGTCTTGGCTGTAGAGAAACATGTCACCTATTCAAAATAATTGATAATCTTTTAACCAATCAGAATTGAGCTTACTGAGACATTGTACATTTCATTTTCTTTTATGCATATTTTGATGGTGATTGTTTATTTATTCTGATAATATGGCTGCCATTATTAATGATGGATGGAATGTAGAACCTTTAGCATAAGCACTTGCTGATGAGAAGTTGGTTGATAATGATAAAGGTTTTATGGGATTTTTTCGTGATCAACTAGACAAAGTCACGAACCTTATGCTGTAGTTTCTTGATTATCTCAGTGTTGTTGATGTGCCTTCTGATGAGGAATCCAATGATCTATCTATACAATGATTTTGAACCTGGAAATGAAGGTAGATGCAGCACTCTCCAGTTTTGATGATGACTATTATCAAACACATCCTCAGAGGACACTGTTACTTCAAGGTAGATCCAAGTTATGAGTGATCAGCCTAGAGGTGGAAGAAGATATGGTGTTCAACATCTTGTTCCAGGTCCTGGCAGGACATCTGTCTAAAGTGATAATGAATGATGATAGCAGCTCTTTTGCACTGTAATAATCCTGGCAGGGCTGCAATAGATACTACTGGCTTCAAACTAGTGGATTCCCTCCCCCCCCCACAGAATGCTGATCTCATATAGCATGTGAGGGGAGACTAATTATTACTTTGACCAGTGGTCCCATAACCCATTTTTCCAAGAAGTCATTGAAAGAAAAGAGAGGACAGCTGTTGATGAGACTGAAATGAGAACTTTCTTATCAGTCATCATCTCAAAAATCATCCTACAAGACACAATGAATCATTGAGCTTTCTTTGACACAGATTACAGAAAGTAATGATTTACCCCCAGTACTGCTTTATTGATACTCTATTTGAGTGTAAATGACTCACCGTCTCACCACTACTACAGTAAATAAATACCGAATGGATATCATGGACATACAAATAATAATCAATAACTTTATTATTTTACTCTACAGAATTATTTTATTCTAACTTTGTTAATTATCATCATAAGCTGATTTTTTCCATTTGAAAGATTTTATAATTCTCTGGAAATATATTCTTTGAACCACTTATCCTAAATGAGAAAAATATTGGCAAATCATTTGAAAATATTTCAGCAGATTACTGGTGGACATCTTTAAAAATATCTAGGACCAACAGCCTCATGTAGATGTAGTTATTTAATCCTGTAAAGGTTAATAAACTTTAGCAGCGAGGAAACCGTTGTTAGGATGAATGAAAACAAGGAAGTGTCAAGAAATCACAAGAATTTGAGAACTAACTGGAAAAAAATGTATTGTGTAAAGAGTCCACTTGTAATTGTATGGTTGCAAAAGGGGGGCAGTTTGTTTGGAGACAAGTTGGCGAAAGATACATAACCAGTGTACGATAGAGGAGGCATATATCCTTAGGTGGAGTTGGCAAATTGGTTAACATAAAGTACAAGAAATTCCTACTGGTCATACCATACCCACAGGATGTAACCTAATTGGTCCAATTTCATATTCTAGCCAGATGATGACCCTCAAATATACAAACATGTTAAAGCTTGATTAAGGTAACCCACCCAGCAAGCCCTTAAATGGCTGCCTTAGCCATCACAAGGTTTTAATATGAAAACCATCAAAGACATGTGATGTGAAATCTGAAAAAGTTAAGAAAAGCTCCAAAATCTCTTGGCAGCCATTGGCAATGATTGATTGCAGGTCATCTGTACACAAGTCCTCAACCTTCCATTGAAAAGCTGCTCTAGTATGTGTGTGTCATTAGAGAAACTTTGCAAAGTGAAAATATTGCTCACTCAATATTAATCTCTGTCCTCTGAATTTCCCAATTTTACTGTATCAAGTTCCTTGTTTAAGTGATTATAATTTCTGCATCTGTAATCAAATAAGTTGTTTCTATAACCAAACTTAACTACTTGAAAAGATTAAAAGTTGTGTTACATGAAGAGGAGTTTGAGTCAAGCACATGCTGAATAAAACGTTAACCATTTTGAAAATGTTATTTTATCCTTTTTTGTTTAATTTTGGAAACCACTGTTTGTGTGCATGCATGTGGAGTATCAGGTTTTGATGTTGATTGTGTTCGTCATCATAAGTTTTTTTTGTCACTTAATTAATTTAGCTTAACAACACCAGATTGCAGGTAGCTATCCATCATGGCTAATGCTAAGGTCCCAGGGAAGAAAAATGGTTTCCAATACTATTACCATCACTATTAGCTACCTTGCTGGTAATTTATTCTGATCATTAACAATTCTATCATTTAAAAATATTTTCTGTTATCTAACCATGCCACAATATTAGATAACTTATTATTATTCCTCCTAATGTTAATGGAAGTATCTAATATAGAATAATTTCAAACAGATTCATTTTCTGTTTTTTTTTTTGTAATAACAGATTTTTCTCTCATGTCATTGGATTGGATTTCATGAAATATGTGAGCTATTATTATGTAAAAATACAAAATATAAAGAAAAGTATTTATATAATTAATTATTTAAGATTTAAAAATGTGTATGAATTTATTCATGATATTTATATATGAAAAACCTTTTGAATAAATCATTGTAGGTGTACAAATTTTGAATACACTTTTTATAATGAAATTCTACCAATTGCAGGCAAAAAATTAATTGTATTTTCTGTATTTTCCCTTTGCTCTGTATTAGTAATAATAATTATTATTATTATTATTTATTTATGTTTTGTCCATTAAAGTCATCTTTCTCACTATTTTTTAAGATTTCTACCACCCATCATCACTTGCTTAGACTGATAGAAATAAAAAATTTTGGTGAATACTCAACTTCACCATTTGTAATAGTTTTCTGGAGCACCTGTTGTGAAGTATGCACTATGATCTCAACATAGCTTACTTTTGTAGTTTAATTTTACAACAATGTTAAGATGAACTTTAAAAATTAATTATAATGTTTTAATAAGTTTCATTTTGACTAAAATATATTCAGGTCATTTTACTTTGGTGATACATATGAAAATACCTTAAGAAAAACAAAGAAATATAATTCTTTTGTAGAAGATATTCACAAATACACAGTAAAGCAAAGGCAAACTGATTCCATTCTCTTTTTTTTAGATTAGAAAGGGAATTAGATTAGAAATCCAAATTTAATCTAAATCCTGATGTTCTCATTTAGTAAGAACGGGATGATAATTGCAAAGACAATAGTTTCATTTGTCAGCTATCATTTGAACAATTAGGGTGAACTGAAAAGTTAGAGGTGTCTTCTTTTTTCACTGACTCACAGCCAGACACTAATTGATTACTCTGGTCTCTGGCTCCTCTGAACGGTAATTAATTATTATTATCAGTGACAAACAAGGCAATTTGTTGAGAGAAGAGAGACCTGCCACATACAATCTGAACAAAAGATAATGCCAGAGACTTGTACTGGTTGACCAACCTGTTTCAAATTGTTTTTACCTGCTTAGATGCCAATTCTTTTAAGTTTTATTACTTACCTGTCACACATTTCTGCCTGTAAGTCTGTCTGTGATGTGTGTTGTGTATGTATGTAGCACCTAGCCAGAAATTTTGGAAAGAATGTTTTATGCAGTAGCATTTCTTTCTTTTTTAAAATTTAAATTTTGCAAATACACTAGTATTTTAGCAAATTAAAATATTTTGCATTTGCATATGCATTATGGAGAATACACCATTGTAATTTTTCTTATTTATAAAAACTATGAATATGCTAAACATTTTAAAGGAAAGATGGCTTTAATTTAATATATATATATATAAATCCTTTGTAGTTAGACTGGAAGCCTTGTTATTTTTCAGGAGAAAAGTTAAATACCTCATTCAGGTTTTAAGTAGCTACAATGGATAGATAGAAAGTCATCTTTACTTCATCTCTGATGTCCTACATGAAGAGTCAAAAAGACCATTTTTACACACGACCACTGTCATACTTCATTTTACTTAAATGTTATGTAAAAACAGTCTTCCAGTTTCCATGTTAATCATGAAAAATGAATTTTCTAGCAGTGAAATCCACAGTAACCATTGTCTACCAATCTTTTAGTACATGAAGGGTTAAGTTACTTGGGTAGATTTGTTTGTGAGCAGGTAAAAAAAACTTTAAGTCAGACGCTAATTAGTTTAGTCTCTTGCATTGTTTCCATCGTCTGTGTGTTTATGGCATAGGTTCATTGTCTGTAACCCTTCCCAAAGTTAGAAAATATTCTGTTGTTAAATGGAGGTAGAAAAATCAAACTTCTGATGGCAGACTTTCATGTAAAGTTTTACCCTTTTAACGCTGTTACCCGACAACAAAAGTGTAAATGAAAATTGTGTTGACGACTGCCTTCGTGGACGTAATGCAATACAACGGTGTGAAGAATTAGATGATGTTATCTGTTATTTACCTTGTGAAGGGAGGGGAGAATATCAGATCCAACGGGGATGTGAGAGTAAATAACTTGACCAGCTTGGCTAGAAAACAGGGCATAAAAAGATACCATCTACAGTATATTGTTACCTTAGATAAGAATTTTGAAGAAATTATCAATATTTTCCTTCTCTCTTAGAAAATTATAGCTCATTTCTAAATCCCTCCACTTTTAAATAGTGAATGTAATTCAATTTACTCCTATTTTTTTTTTAAGTTTTTTTTGTTTGTTTTGTTTTTAAATTATTTAAAAAATATTTCACTATGCAGTTTTAGCTGGATGGGAGATTGCCTTCCAGTAGTTTTCTTTGTATTGAAAAACAACTGATAGATTAATAGTCTGTTTCTATTTGCCTTTGAGTGAATTGCCTTTTTCCATATTTTATATAGTTTCAGCAGAAAATGTTCAGTGACAGCGTTTGAGTGGGAGAAAGAATTTTAAGGGGAAAAGTTCCAAATTCGTCTCTGTAGTTTATTGTTGGTAATGTAAGCAGAAAACAGAGATCTTCAAGCCAGACAATTCGGTAGATCCGCTGTACAACAGATAAACTAACTTCCTGTCAGTGGAATGTTGTTTTTCTGCTGTGTTCAGATTCGGTTTTGGATAGTTAAACAATAAAAGCTTTTGATATGTGGCAGAAGATGCTATCTAATTTTTTTGGTTCTCTAAACTTTAATCTTAATATTTCATTTTTCCTTTTTGTTTTAAAATGTTTTCTGTGCAATTTAACTCTTCTCCAACTGAAGTTACAGTTATCAGGTTAAGTACTAATGTCATGTATTGCCAATCATTATTATTATTATTATTATTTTATGCATAATTTCAGATGTCTTACCATTGGGAAGGTTGACAAAAAAAACTTACATATGCAAAACTGTGAGGCAAAAGATTTAATAGTAAATAATACCTTAAAATGCCTAAAACAGGCTCTCAAAGCTAATAGAGTCTTATGTTATACTCCTCTCTCTCTCTCTCTCTCTCTGTATATAAATTTATTTTTTTGAAAATAACTGGATGTGATGCAAGTTTAATTTATTGTTTGTCATCAGTGAGAGGTCTCAATGATATCTGCTTTATCCACATTAATTGGTAAAACCTGCTAGTGATCTGCATTCATCACAGACACTGAACAAATGTTTTGCTGGTTTTCTTTATTTTAGCCATTATTTGTCCTTTTGTACCTGGGCTGTTGCTGGCAAGTCTGAATAGACTATTTGAAAGTGTCATGTGGTATATGACTCCAGTATAGAATTTTCCTCAATGCTATTGCAGGCCTGATCACCTTACCGCTATTTCCTGTCTTTCAGCTGACTTTGAGCATGCCATGGCCAACAGAGTTATGTTGCTATTGATGTTCACCCTACATAGTAAACAATTTTAAAAACTTGAATATCTTTTTTTCTTTGTATAAATTATTGGTAAGATTTTTTTTCTTTTTTTATAATATGCAGTTTCAGTGAAGATCCCTCATTATGCTAATGATGTTAATAATTTGGATAAAATTTAAAGGTAATTCACTAGAATGATTAATAGTATCAATTACAAAGATAGCAGTGATTATGTATATTTGATAGGATTTTTTAAAATCCCCCCCTCTCAAAAGAATGCATTAGTTTAAATGATAGATAACTAGAGAACGTTAACATAAGATTTAAAAGAAACTTTCTTGGTTAGGCATTAGAAAATGGTCTCTAAAAAATTGAATGATTTGTCTACAGGGAGGTTGTTGAGCTAAATATATTGTTGCTTTTTAACTTTCTGCTATTCAAGAACAATACAGAGCTCTTAGTATCAGCAGACCAACTTTCAGGTGACAACCCTATGATTTCAAAGTCACTTGGCAACTTTAGCAATTTGATTAGAAGTTAGGTAGCAGGGATGGGATATCATTTGGGCAATGATGATAAAGAGAGAGAAAGCTTAATGGAATGTGAGCCAGCTGGTGATGATCAAGGGGAAACCCAAGTCTGGTCAGAAACCAGGAGAAGATGAGAGACCCTGGCTAAAGTGTCAGTCAGGGTTTTGGGGGGGGGGAGAGAGAGGAAGGCCTTTTATCTATCACTAGACCCAGAGTTGCCCATTTGAAGTCTACATAAGATTCCAGGTTTTAAATGTCATGTGTGGGTGTGATCCTAAACTCCCTGTATACTTTGTAAATTCCTTTAGCAGAAGAATTTGTATGCACAGTATAAAAGCACTGTAAAATTTCAATTTAACAGATCGTCATTCAACGGACTTTGGAAGCAATGGACAGTGTCTGGTCTCTCGACAAAAGTCTGCATTGAGCTGTATGAACACCTTTTTTTTGCTTGGGCGCCTTTTGCGCATGCGTATGGGCTCCAGGCATTAACGGACACCACTTCCACTTCCCTATTAGTTCATTAAATCAGGGTTTTTACTGCAAAGTTAACTTAGAACTAATTTGTATTTTCCAGACGGCAATAAATTAAACAAACCTACAGTGCAGTTTGCTGAAAGAAAATTATTTAAATTGTGTGTACATATTGAAGAAGTTTATTTTCAAGTGGGAGAATAATCCATTTGTACTAATGCGTTTTCCCGGTGTATTTTTTGTTTGCTTTGCTTCGCTTTTATCATAAAAACCAGTCGGGTGCTTGACTGTTAGCCAACCAATCTGATTGAGAGCTGAATGCCGACTTTTAAGCATTGTATAGGAATAATTTTCTGAGGATACGCATTAAAGTTGACAAAAAAATCTTATGAAGAATTTCAAATTTTCTTTCAATCTTAAGCAATATTCCTCTTTCGTTAGTAGGTGGTTTTGGCAAATGTTCACAGCTAATTTATCATTGGACAAAGTGCTGCCTTGGAATGCTGATTTACTGCACATTTAATGCCAAAGCAAGTTCATGGAATAGATTTGGAGCTGTGGATTAAATTCAACTGGCACACTGCAGTAATTTGGATGTTGAGAACTAAGTTAATCTTCTGCAAAAGGTTTCAACAGTAGCAAACTTATGCTAAGTGATGCGATCAAGTGCAGTGCCTCATAAAATTCAATTTCGGATTAATTTCATTAGTCATCCTCTCTCCTAGAAAATGCGTTTTGTACTGTGGCCGGTTTTCCCCTTGTAGAAAGGAAACAACATTTGGCACATTTCTTTCTTTGTTGTTACTAAAATGGCTCATCATCTAAGACTGGCCGGCTAGAAGCAATTGATGCCAGCAGGGTCATTATTCAGAACTATTCTAACTGTTACTACTACTAGAAGCTTGTACTTACTAAACTTGTTTTCTGTTATTGCATTTTTTTTTTCCCTTTGTTTCTTACTTTCAGTTACATAGCAAAACAAAAAAAATGTTTTGGTAGGGATGGTGAACACAAAAATATGCATCAGTATGCACATATAGTGGGTGCGTGAAAATGAAAGTTTGTACTGACAACAAAACAGATTTTTTTTCAGGCCAAGTGTTGAGCAGACAGACAATCAGGGATGGCATGGCGTGTTTTGGCCCCTCGTTAGCGTTAATTGTGCCTGTCGTAAATGAACTTACACATGCCTGCCCTTTGTCTGCCTGCTGACTAGCAGTTTTCAAGTGGCAATAAAACTTGCGCAAGTTTATTTCTTCACTTTGATCAATCTCAGGAGCAACCTGAAGTGAAATAAAATAAAATAATAAATAACTAAAAAGGAAAAATTCAAGGCTGAATGCAAACAAGTGAATTTTCTTGCGACCAGCCAGCAGTGAAGGAAGTCAGTGAGCGAGTGGGGTTTAGGGCAATTATGCCATGTGGCCTTTATCCATCAATTAGAGTAATATTATTGAATTGATGTAATGCTCCAGTGATAAGAAGGAATTAGAATGGAGCAGTGCGGGAGTTGATTACTGGCACGTCTGATGCCTTATTGATCTAAGAGGAAACCACTTCACACACACGCTCAGCCGCACCGATCTTTGGCCCCTTTTGTGTGCTATAAATTACCGTATATACCGAAAGAAACGTGCAATGGAAGCATGTGCATGAATATCCAGACTCTGCTCCGCTTCTCAATCCAACATATATGACTCTCAACAATAGAATGCAATAGCTGTATTGATGTGGTGTACTCGCCATCCATTTCAAACTCCACGACTTTAATCCACTAAGCGTTTTGTTCTAATTGTGCATGACAGATATCAGCAAAATGCAAACACAGCTGAATACTGCTGTTTGCAGCAGCACAGCTTTTTGACGGCAATGTAATCTTATTTCTGGATTTATAGTGAAAGTAGGACATCAAAAAGCTAGCGACTACGGCTTATGGTGATTTGAACTTGGTAAGTTGCAGCCTTTTAGCGCGTACGTGGAATTACCAAGCAATTTACACTAAGAGTGAGCCATTGAATGGAACCAGGCAAGCTTTCAGGAGAGACTTTATTCGTGTTGATATTATTGATTGGAAGATTCGTTTGTGGGCAAAATATGAAGGAATCTGTTGAGGAATAATTGTACAGTCTAAAAACACGATATTCATTATTACTCGGCCATGTGAAATTCTGTTGATTTGACTAATAGAAATTCTCAGTGCATCATAAGGATTTAGAAATGAATCTGTTAGTTGGTAATTTGCACAACTTCGTTGATAATCTAATGGGTGGAAATATTTAACGATGGAACAAATAACTACCCCTTCTATTTATTTTTTTGACATTTTAAAGCATCAGTGTACTTTCAAAAGACTGGCAGTATTTACCAAAAACTTAAGAGGATTATGATTTTAAGCTGCTTTATAAATTATGGTAAATGCTGAACATTAATTCCAATTGTAATGAATTAGATTTTTTTTGTTGTTTTTTCTAGGCTTGAAAATCACCTTATGTCGACCATATCGTTCTTCCACAATTCTATGGAGAACTGAAGTAACTTAAGTCGCTTTAATGATAAAGCTGCTTCCAAAAATACACTTTTTTTTTCTTCTTTTTTTTTTAAAAGGAGAGAAACTGTGGTTGGGTTAAGCATTTTTTGTTTTCATTCTGAGACACTTAAAAGATTTTATTAAAATAACCATTAATAAGAGTTCTTTTGAACTGGGGAATATTACATTATGTATTAGATGTGAGTCGTTTTAGAAAACACTACACCCGTATGATAAACCAAAAACCCCAATACAGTAAAATGTGAAAGTCAAAAGTGAGCGGAAATTTTCTTTGATCAAATTTAGTTCAATTCTTGCCAGTGAACCAACCGACTACTACAAGTTAGGGAAACTTTTGTGATTTATAAAACATCAGCTATGAATCGTTTTTCACATCAGTCAGAATAAACTGATTGATTTTGTTTGTTTTTATTTCTTAAAGTAACTATTTTACATATTTTTATTTTAAGAATTTCACTCACAATCGCTTTGCAAGTTTCTCTCTCTCCCTCTCTCTCTCGGTCTCTCTCAGTGAGCACAGCAGCAGGATCTTTTGACCTTTCCTGGTTGGTCAGGCTATAATACCCAGTCCATGGGTAACTTTTCTCTTTAGCTAGCCTCTATAGGTCCTCCAAACCATCTACTGTCCCCTCTAAAGCTGTCTTTGTTTAACTAGGTGCCTCCACATCCACAGATTCTGTCTTTCTTGCCTGTAAAGCCAGAATTTTGCTAAGATCTTGTTTGGACTTTAAATTAACATTCTCTTTTCAATAGTATCTTTTTTATTAACTTTTTTCTCTCTATTGCTGGGATTTTTTTTTTTTCTGGTCAACAACAAAGATAATTTTTATTTGAAATTTATAGTTTTTTTTTAAAAATTTGTGCCTTGATGCTTTTTGTCATTAAGATTTACTTTTTTTCATCTTTTCCCTTTTTTTTTTAAAAGAATATTGCACTATAAAATATTTTAGTTCGTTTCCTGTATCTAACTTTCACTTGTTGTTGTTTAAAAATTTGGGATGAAGTTTTTAAACAATGCAAGTTAATTATCTCCCCTTTAGAGTAATTGTTGATGTTTTTTTAAATTATTTTAAACAGCAGCTCTAAACCACTTTGATCTATTCATTAAGTTCATGTTATAAGAAAATATTTAATGCAGTTGTTAATATAGATGCGGGTGAACTAAAAGAAAATATCTGTAATAGAACTCATGGATTATCGTTTAAGAGACTTGCAATCTGAAGCAGTATTTCATTGTCCGCTGCTAAACTGCTGTGCTTGACAGGGTTGTAATTTCACACACACACACACTAAATAGAAAGAAAGAATAATAAATGTTTCAGCCAATTACATCTGTAAAACTGAGACAGAGAGATGGCTCAATGATAGTACAGAAAACCATCTGTGACATAGGGTCCAGGGAAGGGGTATTATTGGTGAGAAATTAGATTGAAAGTAGTGATTTTAATGGATGTCACTATGCACATTTTTTTGTTAATTCAAAATGTCTGGAGAATTTGTTTTTTAAAAAAGGGGTGGGGTTAGGGTTAGGGTTAGTTGGAGGATTTAGTAGAGATTATCTAACTTAATCACAGCTTAGCTCACCTTGGGATCATGAGAGGGTCTAAGTGAAACACTGGAGAGTGGATGCCAGTTGCTCATCTGCCTGCTTGTCAGCGTTATCGGACTGCTCTAGACTTATTTTTCGGTAAACTTTACTAAGTATCCAGTGCTAAACCACCAGATGCTAAGTAAATTCAGTTATTTGCAAAATTAATATGGAAAATAAAAAAGTGAACACAAATTTCCGATTTCACTTAATGGATGGATTTTAAAAATTTAATTTTATATTTAAATTCACTCTTTAAATGGAATTTGGGATTGTATTAAATTTAATGTTGAATAGATTCTCTCCCCCTCCCCTCCTCTCTCTCCCTTTTTTTCCTTTAAAATGTGATTCACAACCTATCAAGCTGTTGATTTACTCCTGTGAACAAAAGACTTTTTAAAAATTTGGTTTGATTACCTGTTTTTTTCCCAAAACTGACAGCTGTCAAATTAAATTCCTCCTTTTGTGCATGTGTGAAAATTAAGGAGGGGTTTGTTTTGTTTTTGTTTTTTTGTTTTTCAGATTTTATTTCATTCCTTATTCTTAGTGGGTAGTTGGAGTGAAAAATGGCGATGAACCAAAGAGGAAAATGTCTCAAAGAGGCGGCCACAGGAGTGCAGTTTTACCCGCTGTACCTTCTTAGAAGTACTTAGACCCTTTAAGAGCAAGACAGCCTTCTAAACTTACATGAACAATGATTCTGACTAAAGGTGGAGGGACCCTTAACTGTCAACATTCGTTTGCTATTATTGTTTGGCATACATCAACCAGACCAAGAATCCAACTCAGGACCTGAACCTTAGCAGTCTAGTACCTAACCCACAATGTGTTATTTCTAGGTTTCTTGTGATGGCCAACTCTGTCTGAAAAGTCTATAGAAAAAAACAGTGCACTGCGTAATATTCCTCGGGAATGCTTTGGAAAATAGTGCAAGAAGCTCCAATTGTGGCTATTGCATGCACAATTTATTCTGAAATTGCTCATTGGTTGTAACTTTTAACTTTGAGCAAGGAATCATCACATAGTCTCGTGTAACGCTGACTGAATATCAGAATCTATGGCTGTTACATTAAAGACTTAACCTAGAGTCAAGGGGTGACAGGCAGTGTTGCGTTTGGTAGCTTTACCGAGTTTTTTGAGTTTATTTTACCTGGTTTTTACTTTACCATGTTTTTAATTTTTTTATCAATGCAACACTGGCGACAGGTGCTTTGAGGTATACAGGCGCAGCAGCAGCAACAACACATTCTCTAGCTTTTCTTTGGTTTTAGAGGTGATGTTCTATAATGCAAATTCATATTTTCTTTCTTTCTATCTCTTAATTGTAGCCTTACTGCAGCAGTTTTACCGAGAGTGGTAATTTGTATTCAAACACAAGAAGAAACTTCAAATTGATGATTTTTCCCCTCTATCAAATGAAATATATATTTTTAAACAATGTTCATCAACCAGATGTGTGAGCCAGATTTCGAAAAGAAAATTCTTCGTATACACTACAATTGTTCTTTTAATCATACAGCCAGGTAAAGAACGATTAGGTGGAAACAATTGAAGTGAATACTAAAATACAAATAAATGTTATTGTTGCTGTGTTGTTTTTTTTTTTATAAATAAAAGTTAAAATATAAATGTTCATGCAACAACATTCACTTTTTCAAGATAAGAAGGGTTGTTTAAAAATTAGACAGGGTTACCGGAGGTATTTTATCAAAAAAATAACCTCTCTGTTTATGTAAATAACATTTTAAAAAAAAAAAGCAATATGAGTCACCAGGTAAGAAGAACCTGTCCTTGTGCTTGAACAGGATAAGTGCTTGTTTTTGTGTTGTTTTTTTCAAAATTAAAAATACTGAAAATTAAATATTTACAAAATATTTTTTCTTAAAGCAACAGGTAGTGAAATAAATCAGCTGATGAAATCGTAGACTCAATAAATTAGACTGGAAATATCTGATAGCATTGGTCATCTTAGTGTACATATTACTGCCATTTAGATCACGTGTCTGTAATTTTGCTTAAACTATATGCAGGGTGGATTGTTTTATAGATTTAAATATTTGTAAGTCATCTTTTAGAGATTTTATTACTTTGCTTATTTGAATTTTAGAGAAACAAACAAAAAAAAAATTGTGTACAGACCTACAGTTAAAACAATGCCAACAACAACAACAACAAACTAATGTTATTTGTGGGATTATAGGTGAAATGCCACTCTGGTCAGCGGCTGGGGATTTCCATCCTTTGTTTATTGTCACTGTGCTGTGTGTATTTTTTTATTCTTGGCTTAGTTTTTATACCCTGAAGTCTTCTCCTTCCAAGGATTAGTGAGAGTTCAGCTGGTGTGCTGTACAACTGTCTACCATGGAAATCTGGCCAGCACCTGTAGGTCTCCGCCTCCTTGTGCAGAGTTCCTGTTTGCTTGATATTGTTCTTCCAGGGATCAACACTGTGTTTGTGTCATGCCATAATTGTTTAGTGAGCTAATTGGCCCTACAGGGGGTGTTTGGAGCAAGAGGCTGGTCAAACAAACAATGAATCTGGCCAGTAGATCTCCATACTAATTAACCATTTGGTCACTGCCTAACCACACAGCTGGCATCTTTAGTTGCTACTCTCCTGATTTAACTTTTTTTAAAAAATTATAAACCATAGCAAAATCAAGACTTTTAACCATTTTTAAACTGTTAGTGCACATAGGTGATTTTATGTGATTTAACAGATCAGTACTTCTATATCTTTAATGAAATTCACAGACTTGTTGATATATGTATGATACCCTCTCAAAGATCCAGACTGGTCAGCTGTCAGTCAGGGCTGGTCATGTTTCACTAGGTTAAATAATAATCACTCTTTTAAAAGCAGAAGTTGCTAATATTGCACCATTTCATGGTTAGCAATGGTGCTACTAAAGAACTAAATATACCTGAATGACTCCAACATATATCATGCCAGAAACAAATGGCAAATTCTAGTTTTCTTAGATTGGTGATTTTTCTGAATTGAAATATGCAAATGAAAATTAAAGTATAATACTGTTTGAGTGTTGGTGAAGATTTACAACACTTCAAGGTAATCATTTATTGTTTTAGTAAAGTAGACTTTTTATTTATGTGCAGCATCTTCATCTTCTAAGTCTGCACATAGTGTTCCCACTTAATCATTTCCTATCTCCATTACAGTTTAGTGCTTTCTGTGTTATTACTAAGGTTTAGCCTGTATAAAGTGAAATAGGGATCCCAAGTAGCCTTTGCTGGGGTGTATGTAGCCTGCATGTATCTTTTTCTCTGTCTTTTTAATAGAATTAGGCAGCTATACATTTTTTTACCTATGGAAAATAAATTATAATACATGAAAAACAATAGGAAGCGGGTAAGCAGATGTTGATCAGTGATATTATTAGACTTTATTGTATTGCGCGGATATTAAGTGATTTTCTCCTCCTAGGTGATTGGTTTTCTCTAGTCCACAAGAATATATATAACCAGTACATAAAAGAAAAAAAAATTAATAGGTGGTGAAAAGCCTGCACAACATATAAGTTTCTGTTTACATTGTTTGTAGTTTCACATTCATTATCTGTTGTGCTTCCTAATTTTTTTTCTACTTTGATGTTTTATTAATGGATAGATGAAGTTAACTTTTGACCCACAGCACTTGCACAGATACACACAATGGAAAGGTTTGTGAAGCCTAGTGAGACATGTCACTCTCTGGGTCATTGGTCAACATCACATCAGGAGGTCTCCTCACACATCTCTACTTATTCTGCTGACCTCTTGAAGACTCCCACTCTCAATATTAGCCCTTTTCACTTAGCTTCTCTTTATGAGAAGTTGAAGATTAAAGTTCTACATTCTTTTTCACATGTAAATAAAAACAGGGTTTTAAAAATATTTTTTAATCTATAGTTTCAAAGAATAGACTAAGACATATTCCAGATGCTGTAAGTTCTTTTGTTTATTTTTGCTCAGAAAAGAACCTTGGAAATAATTATGCCTTGAATATCTTTTCTTAATTACTAGATACGAAAATAGATGAGAGTTTATATTTGCCAAAAACTAACAGAGGTTATCCCCACAACAGCTGACTGATTTAGCAAATAGTTTCGCTCCAATTAGATGGCATCTTGATCCACAAGTTTTTTTTTTCAGACAACATTGGCTCGGCTTTTGTCTTTAAACTGAGATTGTTTAAGCCATGTGAAATTTTCTAGTTGCTAATGTTTTCCCTCAGTTTAATATCTACCATACTATAATTTCAGAGTCTCAAACTACTCATATTTCTATGCAGATTTTATTTCCAGTTGTTTTATACATGTGAAGAGGTATGCAATATATATAGTACATATTAAACAAATGCCAGATACAAACTTGCGATAAGTTTCCAGAGTGGCTGCAATGTATTAAATTCCAAAATATTTTTATTTTAGATTTCATTGTTTCAGTAATAACACAAATTAATTGATTATATATTAAGTTGTTTTTCCTACTTTCTTTATGAAATTATGAGAAAGATTGGAAACAATCGAAGTAATTGTGATATTATGCTAAATTGTATAACTATCTAAAGTTGAATGTGTTATAATAAAACGAAAGTAGTTTTGAGAATTAAGTCTGGTGGACAGTGCTAGAAACTATAACATTTAATAATTTATTATTTCTGTACCTCTCAGGCAAGGAAAAAAA
Organism: Nautilus pompilius; assembly: GCA_018389105.1. NCBI lineage: Eukaryota > Metazoa > Mollusca > Cephalopoda > Nautilida > Nautilidae > Nautilus > Nautilus pompilius. Next base: position 1,523,175 of record JACATO010000648.1, on the reverse strand, counting down.
AAAAGAATTGTAGTTTGTTGCCAGAATGTCCTTAGACCCATTGAACTTTGAATAGGCAGCTAGGCTCAGTTACATAACTTTACATCACCGAGGAAAGAACTAAATATGTCAGCTCCATAGGACAACACCATAAAAATATGTAACATGACCCAAGCAGCTGTACACAAGCAATAACAGTGAAGTATATCCCTATCCTATGATATAGTCAAGCTGATACCAAGTACACAATGCATTTGACTGACTAATTGTCACAGAAGGAAATTGCATCCTTTCATTTTTTTTATACTACCTTATTCTTCAAATTTTTTAACTTCTGCTTTCAACAGTTGTCTTGTTCTGGCATCAGAGAAATAAGTGTGTGGTGCCTCTGGTGACATTTTTGCTGAAATGGATTATATGTGTGTGTGTGTGTGTGTGTGTGTGTGTGTGTGAGTAAAAGCATGTAATAGCTCATTCTATACTTGTGTATGTAATATCTTTCTCGTGACTGCTGAAAGATACAAAATTCTTGTAGCTGATTTTGCTCATTTTAGTAATGTCAAAGATTTAAAAAAAAATTCTTTATGTTATTTTTTTAAGTAGTGCCTGGATTTAGTTAGTTGCCACCATTATAGTTCCTTTCCTGTTTCTGTAGGGTCCTGCTTTGTAATTTATGCCTCAACAGATCCATGGAGAGAGGGGGGGGGGGGTAAATGAAAAGAGAAAAGTCGGCTAATTTTGCATTTTGCCATTTCTGTATTGGCTGCACAGCGAAGGTGGGTCCTGTGACTGATGACTGAATCTGCACCGTTGTCTCTAGAACACCCACTAATTACCAGAAGTCTGTTTACTCTGACTGACATGAGAAATCTGGGCTTTCTCAACTGAAGTTTGAGAAGTGATACAATGGTGGAAGGCAGGAGGAGGGTTGTATTGAACAAACTGAGGCGAAATCTCCAGAGTATTCCCATCTCCTAACAGATAAAAGGAAGGCACCACCACACCAGACTGGTGCTTTGCCGAGATGTCTGTTTTCTTTATGTAAGTGTTTTGCAATTTGTTGGCACGCAGATGATGTTATTTTTTAATTAGAATATGTTAGTTACATGCAGATGATGCTGCAGTGGAAAACAATGGCTACTCCCACTGTTCTTGCTGGGGTGTGTTATTGTATTTATATTCTTTTTTTTGCAATGAGTGTTGTCATCAGTTCAGGAAAAATCTGTTGATAATGCAGACTTTATGTATTTACCGTATGCATTGGCCAGTGATGGAATAGCATTCGTTGGGTTTTGTCAAAACTGGCTAAAGATGCCACCATCGAGTTCTCTTTAGTGAACTTAATGGTGTGAAACTTCAGTAGGGAACAATCAGAATTTATCTGCTGCACTCCCAAGAAGGTGAAGCCATTTTGTCAAGCAGAAACATATTTATACTGAATTAATGCCTTTAATGAAATTGTCACTATGGATCTACTGAAAAAAACAACTGATACTTAGCTTCATGGAGGCGAGTGAAAATCTTGATTATAACTTTTCTCTTCATTCTGTTAAAAATGAAATCATCTGAAAATACAGATGGCAATGTATTTGGTTTACTAGTACCAGGGACTGCATCTTAAAGAAGTAATCTTATCACTGTAATCCAGTAGACCATGTAATCTGTAATGCAGAAAGAATGTTTTATTGAAAGAAAGCTAGAATTTATTTCTATATGAAAACCCAAATTTAGATTTTTTTTTTTTTTTTTAAATGCAAGATTGCTGTCACCATTCTATATTTACATGGAGAACACTTCGTAATAAAGAGGTCATTATACTCTTTCTCAGCGCATACAATAATCACAAGTTTCAGTTTCAGTTTAGTTTGTAATTATTCCAAAACAAAAACATTTTTTTAAACATTCTTATCATCAGACCATTACTTTGTGGCATAGCACAGAAAGGAAAATTGTTTTAGGGTTGAACTGTTTGTGTGTTTGTGTGTTTTTTTGTCCTGCCTTTAATAATTTGTAAGTCAAAGCCAAGAGTATTACAGGTGCTTCAGAAATAACTGTGCGTCTAGTGAACTTAGTGTACACATCTTTTAGAAAATCTTTTTAGTTATCTCCCCCCTTTTTTGATGGAAAGTTGTAAGTCCCCTCTCTTTTTTTAAAAAAAAAAACCTTTTATTTTCTTAGTTGTTACAATTTAGATTCCACTGTTGGTATCTTTGCGATGCCTTGCCTGGTTCAGTTAGGTTTAGGTTTCAGTTTCCCACAAGACGTTCTGCTGATAATGTTTCCTCAGAAATACAGCCATGTATATACCGCAATTTCTCTATTTGGAAAAAAACAAAGAGATCAGTGTAGCCTGTGCATTTCCAGAAAATATCAGTAATCCAACTTTAAAAATTTGACCTGCTTAATTATTTTCTTTCTTCTTTCATTTTTTTGGAATAGAAATAATGAGGTGTTTAGAGCTTGAATTAAATTTTAAATAATTATGCAATTGAAGCATATAAATAATTTAATTCTTACATTAAGTTCTTGTCGTTTTCCTTTTGAGTTTCACTTTTTGTAATTATGAGTCTTGGTGTCGTTATCATTGCAATGCTCCTGAGATGCAGAATGCTGTGTGCCCCATACTGAAGATACTGTAGTGCAAATACGCCCCCACTCTCCCCTCCCTAGGGTGCTGTGGGAAACCTGCTAAAGAATACAGCTAGAAATTAGCCAAGGATCATTTGTGGCAGAGGAAACACCAGGAATGAATGTAGAGAGACATGTTGTCTCTGATTATATTGTGGAAATAGGAAGAGGGGGGCCCTTCTCAGGGTCAGCTAATGAACTGGTGTGGTTGTCACCTTGCTGGAAAGTGCTCTAATCACGCACAACCTCACAAGCACAAGAACCGCTTCCACCTGATTACACACAAATCAATCAGTGCACTTTTATCTTGTTTCAGATGATTAATGGAGGAAAACTCTTTCAAGCTGGTTGGACCTGCTCGCAAGCATCTTCGTGAGAAGTTAGTCTAGGTAAGACTTTTACAATTTTTATTGTTGTGTAGTTGGGATGCAGCATCATAACTTGTACTGTGATGCTTGGTAATGCAGATGACAGTGTATTATGACAGGTGTTAGTTATCTTTGGTATCTTCAGATCACAGAATACAATCTCTCTCTTTTTCTCTTTTTTTTTTCAGGAATACAATCATTTTTAAATAATATTCTTCAGTGTGCAATGTTCATTTATTGAAGTGTGCTTGCAATACCACATGAATTATGACATAAAAAACATTTAATTTAGGTAGAGGGGCCCCATAAGTAATTTTTTTTTGTACTTTGTAATGCATGTAGTGGGCAACTGATATGACCACGGAAGCTGTAAAATATGGAAAGAAATTTTTCTACTAAAAGTGCCGAGTAAAAGAAAATTTGGGGGCATTTTCAATCTTTTCTTCATATTTTCAAATTTAGTTTTCAGTAGGATCTCAGCAGTATATTTTTCTGACGATGGTGAATAATTAGAAGGAAAAAAAAAAAAGAAAAGGATTATTCTTGGGATTTTTTACCTTGTCTAGGTGGTGTTGTGATAAATCTGCCTATCCGCAAATGTTGAATCATTCGGGTTGCTCAGTAACCAACATAGAAAGTTCTGTAGTTTGACGCCATAAATTCAGCTAAGATTACAGTGTTTGTGTGTCCTTTGAGAGTGGGCATAAGCATTTACAGTACTGCTTAAATCCTTGGGAACACCACCTTTACTAAAACAGATTTAAGTCCAAATAAATTGCTTGTGCTATCTACTGGGAATTTTAGCTGTTTTACTTGTATATATATAATATCTTTTTCGATCACTAAAATTGGCTATGCGTACAATCTGAATCTGGCTTTTGTTTGCTGATAACCTGGAAAACTTTCCTGCTGTGCAATACTATGAAAACTCTCAATTGCCTGCAGGTGGAAGTTGATAAAATATTTGCCAGTCTTTAAAGGGCAAATTCAATGCAAATTCTTTTAATTTTCTTTACTGAGTTTTTTGCTTTATTTGCTTTTCTTCAGATGTTTTACTTCATCCACCATATTGATTTAATAGCCAGATCTTCAGAAGCAGTTAGAAATGGTCAAAACCTAATCGTTTCATGGTGGGAGTCAAACTAGCACCTTTACAAGACATTTACTATTTATCGTAGTTAACATTATATTTGATGTTCTCTGGTCGCTTTATTTTGTTATGCCACTCGTTAATGATGAAGGGAAGACGACTTTGTCCAGGGGTGTCCAGCATGCATACACAAGCGGCCTGGTGCTTTAATAAAGTTTATGGATAAACTACTTAATCTAGTGTCTCTTTAATAAGTCTTTTTAAAACCCTGCCTGAATAAACGGATCTCTAGTCCTCAGGATTGCTTTTCTCTTTGTTAAGAATGGTGTAATGCTCACTCTTTTGAACTATTCTATGAAGAATTTGTGCAAAGTACTCTAAGGTTCGCAAATCTAGTGAAAATGACATTTTTTTACTTTTCCGCCAAATTCTTGTTTTGTCCTTTGGCTTCTCAACGCTATTTGATTTTTAAAATTGTATCCAATCACATCAAACTTTTTTTTATTGTTGTTTTTAATGTTGTCTGTTAATCATTTTTATTTGAAATGTGTCCTTCCTGCTCTGGTGCAAGTATTCAGCACATTTGCATATAAGAACCAACCAGTCTCTTTAAAAATTCAAACTTCTAGCTATAATTTGTTGCTGCTGCTGCTGCTGCTGTTGTTGTTGTATTTCGGTATTCCCATAATCTCACTAATAATTCATCAGCGGATGTACAAAGTGAAGCATTAATGTTCCAATACTGAAAAAAAAAACCAAAAAAAAAAAAAAAACGAGATTTTAAAGGGTAAAAACAAAATTGGAAGGTTTTATGCAGATTTCTTTCTTTCTTTTGACACTAAAAATTCCACAGGTTGTGGAAACTCAAATGGAAAAATGAAAAAAGAGAGAGAGAGAGAGAGAGCCGATAATAAATAAGGAAGTTGAAGCTGTTCTCAGTCCGTGACTTCATTGTGTAAGAATTCTTGGGTGAATCACAAAATTTGGGAGCCACGGAAACAGATTACTCAACTGCACCAAGGCCTAGTTTGTTCAACTGAGCAATATAATTACCGTTAATCACATTTGCGTTAATGTACAACACTCTTCTTGAAATGTTCCCACAACAGATCCAATTTGTGCAAAAAAAGAAAAAGAAAAAGAGACATTTAGTGTCAGCTGACTTGTTCATAAATACGTCGACAGACTGACTTTAACTCATTAAAAAATAACAGATATATTCACTGACTGCCATTTACTATAGGATATAATGCATGAAAATATCCATGTTTTTATTAATAATAATGCAAAGCCAAATGTTTATAATTAAATATTGTGCATGATATTTGCATATTGCATTGCCTGTAATTGTAATTATTTAGTTTAATAATTTTTTTTTTTTTTTTTTTTAAATGGATTGCTTTTACCTTGAGGGTTAATACAGAAATACAGTAGTTTTGTTGAGCCTGGAACTCGTGAACTTTGGTAGGTATGAGGAAAAATGACAGTTTACCTTTCAAGGTTGGATAGTCTTATGGTTTGTTGGGGATGGGTATTGATTTCCTTCAAGATAGCTTACTCTTGCATTAACAAAAACAGAGCAAGAAGAATTTTACTTTCAGTTTATTTAATAAGTTTTATTGTGTATTAGCTTTTCCAACTTTTGTTGCATTTACTTCCAGACTCTGAACTTCTTACAGAAGTATTTCAGAATGCAGTAGTTTCTGTTAGTATAGACTTTTCTCATGTTATAAAGACATAGACATTTCCATGCTAGATACAGCAAGAATATGATGACAAATGCTGTGCATAAAAGAAAAATAAACTTGTATGGCTCCCAATCTATTTTATACAAGTTGTAGAACGTTTTCTTGGGGATTTAAGTCAATAGTGTTCAAAACCATGGAAGATGTTGACTGCCGCCATTAAAATTAGGCCCATGGGTAAATTTCATTCTCGCGTTGGCGATATTTTTCTCTGCTGTGGCTATAAAGTTGATGCCTTAGGTTAAAGGTAATTATGCCTAAGCCAAATATTGCTAAAAAACAGACAGTGAATTATTATCTTGAGTCCACTGGGAAGTATCCTTTTCTGCCTCCACGATTACTCTGAGCTTCTGAGGAACATTTTGCCATATGGCAACTTGCTGAATGCATTGAAAAGAAAATTGTCTTCCTGATAAACATGAGCATGTACCAGAAGTTGCAAGCATTATGACTAATATAACAGGGTTTGGTCTTATGGATATCTCAAAATGAAAACAATATAGTACCAGTGTTTTATAGAAATAGTTATATATCCAATTTTCACAAACACACACACACGCTGATAGCCATAATTGTATATTTAAAAATTTCTCATGAAATTTCCTGACAAAAGTTTGAAAATAAAATGTATTTTGAATATATGGATTCTCTTTCTAATGTTCACTTAACCATGTGCATTGATAAATTGATTTATGTATGAAATATGGGGTATTTATACTTACACATATCATTTACATACACATGCATGCATTATTAATTACTCTCCTTGTCAAAACTAAAAGATTTAAAAAATTAATACTAAATACATTAATAAGTTTATGCTTGTTTTGCCTCTTGTTCTAAAACCATATAAATTGTCTTTACCTTAGAGTTTTAATTACTTTCACTCAACCAGTCAGGCCATCTTCTGGGTGCCACTGAAACCTGCTGGTATTAATGCAAGATGCTTGCAATTCTTCCTTGCAGCCTCTCTATTAGTTTTCTGAAATGTTTTCAAAGGAATAAAGTTCCCCTTCATTTTGATTAAAATTAAAGTGTACAATACATTTAGGACATTTAAGCTGCTAAGTGAAAGTATTCAAAGTGCAGCTAGGTTTTTTGTGGGATTTACTTTAAAAAAATTTTTTTAAAAATTATTTATTTGATGACCAAATGTTGGTCAGCAGAACAAAAGTTAGAGATGGGGTATTGGGTATTATTCAGATAAATGATTAGAATTGTCATCCCTCTTCTCAATGGTCAGTTAGCGAATGAGACAGTTTTCATATTTTCTAGTCTGTGATTGCTAGCTTCCAAAGTATTGGTTTTGGATTTTTTTAAAAAAAATCTTTTTAAATGTCTTTTACCTGGGAACTAATCTGAAACATTTTTATAATAGATTTATTTCTTCAATTTCTTTTTATTATAATTAATTGTTATTTAAAGAGAAACATCAATCAAATAAGCATCTAATATGAACAATGTAAGGAATAAAGAGATCTTTTGGCTGATTTCAAGCTTCACCTCTTTATTTGTCTTTTTTTTCACTGTGGGGGTTCAAACTTCCTTTATGTCCATTCCATCATGCTGGAAAGTATCTAGCTTTGAGATGTAGCAAGTAAAAAAAAGAGGAAACTCAACAGTTCTCTCTCTCTCTGCTACTTGTAATTTGAGAACTACATTTTGTAGACAGCCACTATATCATCAAAAGATCTGGCTGTTTGCCCTTTTCTGTCTGTTATCAGTGAAATGATTTTGGTTATATTTCGAAAAGATATACAAAACCACTTTATTCCATTTAAAATCTATCTTTCACCCATAGAAACAGAATTAACTAAAGGAGATAAAAGAAAAGGCTTTCCAGAAAATTTATTTTGAAAATGAAGTGATCCTGTAGGATTTCTGTCCATTGTACTGCAATAAACTGAGCAGTTTTTGCTGCTATAAGTTGGAAATTGATTTTTTTAAGTAGAGTTTGTGTAATACTGTGGAAGTCAAGAGAAATATATGGTTGCATTTTCAAGTGGTGAGTTCAAACCACTGATAATTCATGTGATTTTATGAGTTTCTAGATAAGAAAATTAATTTCTACTTATTTAAATACTCATAGATAATTTAAAAAAACGGATCTTTAGTTTAAGGTTGGTCACCCATTAACTTGCATCTTTAAAAGTTATTCCTTTCTGTTTCTTTGTGTTCTCAAACTTTGTGATCTAGTGAGGGTTCTTTTTTTAATGCTTGCATACCAAGGATAACAAAGATTTCTCAAAAATTCCAGAGCACAAATGAAGCATGAATATCAGTACAGCAAAGTGAAATTACCTAGAAGATAACGGTGAAAACTGATTGCTAAAACAGTTGTAAAATAAATATAAATCTTGCTTCCATACCTACCAGGTAATTATGGAGGGAGGTTCTTTCCCCCTGATCATATGATGCTTATTGTTTCTGTGCTAATGGAAGGAAGGTATCAGTACATACACAGTTGTTGTTGTCATATCCTCTATTGCGCTCGACCTCCTATGAGCCAGGTGAAGATCTTCAGCCAGCACATGAATGCCCAGTGTTTACTTTTGGCTGATTTAACCATTCTATCATAAGTCCCTATCTGAACTTTCTGTTTCAGATGCCAGAAGAAAAAAACAAAAACAGTTGCAAACTGATCATTCATAGATCACTGACCACATTCTTCTAGTTTAAAACAATTATTCTAAATGTAACAGAAACTACAAATGTTTTGATAGTCTAATTATTAACATAAGATATTATAGTAAAACAATATACACACTGATAGAAGACACAAATATAGCAGCTGGACTTTAGTACAAGATATAATGTATAAGTAAATTTGGATAATTTAATCCCAAAACACACAATTGAAATGCTTCCCTTTCAGTGCACTGTAATTATGTTTGTACTTTAGTTTGGATCTAAAAGTTAGGTTGGTTTGTTTTTGTTTTTTATTAATGTATCGTGATGTCTTAATTTTGTGTTCATTGGAGATTAAAATTCGTTCATGAATTTTTGTTGGCCATCTTTCTACAAACTCTGATTGACAAGGAAAAAAATTTCCCAAATGTATCAGCCTCTGAAGAGAGAGAGAGATGGAGAGAGAGAGAGAGATGGAGAGCGAGAGAGATGGATGGATGGAGAGAGAGAGAGAGAGAGCATCTCATATTAAAGAGGGTTGTAGGTAAACTCCTTAGTCACATTGCATTGTTTAATAGAATGTTAACCTTAATTTTTAACCAGAACAATACATTAACCTTCCTGCCTTGTCCATTGAGGATTCTGACAGGAGAGATTGTTTTGCAGTAGCAAAGAACAACTAAACGAGGGAACAAGCGTTTTTCTGTCAGGTTAAGGAATGAAGAAGAACCGGTCATTTAATATTTATTAAAAGTTATTCTTTGCATTTAAAAAAAAAAGAATTTTCTTTATCTTAAGAGTCTCTCTAAACTCAAGTGACAGAGCAATAAAGTTTGGAACTGTGAATTATATGTATTTCGTATTGAAAACTCTGGATTTCCTTACTGGTAAGAATGGAATTAAACAGTCAGGGCAAAAATTAAAATTGGCCTTAAACTTCTGAATGAGTTTCAACTTACCATTTAAGGGTTAGTTTATTTGCACAAGTGAGAGGCTGGAAATAATTGCTTTATATATTGACAGATGTGAAAATGAATTCTTTTTAGATTGTGCGCTTGTTATCTTACAACTGACAAAGCAGAAACCATAAGTCTTTTGGCCAATCCCCGGAAGCCATGTGTCATTAATCATGAATTTAAACCATGAAGAATCCATGAGATTTTACAGTCTACATAGAAACTGACTCTTATTGGTTCTTCGTTTTTATTTTTGTCAGTGTATGGGTGTGTGCACCTTGTGGTTTAATGGTAATGGGATAGGTGGGCTTACATGTGAAGAAATTTTAGCCAATGAGAAATGGGTTAACAGGCTTACACACCTTGTTAACTTCCAACAGGCTAAAACCACTGACCTTACTGCGTAACTGACAGTAAAATGGCAATCAGGCTGAATGAAAGTGACAGAGCAAGTGAGGAGAGTCATACAAATTCTGTAAACTGTAAAGCAAATCCAGATGGAGGCTATATAACACATAACTAAATAATTGTACTTCTATATTTTCTTGTCATTAGTTGAAACAAAAAATATATTTGGTGCCTAGGGTGTTGTAGATACAAGTTGTTCGTTATTTGTTCAGCACAAATAGGTGGTTTGCTACTGCAGGGATGAAATGAAAAACAGAAGTTTGCTGATTTATATTGGCTTCCTGCATAGCTTGCCATGTTGTTGTTGTTTTCTGTCAGTTGATGCCACACTTAATGGGAGATAATTTGTTACATAATACAGTTGGAAAATTGGCAAGAATCCAGTTTATTTAACGGCCAACAGGTTAAGGAAGAAGAAGAAAAAAGCTTATAGACATTAAATAGCAGAAGAAAAAAGTTGCTTAAACTGAAAATGTCTTTATCCGAATTTTTTCTTCTTCCCATGTCTGTAATTTAAAAAACTTTGCGCATTGTTATTTGAAATTTGACCTGTATAGTGAAAGCAGGTTCACCTTAATCTACCAGAAAGTAAAAAAAAGGAAAATATCTTCAGCTGAATTTAAGAAATTCCAATTATTATTTAACTAAATAGAAAATAAAACAACAATTGTAACTCTCTCAAGACTTCAAGGCATTATCACAATGCTGACAGTAACTTCTCTTCTTTTTATTAAACTAGCCTGAACATTTCTGTTTGTTATTTTTTCACGGAGCCTTCGGCAAACCAAAACTGCTAGTCTCGCAGATTTACCGTATTTCTTTAAATGCAACACTACTTGTTTGTTTTTGTTTTTAATTATTCTTTTAAATCAAAAAAAAAAATATTTTCATAAAACACATGATGATTGCCTTTCTTGCAAAATTTTAAAATAAAAAGAACAATTATTTCTTTTTAAGTTTACATTAAAATAACACTACAGATAGACAGCCAGTCATATATCTGGGGAGGTGTATGTTTTCTGATTTTAATGTTTAGCGGATAAGGGAAGGGTTAAAAACGTTGAGTTTCATTGTTATATTTTAGCAATTTCAAGCCACTTTTGGCCAGGACATTGCAGTCACCTTAGAAAAATTATATTCTGGATTTAAGGATGCATATATTTATTAGGATCTTTGTTGAACTTTAAGAGAAAGCAACAACAACGGCATTGAGTATTTAAGAGAAATACTTAATGTTATAATTCCATTGTGGATAGAATGAGGTAGTCGTGGGAAGTTGTAATACTTCAGTGTGTATCCAATCAAAAAAAAAAGGTTTCTTATAACATTCATGCCCTCTAGCTGTATATGATACATCATTAGTACATAAAAATCTGTCTAACCTAATGTTTTCTTAATAAATTTACTGATGCCAGCATGGAACGAACTTCTGACGCTAACACTTTCATCTGCTGTGCCCAGTTTACTAAACTGTCTGAATCAGATTGCATTATCTTAACATCATCACTATCATTAACCCGACCATAAAATTTTTTCATCATTGGAAAATTTTGTAATATTTTAGAGATTACAATATTAAATAAAAGCTTCATAAAGGGAATAACTGATTGCTGCAGAATCTCGGATGTAGCGCCATCGATAGCAACTCTAAAAAGGCAACAACATACAGCTACTCTTGAACTAATAATATAATCTTTAAAGAATAGTATACCAGGTTAATTTTAATAATCTCTAGTGGACTTAACCTGGTTCCACTACCTCAAGTTTGCTAATTATTATTTGATTCTTACTTTTGTAATAGTAATATCAACTATGTTAGTATTAATAGTCAAAATATTTCCTTGAGGAACTGGCCCATACTTTTTTGGATAGATACACTATGAATAATAAGCTAACCTGTAGGTATTTATTGTAGAAAGAATGCTTTGATATACTCCAGATGTCTGTCTGCTTTCAGTGATTGAAAGTTAAAGTTTTACATATCACATACAGTAGTTTATGAGTGGATATGTGTAACAAACAAACAAAAAAAAATTCATAATCTAGCAATACATAGCTATGCATGGTATATTGCATTAATTGGATTGACTGACTTAAATGACAAGCACTATCTCTAGTTTCTTTCAAATTATCTTTCACTAAAAATTAAAAAAAAATTATAAAAATTAACAACGTTATTATTTTGCGAATGTATTTGTGATTTCTCAGGTTTTGGCATGTTTACACATCAATAGAGATTAGGCACTATTTAGTTTTCATTGTATGTCTCTCTCTCTCTGACTGATGGTGACTGTCATGCACAGAGATTATGTTTATTGGTGGTGCAATTGTTGGTGTGATGAAGAAGAGAAAGACTGTAGCTGCCTCCACAGTCTGCGTATATGTTGGAAGATTCATGCTCACCGATGTGTGTTGCTAGGTAGTAGCTGTGTTAGGTGAATCTATATTTCTAATAAGTCAACTCAGTTCCTCCTGAAGTGCAACATGGATCTTTGGGAATGACATAGCAAGACCACACATGTCTATCAGAAATCCTAATGGATTGGATCAGGGGATTGAGTGGCGCAGCTGTCCTGCCAAGTGGATAGGAACACAGTTAATTTCCAGACACTGGGTAATAATAGCCTTTGACATTAATGAAAACTGACCGATGGTGATGGGTGAATTTTAGAGAATTTGACCACAGACTAGATGCCTACTCCAAATGTCATCTCCAGCCATGGATATCTCTCCTGCTAATTCAGCTGAACACCAGGCTAAGTTTGTGATAGGGCTAGAGCTCTCACCCTTCTTTCTTTCTTTCCCTTAGGCTCCCTCCTGCCTTTATCTAGCTGTCCATTTGTGGAATAAATGTTCAAGATCTTTCTGGAATAAATACCTACAGACCACTTCATTACTTACTGCCTGTAGTGTTAGCTTACCCTTCTAGTGGCAGATATGTTGGATCAAGCAACCACCCATGGATTATCTCTGAATGCATCTGTATTCAATTCAATAATCACTTCCAATTGTAGAAAAATGTCTGTCTGTATTCATTGACTTTACCTGATATACTAGGGCAGATTTTAGCTCCAATGTATGCATTTTTTTTAAACATTCAAGTTTATCCAGATTTCATAATGTAAACTTTATCTATATTTTTAAAGTTTTTTCTTAAATGTGTTTTATTATCTGGCTGCACACAGCAAGTACCATGTAGACCTGAGGATATGCACTAATGAGCTGCTGCACATGAGCAGTTAATGTGTCAGATTTATAAAACAGTTAGTTTTAAATGGAAAACTGATCAGTAGAAATGAATTTTAACTAAATGCAAATGGCAGAGTTATGTTTTATGTGAGTGTCTTTATCAAGCAAATGGGGTTATCCCCTCATGTTGCAAAAGTAGGTTTATTCAAGAAATTTTCATGCTAATTAACTAAAGCTAAGAATGTTCTTAAGAAAACTGGTTATTTATACACACTGTTTAACACTAAATGTTTTTGGCAAGTGTTCACTTATTTAACTGTATATTTGACAGTTTTCTTTTCAGTACATCAAAAAATTTGCCTTAAGCATTTATTTTATGTACATATTTATATTTTGATTATGTAATTCTTTTAATCTGGCAGGTACTGGACCACATAGGTGCTGAATTAGATGTGCAAATTTATATCAACATAGTTAAATAACAGCCATAATTTTCTATGATACAGGAAATCACAACAACAATAACTCACCTAAATTAAGTTAAGAATGAACAATACTGTATACAGCATACAGGGACTTTCCTTATCTACAGTACCAGTAGGACTAAACGCCTGTAGCCACACCGTAGTGCTAATGTTAGTTCACAATTCAAAGAAATGAATGTTTATTGGAGAAATAGGTAATATAAAATGTTTTTATGGAGTGTTAAATATTAAAACCTGTACTGGCAAGTGTGGAAGGTGGCTGGTTCACAGTGTTGCATAGCGGAGATAAATTACACTGGTCTGGCTTAGTGCTGGATTACAGGTTGCTGCAATAAATGAGTTTAGCTGTTGATGATGTGTATATTAACACAATAAGCAATGTGCTTTACCTGTGTCAGTAGAATGGCCAAATGCTTCTCTGCATCTGATGAATGCAGTGTGTGGACTATTCTTAACACAGTGAAGAACATGACAGTTAATTTGTGCAGTTATTGGTATTGTGGTAGAGGTTTCTCAAATAATATATAATATATAATGGAAGAAAACCTAATCATATGAATTCTGTAAATGCGATTAGATTCTTCTACCAAAGAAGTATTGATAATAGATTCAGAAAAAAGTAAAAGAACACAAATTCAATAAAAAATTGATTTTTGCCAAAGAAATCCTAATTCAAGATACTGTAATTTCCAGGTTATAAGACAAGAGTTTATCAGAAATCCGGGCCTTGTCTTGTAATCTGAAATGACTTATGCATGGATAAAATTTTAATTTCTCAATAATGGCGCTAAACCCAAAAACTTGGTTTTTAAAGTTTATATGAAACTACTTGGTAAACAGTTTTTTTGTTTATTTTTTTTTTCAATAGAACTGGTGTTCGTTGTTTATTAAAGTATGCTTAATTATTCAGTTGATAACAGGCAGCCACCATCTTGATCTTAATTAGAAGTATAAAGACCCCAATTCTTTTTTAAAATGTCACCTGTTACATCACACAAATTCTACACAGCAGCTTTAAAATTTGCCAAGGAATACGGAGGGAATATGACTGCTCATCGTAAGCATGGTATCAGTGAAAAATGTGTCCAGCAATGGATGTTCTGCACACCACAATGGAAAAGCATTGAGGACAGGTTAGCAGTTTATATTATCACAGTGCTGCTTGTCACAGACTTAACACTGTTCATATGTTATTAACAGAGAAATAAATTGCCACATAGTAAAAGACTGTCAAGCAACACACAACCATATCAAAGAAACTGTTTGCAGACTTAAAAGAGAAGTTAGATCATTTTTCTTAAAATTTGTCACAACAAAGATAGAGGAAGATAACATCAAAATGTTGAACATCATCAACATGGATAAATTGGCATTGCCATTTGATATTCTTATGAATAAAACTGTAGACAACAAAGGAAAAGAAACAGTGACCATCAGAAAATCAGGACATGAAAAATCGAATTTTACAGTGGCGTTGGTGCGTACTGCAAATGGCAGGAAGGAAGTTACCCTCGATGTTGGTATTTAAAAGAAAGACTATACCAAAGAATTTAGTGAGTGGCATTATGGTGGAGGTGAACCTGAAAGGATGGATGGAAAACTAAATGAAAAAAAAGAAAAAAACGGCTGGATAACTACTACTGGCATTGGGCTGGTGGATTTTTCCAAAAAAAGAAATCCATGCTAATCATAAATTCTGTGTGTGCACAGATCATTGAAGAAACAAAAGCTAGGGTTGCCAGAAAGAAGACTGTCTTAGGTATCATCCCTGGAGATATGACAAAATTATTACAGCCATTGGACGTTTCTGTCAATAGATGCTTCATTTCTAAGCTGAAACATATATGAGAAGCATGGATGTGCACAGGTGAACACGGTGGTTCTACGAAACTATGACACACTGGATCAAACACACAAGGAAGAGTGTGCCTCAGTCAGCTATTATTAATGGTTTCACCAAAGCTGGAGTATTCAGCAGCTTTGAGGGATGACCAGGATGGAGACGACTACACAGAAAACAAGAAAAATGTTGCACCCTATCTTTTTCCCCGAGTTTGCCGCTATCTTCCAGTCAGACACTGAAGATGATGAGGAATTTGAAGGCTTCTCCGAAGCTGAGTTGTGAGAGAGACGGTGCTTAGTAACTAAAAAAAGAACAAAAATTGGGATCATTTTTTATATGCTACTTGAAGACTACCTTGCATATCAACAGGTGTCATGACAGGTGATTACATTATCAGTTGAATGTCGAAATTGTGGTGTCTGCTGGGAATTTCAAAGTACTCTCCATGATTCAAAACACGTCAAAAATTTATTTTTAGCAATGAATTCAGAGGATTTATTCACAAAGTAGTTCACTGATAAGTTCAAAAGAGCTCATTAATATTCATGAGCATAGGAGTATTGTAGAAGTTAGAAAGGAGTCATAATTATGCATTGGTAAAATAAAAAACGCATTCAGCTGGTGAAGAAAAAAAGTGAAAAGAAGCCCTGTTAGAGATGGTGCCAAACCAAGCTGTTATTAGTTGTTTTTTTTACCATAGCACAGTGCAGTAGTAGTCTGTCCATCGTCAGTAAATGGATGAGCCTTCTGGTAATTTACAAAGATAAGTAAGTTTTAAAATTCTGATGTAAAATAAAAAAAATCATATGAATTATAATATTATGTGGTTATGTTTGTTGAAATATTACATCTGTTTTCTGGCCAATCTTATATGAAAATAATTTATCTAGATTTCCAATCAATCTGTAAAAAAACAGCATGATTTTTGTTGTCGTTTTTTAGCTTCACATCTTTCATATATTTTTTTTTTTAGAATTGTCTCCCTTCTATAATAAAGTTATTATCTAAATATACTACACAGTGTTTAGCAAAATCTGGCTTAGTAACGCAGCTTTAACTATGTAAATTTTTTTTTTCTAATTAATGTATATTAACAGGAATAAAGTTTGTGAAAAATCACTGCAAATGAAAATGTATTGTTGTGGGTTTATTTATTTATATATTTTATTTTATTTTTAAATAAAATATATAGAGAAATGAAAATATGAATAAGGTATGAAAGAAAGAGGAGGGCATTAACAATGTGGAAAAATTTTAAAATGTCAGTTGGCACATATTTAGACAGCATGAGGTCTGAATGGGTTTAAGCTTTACAAGTAAGGAGATAAATAGTTTGTGGTAACGAGTGTTTTATGGCTAACAAATAGGCCACAGCGCAAAACCTATCTGGAGGAGACAGAGTGGCGCTGGACAATCCTTGGTGATTATAGTGTAATGGCCTCAAACTATAGGTTATTACTGGCCCCCAAGCCTGAATTATGGTCATCAACTCTTAAAACAAAAACAGACTTTCTAATGTTGTGAGACTTCTGGTCTCTGAGATTTGTCATTGTTTTTGTCAGACATTTATTGCTGTACCCACATAACTTATTTATTTGCTTCACACACTTCTTTAGTTGAAACCCTAGAAGTTCTTTTTGTTTGTTTGTTTTCAAAATTTCAAAGCAATTATTTTTATCTTTCTTTTTTAATTCTATGCTAACTCCTAAAATTTAGATTATCAACGAGTGACTTTGCTACACAATTCCAGATGTCCTTAGTCAACATGAAACAGTGGCGAGACTCTCATCCATGTTTGTGAATATTTAGTTGTTTGGGCATCATCTTAGGTCATGATATTTCAAACCTGTTGCTCATCTGTAAAAAAAAAAAAAAATAGTTTTCTTTTTTTCATTTATGCTTTGGAAAAAAAAAACATATTGTAAATCTGAAACATTCTAATAGAAAGTTTTTAAAAAATGACTATTTTATTGGTGATAGGAGCCAGGTAGCCAACCACAGATAGCGCTATACAAGGATTGATTTGAATATTATTATCTGTGCCGTTCTTTCACTAATTCATATGTCTATATATAGAAAATATAATATGGTTTAAATTTCTCTTATTACATTGGATCAGTCATAATTCTTGGGCAATAAAGTAAATTAAGCTTTTTTTTTGTTTTTAAATGCTTTAAGCAATGTAGACTTTTAAAATTACACACACACACACACAAAAGCTAAAGATGATGAAATAAAAAGCTAATGAAAATTTGATAAAAGCATTAGGGTTATCATATTTAATTGTGTTAGTAATGCATTAGCTGATGACGACTTTAAAAATAAATATTGATTTTGATTTTTTTTTCTTTGCAAGCCAAACCAAAACATGGGGTTGTAAAAGATGAAGTATGTAAACATACAGTTTCTCCACAGCGGTTAATTTTGCAAGATGTCAATGGGGCATGGAAAAGGATTTGTTTATTATTTTTATAGTTTTTCAGGATATTATGTTTCTCAGTGTTAGGTTCTCTCTAGCTACTAGCAGCTAATGTCATTATTAACAAATGAAAGAAGCTGGATCCAGCCACTAAAAACAGACCACAATGAAATACAACATTTAATAATTGGTCAATAATTGGCAGTATCCTTGTTATCGATGTTCATATTTATCTGATTAGTTTGTGTTGATCATCTCAGAGCCAGAAGACCTTAGTCTATATAATGTTTGTGTCCATCAGCTCATATCATTTACTTATTATTCACTCCTGGAGTTCCCTCAAGCACTTTGCATGTTACATTACATCATTTATGCCTGACATACAGTTTGCGTACATAATCATTTTGGTATAGCCTGAAGTTTTGGACAATACCTCATTAGTTCCATCTGGGATTAATGAGATTTTTACATCATCCATTTTTAAATTTGAATGGATGGACACACTGAACTGATTGTAAATTTGTATGTATCTATTCTGGTGTTTACTCATTCATGTTGAACAATGCAGTCTACCATAATGCTGCCATGAAAGAATTTATAATTCTATCAACCTCCCATTTTTATGCTTATATAGATATTTGTATGTAAGTACAGTATTTAGTGCATATGTATTTACATTTACGAAATTTGTACCTAGCAAAGAAAATAGACTATTTACTGCAAATCCACCATGATTACTGTAAGGGAAAAGAGCAAAAATATAGATCTTATTGTGTATTTGATGGGGGTTGCAAGGTGGAGATCAATAGCTAGAAGCAGACTGAACTGGTCCTAATCATACTGCTGTTCAGTTATGTCCATGAGGGGTGGAGATTATCGGAGGGGGGGGCTAGCTAGCTGGAAGGAAAAATTATGGTATGCAGGGGGGCTCCCTGAGCAAATTATTGTGTGACACAGAGCTCATTATTGTCAAATTCAGAAAGATTTATAGGGCCATATCTCATAGGCCAGGAAAGCTGACCTTTTCATGGGGTTTTTAGTATTGTTAGTAGAAAGTGAAGGGAGATGGGATGGAGAAGGGAAAAAAGGATTCCTTTGGTGCCTGACATTTGTTTGGCACTCCAAGATCACCACTACCTCCTGGGGTGGTGCCACTATGCAATATATGGCTAGAAAGCTTGTTAGATTCACACACAAAAAAGGGAGGGAAAGAAAGTTGATAAGGGAACAGGGGCACTCCCTATCATTGGTCATGTTTTTCCCCACCTTGACTTGATAGCAAGTCTGGAAAGTGACCGTTTGTCCTCTAATATTCCCCTGTATTGGCATATTGGAATTTACCTGCTGATATCAACTTCCACATGTATCATACCATCAAATTTAGAAGGAAAAAAAAATCTCTTTGACAGCAGATTGATAGTTTGTTTATTAGGACATGTTTTAAATGGCAAAATGCCAGCTATGGAAAACATTGTTATAGAGCTAATGATGCTTGCTTGATTGCAATCAGGTGTAAGTTAAAGTGCATCAATCTAAAGATTTCCTATCAGTGAAAGCTTTAAGTGAAGGCAGCAGTAGGAATCACAACAACAACAAAATATTTTCTGTTTGTGGACTCCAGATGGCATTAAAAAGCAAAATTCTTTTAGTTTCTTCTGAACTTTGATAAATGTTGCTTCTTTTGCTTTTGCCATAAATAGAAGCATAAAATTAACATCTGAAGTGATCTATCTGAGGATGTAGCATTGATGCCAAATGCATTTTGTGCAAGATTCATAAAATGCTTTATAGAAGAAAAAAAAAGAAAGTATGATAATTCAAATGTGTTCTTGGTTGAGTTTCTTTAATGGTTTATTGCCATGCATCAGAATTGATGACATCAAAGGATGGAATCATTTAGAAAAAAATTATTACTATTATTTTAAAATAAAGTGAAAATAAACATAAAAGCTATGTAGTATTTCCAATTAGATGGGCTTATCAAAGGTTCGTTTCTCCTTGATTACCCCTAAAGACTGGAAAACAGATTTCACTTAAAGCTTCTCATTTTCTAATGTCACTGATCCAGGAATGTTTCGTGAATTTCATAATTTGTAGGTTTGGAAAATTATCTCATTTTTTATTTTTTTGCAGTTTTGTTGATGTCTCCGAAAATTTTTCTGCCTGTTACACACCACTCTACACTGATTTGTGTAAATCAGTCTCTGTCAACGAGGTCATACTCGACTCCTCCAATTGCATTTAAAGGGTGAAAGATTCCAAGATTCACAAATCATCAGTGCGTGACGTTAATTTTTTTTTTTTAAAAAGCTACCATCGCCAGTGAAGCGCAATAGATGTGCTTGCTGTCATTGTAGCTAAAACACTAACAGGAATTCTTGCCCCCTGTCCCCTGCTGACCAACCAGAACTACAAGGTTAATGGAGTGAGTCTTTGGCCTTTGCTGCATTAGGTGCAGTGTACAATGGCATCCAGCACCATCCCTTTGATGTACAGTTATTTGTTTTTCACGCTCCACTTGGCACTGTTGAAAATAATTCCTTCAACACGGCTGATGTCTCCCATATTGCTTGATATTCTCTTTCACGCTGTATTTCTGCCCAGTTTGGAATTTTATTAATTTTTAATGAGAAGGCCGCGACAATTCTGCTGAAATGGTTTCAGTAGGTTGCTTTTTTTTTGCTGTTTTCTTTTTCTCCCCCCCCCTTTTGTTATAACAACATAAACTAATAATAACTTAGTCATCATTATGGATCCAGCTATTTGCCGCTTATGGATTGGTGGCTTTGTCTTATTTGTCAATGGCTATAAAGATGTTTATTTGTTGTTTTTCGTTTAATTAACAGTTAGCGATCTGTAAGAATGGTACAGGATGTTAGAATATCAAGTTATAGGAAAGGGAACTGATTTCAGTTAGACAATGATTTTTTTTTTGAAAATAATGTTTGTTGTGCATGGAAGCCTATTATTTTTTCTAATAATCGGTACATTGTATCAGTAACAGTGATAGTCACTGGAATGCTTGGACGACCCTGACAGAACTGTTATTATTTCGTGAACTTCCACAATCTTATTAATGAAGTTTGGCTGCTGTTTGAGCTGGCATTTATCAATAAGCGAAAGAAGAAATGGATTAGATGACCGTTTCTTGCTTTCTCCAGAAACGATGTTGATGACAACAACAACAAAAAGTAAAAATCTAAACAGCTAAATGGCGCGTTTTCTAATTCACCTGGTGAAGTATTGCAGAAAGAATGCAGACAAAATACAACATGAGAACCATGTAATGTAGTCACAAAGGATTTTCTGCATTGTGTCTGAGGAGGAAGGAAAAAAATCATCTTTACTTTTAGTCCTCTCTTGCCAAAGTTGAACTTTTGTTTACTCACTGTAAACCTACTTTGCATTAAAATGATTCTTTTTTAAAAAAAAAAAAAAAGGGACAACCTTCCACTACTAATCTCTACTTAGTTGATAAGATATTGATCATGCATTGGAGAATTTTGGTCATGTAGCAGTCAAACAAATAAACCAGATTATATACCTCGGTGCTTCTATTTGCAATAAAATTTCACAATTGTAATAAGTATTTGGGTTCCTTTTTTTTGTATTTAAAGTTCTCTCTCTTATCTGGACATTGAAAGTTGAAGAAGTTATTTTGTTTTTATTAAATCTCGAAAGATCTTTTCAATATTTTTTCTTTTAGTAAAATGCTTTTTATATTACTTAGTTTGAGATCTTTCAGTCCTTTAGCTTAAAATGTATACATATAACATTTTACTTCTGTCGCTTTGTTTGTTATGTTTTGTCTTGTTATTTTTTATTATTATGGTCAGCTTTTCAAAGAATTTGTGTAGTTGCTAAGCGATAATTCTGAAAATGTGCAGAGGAACTTTTGCCCTATTCCTAATGGCCCTAATGAGCACATTTCCTAACCACAACAAATAATGAGAAAGAGCCGCTGAAGTTTAGCTTCTGGCTGACTGACTGTTCACGTGAAAACCAAAGGGTGGTTTTTGTCCAACATTAAAGGTTTCCCTGATCGTTGGTGCAGCTGATGCTTGATGTCTCAGGGAGAAGAGACCCTGCCTGACTTGCTGTCTCATTTCCTTCACTGTAAAGTACTATCCGTTTTTGGTTACCTGTTCCACCTGACTTCTGTAACTGTGATATGCCAAGAACATTGTTTCTCCCTAGACAAGATATCATCTGTTTCCGTTGAAGTATTTTTGGCCCGGGTTGTTTGTTTACCTAGTTGTTTCTGCCCTCCCCCCAATTGCTGCATACAAATGCATGAACCTGAACAACACAAAGCTAAAAATTATATAACACACCTGACTCTCTCCTGCTTGTTAGCTGATCAATAATGGCTTGAAGAGATGTCCTGGTTATGGGCCACTTGGTCAAAATCTTATTTGAGTCATGGTATTTTATTGAGTGAGGTATTAGGACTAAAAATCAGGTACTAAAGAAAAATAATTAGAAAATAATGCAAGGAAATAATTGTGTGTGGTTGAGCTAGAAATGATGGCTATTTTATTTAACAGGAAATTGGAATTCACCTTGCTTAGAGAAACATTTTGGAAGGCCTCTTAAAGATCCAATTTGACAAAAGAAAAAAGGAAACAAACTATTTTTACTAGTATCTTAATAGATTGTTTAAGCAAAAGCTGAGCTTCCTTGAATATGTTTATATGTCTACAAAGAGCTAGTTAGGTAATGAGAAACTTGTTAATCACCTTGGAGGCAAAAGATTTATTTTACAAGAGTTGTTCAGTTTGTTAAAATTCATGTTCCCTCTGAAAAGAAACTTTATGCCAGTGTCGGAGGCATTAAAGGTTTTGATTGCCTGCTTATTGTTCAATTTGATCCCTTCCTGTTTGGTTTTAGCTATTGTAGATCTTGATGATTCTCTAAGACACCAAACTTTATTTGCTTAATTGATTTTGTTATATACATTTAAACCAGGGAAATTTAGATAAATTTTTATTTTATATTTTGTTGTATTATAATATTTTGTTCAACAAAATCAGTCATTTTACATGGTTGACTTACTCTGGTCAATTTAATGTTTGCTTTTTTTTATAACTTTTGAAATCAGTTAAGATTGACTAAAAAGTTTATCATTATTTTAAGTTCTGATTTCTGGACAGTTAACTCTTTGTATTATATTTGAAATTTGTTTTAGCCCATTGAAACAAAGGCAAATGTTGATGATTTAATTAATTAACAAAATGGGAAGAGCTCCAAACTTTTACTGCTGATGGTATGAATTAGCTCTATATTTGATGTGTGATTTATTTCTAGTCATTTTACATGTATTATTCACAAGTGTGAAGCTAACCACAAAGGACTTTACTGATTTACTTGATGCGTGTAAGTAGAGTTTATGACTAATATTTAGCAAAATTATCAAATATATATATATACATAGCTGCTTTACCATGATAATTTAGCAGCTGCATGACTTCATCTATAGAAACAGGATTTTGCCAGTGGCAGAATTCTGATTATACCAAACGGAACTGTCATTTAGCTTTCTCTCCCTTCTATTGATTTGTTAAATACAACGAAAATACACCAAAGGGCGTTTGTTCTTAAGAATGCAGATTTTGCATTAATTCTTCAATGTGGAATTACCCTCCTTAACCTGGAGCTGAAGTAGATTTTAGATAGCAGATAAAAATAAAGTAATTATGTATTATCATTTAAACTCATTTGGTTTATTGCATGTGAAAGATAATTTAATGGTTTAGTTTTGATGCCTACTTTTGACAAGTGTAACTTGTTTATTTCTTATCTAAGAATAAACTCAATTTAGTGTACTGGTCAGCTCCGACTCTTTATGTTCCAAGGATGCTGTATTTCAGCTGTAGCAAGTTCGTTTATGTTGTTTATTTTTTAGCTATGAATTTAAGTGCAAAATACTAGAAAGAAGTGAAAGTGCTTTTCATGAGGGATAAAGATGATATATTGCATTTTCATGCATGTGCAAATAAAAGAGATTTTTTTGTAATGAAATACTTTTTAGCAGCAACAAGATTATTATAGCTGGGTTTCTCTATACACTCATACTCTGCATATCTTTTTTTTTTCTAAAAGAAATTGCAAAAAGTACCAGAATTTTTTTTATTTTTTATAACCTTGATTTTGTTATTCTAGAATTGGCTCACAGTCGATACTTGCTGAAGGGTTGACAAACCTTTCAAACATCTGTGGACTGACCGTAAAAGTTTCTCCCCCCCCCCTTCTCATCCTAAATGTAGAAGCAAGAGCACAAAAATTACTACTGGGCGATGTGCTTGCTTCCCTATTTTTGTGTCAGCCAGTTAATCTCTAGTTTGCCAACTTTTCATATTTTTTGATGGTCGGTTGGTCAGGCACCGTATGGATACATCCATTCCAGTTTTTGACATGGTGTTTATGAGGAGAATAATTTTTTTCATTCTTGTAGATTTGTAAAACAACTGTATCAGTTATTCGTTTTCTTTTTTCCTAACTATTCTTAAAAGAAAAAAGTTTTTGCTTTTCGAAAGGAAATTAGAAAAGTTGAAAATGGATACTTTTCATGAAGAAAGATAATACTTTTACCATAATCCTTTCCATAATCCTTCTGACCATAGGTTTGTCTGTCTGATTTTTACAACTGGTGGTGTTGAATTCTCATCTCTGAGATGATTTTAAAGTCTGTCTTGTTTTGTTTTTGGTATGTTGTATTCCTTCAGCTGCACAGATACCCACCATTTATAGGTAGATAGGTAGAGGTACTCCTAACACGTATAAGTGTTGAGTAATGCATTAAAATATAGAATTAGCAGCTAGTTGAGTGAAACTATCTAGCAGGGGGAGACAATTAAAGGTGTTCAGTGTGTAGAATGATTGTCGTTATACCAGTCAACAGTAAAGTTACTTCCTGTGATCCCTTGCTTGTAACCCTCAAACTGTAACACATTTGTTAACAAACGTGTACACATACAGTTATGGGGAATGCATTTACAGAGTTTTCTTTTGCTCTCTCTCTACCTAAGTTTATGGTGCTGTCAGATGTGTTAATTTGCCCGTGGAAATGCTTGTGAGCCTAACGCCTCTCAAAGGTTGTCTAGCAGTTGCAAATAAAAATTTTAATGGCGCAAATGTAATGTAGTGGGAATTTTATACACCTTCCATCATGACAAAGATGTTAGTTTTTTTTTGGGGGGGGCCCTGTGTAATCTCTCCATACATTTGATCATTGCGGATAGTTCCTGTATGTGACAGTTGAACCAGTCCAGCTAACATTTTTTCTCAGTAAATCGGTAACTCGACTTTTACGCTGTTTCGGGTGGTGTCACATAACACAAGTCTCCTCCCCCCCAAAAAAACTGGCAAAACCATCAAACCCTGGAAATCCGTTTTCTCTATGAATGCACACTTATGTTATAGTTCGAAAATTATAAGTAACCAATTACAGGAAGCGAATTTATGGTTACCCTGTATATAAGAGTTAGCCTTGAAATTTCTCGGACTTGGGTAATTAACTTATTTAAGAGCCGCGCTATGAAGAAATCTTGCTATGGGCCCTTTAGGCTGTCACTTCAAGTTAGGGGTCAGGCCACTGATTAATACCTTCAAGGAACCCCCCCCTCCCCTGACAAGTGTTTTCTCGACATCACAGCAGGATTGTACATGTGTGGCAATTATACCATGAAAGTCTCCATCTGCATCTTTTGCTTCCCACCTGAAAATCTTCTGGGCTTGCTTCTCTCAATGGAGAATGGTTTGTGTAGATAAGTGGACAGCATCAGTTCAAGAGGAAGTGAGAAGATAGCAGCTGATTGGATTCTTCCTGAGCAAGGCTGGAAATTTTGCCTCAGTCTGTCAGGGGTTGGCATGGGGTCATCTAATACATACCGACTGATGGACATGGGCTAACTCCCCATTTTTTTTTTGTTTTTTCTCTCTTTTTTATTGTTCTCAGCCAACACCAATCTTGATGACCCTAATGGACATTAATTGAAACAAGCTGGCTAATGCCAGAGGAGAAGTCTTTCCCAGACTTTATCATTGTCTATTGTCTGAGCCAAAGGGTAACTCTTTACAAGGAAGGGGGGTCTTTTGTCTCATCACTGTTATTAAGAATATTAAAGGTGATTCATACAACATACTTAGAGTACAAAAGTATTGAAAAACAATCTTGAATGTGGACAAATTCAACTAATAATGCAAATAAGCAACTATAAAACCAAAAAGTAACAATAAAACAAAGCAAAGTGAATGGGCTATAGGTAGAAATTAATTTCTCTATATGTTAGTTTGATATACTCATGAATTTTCTTGTCTATAGCACATATTCCAGTCTGAAACAAACAAACCAATGACTCTGCCCTGTCAACAGTGACATAGATAAAAAAATTTTCAAGCAGGACAAATTGACAATATAGGATGAATATGGTTCTCACAGTAAATTATTTAGCAGTCCAGTCACCTATATACATATGCCCAAGTGTTGTTTATTGTACCAAATGCAAACGACTCCGCCTAGAGTTTAGCTAAAACCTAGAATCCTGGATCTGCTGGATTCTCTCTTTGGGGCATAGACCCTTAGAACTTCTCTATAATAACTTCACTTTACTGCATTTTTGCCTGGAAGCATGTACTGATTTCGCTAATTTTATTTGTCAAACAGCATCAACATTAAAACAGTTCAAATTTGCATACATTTTTCTGTCATGTAATAGTGCGGAAAGATCACAACAATACAACAGACTGCTTCTGTATGACCAGGCTTTACATGTGACCTGAAAAAGTCGAGTAGCCATCCATCAACTGTGCCAAATCTTCCACCAGGTGCCCCCATATGTCTACAAGTAAGCTGAAAGCAATCATCAGAAAATCATAACAGCTGAGCAAAAAATTGTGTTTACAAAAGTCATATCATTTATTTAATGTTCTCACTGCTTAAATAGTGGATATCAAATTTTCAGCTTTTGGTGATAATGTGAATCCTGTCATGTCAGGTTTTCAACACAGACTCTGTGCCTGTGGTCAGAAAACATGGTGTTGCTCATAACCCATTGGCTTCCCAGTCACAGTTCACTTGAGTGAGATTGATGGGTCCTGATAGCAAGTTTTACTGTATTAAGTGGTCTCAGAAGGACTTGCTTTGAAGGCGTTTGAATCAACTTAGATTTTTCTATGGTATAATAGTGCAAAAACATCACACAACTACAAAGAGTTAATCTTATTCTTCATATGTCCTTAGATGTTTTCCCTTTATAATAAGCATGTATTTAGTTTTAATAATATCTTCTTAATGCTAAAGTTTCAAGGTGAGTTTATTGCAAAGCTAAACAGATTTTTTTTTACTTTTCTCTGCAGCTTCAGTTTAGAGATAATAACAAAATCTGACTTAGCTTTTTTTTTTTAACCAAGAAAAGATTTTATATCTGCATTTTATTAAGGTGATAAATACAGCTGTATTTTTTTTAAAATTATTGTTTTACAATGAAATGTGTTGAATAGTTACAGTGAAGATGTCTGCATGAATGCATTTGCTTATCTAATGTCTATTTTTGATGTATGCGTATGTATAAAATTTGTTTTTAATAGAGGTATTTCTATCATCAAGGGGCAGTATCAGAAAGGCTGGATCAGGATGAAATGACCACATTGTACAAATACTAGTTTAATGAAATGGCCTGGTTGACAAAGGTTTCCAGGCCTGACTCTTATTGATTCTGCTGAAATCAAATTTGTTCAGTTGTCATCAGATGAAAGATGCTGTTTTGAAGAATGCAACTGCATACTTGAAAACCTACTTGGCATGCTGATTACCAGCTAAAATCCATTTGTGGCGATTTCAAAGTCGTACACACAATTCTTTGGTGACATTTCAGGCACATAAAGAAACAGAAGAAAACTTGTAAGGTGCGACTTCTCTAGTGTTCTCCAGAGAATGGCTTTCTTGACTTTAGTGTGGCTGGTTGTGTGTGGACACACATCAATTCTTTGGCTTTGTATGGATGACTACATGTGGATACACATTAATTCTTTGCTCTCTGTGTGTGTGTGTGTGTGTGTGCGCATGCGTGCAGGCATGCTTGTGTATAGCCACATCAACTGGTGGTTTTTGTATGCTTCGTTACCAACTCGTGACAGTTTTCAACTTTTGTGCAAAAATCTTTTTTTTACCTTTGTGGCTATTTACAAAGGTATTTGTATATTAGTACAGTATAAGTTTTTGGTTTCGTTTTCCTAAAGAATAATCATCTTTATATGAGAGTTATTTTGTTGTTGTTGTTGTTGTTTTTTTTTTTTAATTATTTTAATTGCTTTGTTAGTTGAGAAATTGACTGTGTCCAGAAATAAAGGGTCTAATGTGCCAAGTTAAGTCGATAAGTAAAAAGATCTCTAGTTGCGCTATCCCACATGACAATGGTTGGCAATAATGCCTGGCTTAAATGCATGTTTTTTTTTGGATATAGTCCTGTGATGAAAGGTAGTTAAACATGGTGATGCCATCAAAGCAACTTGAATAAGATTTTTCAAATACTTGCACAAGGAGAACCTGTCATGTTAAAGGTGGGGGGGGGTTCAGTAAGACAAGTGAGCACTCGCTATTGGACAGGCAGTATTATTTTGGAAATCGGCATTAGTCATGATAGGCAGTACAGCATGTGCAGCGGTCCACAGTTGTTTGGGCTCTCATAAGTTTTCTGTACGCGATATGCCTAAACTGGTTATAGATAAGCAAAAGTCAACGATGATGCAAATTCAGGATCCGTTCACACAATTTCATGCCAAAGGAGATCTCACTTTCTTTACTGTATCCCTGCAACAACAACAACAAAAAAAAAAAACACAGAACCAAACTTCATAATAAAAAATGAAAACAAAAAAGTTTAAAAAATGAGTCTGGTGGCTGAAAGTTTCCATCATATTCTGTTATTGCGAAGAATCTGTAATCAGTGCCTGTCAGGAAAGCAAACAATGACCAAATTCTATAATCAGCCTTTTCAATGAAGCCTGTGTGTTGCAACAAACAACAGGCTTATTTGGAAACGGAATGTTTCTCTAACACAATATTGTCTACCTACATATAGTCTGGGCGACTGACTATCTAACGTATTGGGCAGGTAGACTCAGCACCAGCACAACCATACAAGCAACATGGACAGTTAGTTAGCTGCCTAGAGGGGCAACTTAAGCATATTGCATTAGAAAGTTTATTTCAAGATTTTGTTGTTATGCTTTTAACACCCGTAAATATTTATGGTTGTGTTAATGCATATCCATTTTTATTATTCAAGTCAATTTTTTAAAAAATTTTTAACCTTTGTTTGCCCAAATGACAACAGAACGATTAGTCTCTTGTTTGACAATTTATGACTAATATTTAATATTGTAATGCTGTTTTTTTACACAATTTCACATTTTATAAAGTGGAAGGGACGTGTCCACCTCAAACTCCATCAATAGACACTCATTTATTCATGAAAACATTCCAATGGAACTTTAATTTTAACTATTTTAATCTGTGTTTTTCTTTTTACCTTATTTCAGGTTAATTCATTACAAAGCTTTAAAAATATTATCAAGCTGAATGACATTGTTCTAGGTTAGGTAAAAATCTAATAAAAAATCAACAAAATATTAGATTTATATAAAATATATTAAAAATACAATTAAATCAATAAAATAATTAGATTATAAAACATCTGGACTTACAGTAGTTCATAAGAATAGAAGTTTTAACTCTACTAGTAAAAGTAAGATGCCTCTTCAAGTACTTGAATTTACAGCATCGAAAGGTTTCATTTAATTGCTGCTGTAGCACTTAGATATTTTCTGACTGCCAATCGATTACTGAGGTATTTGGTGAATGCAATTTTCCAAAGTCAAAACTCATAAAAATTCACCTGTGCTCTTCCTTGTTGCACGAAAATCATGGTACACAGTCAGAGAAATTTATTTCAGTGCATTTCTTCGTAACACTGCTAAGGCAGAAACAAGAAAAGTTTGTTTGATTTCTTTAAGTCGTATTAAAAATTTGAATGTTAGGTTGAACTAAATTTTAGTGTATTACAAACAATGAATTTACTCATCAGTTGCAATACAAAATATAATGAAAATACAGTAATAAAAATTAAAAACAGCTTCTTTAAATTGATCACCATTTATTCTACAATTGATGTTAGGTCATTTTAATAGTCTTTGAGTGATAATATAGAAATAGAAGGGAAGGGCGACAAATTTTAATCAGTCTAAGGCATTGATTGTACCACCCCTGTCCACGTCCACCTTACAGACACTAACATTTGACACAAGATTTTCTTTCTTTATTTTTTTGTCTTGGAACCATAAAAAAAGTTCTGGAGAGACAGTTGTTAGCAGTAACAGCGCTTTGCAGTCATGCAATTCAGAAGTTTGTTTATCCGTTGAAAAGATGCATAGAATGTCTTATTTTTTCCTTTATTTGCACAGTCACTCAATATACAAAAATTCACTCAGTGACATACTCTTATATAAGGCAACAAAGACATTTTTAATTGCCCAGATATTTTTTAAATGATTCAAGCCTAGAAAATATTGAATTTTTTTTATAACAAAATAAAAAGTGCATAATAAAAGCCATGAATAATTTTGTTTTTGTTGTTGTTGTTGTTGGTGGTGGTGTTTCCTCTCTCACCACATCTGTTGACACATTTTGTAAAAAAAAAAAAAAAAAACAAGGACATACTTACAAATTGTGATAAATTGGATGCTATTCTGAAACAAGATGCCAGCTGTTATTTTTTGTTCAGTAAGATGGAAACCTGGCAATTTCTTCTGGAATGTGGTGATATCTATCATAATAAATGGAATGCCTTGGCTTCCATTGGCAGATATGCAGAAGAAGCTAGAGAGTGAAGGGAGATTCTTCTCAACCCAAAAATAATTCAGAAGCAGGTTTTTTTAAAAAAAAAAATTGTAATGGTATATTTTACCACCATAAAGCTAATCTTTAATGAATTAGTTAAATTTTAGGACGTACAGAATTGGTAGTCTTTTACGCAGTCAGTATTTGCTAGCGGGCAGATGTTCGTTTAACACTTTCCCACTGATAAAACCAAAGATGGCATTGTGCATGTTCACTGGTTTTTCACCCTTGGTTTGGGGATCTTTTGAGGTGTCAGATTTGTTTTTGTTTGTTCATCTAAAAATAGGAGTTTGGTAATTTGTCAACATGGATCCATTTAAAAAAGAAACAAAAAAAGACTTAAATGGTTAATAAAGTCGTTTTTTTTTATTATTGCTGAGTGTTTTGCTTGTATAACCGGAAAGTTATGTTGCCAAGCTGTCATGTGATTGATGTCAAGTATGATTTTAGTGTCTGTCCACTGCAGTGGTTCCTATCAGCATCCTACTACTAGAGAGCTTATTTGAAGTCTCCTCCAGTGGTTAGACCTCTGCCTGAGTCTGATTTTTGGTGGGGGGGTTCTTCTCACTCTTCTTCCCTGCCCAGTTGTGTGGGACCTTTATGACCATTCTGTTTTCCCACCATATCTGAAAACAAAGATAATGACTTCCCAGCTGAAGTTGGCTCTGCTGGGCCACCCTGTGATGCAGGATAATGCTTTCTAGCAGATGACCATGGCACTTCATTTCCTTGCCAGGCCCTATCCCCTTTGTAAACACCTGTGAATGTGATCACATCTAGCTGGCATCATCAGGTTTTGTTCTTATTTTGGGTCTGTAGTTGTTGTCGGGTGATGTTTCAGCTGATGTGCAGCGGATGAGAGAAGAAATGTCTATCATCATTGCACATTTAAATTTTTTAAAAAAATCTATTTATAGGGATTTTATCTGGTTCTGTGTGCATGATTTATTGTCTTGGTTTGTGTTTCTTTTCCTGACCCCACCCCTTAGCTTAGTCCAATGGACCAGGAAGCCATCACAGTTTAAGAAAGACCTGGGAAGGAGAAATGACCAGTACAAATTTATTTATACTATTAATTACATCTGTTTTTAGTTTATTCCATTCATTTACAATTTGATTATTGAAAATGTGTTTTTTAATGTTGAGTTGTACTAACTAAAATCTTTGTCAACCTCTAATTATGATCCCTAGCATTAGTAATTTTAGGTAGTTCACACTTTCAAAAACACTGGGTTATTTTGGAAACCTCAGGTCTCTTTTTTAACTGTCGAAACTCCAAATTAGGCAACTTTAACATTTCTAATTCCTAAAATAAGGTCGCCACACCTGTACACCTTTTTTAAAGATATGGACAAATAAGACTTGTATAATGACACTAAAGCTTCTTTATTTTCATGTATTGTAGTTAGTCCTAACATCCTATTTGCTTTGATAGCAGTTGAAGATAATCAGGTTTTTTTAAAAAAAAATAATGAACCTCCCTATTTTTTAACAAAAAGTCATATAATATTTTTCAGTGTTAAAAATTCAATTTTTTTACTCTGTTGACTCTCTAATTATTTATTTGGATTTATCTGACAGTTTTAGTATTTTTTCACTGTTAACTCTAACATAAGTTTCAGTGTCATCCACTAACTTAACTTTCTGCCTAGCCTAGAAGCTCAGGTATTTCAATACACTTGTAATGCAAGACGTGGAGTTGGAGCAATACAAATATATAATTACAAAGGGTTATTTTAATTTTAAAAAGTATCATATATCAGAGTCCTATGGCTCAACTTGTGCTATTTAATGCAAATTTGAAAATTAGCAGGGTGCAGATCTACTCCAGTGGTATACAGAGGGTTAATAGTACCTCCAACTAGATGTGCTTAAATTTTCCTATCAGTTAACAGGATTACTCAGTCAAAGTTATGTAGATTATTTGTTGTTGTTGTTGGTGTTGTTCAAGATCTATAATAGAACACTTTGGCCACTTTACATGGCGATAGATAACACAACCATGCATGATCTACAAGTACTGAATTCTCTGGCACTCTGAGCCTAGCTGACACCTATTCTGACAGTGGTTGGTGTCTGTCTCTCTTCTACAACTACAGTTCTCTATAACCTGATTAGATAATGGATTTTTCCATGGAGGTTGATGTGTTAAGGGATTTCTCATTGTGACAATGCTTTTATGGGAGACTTTGATGTCGAAGTCCTTACATACACAGTGCACATCTTCATATTTTCTTCTTTTAAATTAAAATCTCCTCTCCCTGTGTATTTGTTTTGTATTGTATTGATTTTTATAAATTAAAAAAATCTTTATTGGCTTTTAAAGTTGATACCAAATGTTCATTTTTTAAATGAAAACCACAACTATCCCATCAGTTATGATCAAAGTCAAAATGCAAGTTTTCACTGTTTATGTCTGTCTGTCTTGATATACTGTTGTTCGGTTAAACTAAACCATTTTTTTCTGATTTTCCTTTCCACACCAAGCGTAAATAGGTGGATGTATATTGTTCTGATGCAAATGCTGATAGCTGAACAGCTCTGCACAGATGTTTACAAAGACAGACAGAAAAGCACAGTTATTTCCTGTTCCTCAAAGATACCTCGAAACTAAAAGTTGTTGTTGTTGCAACATGTTATTAGTGTTTGCCATTGTTTTAGGTTGGATACAGTCTCCTTATTCATAGTAGTGTACGGCCAGCATGTCTCTGCATTTCTCAATGGTGTGTGTGAACCCAAAGATTTTCTAACATGTAAAGTTGAAAATTTTTTTTTTTTTTAGCATCGAGAAGTAACCCCACAGCTGTGAATGAATGCAGAAACTGGCATCATAAAATTTATCTGTTGGTTCTTAAATTTAGGCAGAAAGAAGCATTTATCTTCTCTCGGCCACAGCGTTTGTTTTGCTCCATGTACACAAGCATGGAAATATTTCTCTCTAGCAAATATTAAGCAACTTTCTTCCGCTATACAACAACAATGAAAACTGATGTCTTTTGAAGTTGATTCTTCTGTTGATGTAAAAGCATTTCCTATTTCATGTTTTCCATTAGACGAAGGTGTTATTTTAATTGCTTTGCATTCTTTTGGTAACATTTTTGTTTTATCTGTCTTTTAAAAATACCACTTTCTGCAATAGCGCTGAGTGGTATCAATTTCACTGTACACAACAAATGGTACAATAAACATTTCATTTCAGATTTTTCATAGATATTAACCTAACCTGAAATAAAAGAGAATAAAAAATAAAATCCATACCATTGCTGTGATACTTAAAATAAACATTTTAATGAAATGCAATATTTTAGATTTTTATGAGCACCAAATACATGTGAATATGTGATGTATGTGTGTGTGAATGTGTGTATGTTTGTGTGTGTGTGTGTGCGCATTACATAGCATTAACTACCATTATGACCTTTGGGAGATGATGTCCACATACATTTATCAAGTTCTTAATTAAATTTATTTGTTCTCCCCAAACTAATAAAGTACTTTACTGAAAATGATATGTTTTTAAAATACTTCTTATCTCCTAGGAATAATTAAAATATAAAACTGAATCTTATCAGTTGACAATAAATCAAATGCATCAGATCTTTTTTTTTTTTTTGGTCTCATTAATTGTAGTTTCTTTGATCTCTTTTTAAAAAGGCATTATTGGTTTCTTTGTGTTTATTTCCGAACATTAATTGTTCATGGCCACTAAATATTAAATGTTCTTGCACAGCAACTTTATCGCTAGATCTAATGCCAAGGGCGAGAATTCCAGAAAAAATAAAATAACAAAATAGTCTCATAAAATATGTATATCTTTCGGGTTCAGATCTTTTAACTCTACACAGGTAGTTTATAATATAATTAAAAGTAATATTATGCCCTGAGTTGTTCAAGTGCTGCATAAATATATCTTGCTTTGTATTCAATAAGAGCTGAGTGAAGACTTTATTGTTGGTTGTCTTGTTTTTTTTTGTAATTGCAAGTTTCAGCAAAGTGGCGATAGTTTATAACTCTTGTCTGAAGAAAAAAATGTACTAGTGGAATGTCCATCCCATTCTTTAGTACTTTGATGACCTTTGATGACCTTTTTCCCCTTCAATCTATGTAAATTATATGGTCAGCGCTATCGCCTATTATGTGATATAAATTGTAGATGAGACAATGTTGGGATGATGTAATACTTTTGTTGTTAGATTATAATTCTTTTTAATAGACTAGCGATTTAAATGAAAAATGTGTTTCAGCGTCACCAAGTTCAGGTGTGCCTTTAGATTCCTTTGATCTTATCAGCTGGCGCTACTAGCCCCAGGTGTCGTTATTGACAGAATCAGAAGTATTGTGAAAACGTGTGCAGTAAAGGCAGTAGGGTTTGTTAAATGGGCAGACATTCTACTAGTTGGACCAATCCTGGAGTGTGTTGTCTTGGAATCATTAACACAGGGATGGTACTACTTGAGGATTTACTGAAA
Source organism: Nautilus pompilius (assembly GCA_018389105.1). Taxonomy (NCBI): domain Eukaryota; kingdom Metazoa; phylum Mollusca; class Cephalopoda; order Nautilida; family Nautilidae; genus Nautilus; species Nautilus pompilius. The sequence goes on along the minus strand of JACATO010000648.1, from coordinate 1,488,070 downwards.
TGATTAGAGGTCTGGGCTTACAGTTAGTTATCAGGGCAACTTGCAAAGGCCTGGATTAATTGCCTGTTTTGAACCATTGATGTTTTAAAGGTGATCTGATTAAAACATTTAGGGGTTCCTCTGGTACGGACATGTTCTTTGATGTAACAACACACCAAATTGTACGTGTGGTCATCACACAAAGTAAGTGGACATCAGAGTAGATGTTACAAAATGTTCAGTTACCGGTCAGGTTGTGTATGTTACGAATTTTTTACCAAGCGAAAGCGACAGACGTTAACAGTGGTTTTAAAGAAGCTTAATTTAAGTATCTCTTTAGCTTCCATAGTTTACACTTCTTATGACTATTTCCAAAGTGTATTAATAAATAATTCTTCATGCATGTTTTAATACTGTTTTAGCATATCTGTGCTTATTTCCACTACTGTACTTGGGTAAGAGTTGAAACAGAATGTTTGAAACACCTTAAAAAAAAATATATATACCATCAAAATTTATCTGGAATTAAAATCATAAATTTGGTATTGTTTACAAAAAATTATTTTAGTTAATTGGCTGAGTCATTTAGTTTATGTTGGATGACAACATAGTACAGTATTATGAAATGTTTTCTACTATGTTGCCATTGTTTGTTGGTGGTTTTTCTTTGCATATCATCAGATGGTTTTTGAGTGCCCACAGCTTGAGGTTTATATGGCAGGACTTAAAAACAGACTGTAGTTAATTAGACCTAATGGTTACATTTTTTACTGACATATTTTGTTTTTTTTAGTTGTAATTTTGCTCTAAAACTTAACTGTTAATTAAAACTATCTGAAATTACCTACAGTGATACAATGTATAGTGGAGGATTTTTCCTAATGTCTCTCTTTTTTTTTATCGTTAATTAAAAACTGACCAAGTGAAGTTAATGGAAATGCTGAATAGAGAATAAGCAGTTAGAGCAGCCATATTAGTATGAAAGGGTTAAACTCAACGTATAACAAATTGCTATTGATCTGGTTTTGTAAGATGTATTTTTACATAAAACTTTATCTCATGTCCATATCTTATTTTAGAATCTCTCATAATCTGAGAGTTTTTAGTCTTGGCTTCCGTTAAGAAATTTTAACATTCCTTTCCTTTCTTTAAAGATGGGAATAACATTTTATCATATTAAATGTGTCAACCCCCTTTGTTAGAGTCGTACATTAATTAACTGCTTGTAAAAAAAAAAAAAAATATTTTGACAGAATATTTTTCACATTAAGTTATCACATGGTGTTTGACCTTGCCTACTCTGGGAGACTAGCAAGTGAAATTATCTTAGTCATCTCAATTAGAGCATCACATTGGTGTGCCTGCCTTTCAGGCCTGATTTTGTTACATCTGTCACTTGGGCCCCCCCCCCCCAAGCCTCCACACAGGTATAAGTTCCTTTTAGAAATCTTACAACTATCTAAATGTTTTCTCAGAAATTTTGGCACAGGATTCCCTTTTTTTTTTGTGTGAATTAAGACATTGGTTTACAGGCACTGAATTATTATCCATTTAGAGATGATGCTATTATGGTCTTTATTATAGAAATAAAGAAGGAACTAATTCAAAATGCTGCTGTTCATTGAATCAGCCACATTCTTAAAGTGATGGTGGAAAACATTACATGAAAATGATGGATCTACATTCTAAATCAGTCATTTAGCTGACCAAAATTCCATTAATCAGATAACACTGCTTGACTAGATTTGGACTGAAAATACTTAGCTCAAAACATCATCTCCCTTTTTTAAAATTATTATTATCTTTCTTTATTTGAAATTTACAGGAACTAAAAGAATTTTCTTGATGGTTTTTATCATTGAATACTGGGATATTCTGGTTTAGCTGCAGGATAAACGGTTAGATCTTCAGAAAATTCACCAATCCCCTAGAGGGTTGTTTACCGCTTTCTTTTGATGCATGCACAATAAAGAACTGGTCTTTCTCTATGGAGGCACATCTTCTGTTATGGCATGAATGAAAAATGTAGTTTGTAGTCTTTGCCTGGACCACAATTCATTTAACTCACAGCCTTGAAAGGAATCCCAACCCTAACATTTCACCTCTTGTACCAGCAGCATCCCACAGGCAGATGTTGCTGCGAGACATTTACAGGAGATTCTTTGTGGTTGGTGGGCAGGGCTAGGAGTTCCCAAAGTTCAAAGACATCTTCCTAGGAGAGGAACGGACAGAATTGATGATATCAAAGGTTTTCCTAGTGTCTCGATTAAAGCGGGACTTAAATGGAAGCCAGACTGTGACCAGAAACACACCAATATCACTTAAATATAGAGTTTAGACTGGAGACGATTACATTTAGAGCTGCCAACTGCACTAATTCTGGTGCAAATTCTGTGATTTTTTTCTTTTTAAATAAAAAGAAATGGACTTTGCTCACGACATACATTTGCACTAGATGGCGCATTGAATCAAAATGTTTTTTTGTTACATATATATTTTGGCTAAACTTGTTAAATGCCATCGTAGCCATGCTGCTTGGAGCAGACTTAGATTTTCCCTTCTCTATTAGAGATTTTTCTTTCCTAAGAACACACAAAAAGGAAATCAAATGGCACAAAAAGTGTGCTTGAAGCAATAATCATCTTGCCATCAATGTTAATGATGCAAGAAGAAAATGTTTGTTATTTATTTTCTGATTTGAAAACATTCATTTTTGTTTCTATTGAATAGATTTTTTATTATTATTACTAATCCTTGTTTGACTCATCTTTTACTCTTTTGGATAGCAAGAAGTAATTAATTTGTTATAACTAGCTCATTTTATTGACAACTTTATTCGTTTAACACCTTGCTATGAAAATTTAATTTTAAAACCTAAAATGTAACTTTAGACATTTTTTTTTTTTCTTTTCTCTTTTCTTAAATATGTGATGGGGGAAGATTATTCCTTATAAATATTCTCCTATATTTTGTTTATACTACTTGTATTTTGAATGAAAGTTTTCTATATATCTACTCTTCTTCTCACTTTTTAATCCTATCTACTAGAATCTCTAATTATCTCTCTTTTTTAAAAAAAAAAAAAAAATGAAAGTATTTTTATGCCAAAGTTCATCTGGGATAAATGAATTAAAGCTGTATGATTATATTTACATATCTGAAAGATATTTTAGCAGTGACTAGAATTCTTCTAAATAACCTTAACAATGAGTAGATATTCTTAATGTGATTTCGGTAATTTCTCTATTTTCAGTACCATACTGGTTGACTTCTTTATTTTTTTGGTTTGGACAATTTATAATATGAAGTATATTTTACATATATAAAGTATTTAGTTATGAATATATTTTACTTTTATTTTCTATTATTGTTATATATCACTGGAAAGGTATGAGTAGAGTTAATATTTTGTAGAGCAGCTCTTTGTTTTATGTGAGGCAGTAACATGCTGTCATATGTCATAATGTATTGAAAAAGACCAGCACTCTTGGTTTATGAAATTGGCACACAATCAGCATAAGGATGTCTCTGGGAAGTGGGCTTATAGAGACCCTTTTTCAGGAATCAATCAAGGATAGGCCAACCACAAATGCTCACTAGGGTTTGTGTTTGGCAGTTGGCTGTGTCATGTCAGAGTTATATTGCCCTGACTCTCTTGATCTTTGCGTTGTACTAGCAGTGCAAATGGACACAATCTTCTGTAAAAAGATACCATGCATTTTGGCTGAATGAAAATTTTATTTGCATAAGCAAACAGACGTTCTTATCAGAGAACATTACAGGCAGAAATTATAGTTCCTTTACAGATCACCAGCTGGGATCATCTTTCCAATGACCCAAATTGCATCTTGCACCATGACAGACAAACCCAACTATTTTGTCCTGATTTACAGATATTTAAATGAAATTTCCTGTAATGGACTTTGTCACATCCATACATTCTCTGAGAACTGGCAAAACCCGAACTCCTCAGAAAAATTGATGATGTTTCAAGTAGAGAAAGAGAGCATGTGGCACCTGCATTGGCATTACATTTGACCACTGACATTCCATGAGGTGAGAAGTGGTTCATGTTATCTTTTTTTGCATTGGGACACCTGTACATGTTCTGTTACCTTGCCAGGGTTCCATTTTCATGCTGCTATTCACAATACAAAATATCCGTGCTATTGCACATAAATAGATTTCTCATGGCTTGTTTTGCTTGAGCTGGATAGTCATCCTGTTAACAGATGAAAATGGAATATCTACTGCTTCAGATTTCCTGCTGGCTTCTATTAATGTCTTTTTGCTCAACTATGCATCTCTCTCATATTCCTTTAGTTCTTCTGAACCTCCTGTTTATAGCATGGCTATCTGCAGACTGAAGCTGCCTCTGGCCTGTACTTGTTGTTGTTATAGCTCGCAATTATGTGTTATCACATGACTAGATTTGACTATTTGAATCTTGGGAGATGTCTATTTTCCTGTGTCAGATTTTTGGATATTTCTTGTGGTGTGTTAGTTTATTTGATTCTTGTAGATATCTAGGCATGGAATCTACCATATTATCAGTGCATGTCTTGGTCATTTCCTTTCAGTTGTCTAGCTAAATACAGCTATAAGTGCTCATTGCATTTCACATCTTAACTCTGGAGCCCGAGGTATTCAAGATATAATGGTTATAGATGTGAGGCGCATTGCTCCTCCCATCCACAGCATTACTTCAGACCTGCTGAGCTCGACAGATGGTTATAAACACAAGGTCAAAAGCCCCTCAAATCTTCTTCCAGACTCATCCTGAGGATATTGGCAACAACAAAAAAATTTGATTCATCTATGAAGCTACCACAGCCAAACGGGATTATTGGTTGACCATTACTAGCAATTTAGCAGAAAGCAACCTGCTTTGCATTTGCAATAATAGGGGAAAGATATCCAGGATATTTAAGCACAGTGCTATACACTTCTAAGACAGAAAAATTATGTGGACCAAATGGCCTCAGATTAGTTAATTAAGAACCCCCCAATGATAAAATAAATCACCTATCACATTCTTAGAGTACCATACTTCCTATAAAACCTAGTCCACCTATATTTGTAGTCCCCCCCCCATTTTTACCACTGGTAATAGCTGGATATGCATTCCTCAAATTATTATGGTAGAAATCTTTATGTAAAATAAATGTCTGTCTGTCTGTGAGAGAGAAGGGTTGCTGTGTTACTCGTATTGAAAAGATTTATAATGAAGCACTGTTGCATGATAACATTGTTGACTGGAGTTTTTTCGTTAGTATAGAAAGAAAAGAGAAGGGCAGTGGTGGAGAAGAAGAAATATATTTAAGATGTGCAGTACAAAGGAGTAAAACATGGAGCAGCACGTTCTCTGTCAAAATGCTATGCGTAAATATAATATTGTCATTCCTTTACCTGAATATTTCCATTCCATTGTCTCAGATCATAGTTAAGTAAGCATTCCTTTCATTTCGCTTTGGGAGAGGTTGACTGTAGTGACTTTGCTTTGCTCAGCACTGAAAGACTGAGATGCATACTCAGCAAGCTTCTAGTTTCTCCGCATAAGATTTATATTTGATGTGGCAATATAAAGATTCTTTGTGTTTTGGCTCAAGGAAAACTGCCCACCATCATCACCAATAAACAGAGTTACTGATGAGACCCTTTGATGCACAACTAAGGTATTTTACAGCAGATAACTTTCCAGTGATATTAGTTGCTTGGATAATTACTTGAATGGAAAAGGAAATGGATGCTTAAACTCTGCCTCCTCCCAACATTTTTTCTCCTATCCGTGCCTGATGATCAACCACTTCTTTTGATCAGTTATGACCAGTTCCAGATTTTGTTCTTATGTAATTAATAAACCCTGTCAAAAAATACAAAACTACCTTTGTTATAACCTGAAAACTACAAAGAAAGAGTGAGCATACCTGGCCTTTTCATCTGTATTGGTATGGTATCATTTTGAATATTAAAGAGATTTTGTACCACTACACTTTAAAGAATGTTTTTATTGCCATTGCATTAACATTTTAAAAAACTTTGCTGATATACATCATTTTTAAATCTCTTTCTTTTTTTAGGTATGTATTAATTCAGATGGTTTTTATCATAACCATTTTTTTGTTTACCCTACAACTATTCATAACCCACAAGCAGAATTATGGAAAAACTTAATTTATTGTTTGTTAGATGACCGCATGTTTTAGGAATATTTATGAGTTTATCAGAAAATTCTTATGCTAACAAAGAACCACTTATAAATGTTAGACTCTACCAAATACATGTTGTGTTTGTGACTTTTGTAATTAGGCAACTTGTCTTAGTTGCAGTGCTTGATTTTGGTATGCTTCCTTCATTAGACTTTAGACCTCTAAGTTGACAGCATCTGATAGTAATCTACGTTTTGGTCAGTTATAATAATTTTTATAAAATGTACCCTAAAATCAAATATCTCTAGATTTGTATATCTAGAGAGAGAGAGAGGGAGAGAGAGTGTGTGTGAGTGTGTGTGTGTGAGGTGGTTAACTGTATGACTATTGTTTGACAGGGCCAGTCAAAATAAATCTAATGTTTTCAGTGGTGGGTCTACTGGAGTGGTTAAATGAATATTTGAACAAATGTGTGCATACATTTATTTCCAGTGAGAATTCCTTTTTCCTCAAATTAAATTAATGCATGTTAGTTCCAAAAGTTTGAGACAAAAAATTACAAGAATCTTAATGACTGGAAAAGGACCCTTCATTGTTTAACTGCGATTGTTGGCTGGTTTTGCATAATTACAGGTATGAGCAGCAGGCTTTTGATGGACCCCCTTTCTTTAGATTCTCTCTATCTTGAGATTTCACTCAAATTCTGGTCCCTGGTTTGTGTATTTTGGTATAAAGCCTATTTTGTGATGAATGTTTTCCTCAATCATTTGGAATATATGTGCTCAAAGATGTTTTGCTGTTGTTTTCTTGATGAAGGGCTCAAAAAGAGTAGATAACTCTGTGAAAATGCTCAGCTTTCTCTCACACTGTATTTGCCGTGATATGTGGCTGATAGAACATTATCTATTAGCTTAACTGTCTTGAGGTTTGCCAGCATCACACTGGTATGTAAGAGGTTAAAACCTTATTCAAATGCTCGTCAAACCAAAAGAGAAAGAGGAAGCAGCAATGAAAAAGTACTCTTTGCCCTGGCTATTTGAGGAGTTTTTGTTGCTTCTCCTGCACTAACTTTGCTGGCAGTATGCATACTTTCAGCACTTGTTCCAATAAATGAGGTCATAAAAGCTTCACTAACTGTCAGAAAAACTATCACATGTTACTTATTTACTCACTCTTCTGCATCCAAACTCAGATGCTGTGCCCGCCCAGCAGAACAGCCAAGGAAAGCCAATGTAGCGGTGAAGGAGTAAAGTGACATGCATGTTGAGCGAGATGGGAGTGCATTTGGCTAGATAACCAAGCACTAGCTTCTTGTGCGCTTGATGGTATAAGGATCTATGCTAGTCTTGGCTTTTCATCTCAGTTTTTTTTTCACCATGTTGCTTCTCAACCTTCTTTTCAACTCGCACGCGATATGTGTAGTAATCTGATCTAGACTGGGATTCACTGAATCTCAAAAAAAAAAAAAAAGAGAGAGAGAGAGAAGTATCTTTTAACAAAACGAACTGTATTTCTTACAGAACTATCAAAATAATGTATTTAGGAACAAATTAATAGTGAAATTTCAGTCATAAATATAGCCTTTTTTATTTGTTGGTTGGTTGGTTGGTTGGTTTATGTTGATGAAGTAACTTAATGATGAAGGCACAATTATAATTGTATTTCATTTATTGCATGACTTTATCTATCAAAATACAACATCTAAACCTTTGTTGTTAATACTGTATAAGGTGTTTGCCATTTTTTAGCAGTCTGTAGCTCTATGACTATATAAAATATCTTCAACTAGAATCTTAGTGCAGTAATTTCTGGATATGTGGACATTGGGAGCCTGTGATGTAAGTGAAGTGCTTTATAGAGTCCAGGGTCACCTACCAACATGGCATGAACCAATGGACTACCACCCTCCCTGCCCCTTCATTGTAGCAATAATATGCATAAGTATAACTGAATAAAAAGTTTCTATTGACTTAAAATATCAAATAGTCAAAGCTTTTTCATGTTTTAAATTTTATCAAGCACATTTTAATTACATATGAAAGTTGTTAATTTTAAACAGTAGTCTTTAGTTTGCATAGTTACATTTATTCCTAGATGAATGGTGAAGTCTATGACTTAGCAACCCACCCCATCTAGCAACAATTTTGCTGCACAGACCAAACATTGATAATAGCAAACATGATTCCTGGCAAAACTTCAAAGTTTTGTTAATATACAGATTTAATTTACTTCATAGCTAAAAACACACACAAAAAAAAAAAAAAAACACATTACTAATATCATTGATTTCAAAATAATTTCAATAAATTGAAATTGTGGTTACTTTTTTTTTAAATATGGACAAGAGGCACTGCCATAAGTTATGTTAGTAGTGATTGTTACAGCAAAACCAATATCAGAAGTAACATTGATATAAGTTAAAACATGTTTAAACTGGTGTTTTTCTAAACTACTGAACTATGCAGAAATATTGGTAACCTGGTTGTTATTCCAGCCACACTAATCCAGTTTTTATAGCCAAGTCATTGCACACTCCCAGCTTTCCCTAGCTGGCTGTTGGTCAAGTTATGACTATTAATATGGTGCATGTTTCATGAGTCAGTGGACAAGAGGATGTGACCAATTTTATGAACCTGTGAACTCCAGGATGCGGTTGCGTTTTATGAACCACAATATTGAAAGCCAGATGTTAAAGAGTGGACATGGTCCACTTGAGATGAATAAGATGAGCAATGAAGCATGTAATATCCCATCTGTAGCGTTAATTTTTGGACACAGTTGTGAAGCACCTCACACCAGGGGAAAATTTGTTATTGGTGAAACACTGTCATGATTATATATATTTTAAATCCCTTAAGAAAAGTTGAGTGGCTCCCAACTGGTCAATTCAGCCACCTGATAAAATCCATAGAGTTACTGACTCATGCTTTTATGGCAAGAAATAGAAATGAGAAAAGATACGGCTTGTCTCCCTTTATGCAGCTAAAATAGTTCTACAAAATCTTTTTGATTTAATAGTAGAATTTGAATTCAACATAATTCTTTCTCCATTCCATCAGCAAACTTGGCTTCTTTTCCTTTTAAAGCTAAAAGAATCTTCTCACAAATAGTGGTCATTGCAGCTAAATGACAGTTTTCACACAAACAAAAAAGAAAAGAAAAAATATTGAGAAAAATCTATTTGGAAATTAAGAATTTCAAAATATTGAAAATATTTAAATAAATAAATGCTATAAAATAATAATATTAAAAACAGGCATGATCAGAGAGTTGTATTTGGCTTTTTTGTCGGGGTTTATGATTACCATCTGATAGAAAGATTTTTCATAACCAGAAATTGTATACAGATACAAAAGTCTATTAATAAAGTATTAGCAACCTAAACAGATTTGTAAAAAGAAAAAAGAAATTGTGATATCCATTTTTTCTGTTGAGACTTCTGAATGGTATAATCTTATAAATGTATATTATCAATACTCATGCTATTAGGCATAGGTTTATTTTCTTATTTTTGAAATTTAATTTTTTCCCAAACTATTAATATTACTTTCATGCCTGTTTTTGTTTTTCTCTCTCTCTCTCTCTCATGTAAGATGTTTAATTTTTATTTTTTTAGCTATCCAATGAGAATCAGTGAATTATTTATGACATCCATTTAGATAGAGCATATAAAGCTGTTTTAATATCTGCATTATGCTTTTGTTTAAAATTTATTTTTACGATTATAAATATACAAGAAACTACAAATATTGCTTAAGATATTAATCATATATTATATTTGCAAAGCCTTCAATTGATATTTTTGCAATAGTATTTTCATCAGCTGCTGAAGCTCAAATAGATACTTTTCCCACTACTAACAACACCTTATTTATTGCCTAATTGGTATTATCGCTGTTTTTGTTCTGTGCAGCATCAGTTGGCGGCAGTACAGCATCCCTGATTTACCCCGTCTGACGACTGTCAGGGCTTCTGAACGGATGTTTTTCTATTTGCTTCTTTTAGGAGAAAATGATGGTTATTGAAAAATAAGATTTTAAAAACACCAGAATGATGTCACAATGTGTTTTCTTCTTCTTCTTTCTTCTTCTTTTTTTTCATTACATCAGAACTCCCTTTCCCCCAAAAAAGAAACAAAGCTGATTAATAATAAATTTGAAACTTTGCTATTCGAAAGAAATGGTATTAAACAAACAAAAAAAAAACTTTAAAAAAAATATTTGATCTGTTTGTTTGTTAATGGACAAGGGAGGTAACCTATGGATTTAACGTTTACAGAATATTGTTCCATCATTTGCAAACATCATAAACTCTTAATTGATTTTTATGAATGTGTTCTCATTTGAGAACTTGTAGATTCAGGTGATTAGAAAAATAAGAAATGAATGCATGGAATAAAAATCAACAAAAACATTTTCTTATGCCAGAAGAACCTTTAAGATTTTTTTAAAAAATATATTTTACCATCTCCCCTCTCGTGAATTGATTTAATGCATTTTTACCACCCCAATCTTCTTCACCCAGTTTTAAATTCTCAGTATGGAATTTTTATTTTGAAGACAAAATTCCTTGCTAATTCTTTAAATATTTATATGTGGAATCTTTAAACATTATGCAGTTCCTAATAAAGCAGCAAAATCACTATGAGTGGACACTCCTTTACAATACAGTAACCTGTGTGCTATCTTTTTTAATGAAGATCTTTCTTTACCTGGCTGGTTATCACCATAACGAGCTTCTCTTCTGTTTTCAGAATATTCAAGAAAGTTTTCTGATGATTTGCTTTATTGTTTTTTTTTTCCCTAGGAATGTATGGTAACCAAGTTATTACCTGTTACTTTGTAAATACAAGAAAATGGATAAATTTTCAACATTATTTAGTTTTTCTACTTTGCACAATCTTTTTTTTTTTTATAGTTTGCATCTGAATTATATAACAAAACGGCATTTGTCCTTGCATTTAATTATCTCCATGATATTATCAATCTAACTAATGTCTTGACATGGTCCTATAATACTTTATGAACTTCCCAAAGGAAATAACTACATTTGGATCTTAGCTGAACACTTAATACAATAAGCAGTACCACATCTTTCATCAGGAAGGATGGGTGGTCTGACATTAAGGATTTACATAGTGACTGAGTGAGTGGGTGAGTGAGAGAGATAGTGAGTGAGTAAGAGAAAGAAAATATTTATTCCAGTAGATTAGACTATAAATTTCAAAACCAGTATAAAATAGCTATTTGTAATTTTTACTGAAGATATTGCTTTACAAAACAAATACTCTTTGTGGGTGGTTTTGTTTATATAAAACTGAGAGAACTTTTGTAGTATTTTTCCTTATTTTTTAACAGCTTTGCTAAAATATTAGCCGTTGAGTGGTGTTGGACTACTGATGAAGTTATACATCAGATAGCTATTATATCATTGCGTAACTTATAATATCCCACTCTCAGGAGAGTGCAAAAGGCTGCTGGGAGCGGTCAGAGTGGACTGTGTTTGTTTGTTTGTGCTCTTCTCCCTCCCTAGCTCAAAGATAAGCCAAGAGTAAACTTCACTATTGTGTTCCAGATGGACAGGACAAACACCTGAGTTTGTTTGTTTTTGATCATGCTAATTCTTTGTAAATAAACGTTAATCCAGGTGGGGGGGGGGCTTGTCTTTGTAGAGACTTCAGGAGAGGATATCTGATCTGTACACCTTAATTTCCAGGCTGTTGAGCCTTCCTCCCACTCTATTAGGGTATTTGATGGGTTCAGTTTGTCCCTGAAGAGAAAAAAAAGGAAAGAAAAGATTTTATCTGTTTTGGATCTAAGTGTTCATGCTGTCTGCACATTTAGATGTTCCTTGTCACCTTTTATTATTGTGAAGGAGCATAGTACATTAGTAAAGTGTGTGCATGAACATGTAATTAATATTTACTTCTAAAAACAATTGTACGAACCCTTTTAAAAATTCCCCAGGAAACTGCAAAAAATACATCCTTTTTTTTTATTTGAGTGGATTGAGGTGATATGATCAAGCAATGTGGCAGGTACGTGCTCACTCTCTCTCTCTCTCTCTACCCAGTTTTTTTTTTGCTTCTTTACTTTGGTCTTCTGCTATGCTCATTTTTTAAAAACTCCATCACATTTATTATATTTTAATATAGTGTTTTGTGTCAGACCCCTGATGTTTTGCTGCAGCAATATGCATAAATAGCACGAAAAGTCTGGATGGTTAAATTGGACTTTTTTTTCTTTCTGCTAACCGTCTATAAATGCGATAATGTTAATAAGTTTATTAAGTCAGAATATTATTTGTGTTCATTTATAGTGTTAATTTGAATGCTAATGTTGTAGTCTTCAATCATTATATGTGTATATATATATATGTACGTGTGGTTTTGTTGTGGTTTTTTCGGAAAAGTCAGGGAAAGTTTTGATTTAGGATAGTTTGTCAGAATATAAACAGGTGGTGTGGACCAATCCTATCAGAATTTCCTTGTACCCCCAGGGGGGTGGTTCTGGTTGGCCTTTCTCCCGCATTAAATCTCTCCACACAACTATCTCGAAATCTTCTGCTAATGACCTTTTAACAGATGCAGATATAGGTATCATAATATCCTTTCTGAGGGAAAAACCCCCAGACTTTTTACACTGTAAGGATATCACTGTCAGCTGTAAGTCATATTTATTCTACTATTCTGGCAACAATGGAAGAACTGTCAGAGTCAGAAAATTATCTTTATATCCATTTTGCTTTGCCTTTTCAGTGGTCTTCATGTACCAGATGTTGTTTCCTTTTTTAAAATAACCCTTTGAATCCAGATTCTAATATTTTATCGGTTTCATAATCCAGCTAAATCCCAACATCAGTTCCAACTTAGTTTGAACATTCTAGTCTGATCAGATTGAAATGTTTCACAATGCTCTGCCAAGTTTGAAAAGATTTCTTTTTAATTAAACATTTTAAAAAACTGCATATACAAAACACTATAGTAATTTAGTGCTTAACTAATACCATGACCTTTTATCAGGGCAGGCTAAAATTATGGATCATAATAGATATTACAGTAGGTGAAAATTTCAAGTATTTCTTCTCCACACCAAAAAAAAAAAAGAGAAACAGGTGATAAATGTAAAGTTTAATATAACTAGTTATTCCATTTTGTTTTGTTTTTTCATTACATCCCAGGTTTGTATTTTATCCAGACTTTTAAAATCTACATTTAATTCATCGTATAATTTTACATTCTTAGTTCTTTCTACCTCAAAGAATGTGGCAGCTAAATAACCACTTATTTTTAGTATTTTATATTTAAGTTTGTTTTAGCTACTAACATGCATGTATGAGCCCGTTTTACTGGTTCAAAAAATGCTGGCATAGCTAATGAGTGAGTACCTTTGCCAATAGTTCCTTGACTTTAGGTAACTGTTCATAGTATGTTGGCAGCATTCCTATAGGCTCATTGGCTGTCCCTACTTAACAATGTGTTGATGTGTTTTCCTGTGAGCCAGCAGGGTGTTTATTAAATCTACACAAGCAAGCTCTCAGTAGACTTCTCTTGTACCTGCCTAGTAAAACGAGACACTGTTGTTTTTTCTTTTCCTACATTTGCTACAGCAAACCATGGGGCGAGAACTGTTTTTATACATATGACAAACTATAGTTATAAATAAAAAAGTATTTACTAGTAATTCTCAATAATGAAAGAAGACTTGTGTGTGATGGTGGATATTTTATCCAGACATGAGACTATAGAACAATAAAAAGCTGTGATCGAGTAATCAAGTGACAATAAAATGGCTGCCTTTCGTGTTGCAGACTGGCCAATTGCTTACATTTAGGAAATGCTGTTAAGATTTTGGTAATTTTTATTAACCACCATTGGGTATTTTTAACTGTTTATGTTTAGTGTCACAGAGCAAGGAAGAAATTACATTATATCAGCATCTCAAATGTCTCCTTTAAAGATAACACTTATTGTAGCAATGGCAGTTTCTTGTTTTGCATTTCTTTAATTGATGATCTAATCTGAAGATTACTTTGGTTTCATCTTCCAAACTATTTTGCTATTAACAAGCTAAGTGCCTTTTTATGTTAGCTTTAGAAAAAATAAATCAACCTTTCAAGAAGGTTCATATAATCAGTTTTAGGGCTGTTTTTTTAAAGTATATTTATCATGATCTATCTTTAAAATTGTATTATTGATACTAATTCTAACTCCATTGACATTGAAATCTAAGAATAAAGCCATCATAAAAAAGTAGAAACATTTTGAAAAACATTTATTATAACCTCATAAAGCTAGTAATCTGATATCTTCTGGAGTGTTAATGCATGTTAAAGGCTTTGTTTTTTTAAATATTTTAAAAAATGAATATGCTTAGTTTTTGGCAAATGGTATTAATCCATGAGAAATCTTTTGACAGCAGGCAAACTATGTGGTTCTAAATAATGTTTCACAGCTTGAGCTTTCTGGTTTCAGCAGGGGATTGATTTCCTGTTCGGAACAAGACAGAGAGGACATAGTACCACCATAAGTCTCACCCTCTTCGGAAAAGAATTAGAATTTCATGTAGTAGCATGCATCACATTCATTCATATAATCCATCAGGGTCCAGTGTTAATTTTACATATATACGGCTGTTTGCACACACACACACACACACACACCCCAGCTAAGGTAAAACAAAAAAAAAATTAATTAATGTTAGGTTTCTCATGACCCCTCAGAGAGAGAGAGAGAGACTACTAACAAACAAGTCTTAGCGGATCTATCCAGAATGGCAGTGGAGGGGGCGGGACTTAAAGGAATATCTGATAATTCTTAAAATATAATGCATAATTTTTGCTTTCAATTAAAACTTCTACCCAAAGGGGCTGTGTGTGTGTGTGTGTGTGTGTGCATTTTTCTACAATTTCATTAGTTCTGCATTTTAAAATTTTAATTTAATAATCACTATTCAAAAAAAAAAGTTACATATTTTAATTTCAAAGTATGGATGTCATTAATTCTTTGATTTTGAGAAGATTTGTTATTTATAAAATGGGTTGCTTTTTTTTTAAATCAGCGAAGAGAGAGATGGAGGGAGAGAGAGGGATGGAGAGGGGGGGAAAGAGAGAGATGGAGGGAGAGGGGGGGAGGGAGAGAGGGGGGAGAGGACTCGCTGGTTACTGGTCCCGCCCATCAACGCCAAACTGTCGCTGCTGAGCTGTACAGACAGACAGACAAAACGGGAACTGTGGGGGGAGATTCTTGAGGAAAGCTGCAGGACAATGTCTCTCTCTCTCTCTCCCCTCCTCCGCGGTAGACAGCGACACCCGGGGTTGGTTGGTTGGTCGGTTTCTCTGTAAATCACCAGTCGGGGTCGCTGTAGTGATGTCCGACTAATTACTCCCCCCTCAACATCCGTCCCGCCGCCTGTTTTTGACCTATCGCCCGGCGAGGTGATCTGCCGTTTTCCCCGTTAGTGCGGAAATGGTTCTTATTGTCCCCCCCCCCCACCGGCCCGGACAGGGGGGAGGGGAGGCCGACTCCTCGTGGGTGATAAAGTTATCAGGGAGGGGAGCCAGCCGGTAACAGGGTGTCCTGCGTCAGTCATTGACTCTTATCGCCGACGATGTTGTGGCTATTATCCCCCCCCCCGCATATCGGGGATAATGGTTTCCAGTGTGTTACATCAAACAAACCCCGCAGCCCCTAACCTCGCCCGCTTCGATTCTGAAATCTAACCCAGAAATTTGTTATGGTGACCCGGGCATTCCAAAACAGCCCCCCCCCCCCCGGGCCCCTCCTCCTCCTCCTCCTCCCCGGGCCCCAGCCGCCGCCACGACGACAAGACGATATCCTAATCTTCCGGGGCATTAGGAGGCCCCATCCAGCCCCGGGAAAACAAAAGCTCGTCGATATAAAAGTCCGAGTGAAGCAGAACAGAACAGAACAGACCGGGGGTTGGGGGGGGGGGGACCCGCTGATTGGTACAGCAGACCCGCTCGCTTCACGTGCTGGGGGGAGGGGTGAAAGGTCGGTCGTGGGGGGGGGGGGCGACCGGTGCCGCCCTCTGATTGGCTGCAGCGTCATTACGCTCATTGTTGGGGGAATGATGGTGGAGGAGTACGCAGTTCTGTTGTTGATGCCGGCGAGACGACGATATCCCCGGGCCCGGTGAAGAGGAGGAGGTTTGCTGGGTGTCCCCTCGCGCCGGCCGGCCGTGTGTGGGGATCGACCACCGCCGTCTCGTCCGTAAGTACCGCCGAGTCTCCCCTGCTCCTCCGTGTTACGTAATGACGAATACTGGCCCCCGGGGAGGGAGGGGGTTTCTGGGGTCGCCCGAGGGGTGCTGAAGTAAAGTTCGCTGGTAGTTTCTCTGGTTAGCTCTCGCCCCTGTTGAATGTCTGAGGCCTCCTCCTCCTCTCCGGCTGATCCACTGCCGGTTACTGTTAATTCTTGGTCCAGCAGCAGCAGCAGGTGATGGTCCGTTACCCGCCCCGCCCTGTAAGGAGAGGGAACCACGTATTGTAGTACAACACGGCCGTCTGAATCCTTTCCCCGTTTCCTTAGCGACCTACATACGGAACTGTTTACCAAAACATAGAACTTGCTGCCGGAGTTTGAGAAGAAGAGACTCCCCCCCCCCAGTGGGGAGGACCGAGCGAACCCCCCCGGCCGGCTAACCTACCACCTTCGCCGTGTGAACAACAACAGGAAACACGTTAACAGCGGGGACCGACCGGGTGAGTATCAGCCCAGCAGGTCTGGGGGTCGGTCTGGGGTGGGGTGGGTGGGGGGGTGGTCTCTCGTCTCATCAGCCCAGCAGGTCTGGGGGTCGGTCTGGGGTGGGGTGGGGGGGGTGGTCTCTCGTCTCACTAGCCCAGCAGGTCGGTCTGGGGTGGGGTGGGGTGGGGGGGTGGTCTCTCTCGTCTCATCAGCCCAGCAGGTCTGGGGGTCGGTCTGGGGTGGGGTGGGGGGGTGGTCTCTCGTCTCACTAGCCCAGCAGGTCGGTCTGGGGTGGGGTGGGTGGGGGGGTGGTCTTCGTCTCACTAGCCCAGCAGGTCTGGGGTGGGTGGGGGGTGGTCTCTCGTCTCATCAGCCCAGCAGGTCGGTCTGGGGTGGGTGGGGGGTGGTCTCTCGTCTCATCAGCCCAGCAGGTCGGTCTGGGGTGGGTGGGGGGTGGTCTTTCGTCTCACTAGCCCAGCAGGTCTGGGGTGGGTGGGGGGTGGTCTCTCGTCTCATCAGCCCAGCAGGTCGGTCTGGGGTGGGTGGGGGTGGTCTTTCGTCTCATCAGCCCAGCAGGTCTGGGGGTCGGTCTGGGGTGGGGTGGGGGGTGATCTCTCGTCTCACTAGCCCAGCAGGTCGGTCTGGGGTGGGGTGGGGGGTGATCTCTCGTCTCACTAGCCCAGCAGGTCGGTCTGGGGTGGGGTGGGGGGTGATCTCTCGTCTCACTAGCCCAGCAGGTCGGTCTGGGGTGGGTGGGGGTGGTCTCTCGTCTCATCAGCCCAGCAGGTCGGTCTGGGGTGGGTGGGGGGGGTGGTCTCTCGTCTCATCAGCCCAGCAGGTCTGTCTGAGGTCGGCGAAATCACACAACCGATTGGAGATCCATAATCAATCAATCAATCTGTCTGTCTGTCTATAAGCCTGTAAACGATCGATCTTACTGTTGTTGTAAGTTGAAGTCTGGTTTGGCGACAGCAGATTTTTAAATTCCGGTTTGGACAAATTAACAACTTCTTTTATAATAATAAAAAATCACCTACTATTATTATTATTATCAAGGAATTTTCTTAAATTTTGTTGTTTTTTTCCTGTCACCAAAAGTGCCAGCAGATCTGGGATGGAGGGGGAGAACCAACTTTCGAAGGGAAGCATATACCGTTTTTCTTAAATCACAGATTCCTTCAGACCAGACCCATTATTCTCTCTTGGAATGACCATTTTCGAATACCATTAATTTCCTCTTCATTTTTTTTTTCGGTCACTTTAATGGGCCCTTCTACTTTGCAGGGGCGGGGCTTGCCCGTCTGGACGACCCCACCCCTCCCCTCCCCTCCCACGCACCTGGTAGTTTTTCGGACACCCAGCCATTAAAATGTATCGTGAGTTCGTTGGCAAAAACAAATCGAAGGGTGGAATTTTAAAACTAAGGAACCATAATGTTAATGGTCAAACAAGGCTTGATGTGGACCACTGTGGACTCGGTACTGTTGACCTGGGAGATGAGAGGAGGAAGGAAGGAAGGAGCTGGGGTTACAAGTAAGGCTGGGTGGTAGATATATATTTTCGCGATGTGTTTGTCTGTCTGTCTCTCAGATTCTCTCCAGGACATAATTAAGAGCAGCTAAAGTAACGCTAAACTTTTCTTCTTTCATATATACATATATAAAATATTATAATTGATTTTGATTTTGAATTTAACACCCAGCATCTAATCTGTAAGTGAAAATTAATAATGGGAAATTTAAATTACGCCAATATACTGTCAAAAAAATGATTGAGCAGAAAATTTCTCTGCTATTAACTGTCTTGGAGTAATTTGAACAGTGAACAACTGTTATTTGGCCACTTTCTTCTGTGAGTAGGTGGAGATTGTTGGAACTTTTTAATTTGTTGAAAATAAATGGTGCAGCTACTGTTTTATATTTAAAAAAAAATTAACATGATTTTTATTGAATACTTGTACTCAGCGGGGAATTTTTAAAAAAGTTCTTTCGGTTTTGATTTTTGTTCAAAGTTGACAAAATATTTATATGAATCTGATCCACCACCCTATTTAATTTCACCCTTGATTAATCACCTTTGATTTGTAACTTCGTCAATTTTATTTAGTTTTTTTTTTTGTTCATTTTTTTCATGTTTTGTTTTTAAAAAATTATTATTTTGAATGCATAGAGAGAGAGAGAGAAAAACATGCCCATTGGGCTTATTTTGTTGAAAAAAAGTGAGTTCTGAATGGATCCTAGTACGTTATTTATTGTTAATCATTGCTGCTTTAACTCTCTTCTTATTCACCCTTCCTGACCAGATGTTTTTTACTGTTGTACACACAGATATGTAGCATGTTACTTTGATATTCTTTTCAACTCATTGTTAGAAATCATTAATGTGTCACCTGCCACCATGCTTTATTAGAACAGTAAAAAGTGTCTGTCTTGAAGACAAGGTACTGAAAATTTTAAATAGTTTGTCAAAATGAGAAGGAAAGTATGCATATTTTTGATTTATAGATTTAGGTGTAAACTTGTGAAAACCCTTATCTTTTATTTTTTAAATTTTTGAGAAGGGAAATTGAGCTTAAAGTATGGATAGGTCTCAAATACAATTTGTTTGTTCAAGTTCATACTACTTTGAAAATTGTGCATTGGGGAAGTGGTCAGTAACTAGCATAAATTGGGAATTTCCATGTTTAATAGACTCCCAGTGATTGAATTTTCAGCTTGCTTAAATGTTTTAAAAGCAGAGTTTTGGTTATAAATTGTATTGTTTTTTTTTTTTTTTTTGGAAAGTCGAAACTACTTTTATAAAGCAGGATTATTTTTCTCAAAAAGTTTTATAATTATATTATTAAGTTGTTTAACTTAGTTTTAAAAATTACTGTATGTTATTAATGCAATTTTTTTCCTAAATTAATATCTACAAATCTAATTGTGGTGCATAAAACTGAGTGCACTTTCAAAGTGTCTTGAATAAACTTCATTTGAGATATATTTGTAGATAAATTCGTTTTTGTATTAATGCTTGACTTTGTTATGCCCCTTAATTGAAACTCTTTGAACTCTGATTATCTATGGAAAGAAAACTGAAAAATTAGAACAAACTTTCTAAATGTTACTGTTTAAAGTAAGTATTAAATCAGGTGCCCCTTTTTAGTCATAATTTCCAGCAGTATAATTTTTTTTACTCGTGTATTCAAACATTTAAGGAATTTTTAAATTTATTAAGCTTTCATAAATTTATTTTAAAAAAATAATAAACTGAACAAAAGTATCCGTATTTTATTTATATAGATTCTTACATAAAAGCTAAATGTTAAAATTTCTCTTAATTTCTGTTGCTTTGATGAAAGCCTGCAAGTTTAAATAAGGCTATGTATCCATAAATTGTCCCTCCCTCCCAGAACAAAATCAGTCAGGTATTGGCAGTAAGGGTGGGTCAGAAATGTGTCCAAAATACCTTATGCAGATTATCAGTCATAAAATGAAAATAAAGGCGTAAGGCACTTTTCATTGTGAGTTTAATTAAAAATGCTGAAAGATGAAAGGCACAGTAATCACTGTTGATTGTTAACTTTTGTGTTCATTTTTCAAATGACTCAGTTGTGATAGAGAGAAAAAAGAAGTTTTTCTCTTAGTCAGATTTGATTGATGCATTCCAACATTTATTTTTAACAGATGAAGTTTTTTTCCATTGTATGCCAGCTTTCTTACAACTATGCACATGTCTTGTTTGCATAACTGTTAAACAGGAATATCAAAGTAAAGGGATCTAGTAATGTTCAATAAAAATGATTACTTTCTTTTATTTAAAAATCTCATTTATGTAATATGTATATTTGCAGTAAATTAGTTTGAAAAAGCTTCCCCGACAGCCAGTGGTAGCCTTGCAATGCCAAATATTCAGAGTGCCTTTCAGCTTGATTGTTAGAGATCAAAGTAAAGAGCCTGCATTGTTTAGCGAAACTGATTATTTTCTTTGTATTTTATGAATTCTGTAACCACGAAGTAATCTGCAAGGCAGGCAAAATAGGATTTAAAAAAAAAAAAAAAAAAAAGTCGAGTCATATTCTGCACTTGCGTGTTCCAGGTAAAGTTCTGTCTCTGACTAAACATTTTCAGGCTGGAAGTGCTGCATGTCCAAATAAAACTAAAAAAAGTCTACAGTATCTATGATTGGGACAGATTTTTTAAACCATTATTATATTTTTAGGCATATTTTTGCATAAACATATAACTTTTAATGTAAACTTTACAAAGATGCTCTAGCCGTGGTAAATATTTCATTCTTTAAGTAGTTCATACGCTCAGGAAAGAGAGCAAAAAAACCATTAACAACAAATTTCTGTAATGATTAGTCTCTTAAGAAGTTTTTTTCCCCACGTTTGTCCTCTTTAACGCAGTAAAGGTGAAGCGACGCCAGTCAGAACCACCCAAAACATGGAAAAAAAAATGTAGCTGTACAAATAATGTGATAAAACGACAATGAGATTTAGCATTAAAAAACCAAAATAATACTTCAAATAATTATTTATCCTGAAACACAACATTTTTTTATTGTTCTGTAAGTTCTTAATATATGAAGGGAAAGTTAAAAATAATATGAAACACATTTGCTAGTGTATTATTTTTTGCTCAGCAAATTAAAACAAATGGAAAGTTATAGTCTTTATGAAATGCTTAATGACTTCCACCCCTCCCTCCCACGTGGCAAACAGCTGAGAGTTCTGTGAACTGGATGTAGCTCTGCGCATTATTACTCTGCTTACTCGCAGCTAGATTGCTGTCAAATAAAGGATAATATTTCACATTGTCTGTGGTGTGTTGAAACTTGTACACTTTCTGTTATATTTTTTCTTACAAGCTTTGGTTTGATTTCCATTAACTGTATTTAGCCTTTTAAAATTTTTTTAAAAACGAGTTCCTAGTTTCTTTGAATATATGCTGGTAGTTTCTTATTTTAAATAGGGTTAGGTCACACCAACGGTGATGTTCCCTTCATGGAAGAGAAAAGGTCACGTTTATAATTACAAAAGCTATTGAATTTGTTGCTAATTTCCCATATATTTTAAGAAAATAAAGCATCTGCAATATTTTAACAAGACTTGTGAATGTTTTAGAATAATTTTTGGAATGACAAATTCTTGAGTTATACAATAAACAAAATAATTGTTTTACTGGTCCCTATTATTGGCTACCGCTGCCTAGTTTTTTTTAATCAGCTACATCTGAAGAATAAAACTTTAAGACAAGCAGTTAGATCAGCAGTTGCTTTATTAGAATTTTCTAATACATTGAAATGACAATTTTGGCTTTCTAGATGTCATGCCAAGGAGGTAATAAATTTTTCCAAGTTTGCTGGTTAAGAGGAATTGTAAGTAGTCCTCTATTACTCTAATGGCAGAAATATTCATTACTGACTGCCTTTAAATCTTTCATCTAGAAAAGGCTGGCTGCTGGTAACTGTCTTTCAACAGTGTCTTGATCTCAGAAATGAAGCTATGTATCCAGATGATTGTTAGCTTAAATATTTAATGCAAGCTGTTTTTTTTTTTTTAGACATTTTAAGATCTATTAAAAATGTTTATTTGTACATAAAACATGATTTACTATTATTGCAGTTACATAGTTCCATTTAACATTGCTTTAATAATAATTTTCCTAGCTTATATCCAAATAAGAAATACATAGATAAATGATGCAATGGATTTTTTAGAGAGTTGCTTCTGGGGCAAGGATAAACGCACATTGAGCATTATTAAAGAAAAGGAATGATTTGTTTTTCACTAAAACAATGCTAGGCATGTCTGACTTTAGGAATAGTTAACTGTCCATTATCTGGTATTGAGATGGATAATATTTCAACAATGGTTTTGTCATCATGGACCCTAACAGTTTCTGACAGCGATGGTTTCTCACAGAAAGGTGTTGGATTCTGTGGTAGGCATTTGGCTAATGAAGACAGGACTATCAGGGAATCAGACTGTTCTGGATAGCTTCATAGCCCCAGATGTTTTTTTTTTTTTTTCCAAATCTGGTCAAAACTATTATAGAGAAAAGACTACTAGAACAGCTAATTGATCCAAACAATTTTTATTTAAGATAAGATTCCTAATGAGAGCTTAAGCAAGATAAATTTTATCCATTTGCTTAGAATACATGGCAAAGTTTATATAATTTAACATTTATTTCGCATTGGTGTGCAGAGGTAATTTCAGATAATTATATTAATGTGGCATAAACAATATTGACTTTAAATTTTAAAAATGGATACATTCACCCAAAAGTCTAATTATTTATTTTCCTTTAAAAATATTTTAAAAAGTATATTACCCATATAGCATTGGAAATTATTTAATAACCACACCTGTCCATATTTATATAAATTTGGGTTAAATTTACTAATTACCTTAAATGTTTTTATTAAAAATGTTAGCGTACAATATTCTCACTAAGTAGCTAGGTCAAGGGCACTTGCTCATTTCATGTTTTTAGTTATTTTTAAAATCAGATTACCAAATTGTTAAATTTGTTGTGTGACGTATTTTGGGGGATTAAGTAAATAGTAAAATAGTTTGTCAAACAGAAAGGTTAATTTTAATTTTTTGTTTTTAGAGATTGTAGAAAAAATAATATAATAATGCTCACATTGAAAATGCATCCTTGATATTTATGTATCCATAGTAGTTTTATATGGAATGGTAATAACTAATTAATCATCTTATCTAATACTAACAGGAGTAATGCCATTTGGCTAGGTTGTGATTTTTTTTTTATATGAAAGAAATGTTACTTCGCAAATAAATAATGTTAAGGATGTGCTTTGTTCCTAATTTTAAGCCACAAAATTATAGAAAAGCAGGTTATATAATTAAATTATTGACTGAAATATTATCGTAATAATCTTAGAATAATACTTGATATATTTTCTATTTTTTAAAAATTTTTATCAAAATTAAATTTGTCAACCTTTATTAATTCATTCACTAGTACTATTGCTGTTATAAAGGCCATGGCCAAAAATTCTTCCTTACCCTAGAAATAACAAGAAAATCTCTTTTTTAATGCTCGTAGCTTGACACCATATGTGACCATTTCTAAATGTGTGCTTTGAATACTTCTGATTTGCACATAAGGATATATAATGTCTTTTTTGAAATCACTGATTTGCATGTTAAGTTTTCAGATTGTCGCATTTTTCAATTTTGGTCATTTTTCCACTAAATATGTGAAAAAATACAAAGCAGTATGTACTTCAATGTGTAAATGTAACATTATTATGCAAATTCAGAATTTTAAAATCTACTTTATTAAGCAAAGTGAAAAATTTTCAAAAATGATGCTAAACTTTTAGCGATGGCTATAGTATTCATCACTCTAAACATACATTTTCTTTTGAAAATTAACTAGTAACAGAATTCTCTCTCTCACACACAGAGTTATATATAATACTGTTGATTTGTTTTGTTGATTAATTCTTGATTACAACTAAACATACCCGTGGCCACAATTTTATGTATAGACGATGCCAAGGAAACGAACAAAGCTTATTGGCTAAAGATGTTTATGGCATTAGGGCAACGAATGTTCTTGCTGAGTTTTTCTTAATTATTTTAGCTTTTTAATTTTGACTCATATTCCCTTTAAAAAAAAAAAAAAACAATTTAAAGTAGAAAAAATCTTGATTTTTTTTTTTAAAACCATATTTGAACATAAATTAAGGTAAAATGCTGATTCATGCAAATGATTACTAAATTTTATTAATGGTACATAAAACTAAAATCTTTTGTTTTTTAATCTACAAGAATAAATTCTTGTTCACCACTATATCATTTTGGTTTATTAGGTAAGTTTCAATTGGTCTCTTTTTTTTGTTAATTAATGGTAAGAATTATCATTTCCTTCTCATTAATTAACGATGATATCATTCATCAGACTTCATTAAAATTAACAAGAAGCATTCAACATAATTTATAGAACCATTTCATATAAATAAGAATTGTTTCCTTATTGCACAATATGCAATCTTCTGAAACTGATAAAAATGCGAGAAAACAAAATAATAAATACACAGATTCTGTCTTGGTAATTTAGAAAGAAGAAAAATGAAATATGCAAACATGGTATTAAATGCTGTTGGATATCTCAGTAAATATATATTTTAGCAAAACTAAATTTCATTATATATACAGCTTTGTTATTATGCATCAGAAAAATATTGTTGATTAGATGCATGAATTCTAGCTTTCATTTTTGCATATTGATTGATGCTTATAACTTAGATTTTTTTTTTTAAACTGGATTTTTATTATTATATAGGTTTTTTATTATCAAATTTTATTTGGAATTTGTAGGGTAGTTTAAATTCTATAGAAAATATGTTTTTTTATTTTTTTTTAACAGAAGCAAACACCAGAATACACAAATTGTATGCCGATCAAAAACTCAAATTCTCTAATTTATACCAGCATTAAAATCATCAATGATTTGCCTCTGGTTTTGATGTCATTAATGGCACTTTGAAGCTACCTGAAAGTTTTTGTCACATTTTTTTGCACAATGGTTGTTCAACTCATCAGTATTTTTGTGGAACTTTGAGCAATGTTTTTCTTTAGTATCCTCTAAATATCAAAATTCAACAGATTCAGATTGGATAATGATGGCTGCCCATTGTCCTTGTTTATGAATTCTAGAAAATTCTTGGACAACTATGTCTATGTTGTTTGTGCTATGCAGGCAGGCAGGCCCATCCTGTTGAAATGTTCAAGGCATGGAACTTCACTATCCTCCAGAACACCATTTTTGTAATTGGTGGCACTAATTTGATGCCTTGAGGTACAAAAATACCAGTGGAGTTGGTATGTCATCATCGATACTAGCCAAGCCATCTGTTCAAATCATAACAGGTGCTTTTTTTTTTTGCATTTAACATTTTTTCACTGGTTAAAGAAAGATTCCATCAACAGAATGTTATGTTGGATGACTGTTTTATTGTGAACAATTGCTCGTCCGAATACATGGTCTGCCTTCGATAGAGGTTTTGACAAATCAATCAAAGGCACAGGTGATGAATTTCCTTCCGTACTTGTCATTTTTTTAGCAGATGAATGATTTCACTTAATTGAAACAGTTTCGTAACAGCAGAATGTTTCTCTTCCATCTCACAATTTTAATGCAAATCATGGCATGGGTATTTGAAAGACATGTTCTTTTAATAAACGATTAGGAGACTTTTGTGTCGAACAATTTCAGCCAATCAGCAATGTATGGTATATCTTTTGATTTTTCAAATAAATTGAGATCCAGAGAATTTATAGTTCTGTAAGTTAGTCACTATACTAGCCAGTTGTTTTCCACTTGATCATTTATGATGCTGTATTTTTTTAAAAAAATTCTTTTTTTATCTCAGAGTACTTTGAAGATTATTTTCTAGTGAATGGGTTAAAAAAGGTATTATTAGGCTTGTTATTTTTTTTTGAAGAAATTTATTAAAAAAGAAAACAGTTAAAGTTGCTAAAGCATGGACATATTTCTGAGTAATTAGGCTCATATACTTGCTAACATTTAAAAAATTTTTTTCCAAATAAAGAATCTTAAATGGTTGCATCTGTTGGTGTATATCACACTAAGTGTAATTATAGCTTGACACATGGCAAGGTGTACGGGCATGAAATTGTAGTTAACTATGTTATAAATTTCCATACACTTGGTTTGGGATGTCTGATGTCAATACAATGGTCTATCAGTTGGAAATACAATTGTTAACACCACATATTTTACATCCATAAAAAATGAGAAAGCTCAAATAGATTAAAAAATGGAGAACGTTATTGTTTCATAACATGGACTGATGCACATTATTTCTATGGAAGCTGTGATTATATCATTTACTTCATCTTCCAAGTAGTTAGCTTTTTTTAAAAAAAATTAATGTTGTGAATAAATACTTTCCATTTTCTTGCATTAATTTGGCATATTTTCATCATTTGAGCAGCCATACAGAACAAGAGATGTTCTTGCATTTTACTTTCTGAATAACTTTGATTATATTGTAATGCTGATGGTAAAATTCTGACAGTATCAAGCAACATTAAAATAATAATAATAATAATAATAATAATAATTGGAGCTTGTAGAAATGCTGACAGTAGATTATGGTCGTTTATTAATGCTCAAAAGAAAATCTTTTTATTGATTTTGATATCGTAGGAAAAATACTCATTGCATAACCAGTTCTTTTCCTTTAATTTTTTTTTATTTTGAGAGGATAAGTAATAAAAACTTTTGTTTGGGAACTTATTTCCAGCTATTGTGTTAAATAATCACTGCACAATTGAAAAGCAAATCAGTGTTGGACATTTTTTAGATAATTTCTCACCTTTATTTGTGTCTGTCTCTCTCTTCTATGAACCATGGTTTAGACAAACAATGGAGATAGAAACTGTTTTCAGAAAAAAAAAACAACAACAAAAGTGGGAGAAACCACTGATATTAAACACTACAGTGGAAACAGAACTGGATTAAAAACAGCGTTACTCACAGCATAGGAAAATCTCGTGGCAAGTTCCAGTTAAAACCTGTTACCTACAGACAGCAAAACCAAAAATTAAACATTGCAAACAAATCAGTCCATTAGTCGTGTGTTCAAGACCTGAATTGCGGCACACAGACTTTTGACGCGAGAAACTTTCTAAATAAACGGGCCACCATGGGACCTGACACTGGTATTCCCAAATGCACTATAAGAGACCTGAAGACAAAGGTAGCAAAGAGTCTCATTGTAAGACTTGCTTAGAAATGAAAAGAAAAAAGACACTAGACGCTCTGCTAACAACACAAACAGCAAAGAACAGAACAGTTATCTACTATAAAGACTTGCCAGTCTACTACAATCTTACCACAGTAGCAAAACCTTTTGGCAACTGAGAAACAAAAGTTCAATGGTTTTCATAGAAACACCACAACTTGCATCTTTACCAAGTTTGGATCAACCAAGAAAACTATGCAGCAGGAACTGTATCACTTCCTTGACATTTTTACAAAAGACAACCAAACTTTTTTTTTTTTAGAAATGCGAGTAGGCAATGAGATGAACTTTTTGCTTATGAAGGTTGAACATCTGAAGCTGAGATGGAAGTAGCAACCTGTGTTAGGTTGTCAAAGTTGATTGAATGAAGTATGACAATTGTCAGATACCCAGAAGTGCACACTTATGTCTAGCAACTCCCTCCATTCAAATCCTTAAAGTTGAACTATCTTGCTATAGCTAATTTTCATATTAAATTGCCTGATAACTTATTCTCTCTCTCATTGAGAAACCAGGCAGTACCACATCATCATATACATCCACTTGACTTATTTTGGCAGGAAAGGTGACATACGTAAACAATAGACGGAAAGGGTGAAAATTAAAACTGAATAAATAAATAAATGAATATTAATCTTACATACATATTAAATGCTTCTCACTCTCCTGCAGTTTAGAGAAAAATGTATTGGACAAGAGTTTTCTTGGTTGCACACGGTCCTGTTAACTGAAATTAAGAAAGTGAACTAATTGTTGTTTTTGTGGATTGTCATTTTCTGCAGCTGTCAGGATATCAGATCTTTTCCATTGCAGAGATACTAGCTGGCTACACATCTATTTGTCTGTTCAAAGTAGAGATTAAATTGTTTTTGTATTTTGTTTTCTTTAGTTATTCAAGCTATTGATGCTTTTCTCGTTTTATCTCTGTAAGGAAACAACTAATCTGAAGATCAGATGATTTCATTAAAAAAAAAAAATTCTGAACTGTTTTTAGTGTTAGGAATCTAAACTAAATCAATCATCATGGCTTCTTTTCTCCCATAGCAAAATATTTCAGCAACTGTTATCAAGCTAGAAATCCGATGATATCACTGATTATTGTGTGTGTGAAAATGATTGCTGATAACTTCCAGCTGGGTTACTATGCAAGTTAGTTTTCTGTGTCTCTGGTCTTATTAGGAAACATGAGACAGATCTAATAGCAGCTATCTTCTATATTATTGGTTTTACTGTAAATTTCTCTATTTATAAATGCTGGAAATAGAATTATTATCTATAAATTGTTCTTTGTTTTTGATCTTTAAACAAAAAAACAGTTACCTATGAAATTAAATGAAAAAAATTTTATTTCTGTGATTATCAGTGTATAATAATATAATTTTATATCAGTAATTATATTGTAAAACAAGAATTTAATGCAAATAGTCTGGCTCAAATTAATTTAAAATTTCAGCCAGACTTTTGTTAATACCAGTTTTCAGTTGGCGAGTAATCATCATTTTATGAAATAAGTAGATTTGTAATTCTTTTGTGCACATATATATTATTTTAGCCTAGCCCCCAATAAAAGCTCTTATTTTTAATTAATTTCTAGTACAATAATTTTGAAATAGTGGTTTACCCATATTTATAAATGTTTTCATCTTTATTAAAAAAAAATTAATTAGCATAAATTTGTACATTCTGATACCAGGAATTATGAAAGTGATATTTTTTGTTATTTTAGAAATTATGTACAGCTTTATAGAGTCTTTGACATATCATCAATAGCCTTAAATTGATGATTAATCCTTCTATTATGTTTAGATTTTTAAAAGGTCAGAACTAGAAAAACTAAACACATCAAACTTTACTTTTCATTGTGTTCAGCTAGGAAGAAAGTCACAAAATATCATAGGATCAAAAATAAATTTTGCAACTTTTAAAGCTTGACCTGAACCAGTGTCAGGTCAGGTCAGGTCAGGTCAGGTCAGAACCAAAATGCTATAGATTTTAAAAAACCCCACACACATTCTGCTCTACACTGTAAAATCTAAACAATTTTGTTTGTATTAATCTTTCATGATTTTTAGACTTGGTGATTTTGTCAACTTTATTCTCTTTATTGGAAATGAAATATCTGACTTTACTATGAAAATAAAAAAGTTAAGGTTTTTGTCTTTTAGGTTATGAAAGGCAATGTCAAACTATTTTCTGATCAAATTTTGGGCAAGTTAATTAATTAGCCATAAATTGTAATTCCATTTTAAAAAAAAATTAAAGGATATGTTTTAAACTTCTATATATTTTATTAGTAAGATAGCGCACACTTTTTTAAAATTTTTTTTTTTTTTTACAATTTATTTATTTTAACAAAGGAGAAATGTGCATATATTTATCACTATGGTGATTTGTTATGGGGGACATCTCTGAAGTTTAGGACCTGATCATATCTTCTTTGTGGACGCTTGATAACTAGTGAGGAAGGGCACTCTTGCCATTCATTTTTGTTAATGTAAAGAGGCTAAAAATCATTATTACGGCTAACATAGTCTTCAGGAAAGTGATGCTGGCCAATCAATACACTTTTAAAATTGATTTAAGACATCACCATTAGTCCCATTTCATTTCATTCATTTACAGTAGTGTTAGATTTGTTTTCCAGTATCACCAAGCCGTGTTGAAACTTCAGCCAGTTAATGATGAAGACTCGCAGTACTGGTAACTGTAGATAACCAGAAGACCTGCAATATCTGTAACTGAGTTAGTACTTTTTGTCACTACAGTATCTTGAGATACTGAAAACACACATATACAGCATATTTTAAACTTCTTTAATAATAGTATTTCTGTTTTTCTTTAGTTGAAACTAACAGGAATAGTTATTTTAACCCTTTCAGAATATATATACTCTTGAAGGAAAAAAAGTTATGCAACAACATTTAGGATTGCAATGGATTTATTAACCGGCATTTATTGTCCTTTATATAAATTCACAAAGCTATTACAGTATGCGTAGAAATTTTAAACAAACATCAGATGTACCTAGCACAGCAGTGCTGTAACAATCTGAAGACGCCGGGTGGTTTGGGTTGTACCATTTGTGCATGAGCCGGCCTGATATCTGGGACCCGTTAAAATCAACCATCACAGAACCTGTTGTTGGATATTTTTTTCACCTCCCGCTTAAATTTCTAATGTATCCAAGGTACTTAGCTGGTGATTTTTTTTACATGGCGGTTAAACTCAGACCAAAAGTGTTTTGATTGGATGGGTTCCTGTCTTGAAAATCTGATGAGAATGCTAGCAGATTGATGTTGGTAGTGAGGCCATGTGTTATCTCATTGGAATATCCTACTGTTGGTGCTATATGACTACATTTCTACTTGTACATTTACAAGATTGATGCCAGAGTTTAAGATACCTTTCTCTCAGTATCGAAATACTTCTGCCACCAAGCAGTCAATACGATATACATAGTCAGGAGTATAATGCTAATTTCGCTGGCAGTAAACTGTTGACCATTAAGCATCTGTAGCAAAAACTGTAAATGTCTTTATGTAGCCAACTCTAGAGTATGCTTTGCAAGTTTTTTTTTCACAAGCAAAACATCAATATTCTAAGTTGTTAAACATCTAGAAAACTTTGGTATTTGTACATGTGATAGTGTGAGCATTTATCCAGTCTGCACACACACACACACACGCACAGCAGATGCCGTGCCGTAGCTGTTGACATCATTAAAGTACAAGGATAAGAATTGACTAAGATTATTAGTTTTCATTGAAAATAATTTTGTTGTATTAACTTTTTAAAATAGGCATGTCTGTCGAATTTATAAACTGACTGGATTTAAAGAAATGGAAATCATGTGATATCTTGAAGAAAATATTGTAATGAACCATTGTTTTTGCTGGCAATGAAGTTTGTGTTTTTTCTCTCCCAGATTTGTAAAAAAATGTTTAAAAAGAAAAACATTCTTCATTCATTAGTAAGTTTTATTTGCTTTCTTTTATACAGTGAAGCTAATTTTACACATTCCTTTACAGATTGTACGAAAATGGAATCACAGTAATTATAATATAGATTTTTATGCCAAAAAAAAACTTCTGAAAACTTAACATTTTAATGATAACATTCAACTTTCTTGAGAGGGATTTAATATAAGAATTTGCTAGTCCTGATCTAACTTTATATATATATATATATTGTTTGTTTGTTTTTAATCTATGCCTTTGACAAGTGGCCCAGTTTCTATATTGATCAACCAAATGCTTTGTGAGCTGATATCAATAAAGTGGTGTACAAGTAATCCTTAGTACGAAATTGTAATTGATTGTTGGCGGTGTCTGGTGTTATCAGTGGATGCTTAGCATCATTGAATAAAGAGAGCTTTCATAACCTAAAATCTGCCATCAGTTAGGAATTTCTACAATGTCTGTGGCTTCTGTAAAAAAGAAGAAAGTAATAACCAAATAAATTTAATAAAGAATAAATCACATTTTTACAGGTTATTATAAACTGGTTTGAATATTTTATTATGTCTTCATTTTTCTAAAAAAAAAAAATATATTAAATTTATTGCCGCACTTAGACATATAGATTTGCATGATAATTGAGAACTATTTTTGAGCTCTTGAAATGGAATAGATGTATTAAAACTGCAATAAACGATCTTCGGTGCTAGAGGTGCCTTCATTGTCTGAAGGATAATAATTTATTGCCAGTGAAAACATGACTGTTTATTGACAACCAACCCAACTTCATGATCATGAAGATTGAACCAGTACTAAGTAACATCAGCAGAATCATCCAATAACTCTAGAAGTTAGGCTGCTAAATATCAGCTTTATT
This sequence comes from Nautilus pompilius, assembly GCA_018389105.1. Lineage (NCBI taxonomy): Eukaryota > Metazoa > Mollusca > Cephalopoda > Nautilida > Nautilidae > Nautilus > Nautilus pompilius. Next base: position 1,455,607 of record JACATO010000648.1, on the reverse strand, counting down.
TTTTAGGTTGATTGTCTAAACTTTGGCAGTGTTAAAGTTTATAATTTCTAATGGCATATCACTGGCTACATCAAATTTTAAATGCATGCCTGCAAATACACACATCTATGATTAGTTATTATAAAGTTCATCACGGCTATTATTTTTATTCAGTTGAAAAGACCTAGTATATTTATAAATTTTCATAATTAAAAGCATACTTCTAGAATATCCACGGATTGCATGCCCGTATTCCCAGTGTAACATTGTGCATGTATTACTTTTGAAATGATGGAAAACTTGGTTCCTTTTAAACACATTTAATTTAGAGTGAAAGCAAATATTAGTAAGTGCTCTGTATAGTTGTAAGTCTTCTATTTCTCATTATCATTGCATTGGAAATGCAGGTAAAATATTGAAATACTTTTTTTAATTTTTTTCTTTTAGTTTTTTAAAAATTCATTTTATAGTCAGAAGTTAATTGATTTTTAGTTAGTTGGTCTGGACTACCCTTTTTTATATTTATTAAAGTTCTTTGTAACTTTCGTTTTCATGAAGAACCTTTATTAAAATGCCATCTTTACATTTCTCAGATTTTTCCGAATCAGTTCCGCTTATCACGGGATTAACAAAATTGCAGTCATGAATATCTATTCATTTCCATTTGTTAGACAAATTCTTCCTTTTTTCTTTATTTATTCTTGGCTTTAAACTGTAATGCATAATTATCCTTGCCTTAAATTTAATTTTCTTTTATTTTATATCATTATTGGATTTTATAGATTTCCTTAAATCAGCTCTATTCATAAAATAATTGATTGTGTGTGTGTGTGCATTTTAATGCTGACAGCTTTGCATTTTGTGCGTTACAGTTTTAGGTGTTTAAAAATAGTCTTAGAAAATATATGTACTCTATCACAGCAGTTTAAATAATGAAAACTCGCCTTTGCTTGTAGATACAGGCCATCAATTAGGAAATTTGTCTTCAATGTTGCAAAAAACTTTCATGGGAAAACTCTTCTAAAGGTTTGGGGTTTTTTTTGTTAGGTATGGTAATTTTTAAACGATTCCCCCCCCCTGAGTGGTACAAATATGAATGCCTTTCTAATTGCTTTTTGATAGACTAATTTTAATATTTTCCATTCAACACAACCGCATGGGTGTTCCAGTGGTAGGTAGCTGCCACTACCATCTCTCTTCTGATGTCTACCAATATTTCCTTTTTTTTTTTAAAAAAAAAAAAAATTCTTTCATACATGTAATTTTGTTTAGGGGGTTTAGCAGTTGTTGTTGATGATTTCTTATTATTCTGATTATTCTTTTAGCTTTTTAATTATAGTCCCAGAGCTGAAGCAGTTCTGCTACATAGAGTTGAAATGTAATTCGGACACTTTAGTGTTTTTGCAGCTGTTTATCAAGATTGTAGTAAAGCATTAGCCGGAAGATATGAGGTCAGCTAATAAAGTTTTCAAAAAACAATTATTTATGAAAATCAATGGTCATAGTGTTTAGACAGCAAGAAAAACAAGAGGAAATAATGCCCTTGACATTTTTTTAGGTGAATGATGAGAGCATTGATAAAGTGGGATTAGGACTAGCAAGATCTAGGTTTCCTGATGATATCACACTTAATGGACAATTTTCTGAGTCACCAAGCAGGGATATATCATTTAATTGGTTATTTCATTTGAATAGAAATCGAACCAAGTGAATTTTTGTGTGGAACCTCGTAATGGTATTGAGAAGTAACGGCTTGGTTAATTAGCGGTTAACAGAAACTACAAATTAGTCTCTGCTTTCTTAAACTTTGTTTTGTTTTAAACTGGTAGTGTGCTAACCTTTGGGATAGAGCACTTGTGCAACGTAGCTAATAGTAAAATTTCTAGTTCTTTATTACTAAAAAGCTTAATGTCCACTACAAGCTTTCCAATACTATTTACTCTGTGGGTGGGTGTTAGCAGGGACTTTATATAGATGCAGTATCACCTTTAGCACTTTGAGTAATTCGGAAGACTCTGATTATTCTAATAGTTCCAACAGGGTGAGAGAGAAGAGCTGGTTCAACTATAGCATTATTGCTATTAGGAAACACAGCACCTGCTGTTTGAGCCTATGAGATGATACCAGATAATAACTATGTTGTATAGTCAGGATGACTAGTAGACATAGGGATTCTATTATTTAATTTTATTGTTTTTTTATTTATTAGTTTTACTTATTTTTTTTAAATGCAAGTTTAAAACAATAAAACATCTTTTTTGGTTGGATGAAAAGTTTACAAAGATTTGTACATTTCAAAACTATGTTGAAAAACTTTTATTCATTGCTTAATACAACTCACTTTTAAATATTGCAAATAGACTAATTTCTTTATTGTATTATGGACTAACCATAGAAAATGTCAATTCCTTTATTTTCTTTTAGTAAAGATTGTGCTAAATAGTAATAGCTAAAGTCTGAAAGAAAAATGAAATTGTTTTCAGTGATAATTTTATTCAGCCATCTAAGCTATCATTGCTGTTACAAATTTGTTTAAGATCAGAAATAATGAATCACTATCATTAACTCTTTGTAAAAGCCCTATAATGATCTTTTATTACTAAGAGACCTTTATGTCTATCACTGGTAAACCTAAATTGGTTATGGACATCGCCTTTAATTTTGATGCATGTGTGAGCTTACCTGATAGATCAGCAAAAGTCTTATTTGCAATTAACAGTAAATTGATGTTAAGCCGAAGATTTATTAAGCAATATAGATGTGACATAAGGAGGAGCCATAGGTTCGTGCTTGTTGGATGAGAATCTGTCACTTTTTAATCAATATAAAATCAAGCAGTAGGTTTGTGTTCTAACTGGCTCATTCATCTTGTTAAGGTGGTGCTGTTGAGGATAGTTTGGAGAAATGTAGTACATTTTTCTTGGTATCAGAATCTCAGTTTGTCAGTTAGGGAGTCTATCTAAATCTGACTAATATACCCTTGGGACTTTCAAATTGATTTTAATCACATAGTTTCTCTTAGACTACACTGGGGGGCTCAACTAAATTGTTGTTAACCTTTTGCACTGTTTCTCATGTGACATTTCAAGTTTATTCATTTTACTTCTTAACAAGTTATTTTAGTGTGGTTGGTTCGACAGTTTACATAGCATGAGAGATTGAGAGATAAAAATTAAGAAGTACAAACTCAGAGAATAATACCATTACATTACAAGCCACTAATGTAATTATATTACAATTTTCATCATGAAAGAATCAAACGAGGATAAACTTTTGACTGACTAAAGAAGCATCCTCGCAGGATGCAAATTTCCTTTAAAACTGTAAGTAGTGAATATTATTGGCTCTAATATATATGAATTGGATTATACGCTTGGTGTTATTGTTGATTTGCTGCCAAGTCTCTGTTGTGTTTGATAATTGGAAAGGATATTAACATACAGTTATTATGACTCAGCTGTAGTGACTGTTAGTGGGCACAACTGGTCAGATTGATAGCCATGTGGACAATTAAATGAGCAGGAGAGCTGTTGCTTAACTAATGTTTGGATTCCTGCACCACAAAATAGGGTTGATTTGTCAATTTACATGTTATGTCTCATTACTGATGGCCATTCTGTTTAGTTTGATGAAATGCAGTATTCACATAAAGTGCCTTAGCAAGGCGGTGAGAAGATTGCATTACTTTAAGCTGAATTGTTGTTTTTGAATCTCTGCTAATGATTTCTTGAATGCTTGGAAATGTCTGTTAAGAACACATGCAACATAATTAGTTCTAAAACATTGATGAGCTTGTAGTATAAATCAATAAAAAGGAAAATTTCATATAATATTCCATAAAGATTAAAATTTGGTAATTGGTGAAGTTTACACTATGTCATTCTTAGATTTTTGATAAAGAAAGCTTTTGAAATTTATCAAAGTTTTCACTTTGTTATTGCCTCTGCAAATATTCAACAAACTAATATTATGAACCATCATTAAATGTCTGGAAATATCATTTCAAGACTGACTTGTCTATGGAACCATACATGGATTTGGGAGATGGGTACTATTGGGAAAAAATCATTTTGATGAATATGTACTACTTCTGTTCTTCACATTTCAAATCTTACTGTATCACCAGTTTATTCATCTAATTTTATGTTACATTAACGAAGATTTCCTTTTTTTTCCCCTCTCTTTCCAATGGGAGGCAGTAAGCTGGCACATGAATGACCCTAAACAAAATAAGAGAATTTTCAAATCTGTTATGATGTGGTTGGTTGCACATGTCACTTGATTCATTATATCTATATAAGCTGGTTTTTGTGCAGTGCTTAAGAGCATTCTTATGAGAATAATATTAGTGATCTTGCTAATGACTGCTCACCTACTGACTTAACCCTAAATAGAAAGACTACAGTGATCAATAAGAGCACCCAAAAATTATTTATTCTGAGTGTTTTTGTACTTAGTTTTCTGTCAAATCCAGAACTACATGGTTTATCCTAGTCTGTCATTAAACCAATCATTGCCTTGCAGTATATGGTGATGCCATAAATTTTCAAACGCAGGAAGTACTCGTCCAGTAATTCAAACCTGTTTCTATGAAAGATTTCTCTACAGTAGAATTTGAATACAATACAAATTATCCTTGTTACCAATACATTTTGCATGGTGCAGTTTGTGATAGCTATAACAGTATGGATACCATGGATACCTAGAAAAGCTCTCATCTCTTCAACAATAGAATTAACAAATTAGCCTGGTTGTGAACGTATTTATTTGTTTGTTCATTGGTTTTTTTACTTGACACTTTCTGGAAACATCAAGTAAAATAGATCTCTTTTTGATGGTTTTTAATGGATACACCTTACTACTGGAAAACCTCAGTCTCCATACTGAAGAATATTCAAAGCTGTCTTTGGTAATTTTAAAATCAGAACTGCTGTTGAAAAATGTAAATGGACAACTAAAATAATCTCCTCTTTATTATGCATCTGCTGTTGTAAATTACCGGATAAATAACTACAGAAACTTTCTTCAAAATCACCACTACTACTACCATTACCATCCTGCAGTGTGACAAGTAAAGAATGGCGATCAGTGATCTAGAGATATCAATAACTACGAACATTTCCTAAGAAGAAAAAAGGTGTCGTCATGGCTATACAGTAAAAAATTTTTGACTTTAACTTTATTAAATGTGTTCTAATTGGTTTAACATATCATAGGAACTAAGATTTGCTCAATAGAAGTATTAAAGTATTCTTCTTAATATTATTCCAAAGATGCCTCTCAACATCATGTGGGATTCAGTGCTTCTGTATGATTGACCACTTGCAAGTGGGTGTTTGCAGTCAACATTTCAATAATATGTACGAGAGCATTGCCATTTTCAGTTTATACATAAGTAGATAAATATGTAGAAAGGAAATGCCTGTCTAACTTTAGAGCACACTTACTTTTCAAATTATTCTACTGTATGTTGACAAACATGGTTATTCATAGTTTAGTGATAAAAACACGTGCATGCGCATGGACACCATAAGACCAATTCTTGAGATCAAAAATTATTGCAAGATATGGTTATGTTAGTAACCATTAGGTTATATTCAACGTCTTTAGTACTTAGGTAATGCCTGCAAACCTCATGTGTAGGCAAATAAAGTTTTTCTTTCATAATTTACTTTACATTTAGCAGTTTAATTCAGAAATGGTTGATCACAAATTTGAGCATGCAGGCTAAATCATTGATTCAAATCTTTTAAAATATTTTAAAAAAAAAACAGTCAACTTTTTTTTTAAAGGATCTTCTGCATAATTTTGGAATTTTATAGCAGTATAGCCAGAAAATTAGTTAGATAATATTCTGTAACTTTGTAGCTTTGCATTTCCAAATCTATCATTACATATTTTTTTTTGGAATGAAATAGATTTAGTTATTGTTGGATTAAAAAATTATGTATAGCTTATTTTAGAAACAACCTACTGACAATTCAGTAAAGTGAAATAATAATAATAATAATAATAATAATAATAATAATAATAAATTGTTTGGATAACCTCATTTTAAATATGATAGAGTTACCAGTAAAAGAAAAAAGTATGCTTTGTGGAATATTGCTATTTTAAAAAACTAAATAAATCTACTTTGTGAAACAACACTTGTGATAAATGAGGAAAGTTTGCTATACAGATTATTACTTATTGCTGTAATTTAGCAGACATCAGCTTGCTGCTGCTTAAAGCAGATAGGTCGGCTGTTTATGTAATACAATTTATTTTGTAAAAAGTAGTTTCATTTGATGAAATGTAAAACCACTTTATGTTATATGTATAACCCCCATTAAAGATATTAACCAATATTTTTCTCTGTTTTTAATCTATCTGATAAAATGTCAATTCTTTTTTCTTCTAGTTGGAACGTGACCCCGCATGTTTTTTTGGAAAAGATTTTATCTTTAAGAACCAGAAAATCCAAATAAAATATATTTGAATTAATTATTCATTATTTTTCTAACCTAATTTTTTTTATCAATCACCTTCAAATTTGACCAAGTCTTGCCTACTGTCTGCCATTGTGTACTTGTTTATACTTTAGTATTGCATCCAAATAACTTAATGTACTACTTAATAATTGACTAGAAATCACATGTTGAGTGAATTAATAGATTTTTTTTTGCCCTGGTTTCAATTTCCACCAGATGTCTGCTTTTTTCTTTTTTTTACTTTAACAAGTCGGACTTTTGTTATATTATTTTTAGTGTACTTACCTAATGTTCCTGTAGGGTAAGTGATAGACTATGTGATGGTACACAGAAACAATTATGCACCTTTAAAATGAGATATTAGCAATGACCAAGTGTTATTTGTAAACTGATTTTGTATGCATCTCACTTGATATTTTCTTGTTCTTTAAATGGTGTATGTAACATTCCTTAGGTCCATCAGCAACCAGACTTAAGCAGTTGTAATAAATCTTTTCAACTGCTGAACTTCAAGATTGAAAGTGTAAGGTTTGTCCTGGCATATGCAGAAGTGAAGAGAATTTGTATTCCTTAAGCAGCATTTTGTTATGCTCAAGTAACAAACCAGTCATCGAATTCCATGTTTGTTTCACTGTAATGGATAGTGTTTTTGTTGCTAGGTATTGCCACCAGATTGGTATTTCTACATGGTGAGTGGTGGTGGTGGTGGTGTTCTGTAGATAAATGTTTATTCACTCCAGCATTTCTGAAAAGTTTCTTTTTAAAATATTTTTTTATTTAAATCTAGCAGCTACTTTAATGTATGCAACATTTGTGGTTTTTGCTTGTAGATGGAAACAAAATAAAACTGAATTTAATTTTGCTGTGTATCAAGTCACATAAATAAACAACAAACCATCCGACAAGTACTCCATGGCATCACTGTCAGGGATTTTCACCATACCAATTTGTTGGATTTTATAAATTGACATAAACGTGAACCAGTGGTTCACTTTATCTATTAGAATAACTTGAAAATAAATACACTGCTTTTATTCTCCTCATTCTATATCTCAATTAGTAGAAGAGCACATATGTAAATAGTTTGAAAATGTATTTCAAGTGTTTTGCTTTGCTCAGCTGATTTAGTATTGAATAAGATAATTTACCTATTACATCTTCTAATATGGTTACAAGTAAAATTGGTTTTAAATGTTTAAATTAAAATTATATGCATGGAATCTATTTGGTTAACTAAATGTAGGATTTAACAGGAAAATTAAGAGAGCATACTATGAAGTTATCAGAATCTTTGTAAAATAAACAGTTTCCTGACAGTTTATCAATGTATTTCCACAATTTTTAGATTTTCTTTCTCGCCTTCATACATCACTTTTGCACCTGGCACATTGCCTAAGTAATCAGCAAAGAATCAGCACAAATGTGATGTTGATACTTAACTTCTGAGTGGTGTGCAAGGTGGAGCCATCTTTAGACAAATCTGGCAAGTTATCAGGTGAGTTGTGATGAGATTCCATAATTAAAGTCTGTTGTTTAAATGCTTTAGGTTGCTTACTTGCTTTAAAATAGCTAGCCATTTATAGGTGGAATAACCTGATTTTGCCAAGTTTTTCTGAATTATAAAAATTATTTCTCATTCATTATTATCAGAGTCATCTCCTTTGTGGACATCATTGTACAACAACACCTGATGAACAAATACAAACCCAGCTCCCAGACAAGCCACATAACAAATATATGCAATATTCATTACTCTATAGCTTTCATCTTATAAACAAGATATGTGCATAGCTGTTGTTCATGTCTGAAAATATCTTCAATTTCATTCTCCACCTAAATCACTATTCTTTAAAAAGAAATGACAAATGATTAACTATCTGAAATTTTTAAAGGAAGCACTACTTTTTAATTAATTACATATAATTATTTTCATTTTATTTATGCTATACCATGTGACAGTTCTCAAAACTTTTCATCTGGCATTATGAGACAATTTAGCTTTTGTAATTCTGATTAGCTAGAATGACATTATGAAATTTGAAGTTTCCAGCAGAATTAAGAAAAAAAATAGGAAGATTTATATTTGCAAACTGTCTCTGATAGAAATATAAAATGAAGGAAATTTAATCAAAATATTCCAAGATAGTGCTCATAAATTTGGTCCAATGCCACTATTTGGCTGCTGTTGAATGTAATGCTTGTTTTTGTTGGTTTTTTTTTTTTTTGTTGTTTTGTTTTTATAACTCATAGTCTTTCCACTAAGGATCCATAAAATTTGAAATATTTGCTGTGGATAGCTTATTTAACCTCTTTTGGCATTCATTACAGTGATTTTTATGCAAGACTTCATAGTTTTCTAGAAATTGTCAGGTGTGGCTGACTGCATCTTGCACTCCTCGTATTTGCACAATTAGAAAATGAATAATCTACAGCATTGACCTCTGGTGAATGTTTATCAGAGCTCTGGCAGAGTTAATCACTAAATGCACACCAGCTCATTCTCAAAAATATGATTTATCATCAGCAATGCCAAGATAACATTCTGCAGAGCTTGAGTACAATAACCAAATGGAACAGAAATATGGTCAGAAAGGTTTCAAACAAACATCTAATTGGATTTCTTCTTTAGGCCTGACTATAAAACAAATTAATATGTTTTGGTTTGTTCTCATATATCAAAAAATTTGGATGGACTGTGATGATGATGAATAAATGGTGGTAAAAGTATGGCCAATAGCAGGAAAGTTGCGCTCTCTGTTGTGCTGTCAATTTCACCATATTTTGTTGCAAGATGCAATTATGCTGTCATTGAGTGATGAGATAGTCCATTGATCCTTAGAGTTTAGAAAAAGTCTGAAATAATGAAATGCAGGTTTTAAAAGCAACACATTAGCACATTTTCGGTAAACACAAAATGTTCTTATTTTAAAAAAAGTTTTTAGATGTTAAATGCAAAAATTTTGTTTAAGGAATATAGGATATCAATCTGACCTCTCTAAAATCAGTATCCTCTTCCCTTACTGTTGCCCTTTCAGTAATTCAGATGTCATGTTTCAATCAGACTTCAACAATATATATGCTTACCATAAATACCTAACAGATAAAATGTATTCCTTTAAAAATCACCTTTTTCTTGAATATAAGAAGTAATTTTAAATTCTAGATATGAACACTAACAAATTAATGCGCATTATAAAACAATCATTCGATTTATCACTTTTTATTACTGATTTAATGTACACAGTCTCTGATAATAGAAGCTACTAAATTTATTGAGAACTACCCTTAGTTCAATACAAGCAAAATATTTGAAATTAAACAATTATGATGGCTTAGGTACATTTGTCTTTTTGCTTTTTAACATGTTGATGTGTTTGCCGCAGCATGTTAACTCTTATTTGCATTTTCATATATTCATCTGTTTCATATTGTTGTATGTTAACAAATGAATATGAAAACTGATTCTGTAATATAACAGAGATTTTCTGAAACAAAAAAAATGTAATTTAAGCAAGAATGTACTATTTTATTTGAATTTCCTTTGCATAATTAACTTAACTACTGTATATTAATGAAGAAAAAGAAAAGTGTTTGGACTTAATTTTTAATTAATATAAAACAAAGATCTGAATGCATCTCACTTCTTTTTTTTATATTTGGAATAGTAGAATTCAAAATAATCAACTATACATTGAAACAAGTTAAGCACCATCAGACTTTTTATACACAATTTTTGCAGAACTATCGTATAATAAATTACATTGACAATGTTTTGGGAAAAAATCTGAAGATTAAAGTACATTTGTTTATTTTCCAACATTATACAGCACTTAGTACCTACTTTTTCCAAGGCATTTTACAGACTATTGAAAAAACGTATACACTTGGATCTAGATATGAAAATGTCACAAATATTTTTTGAAGCTTAATTATGGTGTTTAATATCATCATTAAGTGTAACCTCGCGTTGTAGAGATGACTTCATGCTACTGATAAAATGTTTAATGCATATCTGTGGTATTCTGAGCCACTTTTTTGCAAAGACTGGGCCAGTTCAGCAATATTCTGAGCATGAAATACCTGGATATCTTTTCACATTATGCTTAAGTTGACTTTATGTCATTCTCACTACCCTGTAGATATTGCACCATTATTATAGTTATACATTGGGGTCTGGCATTGTCATCCATGAATATTGGTCTTGTAGCAAGTGGGGAAATCATGAAAATAAGGAATGACAGGCAAAAATGTTTTCATGGCATCTGTTGGAATTTAGAGTGAGTATAGTAAAAAAAATATAAAAATGTACAGTTATAAGATACATCTACTACCAGAAGCATTCCTAATAATATATCTATGATTGTAAACTTGTCCATTGTATTCCAAACTCTCATTTGACACTGCAGAAAAACCTACTTTCATCAGACCAATGTATCATCTTTCATTTTCTTAAATTCTACCAGAAACATTGATTGGTCCAATTTAGTCGAGCATTCTATGTTGCTCTGACAATCTTGGATATTTCACAGGGTGATGAATATGGTAACCAATGACATTTATTCTTTCTGAATACTGTTCTAGTAGATGCCTTGTTGTTGGTTCTCCAGAGGTTTCTTACTTTAGTTGCATCAGTGAAAGCATCATAGTGCATTTCATCTCTTATCTTCTCAAGTTGCTTTACGGGAACATCCACTGCATATCTCATCAAAACAGTATGGCAAATATTATTTCAAGCCATTAGTTGATTCAGTTACATGAAGAAGGTTAAAAACAAAATTGTACTGGTGCATGAAGTGTATGCATTTGATTTAAGAAATTAGTTTGGAAAATGTTCAATGAATGTGATGCTTTTTATGAGGTATTTTGTATATAAATTTCATTTTCAAAATTCTTCAATAATAGGAATGAAACCAGTAGATAAGGAAAAATGGCAGATTGTATTCATTTTTCTTTCATATTTCTGTTTACCACTTTATTTACTAAATCCGTATTATACGAGGTGTAGTCAAAAAGTATCCGACCTCGAATTTGTTTGAGCAAAATCCACATGGGTATTAGGTGGCCGAGTCCTTCCTGAGCATGCGCAAAAATTTTCGTGTCTGTAGGTTGCGCCAGTCGCCCGCAGTGACGCGTTGAGTACAGACGTGAAGTGTGTGCTGTGCGATTTTTCTTTTTGAGTCAAGATGACCGAGCGCATTGAGCAAAGATACTGTATCAAATTCTGTCAAAAACTTGGTGATACGCAAGCCCAGACTATCGAGAAGATTCAGAAGGCCTTTGGAGATGATTCTATGGGAAAAACACAAATAAAGGAGTGGTACAACCGGTTCAAAGATGGCCACACCTCATTGGACAGTGAGCCACGTTGTGGCAGACCATCGACTAGCAGAAACGATGAAATGATTGCAAAGGTTCGAGGAATAGTCTATGAAGACCGTCGTGTGACTATTGAGGAGATTGTTGCTGAAGTTGAAATCAGCCATGGGTCAATTCAGTCAATTATAACAGAAGATTTGTGCATGAGGAGGGTGTCGGCCAAATTCGTACCAAAGTTGCTGTCTGACCAGCAGAAAGAAAACAGAAAGGAAATCTCCCAGGACATGCTGGAGTGTGCTAGCCAAGATCAAAACTTCATGAACACTATCATCACTGGCGATGAGACATGGGTGTACGGCTATGACCCTGAAACAAAATTGCAATCATCCCAATGGAAGCATCCATCCTCGCCAAGACCAAAGAAAGCAAGACAGGTGCGCAGCAATTTTAAATTGATGATGACCTGTTTTTTTGACTACAGAGGTATTGTGCACCATGAATATGCACCACAAGGTCAGACAATTAACAAAGAATACTACCTGGAGGTTCTTCGTCGCCTTCGTGAAGCTGTGTGGCGAAAACGACCCGACCTGTGGGCAGCAAAGAACTGGCAACTCCTCCATGACAATGCACCCGCTCATTCCGCCCACATCGTCCAAGCATAACACACCACTTGTTCGTCAGGTTTCCTACTCCTCAGACTTGGTTACGTGTGGCTTTTGGCTATTCCCAAAGCTCAAGAAAACACTCAAAGGGAGAAGATTTGAGTCAACAGAGGACATTAAGCAAAATTCAACAGCACAGCTCTACAGCATCCCAAAAAGTGATTTCCAGAAATGTTTCCAGCAGTGGCAGGAACGCTGGCAGAAGTGTGTAGACTCACAAGGCGAATACTCTGAAGGAGACTAAATCAAAATGGTGAGTTTTTTTAATATTACTTGTTTTTTTGGCCAAAGGTCGGATACTTTTTGACTACACCTCGTATGGAAGCATTATGAAGCTGTTCTTATGTGCCTCACTACAGTGTAATGCATGTGCTTTAACCATGACATTATGAAGGCTGAATGCCCTTTGAGATAAGTATAGTAGATAGTCAACGGCAACAAAGAATTCTCAATCTTTCATGCTGCCATGATTGAGTTGCATTATTTATTCTGACAATGTTTTTGAATTTTTATTTTCTGTAAAATTTTGACAGGTGATCAGTAAATAAAGTGTATGTTAATTTTTGATTGCATGATCAGCAGTCTGATTATAGAAAAGCTATCTTATGCATTTATTATTAAACTTACTGTTCTAAATGACAAATACTGGTGCTGTTTACAGCACTGATATTCATGTTTAACCGTATGCTAGGCATTTCATTGATGCAGTCTTTTTTTGGAAAATTTTTTTTTTACTTAGACCCTTAATGTGTATTAATTATTTTTGTGGATGGTTATAAGTTAATTAAAATTTTTATTAATCGAGTGATGAAATTGTAATCTTCTACTGTACTTTGCTCCCTTTTTTTGTTGAGTTTATTTTTAAGTGTATATTTTATTTTACATTTTCTTTTCTAAGCTGATTTTTGTTTATTTATTACTCTTAACAGTGAAATGGAAAATTGTTGCAATAACTGCAAATAAAACAGCTTTCTTTGTTGACTTATCTTCGGAAAGAAATGATGGCTATCGTGGCTTTTATTTTCACACAAGCGAAATCAAATTTTTAAATGAAGGATTAAGATAGAGCAAATCTTTACCATTTTCAGCAAGAAATGCTAATGTAAAATCATTGCACGGATATGAAGGCTTTCAGATTTTTTCTTCCACTAGTTGAGTATTACTTTGATAAATACTCTATATTACAGAAACATTCCTGGACTTTTTTGTGCCAGACTCTGGAGATAATTTTTTCGTTAACTAAGCATGTAGACATATCTAAAAATAGACTCTGCATATCATTATCACAGAATTTCTGGGCTACCTACACTTCATGTTAATTCCAGAATTATTCTTGACACTTATTAAATTATAAGTTGTGAACCTTTGCCATAAGCATTTCCTCCAATAATTCCATTCTTGTTTGATCTATTCAGCATATAGATATTATCTTTAAGATTGGAATCATCTAGCAAGAGTTAATCATTTGGCATGTGAAATTTCATTCTATAGCTGTGTGCCATTTGTCATATAAAGTATAATGACATTTTCAGTATGCTTAGATTATTGGGAATATTGGAGCTTCCCCCTCCTAAAAGAGTAAAGTTACCTCATTAGTATATGGCTAGTTTTTTGAAAGTGTTATGCATTTTTGTTTACTTAATTATGCTTATATTATAATAAGATGTGATTTTAAATTTGTTTGAAACATTTTAAATTTCACACTGACTGAATGCCTTCAAATGTTGATACAGATTAGCCAATCTGGTGGTAAGTAGTTTGATTAATGCGTAGGTATAAATACTGATAGCACCTGTTTTGTGTCTCACTTATTACCAGGATGGTTAAGGGAACAGTTGTGCTTAACTTTGAAAGAGTTAATTGTTGGGGAGCAGTTAGCAGGATCCTTGGTAATTAAGACATTAGGCCTGATTGAAAAGCTAAAAATCACCATGCCATGGTTCTATACAGCATGGATGAAATTAACAGAGAAAATATCAAACAAGTTAAGGAAAGGGATATATGATAATTAGCAAGAATTATGTGGATGAAATCAACAGATGGCCAAATACAAAAACAATGGATCTCTCCTTCATTTATTTCAACAAAAATAAAACAATATATAGGAAACTATGCAACATGATATTTGGTAAAGTACCTCATCTGCAAATCACTTGTCTCTACTGTGAACAGAAAGGCAAAAAAACAACAAAAAACACTGGGATTGAATTATGATCTGGTGACAATATTGCTTAAGGAAAAAAAAAATGGAGCGGTATCGTCCAGAAGAAACTTGTGGAACCAGTGTCAGAATGCATTCAGGTTATCACCAAGGTGTACAGTAATCCAATAAACTATTTGGTTAGAACAGCATGAGAAAAGTTTAGTTCTGATGAAGACATTTCCTGCTGAGAATAAAAAAAATTACTTATCTAGTCTAACCTTGTTAATCTGGACTAACTTGTAGCAGAGAAATATGTCGATTAACCAGGTTGTCAGACACAGACAGACAAATTTAATACAAATGCTATCTAGATCTGATTGATACAAAATAAAACTAACCACTGTGAAAAAATCTATTATCATTAAATGTCATTTGAGTCATATGCACTTAAAACTTCATGTCATCAGTGACAACTATTGGATTTGCTGATGCAACTTCACTGTGTATTCTAAAGTTTTTATTCTATAGCATCACTTGAGATTTTTTAGCAATCTATTGCTATAAAAATATTTCAAACACTCGTCTTTCTGAATGTCTTGGGTTGTTTTTACAGCATCTCGTCATTGATTGTTACAGCTCTGGTTTGCACATCAGTAAATTACAAGAAGAAAATTTCTCCAATTCCTTTTATGTAGGTTTTCTTCCCCAGATACTACTTGCTGATCTTGGAATGTTTTATCATTCAGACAATTCTTTCAAAATCTTCAATATCATTAATTGACAAAGTTGAATCCCACGCTTTCTCGCAGCAAATAAAATCAGTTCAGCCTATCATACATTTGTCAGTCTGTCTGTACTTAACATAAATTTTATTTTTTTTCATTTGCAGGAGGGAGGGCTTAACATGACATTCCTTTCAACAGTTTTCACCCAAGTGGCCAACCCTGTGTGACTAGTTTGTACTTAGATTCAGAAGTTTGTCAACTTTGAGTCACCGGCTCATTTATTGGATGAAGTAAAATATCATCCGTTACTTTTCATTATCTATGCATTGTGCATTACTAGGTTAATAAACCATTTGGCCAAAGTCAAGTGAAATAAGCTATTGCTGATTACGATCAAATATGCCGTGACTTATCAAAAGAGTTTGATTTTCAAGGTAGCAAGATGTTTTAAAAAAAAATCTTAATTTGATTTTCAGAATAAGGAAGCAGTAAGAGTTTTACAGATTATTGAGTTTACAATGGACTTTTAAACTGGCCAGATTCTTGATAAGTGTTTTGGAAGCATTTGGTGAAGTAGCAGTTGTAAAATTATCTTAATCATGATTCTGTATGGAGTAAGTTAAACACCTTTATAGAGAGGACTAAAAGAGAATTGGGATGAAGTGCATATGGATGCCTTGAGTAGATACCAATTCAAGATAATAAATGAATGAATGCTGCTATTTGGTGCTTAGTAGCTAACAGGCCACACAGATAGTATATGCTATATCTCTTACCACTATTGGGAAAAGGAACTTTAATAAATTTGGGTACATTTTGCATAACAAATACAGCTAATTTAGCTTTGTCTTCTGTTTATCATAGTCCACCTTAAATAAATTTTAATTAGCATCTTTACCTCAACCATTGTGTCATTTTGTACATATTAAGTTTGGGAATTTTGTCTGCAGAATCTGATATCTTGCTAAATATAAATTGCAAAGAATACAGATTTCCAAATCACAGCAGAATTTTCTCCAAGAACCCTTAATATGAAATTTAGTATAAAGATTTTGAGATTGCGATGAAAATAACGCTTGCAAGCGCATACCTAACATGGAAATATTGTACAGAGAAGCTAAGAATTAGTAGCAAGTTTACAATACAAAAAAATGTAAACTGACTTGTTTTAAGTGGATTTAGCTGAATAAGATTTTATAAATGTTAGTAATAAATATATTTAATTTAATATGAATTCAATGTAAACATAATAAAATGATAAGATAAATTTATTTCTTCTTCTCTCATGTTATATTACAGAATTACATTACATTCAAATATAAATTTATTTACTTACTGTCTTTAGTAATAGCATACTGAATTTTCCCCACCATGTTAGGAGCACAGACTTTGACCTGTCTAAACTGAACTGCAGATGCAAATTAGGTTGACCACATGTGATAGGCAATCCGTGCAGTACTATATATGAATTGGACAAGCATGTTTTCAGTTATTCTAATATATATGGAGAAAGGTAAACCCGTCACATCATTTAAAAGTGGCATGCTTTTGGCTGTGGATTTAACATGTGCCATAGTGGTCAGACATTTTTGTTGGGAAGCTGCTCAAAGACAGTGATCATTTGGTTTATCATCAGTGCATGGCGAAAGGTGAAGAAAATGTCTGCTGAGAGGATAAATTGTGGCTGCTAACAGGTAATGATAATAAATGAAGAAAAGTCTATCCATCATCAAACAATGGACTGACTGACAAAAATATTCAATACAGGAGAAATTCATGCTCATCTTTAGCTATATCTTGCAATGAACATTGCAACAAATGAACTATGGCACTAGTTGACCATTGCTTAAAGTACTGATCATAATTACCAACATGAAAAGATGCCTTATGTGGCATGAGGAGCACAGACAATAGACTCGAAGGATGCATTCCCTCCCCATCATGATCCTCAAATTAGCTTGTTCAATACACTACATACAAAATTAATAACAAAATGGAGAAATATATTTCAGGATAGTTTCCAGAACCTTGTTATTATTTAGGCAAAAGGTGAACCAACCTGTTATTAGATGCAGATTCTAATAAAGTGACCAGGTATATGTATAGCTGCTAACTTGAAATTTTTGGAAAAAAAAAAGGTAATTAATTGGTTGTTTAAGAATTATAAGTGCATTACTAAATTTAAATGAATTTTATCTTTTATTTTAAGATTTCCTTTCCTTTATTTTTACTTTTTGTACTTTAGTTAATGTGAGCTACCTTCCTTAAACAGATCTTATTTCTAAGTAATATTCTTCAGTTATTGGGCTTGACGAAGTTTTGGACTATTGCCAATAATGTCTTATACAGTTTAACCTTTGCCTGTTCTCTCATGTTAGCAACGTTCCATTAATCGTCGCTCTATCTAAGGAGTGAATTTCTGTCACCAGTGTCGTGTTTGGTTTTTCATCCACAATGGCTCAGTGGTCTTACGCATTCTGATCATGTCACACAAGTTATATATATTAAAAAAAAAAAAATGTGATAAATATTTTTTTTTACTGTATTGAGAAACTTGGAACAAGGTTTTTAATTATTTTTTTTTTTTTTAAATTTAACCACTAGTAGACTACAGTTGTAGTGGGAAAATGTGCTAGTTACTTCCATGGCAACATCTGCGTTTAATCATTAGACGTCAAGAATCGCTGATGAAGGATGCAGATGCTATTCAAAGTACTGGGTGATGCTTTTCTCAAATAATACTTTTAGTACAAAAGAAAATGGAAAAAAATTAAATAAATGGTTTTCTTCAAACTTGTTTTCTGATATTATGCATCCATGAATGATTGTTTCTTTGTTACACGTTAAAAATGTTTTTCCTTTTCTGTTTTGAAGAGATTTCATAAAAGAACTGTTACAATTTAGATTTTGGAAAATTAAAATAGTTGATGCTTAAAAGATAAAAACCCAAAAATGTACTGTTGTTAGATTTTTACTCTTTGAAATGTAAATCACAAAAGCTGTAAAAAGAAAATGAGCATACTTTTCAGCAAAGGAAATGAAATAAAATGCTGTATTAACTAATAATGAGTATGCCCTACTGTGTACAATCACATGCTTTTGTCAAGTAAAGGAAAGGAAGTCCAGTTGGATCTGGAGAACATAAAGTTGAGGATTATAGTATTGCATTAGTTGGGGAAAAAGTACAGACTTGAAGAATGTTAATTTGTAGATGTCATGCTCTGATGCTTTTCACCATGTAGGTGGCTTGCAGCTGGATTTATAACCAACTGTAGTTAGTTAGCTATAATGGCTTCTTTGTGAATTATTCTGCGTACTTTATAGCAAAAGCGCTCTGCTTTCTCAAGCATAAACACAAATCTATTTTACTGTATACAGCAGGATCACAATTATTAACATCTCTGACTAGACTTCCTCACTGATTCCTTGCTTTATGGTGATTTTAGTTTTGACTTAAGAATCTCTTGCGCGACTTTGTTCATTTGATGGGACCCAAGTGGTGACATGCGCAGAATTTTGATTGGAACAAGGCCATTGGAATAAGTTTTCATCCTAAATTGTCTGAATGTTCATTATTGAACTAGGGAGTGCGTTCCACGACTGCTTTCTGCATTTCCAACCTTATGATAGTTTTATTTTTGAATAATGCTCATGTATTATATATTGGTTCTCATAAATTTAACATGGACACAAAGTGCAATAAACTTATTTTAGTTTTAGAAATCTTATTTCTTTTGATAAAGGAACAATATAATTCTTAAAAGGATATGTAGTTTTGTCAACATTAGCTGTGGATTCATTTTAAGAATTGGGAAAGAGAAATGGAATATTAGATTATAAAGAGTAAACAAATAAAGAGCAAATAGCTGCTTTATTAGATTTAGTTATATGATTTCATTAAAACCTTTGCAAATTGTAGAACTTGAGGATTGTGTGTGTGTGTGTGTGTGTAAATACATTGTTGTTTATTTGGTACATCTTTACACAGATTTTGTATTTTGATAGAAGTTGACATTTGTACTAGTCTAGCTGGTATATATATATATATATAATATATATATATATAATTAATGATGTTTTTTAGTGAAAAAAAGAAATATTGAAAGTTTGGATCATAATTGAACCCATAAGTTTGTAAAAGCTTTAAAATTTAATAATATATCACTGAAGCAGTTAATATTTTTTTTTGTATAAAAATGTTATTTGTAGGACATGTAAAGGAGGACCGAGATGAGTAAGATTTCAATAAGATAATTTTTTAAAATATAAACAATTTCTTAAATTTTATAGTCAGTATGATCACATTTGGCAGTGTCTCTAATATGCATGTTGTTATAATTATTCAGTTGAATTTTTTTACGAAAACACAACCAAACAGTAAAATGGAAGTGCTTTTTTCTTGTTGGTATCTTCCTATACACAAATAAAGTAATATTTTTGTAAATATTTCCTTTATTTTCTCTTTTAAATAATAGCAATTTAGGATTTTTTTATGATTCTAAAATCTTTATAATTTTGCTTGCTTTTGTAATAACCCACCCCCCCTTTTTTGTTATGACAGTTGTTTATGTTAGTATGTATTCGCTTAATTTTGATGGTGGATGTTCCATACAACAACACCTGTTCTTAACATTGAAGTGGTAAAATAAAAAGAAACAAAAAGTGTTCTTCCTTCTTGATCTGCTACATTGCTACCTGTGTGCATGTTGAACCTTATGTTTAGACATCTTTTCCTCATTAGCTTACCCTTTCATGCTGTAACATTCAGGTCTGTTTACTTTCACTCGTGTAACAGCAGATTCAGTCTTATTGGGATAGTTAATATCTAGTCATGGCTGGGAACTATCTAGTTAAAAGTTTTAGGAATACCTGTCTTCCACAAGTCACATCTGCTATGATTTATGCGCAAAGTTAAAGGACATGAACTAATCGCTGTTTTGACACAAACTACTTCAGAAAGGATGAGTCAAGTAAAGATTACCCACATTTGTGCAAGATTAGTGTAATTAGCAGAGTAGCATGTATAATATTACCAAAGCAAGGATTTTGTAGTTTCATACCTATTATGACCATTTTTATTTTCATTCTTAATTAATTGAATATATATATTATTTAGGTTTTAAGTCATTTTGAAATTTACTTGAATATTTAATAAAATGAGAGTTTTTTGTTGTTTTTTCATATTTAAGCAGTATATAAATTATTTCATCTTTTGTCTGGCCTAACAAAAACGCAAAGTTTAATCGGTTCATGAAAATTGGATGTTGTATATTGTTGTCTACTGACTGGATACTAAATATTTGCACTCTGGATATTTAAAAAAATTCTTTTCTGTTCCATTAAAACTTCAAATGAAGTTAAATAGCAATTATACTAAACATTTCTCATAGGATCAAGTTTCTCTGAGATTACTACACATTAGATTTTTTTTTTTTTTTTTTTTTGATTTTTTTGCTTTTTATCATAGGGAGAGCCCTTGGAATTATATTTCCTGGTAACTGAGAAAAATGTTATTTATTCTTTTCTGTCCCATAATTCTTTCTTTGTGCATTAAAAAAAAGAAAGAAAAGTTTTATTTTACATTCAAATTTTCTTAGAGTTGTAAGAATACAAAACAAAACCAAATCAAACAAATGACTGACAGCTCCACTTGTGTACTTTTAGATATAATGTACAACTTTGTTGATTTTTGCACATTACAGCAGTTTCTTTATGGAGAGAGAGAGATCTCTCAAAGTGTTCTGGCTTACATTTATTTTTTTACTTTTTATCATAAATTGTGTGAACTTTGATGAAACCTTCCACACAGTATGTTGTATCAAAAGTACTTTTTATTTCAGAGTTTATTGTTCTGTTGTTCGTTAGTTTGTTGTTTACTCCAATCAAAAATTCAGTTGTTTCAGTTCTAGTACATAATAACTTTAAGTGAAAAAAACTTTATAGTTATTCAAATAGAACAATGTGATTTCAGGAAGTCTTCAGATTAATTTTAAGTTAATTTTCAGCATTGAGACAGTTACACACCTGATTAAAAATGGTGTACTTTTGCACAATGTAAAAATCAACAAAATATTTGGGTTTTTTATCTTATTTTTACATTTTGCAGAGATACTTTTATTTGATTTGATTTAGTATTTGTTTTTGAAAATAAGACTTTTGCTGCTGCTGTCAATTGACACCCCCCCCCTGACTATGCCATAAAGTTGTCACCACATTCTAAAGTTTGTAATAAATTTGTTTGAAATGCTAATAGATGCAGGATTTCGACAGATTTTATAGAGTGGAAAACTTATTTAAAAATAAAGAAAACAAATGACGGGAAATAACAAAAAAGAAACAGTTTAAGATAATTCTAATAACTTAATAGACTAAATTGAAAAAAAATGTTATACCTAAAATGTCTAATAGAATTTTTTTTTGTGGCCTCAAACAGTAAACCCATGAGTTTTTCATGATGGTGATCAGTGATTTTAAAGCTGTTTTGCAACTTAACTTTACCTGTGGATTGGAACAATTTCTGTAGGAGACAGTTTTGAATGTTTGTTACTGTTTTTATTTTTAATATGTGAACTCTTAGTTCATACATTTAAGAAACACTTATTAATTAATAATCAGAATTAGTTTTTTATGCAGTAAAAAAAAATCCTTACATATGAAATGGAATAACTCTGAAAGTTACCGTATGTTATGATATTTAATACACCAGTAGAAGAAACTTAGTTTTATAGATGGTATACACAATCAATTTAGCAAATATATTGATGATCTTTTCTTTTTTAAGTTAGTAAAAAAGATATTGACCATTCTAGCTAGGTTAATGAATGAGAAGAGTACTTTTAATATTACAGAATAAATATGTAAAAAAAAAAATAAAAAAGTCAATAAGTGAAGTAAATTTGCATATTTCTAAAAGGTCAAGGCAGATACTGGAATACCAATCAAATCACTTTAAAATAGCCCCTCTCCACCTTTTCCACTGGTAAACAACCTTATGAATTTTATCAAAGAAAGATTTTTAGTTGGTGTAACCAGTTTTGCACTGCCTTCTGCATAACGTATTACAGCAAACTTCTGTCTCTCAAAGCCTCTTTTATGGGTTCAGCTGAAGTAACAGATAATAAATATAATGTTGTCAAGTCAGGAGAGATGTGGGCAAGCGTAAGAATTTTAACTGCCACACACACATGATGAGGCAATAGCAACTTAACTAGTTTGACTTTTTATTTCAACTTCTGTTTCCATTGTTTGCTGTGAAGTTTGCTTTCTGCTCCAAAATGATACACTGGTGGTTGTGATACAGTGAAGAAAGTATTCTTCTTTGCATGAAATTATGTGAATAGATCCCAAATTTTCACCACCATTGTTGTGTTTATCTGTAAGTTTAGACTCTGGGTACACACATTTTATTAAATCCCAAGAACTTGTTGATTACCATATAGGCTGTACTCTGATTAATACCAGTCTCCAAAATGGTAATGTCTAATAGTACTGCCTGTTCTGCTGAATTATCTCCTTCACCATTACCTTGTTATTTATGTTGTTGTGAAAACTGTTTATTCATTGTACAGTTCAGCAAAGATGCCAGTTTGTCTGGATCTGAATCTTTCACATTGAAGATGTATTTTCCAGTGGAAAACAGTTGATGGCATTTTGTGCTGATGACATTCATTGAAAAATTTTACTTGATTTTATGCTGTTGAGCAGAAAAAATTGTCATGCACTGTTGCTCTACAATAGTCCTGCTTTATTCCATATGTGCATGAAATACCTCACACTAGGCTTTGTTTTCAATTAATGTAGTGTAAATACACAGTTAAAATTTATCTTACATAACATCATCTTCATACATAGCTGGTCTTTGGCATACACAGCTACATATAGCACCATTTATACATATAAAATCTAGTTAGGAGATTTTGCAGTTCATAGTTATGCTATGATCACTTATCAAAAACACTACAACAATAACAGATAATTGTATTGTAACCATAGAGTCTAAGTTTGATTTACTTGATAACTGACATCTAGCATGTCATGATTGTATTGGCAGACTGCTAGGTTTGCTCTATTTTTTTGTATGTATACTTTCACACTTTTGAAGTAATGTTATTAGCATAATGTACAAATGTTTACAAATTTTTGCAATATCGAAAAGTGTAGATTATTTCTATAATCCAAATTTTAAATCATTGCAAACTGGACTATTTTGATGTCAGCAATTTGTCTGCTACCAAGGAAACAGATGTCAGTATTTCAGATGAGGAAGCAAGCACAAAGCTGAGATAGAGGCATCAATCATGACAAAATGTTTCCTGTTGAAGTTCATACAAACAATATCTGAACCCAGTACTGCTGACTATGCAGAGGGAAAGTCATACAGAATTGTTTTTTTTTTTAGATATTTCAGTATCATGTACTGCAATAAATTTTAATTGCTAGTTTTTCTATAGCACATCAGTGCATCATTGATATCATTCATTGCATTAGGTTGGAGTATGTACTATACACATTAAAGATGGCTTTTCTCCCATATGCTCTATAACATGCATGAATTGTGTGCTAAATAAAATTATTCTGAAGAAAAATTATAATGTTTTCTGCTAACATTATTTAATTAAACATTCCTTTTCCAATCATCTTACATGAAATCATCATTTCTGTATTGTATATGCATATATTTTTTCTTTCTTCATTTCTAAGACTAATTCAGTGCAGTTAGTCATTTTATGCACAAAGCAAAATTAAGTAAAAATGATACTTCCAGGAGAATAGTTCAGGTATGCCCTCTAGCAGAACTTTTCATGAAGTTGTATATAGTCAGGATACTGTTATCGAGTATTGGCATTTTTTAACTGGGAGGAGGGGCGGGAGGCAATTCTATCTTCAGCAAGAAATGGAAAGTCCCTACTAGAACTCATTTATATCTGTGAGAACCAAGTGAAGTACCCAAATGAACCCCATGCCAGCAGATTCCGCCAAGAAGAAAATGTGTTATGGTACGTTTGCCAGACTAAGTCATTCCCCAATGAAGATTTAACTTGGGTTCTCAGCTGGCACAGGGTAGTAGGTTTGCTAGCTACTTAGCATGATTATTTGTGCTGTTTCTCACTAGTACTGTTTCTTGTTGTAAAATTATTTATTAGAGTTAAACAATTCAGTCGAGCCAATTTAGTCCGTGGCTTGTGCCATTGTATGTTCACTGTTAGGTATGCCACTGATATTGATGAAATGCTAAGATTTTGGAGATAACTCATGAACTTGTGTAGAACATGACACTTTTTTTTTTTCATTTTGTAATGGTGTCAAAGTAGATGCCATGATTTCCTTGTCTGCTTTAGAAAGTTAATTCTGTAGTTTCTGAGCTGGTAATAATAGCTTATAAATCTCTTTCTAGTTTGACTACAGCTGTTAATTCTTAGTAATAATAACAAAAATAGATCCATTAAACTTAAGAAACAAAAAAAATATCCAAATATCTGGGTTTTTTTTTTAAAAAAAAACAATTATTATGAATAGACTTATAGCAAACCAGATGGGTTCAGATTCAGAAGTCCCTACACCCAAATTTAGGGTCTTGGCCATAAAAGAGTAACAAATAAATGCCAAAACACTTGAAAATATGTATTAAATATCCTGTTTTTGAAGTTTTCAAACAAATTTAAGAAAAGAAAAACAAGTAATAAAATCGTGGAGTTATCTTGCTTTAGTTTATCTACATTTTAATTTATATAGAGAGAGCTGCGCTCTACTTGTGTAGAGTTTTTTACACTTAGTGTTGGCGTTCAAGTATTTTTATTACTAACTACTGGCTCATACACATTGTTGTTGATCATTTATTTCCACCTTATCGCTCTTTTCTCTGTCACCAAGTCATTTATATCAGTTGATATACTTGGTAGTTTATGATATATTAACTTGGACAATTTTCTGGTCAGTCATTAATTAATTATGCCTGGGATTAATGCAGATAATTAGTTAAAGAAATCTTCTGATTAATCAGTTATGAATCAGTATGCTTGAATTTGATACAGAAAATATCTAGCAATTTAAAAAAATGTTTCAGTTTAAAGTATAAAAATACCCAGAAAAGTTTCTTTTGACATTGGTCTTAAAACCAAATTTCCATTTTAAAATGCTTTTAACTCAGTTTTTAATAATCGTTCTTAACAGATTATTTACAGCAAAGTTTGATGTTAATGATTTAACTTATTAACTTGTTACTTAAATAATGTACTTGGAAAGTTCAACTGAATCTCTGGCTAAAATAGCATTGCTATAACGATATTTGATCTGGTTTCATTTGAGCATCCCCGGTATGAACAAAACAATGTGTGTACAGTGTTTTTCATTATTAACCAGAAAGAGTAAGTTGGTTTTGCATTATTTTAAACCATGTAATCTTTGTCATAACTTTAAATGCAAAGAAACTCGTTACATTCAAACAAAGGCATTCAGGTAGTCAAAACAGGTTATTTATTGACTATTTGTCCAAGCATTCATTCAGGCATCTGCCTACAGAATGACCATCCCTTTTTTCCGGACTGATTCTATGTATGATTTTTTTTAAAAGTTACTTATCTTACACCCTTTATGATGCTTTATAAGAAAAAATCTAGAGATTATAAGTCAGTTCTCACTCTATGAAACTGTATCTTGTCAGCCATTGATCTAGAAACTTTTCATCCAGATATTGTTGAATCCTAAGGTAATGATGGATGAGTGCTCTGTCTTGCATGAATGGTAAATTGTAATATCATGGCGATTTATTAATGTCTCCTTTGTACAATATGCAGATCATCTTCATATGAGGTAATTATGTATTCATGATGGCCAGGGTACAGCTATAACCAAAAGATTTCTATCACCCTATAAATAACAACAAAGTCTATCTTCAGTTCATGCTCATATTTTGACACTGTAACCATGACCACTTCAGAATGTTTGCTTTTAGATACTTTTAATTGAGTCGCATTTGTCATGATTTTTAAGGTCCAAATTATCACATTTTTCAATTTTGGTTATTTATTTGTGGAAAACGAACAAAACTGTGTAACATGGTGATGCAAATTCAGCGGGTTTAATTCAACTTTTGACCTTGTTTATAATCATGTTCAGGCCATACAAAAGACAGATGACAAAGTTATAATAACTGCTGTGCTGATATACGAGGTCTGTCGAAAAAGTATCCGACTTTATTTTTTCCTGTGGGAAGTAATGACGTTAGGGAGGCAAAATTGTGCATAGTGGAGCCGCATGCCTTCATGCGTATGCGTGGTTTTTGGCGGGCTTGCTGGATGCATCAGTCGCTGTCAGGCAGCCAGTGTGTGAGTTGCTGTACTACTTACTCGTCGCATTTTCATTTCGCCTGTGATGATGGAATGTGCGGAGCAACGATCTTGCATCAAGTTTTGCCAAAAGCTTGGAGATACACGAGCGGAAACAATTCACAAAATTCAACAGGCTTTTGGTGACAATGCCATGGGTGTTACCCAAATAAAAGAATGGTACAACAGGTTCAAAGATGGCTGCACTGGTGAAGAGTGACCAGCGTTCCGGGAGGCTATCAACAAGCCATAATGCAGTTGTTATCAAGAAAATGCAGACCTTGATAATGGGGGATCGTCGTTTGACGGTGCGGGAAATTGGTGATGAGGTTGGGATCAATAAAGATTCTGCACATGCAATTTTAAAGGAGGATTTGGGCTTGCGCAGAGTGGCAGTGAAATTTGTGCCCAAGCTGCTTTCTCAGGAACAACAACAACTTCGTCTTGAGGTTGCGCAGGACCTGCTGGATACTGCCAACAGGGATCCTGAGTTCCAGAGTACCATGATAACTGGAGATGAGACGTGGGTGTACGGATACGACCAGGATACCAAAGCTCAGTCATCACAGTGGAATCACCCGACGTCGCCGAGGTCCGGAGCAAAATCAAGGTGATGCTGACTGTTTTCTTCAACTACCAAGGCATTGTGCATCACAAATACACATCAGAAGGACAAACAGTTACAAAGGAGTACTATCAGGAAGTCCTCCGACGTCTCCGTGATGCAGTTGGTGCAAGAGACCGGATCTCTGGACCTTGCATAACTGGAAGCTGCATTATGACAACATCCCGGACCATTCATCGCAGCTGATCCAAGTTTTCTTGGCAAAGAAAGGCATTTCGCTCATTCACCAGGATCCCTACTCTCCAGATACGGCTCCTTCTGACTTCTGGTTGTTCCCAAAAATGAAGATGCCACTGAAAGGCTTCCACTTTGAGAGCCAAGAGGACATCATGCAGAATGCGATGGCGGAGCTGAGACCCATTCTGGAAGAAGCATTCCAGACATGCTTCGAACAGTGGGAAGATCGCTAGACAAAGTGTGTGGAGGCACAAAGGGCCTACTTCGAAGGTAATTGACAATTGAACCCCATTAAGTACGTAATTTTTTTTCCCCAGCCTAAGGTCGGATACTTTTTCGACAGACCTCGTATGTCTAATCAACTTGCCAGGGCTTTATACAGAAGCAAGTAACATTGTAGTTTACTTAGTACAGGTGGATCCTTTCCTATCCGAATGATGCCAGTTAGGAACACACTCAGTCTGAAAATGCATATTCACTGTCTCACAATGGAATTCTCTCCTCTGTCTTTGAACTGCTACATTGTAAGTTTGAATACACCACTATTGTTCCCCTAGAGTCAAGCTTTATACTGTTTTCCTACAGTCATTGTAATGACATTACATAGTAGTAGATTTTGAGAGCATGCACTTTCATTTGCAGGTTATGCTATTACTGCATGATATTTTTAATTCAGAAATGATCATTTGAGAATTATTGGATAATTATGGAATATCCCTGTTCTTTCTGCAGTAACCTGATTAATTAATTAGTTACTTAAACTATTATTGATCTCTGTCACTTTGACTTCTAGGACAGAGCTAATAAATGAAAACGAAAGACTTTCCACAAATTAGATTAAAACCAAATCATTTATTCATTTTTTGTAAAATTGTAGTCCTTCCTTAGTATATTGTTGATAATATTTCAAAGAATGGCAATCAACAGTGCATGTTTGAGGGTAGTGTAGAACTTCAGAAAATCTATTTTGCTTTACAGTTTAAGCTTAAGTTAGTATTTTCCATTTTAATGTAATATGATATCAGTGGTTTAATTCAAAAGAACGGCCAACTTTATGTTGAGATATAAAGTAAAGAGCAAACTTATTTTGTTTATTGCATTGGACTTTTTTTATTTAAGGTGGAAATAAGTTTTGAATTATTCAATATCAATGATGAATGATGCAAGGCAGAGGCAGGTGACTTTAGTTTAGTTAGAAATTTATTAGTAAAATATTTTTTACTAGTATTTTCCAATTTACCAGAAACCATTATAAAATGCCTATAAATCAAAGTGCACAGTTACCTATGGCAGGCAGACAATAGTAGTGCTTAATGTTCATCATGATGATCGTACAACATGAACCAATAGCTGGCTAAAAAGAAACTATATTAGATCTCGTCTGATTGAAGTTATGATAATAAAGAGAGAGAGAGAGAGAAAGCGAGGTGCTATGAGATCATTTTAGATTCTTGTAAAGAGATGATATATCCCAAAGTTGGTATTGAGTGCAGACTGTTTAAACAGTAAAACTGAGCTAATCTGTATTGGCCCATCCGGTGTAAATACATGTCTTTAGGGTTGACTGAAAGCTTTTAAAACAACAACAACAACAAAAGCTTTCAGTATTAATTAGTAATGCTGTTGAACTCGTTTATTATTCCTTGCTGTTTCATTTGGCAAAACATTGAAAAGATTATTTAGGACTGAAAAATATTTTTTTTTTGAAGGAGTGCTATTAGTTATATGAAGTCATTATGGACTTATGTTTTTTGTTTCTCTCGGTGTTCCGCTTATCTGATTCTTAGTAGATTAAAAGATTTGGTATTTGTTATATTAATAGGCTTTTGTTATTGTTTGACTGATTCTAAAGTGTTTAATGCAAAAAATAAAAAGGAAAATCTGAATTAAGTATGACAAGATTTTTTTTACTCTAACCATAGTAAGAATCAGACTTTCTTTTTTAAAAGAGAAATTTAGATTGGTAGTCGATGAAAAGCACTTGTTGTATAATTTCTTGTAAATATAACAATTATTTGAAAAAATTGTCTGTTCTCTCATTATTTTTCTGACCGCTCTGAGTAACGCGCGTCACTAGAAGAACGTCTAGCTACCTCAGTTTTTGAAAACTCTGTCTTATAGGAGCATTGTGCTGGGGGGGATTGGATATGCCATGTGAAAAGTGAGCTAGCTCATTGTTTGGCATATATCAGCCATACTTTTCAAAGTAGTATTAAAACAAAGATGCCAGTTATTTATTATCTTTCAGCAAGTCAGGGTTAGAGCTGCTTCGTCTTTTGTAATTTCAGGTTTTTTTTGTAGTCATCAGTGCCACCAGATACTTTGGAGAAATCTGGTTTAGATTTAATAGTAGTCATTGTATTATTATTAATATTAATTTTTGCTATTAATAAATGCTACTACTTGTGTGTTTTAATAATGTTAGTACATAATTAGAAGAAAAAATGTTTCTTGAATGGCCTCATTATACTCTGACATGCTGATCCAAGGGCAGGTGATGGTGGCTCATGCCTGCTATCTGAACACACTTCAGAGTATTTATAACCAGGATTGGTTTGCTGCTTCTCATTCTGGTCTGCTGCCACATTGTGCATGGAGCATGAATGAGAAGGTAATTCCAGAGTTCTTCTCAACACATGGCGGAACTTCAGAAATCCTGTGACCATCTACTAAAGGCTATTATTGCCTTCTGCTAATGCAAATGATGATTTATTTTTTAAAAAATATGAAAATACTGTATGAAATGATAGGTTACATATATTTAAATTTCCTAAAAACAGTAATTTTATTCACTAAAATAAATGGCTAGTCTACTCTTTTCCATATCATGGGCAGATCACATCTCTCAGATGCCCATTTTTTTCTTTTTTGGTAAGGTGTGTTTGTGACGGCTTTGTTTTATTCTTTTTGCAACTGATTTTGTTAATTTTTGCATGGCCATGTTTATTAGAACATTTCATTTCGTCTATAATGTTATGAAAGAAAATTTAATACAGTAAACTCTCGCTAATTCGGCCGAGGTCCAACCTGGAGTGACTATGCAGTTACCTATGGAGTGGTGCAGAGGTTTAGTATAAGGAAATATCTTACAAAACTTTTCTTTTTTGCTCACTTTTAGCACTTTATGAAATGTTTAAAATAGGTTCAAAGACAGAAAAGGAAATGTGTTCATGACAGTTGCAGAAAAGTAAAACATTTATCGGGCCATTTTGGAGTGAGAGAGTGTCCAGATTAACCAAAAGCCCAGATTAGCAAGGGTTTATTGTATTAACTTTATTATAGCCATTAAAACACTGCCAAGAATGTTATTCCTCTCTCAGTCTGGCTTATTATTAATACATTCTAACCAGTCTGAATGAAGGCTGGTTAGTAACTCATTCAAGTTTAATTTTAATAATAAAACAAGTATTACCAACAATATTTATATTTTATGATGTAATTAAAAGACTAAATAGTGTAGAAAATTTTGTATCTTAATTATTTTAAAATTTATGTTTATTGTTCTATTGCATTTTTCTTAAAAGTTGGAATTTATCACCGCATATCTTTTTTATCTTAACCTTTATGGATATTAACAAACTTAAAACTTTTTAGAACTTTATTTAACTATATTCTATATATATATATATATCCATGACTATTATAATATATTTTTTTGTTATTGCGTCCATTTACAGTAAGCTGCCAAGTTGTTTTCATGAGTAATTAAAAATCTACTTGGATGTGCGGAAGGAAGTAGGTTCTTGTTTTAATAAGTTGGTTTGGAGGAAACATTGATTTCTGCTGAAAATGGTGAAAAGGTCATGATGTATGACAGACTTATTTATTGCAGCTTTGCCTAGCTTTCTTATAAGTGATTTTATTTTCGACATCATGTAAGTATTTGTAATTTCATGTAGGCAGACATTTATGTTACTTGGCTAATAGAATGGAGAGGGAAAAGAAAATTATATAGGGTTTTAGCTTTCAGATGGTTGAATTCTTGTAATTTTTTGCTATTGTATATAGTTGTGTTTCCCACAAATTGCTTTGATTCTTTTTATGGAGATGATTTAAGTTTGTTTTCTTATTATGTTTGACATCTTATATGGTTAGTGGCTGGGATGCCTGTGCCTGTGTCTAAAAGGAGCTTGTAAGATTGATTAGCAGAAGAAACTGACATAGGAGCTACCATGATACAGATCAATAATGGCCTTGGCACTATCATTATTCAGGTGGACTAAAGGTTAACTTAATCTAAATGCTCTCCTCTCTAAAGTTATAAGTTTATCCTTGGATAATAATATTTCATTATTAATGTTAAGCATGTGTTCTCCATAGGAGAAAACAGAATGTGGTTGTTTCAGTTATTCTTCCTCACCTGACTAGCTAAACTTCACATGTAGAATTATCAGTATTGTTGTTCCCTATCACATTTGTCCTGGGACATTCTGATATTTAAGGGGAAATGCACAATAACCAGAGAGATTTAAGAAATACTGTGATATGACATTACACTAAAATTTACATTTTTAGCAGCATGTTTACCAATAGCGGAGCTTGCCTTATAAGTATCATTTTGAATGTATTTGTTTCATATTAATGCAGATAAAGGGCTTAAGGTTCATTCAGATGGGAAAATAATGGAAAGTCCAGCAACTAACCTAGCTGAGAAGACTACCAGCATGAGGTGATGTTTAATCTCAACTGTTTGTGAGCTTTTATTAGTTCTGCATATAGTTAGCTGTCAGGCTTATTCTGAGACATGCCACGGACTTCACTGTGTAATGAAATAAACATTGATTTACAGAGCTTGAGATTTGGGTCAAAGGTACAACTTTGTCAAATTAGGAGGAACATTCATCTGCATTTCGTATTAGAAATATATGTGACAAGTTGTGCATCTCTGACATAGCTGGTCACTGAAGCCATCTGGACACTGGCCAAAGAACTGGTTTCATCGATATTTCTTCCATGTCTCCTGTGGTTAGAGTCAGTCAGTCACATCTCCAGCATTAGCCGTATTGAATGCTGGCCAGTAAGTTGTATACATATCAAGGTAAAAACCTGTAGATGTATGTTTATGACTAGTTTTTTTTTTCTATATCCTGTGCAGGTGTATACTCTAACAGACTATTTACTTCTTCTTCAGTGATGTGAAAATACCTCTTCAGCACAAATGGTACGAATCAGCTAATTCCCCAGACGTCATGGATGGAAGCCTTAGGAGTAAGTCACAGCCTCGCGCTCATCGGTCACGGAGAGGAAAAGAATGCGGAAGCAAAACATACAGTTCTTCAGATGAAGAATTTCATTCAGATGATAACCTTCGGCCATACGAAGAAGTCAAAGTTGCCCATCATGATAAAAAGTTGTCCGGTTTGGGTAAATAAATATTTAATGTCTTGTTATGGAAATTCTTACTTGTAAAATTCATATTACGATTCCAATCAAATATATTATTATTATTATTATTATTATTATTATTATCATTATTATTATTATTGTCTGATTTTCTTTCATTTAGTTATTGATTTGTTCAATGTGCCAGTGTATTAATATATAATATAAATAGTTTGTCTTTTGTTTTTATGGGTTTATTTTTTTTTTCTTTTATACATCTTTCTCTAGTTGTATTATATATAAATATAATTTTAAAGCAGGGTAAACTTTCTCATCTAATTGCATTTTATTTATGAAAACCTGTTCTTTTTGTTTTTACCTTACATTTTTGTGATATTTCTCTTAATTGTTGTTATTATTTAAAACATTTTTAGCTTTACTTTTTAAAATAATTTCATGTATTTAATTTCACTTTTCCCAACTTTTCTTTTCTTAATTTTAAAAGTCTTTCACCTCCTTCATTCTGCTTTTATTCCAGATTATTATTTTTTTGTTTTGAGTTTAAATACAGTCATTTTAATCTTGCACCTTTTTTCACCTTGTGTTTGGACTTAGTGAGATAGTTCTCTCTCTCTCTCTCCATCATCTCTCTCTCCATCATCTCTCTCCCATCATCTCTCTCTCATCTCTCTCATCTCTCTCTCCATCTCTCTCTCTCTTCTCTCTCTCTCTCCATCATCTCTCTCTCTCATCTCTCTCTCCATCATCTCTCTCTCATCATCTCTCTCCATCATCTCTCTCTCCTCTCTCTCCATCATCTCTCTCTCATCTCTCTCTCTCATCTCTCTCTCCATCATCTCTCTCTCATCTTTCTCTCCATCATCTCTCTCTCCATCATCTCTCTCCATCTCTCTCTCTCTCTCTCTCTCATCTCTTCTCTCTCTCTCATCTCTCTCTCATCTCTCTCCATCATCTCTCTCTCATCTCTCTCTCCATCATCTCTCTCTCATCTTTCTCTCCATCATCTCTCTCTCTCCATCATCTCTCTCTCTCTCTCTTTCTCATCTCTCTCTCTCTCTCTCCTCATCTCTCTCTCTCTCTCCATCATCTCTCTCTCTCTTCTCTCTCTCTCTCTCTTCTCATCTCTCTCTCTTCTCTCTCTCTCTCTCTCTCTCTCTCAGACAGACAGACACAGTGATATATTCATTTTTTCTCTTTTTAAAATCATTCCTCTTAATTATAATAAACATGTGGAAAACTTATCATGATAGATAGATATTCATTCTTCTCAGTCTCACCAAGAAAATTAAGTCTTGGAATGCATTGTCAGTATTTGTTTGCCATGCAGATAATCTTTTTTACTATGTCATCTAGCATTTAGGGAAAAGTCTTTTGATATTTAATTGCTCTAATAAATTTCTTGATTCTGTTGGGTGCATTATATACATTTGTCTGGGAATTGAAGAATTGCAGCAGCTATAGAAATAACTGTTAGGACAACTTGTGCTGCTTACAAAAGAAATAGAATTATCTGTTTAATTGATAATTTGTAGGGTGTGTGTACCACTTTCTCTAAAGTTCACATATATTAATACTGCTGTATGGCTAGAGATCGAAGCAATTATTCTCCAGTTAAAATAAATATAGTTTGCTCAACCATCTGAAAATTCTCAAATCAAAGGAAAGAAAATAGTAGTAGCTATTGTGAATGTAATGCAAACATTGTCTTTACATCAGAGCTGGTATTTTTGTCGTTGTTTTACTTTAAAATAATTGTGTTGTTTTAAATATATTTATCAGATATTAAACCTCTTAAGTGTTTTCTATAATAAAACCACTCAATTCTAGTCTGGTCTACATTGTGTGTTGCTATGAAGGAGAAAGGAAGTAATTTAAAACCTGTTTCAAGTGAATTCAACTTGGTGACTTTGAAATATGTTTATCAAGTTACCAAATGAGTTTTTCCTGGGCACTAAAGAAAATTGCCAATTTTAAGTTAACAATTTCCTGTGTTTCTTCCTATCTTTATTATGCTGTATAGCTATGCTTTTAAAAATAATTAATCCTAGAAGAAGGAATAAAAAATGAAAATCAAGAGAAGGAACATTCCTTGTGAATTTTTTTGTTACTTTTTAAGAAAAAAATCAGAATATTCCACATTGTTGACTAGTTTTGGTAATGTACATTATAAAATAATATAGTATTGCATTTTACATATTCTACTTTTGTTGTGAGGAACTAACCTCTTTATACAAGTAGTTTGTTTTTCATAACTCTCAAAAAACCTGAGTGTAGGTTTTCTTATAGGCTAACAATCATTTTTAATGAGATTATGATATAAGATTGAGTTTAGGTGAGAAATTGGCAAAAATTACAAAAGATCTTGTCCTTATTGTTCCTAAAGTCTTTGAATTATGCTATTCTCTCTATAAAAATATGGTTATCAAATTTTCATTAAAAATATTACTTTGTTTCACTGTTTTTCATATCCTGTCCAATCAGGAAAATAAATAGGTTTTATAATGACAATCCTTTACCATTTTTTTTTTCAATCCTGAATTGATACTTTACAATGAATTTGTTTTATTTTTAAAAGGTACATATGTTAATGAAGTTTTAAAACTTAAGCAACTGCCTGCAATCCATATAAGTGAATAATTAGTTAAACTGGATCTAAAACAAAAAAAAAATTCTGTATGGTTCAAATGACTAAAAAATTACTTTAAGCAACTAAATAATCATTTCCTATATATAATTACAGTACACTAAATCCTTGAAACTAGTTGCAGTTTTTTAAAAAAATTTTATTGGTATTGCATTGTTATTTATTTAATGTAATATTTATGGGTGCTTATATATTTTTTGTAAACAAAATAGTTTCAGACGTTTATGATCATGTCATTCTATCCATTTTCAAACCTTTTGTTTTGTGCATGTATATAAAATTTTTAGTGATATAGTCATTTTGTATATATATTTACTTATGTGATGTGGAATAACCAAAGCAGTTACAAAATTGAGGCGCAGAGAGATTTTCATATGAGATATTACACCAGCCATTTTTAAACTTGGCTACCTAATGCTTGGGTATTTAAGCATATCATTTTTCTCCCAACCTGTTAACAACCAATCATTATCATGTCTTTAGTACAGACAACTGGCACTCTCCTTTCTCAACATGACAGCTGTATTTTGTCCCATTCTGAATTAATGATCTTTGACATTACAACCATTGCCTTGTATTCTCATTGTGCCACAGGATTTTATAACTGAATTAGACAGTATTACTTGCTTTTCTAGAAAGTTGTGATCTGCATCCGAAGTGACTCAATATGAAGTTGTCATGAGCTTGTGGCTGCTTAGATTGCACTGGTGTTTTAGAGAAAGGAATAAATCCTACCACCAGTAGGCTGAGATAATCTGACTTTTAGTTGGCCAACATATACCAATCAAAGAGTTATGTAGAGCAAGATATAAATGTGAAATTTAGAAAAAAGAGCATATTAATAAACAGTAATGGTTTTTGTGGGAAACTAATAACATGCCAGATATGATATATCAAGTACACCGTATTTTTTTTTAGATAAAAGTCGTCATGAGGTATAAGTAAATTGGCTAATTTTCACATTTTTCCTTTCCTTCATTCTTAGATAAGTCAATTTGGAGAGAGTGTAAGACAAGGCTAGATCACCTACGGTAGTTAGCCAAACATTCAACCAATCTGAACAAAATGTCAAATCTTTTATAACACCGTTGCATCACATCACATTGCTGTCTACAGAACTTTCAAACTCATGAATATTACTGAATTGATTGCCTATCATCAAAATACTTTGTGGAACAGATTTCTGGATAAATTTGGCATTGAAATAATTTTGTAATCATGGGGAGATATTTGAAACAAACTGCAAACATTATCAGTTCTGGTATCAAAAGCCTAGTGTTTATTTTTAGTCACTGCACATCATCAGCGATCCTTTGATGATCCCATGTCATTTGTGCTGTGTTGAATCACTTACTTTAGAAAGCCAAACTTGTCAGTTTTGTCATTCTTTGATACTTTTATTTGATTTTGAGGTATAACAGCACACACAAATCCAGAAATTCAACTCGCAATTTCGTTTTTGATAGTATGAGTCAATATTCAGCTCATTTTTAAGTCATTCAACATTTGTTGTACATACCTGGGGGGAGGGACTATGATGGTGAATACTGAACACCAGCAAAACAATGGATAGGGAGGGTCAAATGTAAAAACAGTGATCATCAGTTACAATTTGTTTGGATTTTAGTCTCAGCTGTGCAGTACTGAGTGCATGACATGCAGTACGTTGGGTGGCACATATTCCTCTAATTTATCCTCCATGTTAGTCCATCTAGATGTGCAGCAGTAGTTTGCTATCTTGTGTTTCTTTGTAACATATTCTTCACTTTACACCAGTCTCTGGCACATTTCTTGTGCGTGACCTTATTACCATAGGAAATTTTAACTTCCAGCTTAAATTCTGCCAAGACTTTACAGAAGGAATTTCGAGATGAGGAGGATTTTTTATATAATTAAGAGATAGATAAAACATTTGGTAAGCATGTGCTTGCTTTTGATTAGATAATTTTGCATGCTTTAGTAAATGCATAAACAGTGAATTGCTCACCTAAATCACCAGATTTTCCTGGTAATAATATCTTTATAGTCTTTTTCAAATGAAAAATTTTACACTTTCAATTACATTACTTGTCAGTGGATAGACTTATATGCTGAAAAGCACAGCATGCTTTTAAAATTTATTCCATAGTTAGTCATTTTTACTTAATTTACTGTGTTAAAGATAATATTTAGTTCTTTGAATAAATTAATTATAGGATTTATGTCCAGTTTTTTCTTCTTTTTTTTAAGACTAACATTTGATCTCTTGTTTTCAGTTTTGATTAGCTAGTGAAAAGATAAATGTATCATGTCAGGTAATATTCACAGAAACTTGAACAAGAACAACTATTTTAGACTAAAATTATCATGCATGCTCAGCATTTGAAGAGCTTCCATAGCTGCTATATGTGTAGGTGGAATTGTTAATAATATTTATGATAAAGATCACATAAAAATGAAATTTGAATCACTTGGGTGGAAAAGAAAACTTGTAAAGTATTTATACAACATATCTAATGCATTATGTAAACTTCAGTCTCTTGACATTAATCAGTTTGCTTAGTAGTAGATTCATTATTTCTTAATGAGAACAAAAAGAAAACCATCAGTTTAGCTCGCAGAGTGGATTTTGTTTATGCAAAGAAGTGTCTGAAGTTAGTTACACCAAGAAGGCAAGATGAAACAACAATTTTATTTGCTGGGAAACAAGTAGTTTCTTGTTGGTTCCAGCATCTGAGTAACAAAAACAACAACAAAACACTATATGAAACATAGCGAAATAAATATTTTGTTGTAGACAGACACATTTTCAATATAAGGAAATGAGAAACCTCATATTTCCTCTCTGACTAATTGGACATCTGTAAGTACTACCTAAGTACTACTACAAGTGGAGTATCTGGTGGGACCTAGTTGTAACACAACTAACTTAGCATTGCTTGATCATGGTATATTAATCATTTAAAACAAAAAAAGAGAAGACTAATTCATTGATAAATAATTTTTTAAGAAAATTTTTTAATGTATTTGCAAAGTGTTTTTTTTTTTTTGAAGAAGAAGAAGAAACATACTACAATGGCTACTTTGAGCATATGTATTAAATAAAGAAGTATGATTTTTGTAGTAGCACTAAAGTAAATAGTATCAGTGTTTTCTGTATGTTCCCAAGTAATTAACTGACTTAAAAATAGAAATGGGAGAGGTCCCTTTTGGTAAACTACTCTTGCTGCAAAATCAAACAATGCATGCAATTGTAATATATACACTAAAAATTTTTTATTAATGAACTAAGATTGATTTAAAATAATGCAAAGGATATGTTGATGTTGATGAGTGAGGGAGGGAGGGATGGAAGCTGCCCAGACATTCATTTATTTCTTACAAAGAAGTTTTTCAAAGAATGATTAGAGTATAGTAGGTACCTCTCATATGCTTTGTTTAAAAACATTTACATTACTTTTCTCTATCGGATATAAAAATAATAATAATATGATTACAGCAGTAAGTATATAAAATATGTTGCACAGTAAATAATGAGAAATAAAAATAAACTTTTTTTTTTTTTTTGGAATCAGATCTGCTGTATGACTTCTGGCAATGCCTCCTTCCATTTTAGTATTCTTCCTACCCAGAAGTTTGAAACTACTACCTAATAGCTCATCTTACATCTTGATAAGCCTGAATACATTATGGCACTGATTCTGATCAAAAAGAGTCCATAATCCCATTGCTTTTGCGCCACAGGGACATCTTTCTGGCTTCTTCATAACCAAGTGGCTTGTGGCTGGAGACATAACTACTAAATTTCATGTGGAGAATGTTCAGTGTTTTTTTAAATTTATTTATTATACACCATTTATTTCCTGTTTGCCAGCACAATCCTTGCTAATATCTATCTATTCCTTTTCCTTGTCCTCATTTTACCTTGATCAAAAGACACTTCTTGAGATTTCATACATGCTGTTTAGACTTTGGATAAGGTTATCTTTTGACTTTTTGGCCATTATCTTCAGTATTAAAGCTCTTGCCAAATATGTCCCTTTCTCCATCAAAATATCAAATGAAATGCAAATCATGTAGTTGGTTAATTCGTATCATCATCGTTTAGGAAAGTTCATTAATGATTATGAAATTCCAATTTTTTTTGGGCCAGGCAGTATATCTTTTGGGCTTTGTTTAATATTCCGTTGAAACATGCACACATCCTGGATAAATTGAGAACAAAATTATATGATTATTCTAAAACTTCTCATACTTAAATTTTAGCCGTTATACTTTAAGGAAACTACGCTAATATGACTACTCTGTTTGATGGGATGCTGCTTTTGTAAGTTCCGCCTTTAATCTGGTTGTATGTTTTTAAATGATAACTTGCATAACAACCTCTAAATTTAAAGAAAAAATTTATTTACACGGGTTAAAGATTAGTGTTTTGTTTCTAACTGAATCAAACTCAACAGATACTGCCATTGTAATTTAATGTTGTTTCTATCATATGAAACTAGTGTATTCCTTTTTAAAAGCATTTGAAATAAAACATTTGCAGTTCTTTTACCAGAAAAAGCAAAATGAAAAAAAAAAAAACACTGAACACTTTAAGCTATCTGTGCAGTGTAGGGAATGCTTACATATAACAGAAAAATATATTCTTTAATGGTTTACTACCTTAAAATGAGAGAACTAGATAATGTATATTTATGATGAATATTTGCACAGATGCAAAACTCTATGAATTCCTAAGTTGATTCTATCTTGATATTAATGACCTTTTTATAAATGTGAATAACCAAGAGTTTTTTTTATAAAGGCTTAGCTCTCTTGCTTTAGATTTGTGTGGAATCTTATATATACAAATAAATTGCTGAGTATTCTTCTCAAGTTGAATAATCAGTGTGTGTGACTATTTTGTATAATATTCTGGTAACAGTAATATCATTATTGCCATTATAGTGACACATTTTCCTTAGAATGTTTTATAGCATTCATGCATTTTAAATGATGTTACTTATTTTAAAAATTATTTGTATCTGCATAAACATACAGATAGTTAAGCACTAGAGAATTATTACAGAAACAAGATCACCTTGTTATCATTGTCACAGAAATGACAAGAGATTGTAAATTATTCAGGAAAAAATATAATTTTAATGTAGTAATTAAATGACAATAAACTAAAATGAAAAAGTCTTTAAAATATTGCAGAATCCATGCACAATAAGATTTCACGGGGAAAGATATTTTATGTTATCTATAAGGTACAAAATATTCTAGCTTATCTAACAGAAATTATGCAGCAACATGGTAATCATTTCTGCATGCTATTTTTGTTGTTTTTGTTCATGGTTTTGGTGAGATCATAAAATGGTAGCTACATATTATCTACCTTTACATTTGTATAAACAAGCCCCTCAAAGAATTTTGTTAATGAATGTAACTCAGCATTTCTAAACTAGAGGTTACAACATGGAGATTGCCAAAGCTGGCCAGTATCATAATTATTTTCATGTTGAATTTAATCTTTTGACTGCTGTTGATTTTTTTTTTCTCCTGGTATACCAGTGTATTTCTTGCACAACAACACCCCAGCCTCACATCTACATCTTAAGATGCAGTTATTCTGCAGCCTAAAAACGTAGGAATTGTTTCATTTAACTTTTCCTTTTTAAAATTAAATATTCTGGAAGGAATGAACTCATGATCCCTTTAGCAGGGTACATGTTAGCAGATTGCCCTGGTTCTGAAAGTTGGGATTGCAATAATTTGTCAGTGTTAATAGAATCACAAAAAAAAAAGATTGCGAACTGCCATTGTAGCTCATAGAAGGCATTCCATTTTTGTTTTTCAAAAAATAATTTTTTTCTTAAAATTTGATTATAAAACCACAGATGCAAACTTAGTATTTGAATCCTGATTAAGCAAATGTATGTAGGATCAGAACTAGATAACTGACTTCACTTAGAGAGATGTTGCTATATATGGTAATGATAACTACATACTAAGAGAAACATCTCTCACTGCTTAGTGCCTGGCATTTAACATGTTGAATGAGAAACAAAAGAAAAACTAATAAGATTGAAAACAAGTGAAGAAGTCTGCATTAAGTTTAAGAACAAAGTATGCAGAGAAAAAGAAAAGTATACATTTTTAAAACAAAATCTTTTAAACTGGTATCAAAACAACACATCATAAAATAGCTACATTGTGAGTAAGGAATAGAAAATATGAAAATTGACTAACAAATTACAAAGGGCTATGCAC
Source organism: Nautilus pompilius (assembly GCA_018389105.1). Classification (NCBI taxonomy): domain Eukaryota; kingdom Metazoa; phylum Mollusca; class Cephalopoda; order Nautilida; family Nautilidae; genus Nautilus; species Nautilus pompilius. The sequence continues at coordinate 1,413,956 of JACATO010000648.1, read as the reverse complement.
AATATAGTTAAAAGAAAAGTATGATGTTTACTGGAACTCTTCAGTTTTTAATAGTTCATTATTTTGAAGGAAAAAAAAAGGAGCATTTTGTTTGGTCTAAACACATTTTTCTTGGATTGTAAATCAGTCATTGTATATTATTAGTGGATTAATAACTATTCGATTTTAGCAAAAGTGAGAAATTAAAACCTCATAATATTTATTTTTTAGTTACAAAGTTGTGAACAGGTAGCCTCACTAAATTATTTACCTCACTAATTATTTATTTTCTTGTTATTGTTCCCACTTCATATATATATATTGTGATTTTCTATAAAATGTTCTCTTTATATTTATTAACATATTGTTTTTATAATCATAGGAAAATAACAACCTACAATAAATTCGTTAAATTTGTGTGCTTATAATTCTTTCCTGTCCTGAAGGATTATTCCTTGATTTTAACCAAGTTTATTTACAAATGCTTATTCAGCTTCCCAATGAAGTAACTTTGAGATAACTATACAATTTGTTTTTGGAGATCTGATATACTTTGTTTGGAAAGTATAAAAATTAATAAAATTGGAACATCTATTTAGATAAAATTCTATACCCAGAGTTTTATCTGTATTCTATAAATAGCTGGAATGTCTTAAAGGCTGGCCATTAACCTCTGAACTTTTGATGGGAGTTACCCATTTCTGTATTCTTAACAACATCAGAACAATTTACTCTTGTTGGAAATAAATACACTTTAGACTTTATGTCTCCTTGGTTATCAGAAGGGAAGATAAAGAAAGTTCTTCTATGAACATAAAGATAATGCCAGCTCTGCTGTTGAAGAAAGATAGACTGAACAATATGGTCTATGCTCTGTTCATTGTTTGTGTAGTGCCTATATAGGTTGTTGACATGGACAGATGAGATCCTCCTTGTCAAAAGCCTTTGTTTTAATTTTAGGGTTTAGGTTGATTCATTTCTCAGATTGGTGCTATGTATTTTTGGTCATGAAATGCAAATGGATTGAGTTCTAACTTATTTTGTTGTCACTGATATCAAATATAATGGAATTAACAGCATACCTTTACTCTACCAGCTTCAGATGGTGACCTGCACCTACAAAGATTCCCCGAGATACTTCCCATTTTTTTTTTTTTTGCCCACCTTATAAAAGAAGCTCCACCAACCAGAAAAATATAAATATGTGCAATCTACGCAATTATAAAAGAAGAAAAGTAACTGTTATATGAGCACATTGTCCACAATTTTGTTAAAATTACCAAATATTTGGGAAAGTACTGTTTATAGTATCCATACCACCAGCGTCACTGCTGAGCCATTCTGTCCACCTGCCTCACAATTGAAATATTCAGTGGTTGAAGACAGTACATTTGGAATCTACTTTCTAAGGAGTTAAGGCTTGTTTGAATAATAATATCATTTTATAAACATAATAACAAAACAAAAAAAAAGATCAAGGCGAGCCTCCGGCGGATCGTGCTCTCAACCTACCACTTGGGGTCAGTCAACCTCATGTGAGTGGGAAGGCGAGTACTCTGCTTAGTGGGGGTGCAGTCGGAAAGTCCTCTGCCCGAAAAAAGTGGAGGCAAGGGGCGCTTTTTGCCTTTGGCCTGCCTATCTGGCTTGGAAGGTTAGATGTGTTGAGACCGGTTTCGGACTTGACGTGCTGAGGCCTTTTTTCCCAAGATTGGCTTTTGGCTGGGGAAGCGGTCACTCTAACATGGGGCACTTGCGCCCCTAACTCTGGCTGCCAAGGCAGCCAGATACACGGGGTGCTTCGGCACCTCAACCTGGCCTTTTAGGCCTTAACAGGAGCTTGCTCCACACCGGGTTTTGGCCCCTACATGGCTTTGGCCAGCAACCTCAATTCCCTTCTCGGAGATACACATGTATACACGAACTTTCACACGCACCACTTACGCATTCACCACAAAAAGATAATTTAAAAAAAAGATTTTGTTTTGGTAGGAATTATTTCTTTGTACACTTTTGTATCCGTTTGTCTTGCTACAATTTCATATTTATGTGTATATTTAGTCAGTTTTGGTATAGCCTATATATTATCCTAGTACTATCCATAGTGCTTTGTCAATACACAAGATGACATTTAATGAATATTTTTTTACTGCTGACTAGGCATTAACTCTGAGATCCTGTAGTTACTGTTGCTGGGAACTTCTGTGTATCTACACACATTCTGAACAATGAAAGAGATAAAATTTCATTTGCCTGGATCTATTTAGAGGTGTATTTTACATTATCAAAATATTTGCTTGCTTTTGATGTTTTTGTTTCTGATTCTCTTTTCTCATTCTTTTATGTTTTTAGCTCATTACTTCAAACATCTGAAGTTATAAAAGAATTAAATAATAGTAAGTTTGCCATTACTTTTTTTTAACTCGAGAATTTATTTTTATAGCAAACTTTTTGGAAAAAAAAATAAATGTATTAAATATTTTTACTTACAGGCAAGCAATGATTCTAGGATTTTAAATTTGTGTGAAAGGGGGAGTGGCAGAGAACCAGGGAATACTTGTAAGAAACTAATCTATTTACAGCTATTATTTCCAACCTAATCTTAAACCACAACTTTTGCCCTAACTTAATTTTACGGGTCATTTTGTCTGCTAAAGTGTATTGTTACTTTGGCGGGTGCTACACTCTGAGAAGAATTTATACACACTTTTCTCACTGATGTTCCATGATTTATGACTAAACTATACATAATAACATATTAGTGTCATAAAAGAATGGTTTAATCAAATACATACTTTTTGTTTTATTTTATAATAGATTATAAACCAGTGCAAGTTTCAAAATATCTTTAATTTCTTATTCATTAACCCCATGATGACCTCAGAAGTAATGTTCAGTTTTAATATTATCTTTCAACATTAATAATCTTTTTATTTTTTTATTTGATTTATTTTAGAAAATACTGATGTTGAAAGAGTTAACATATTTTACACTAAGTAAAATAGTAATCATTTGACTTGGAAATAGTGCCTGTTTGAATTATACAATTAATATAAATTACCACTGGCCCGCCAAAAGAGAGGAAAAATAATTTACATGAAATTTGTCTAGAGGGTATGTAATCATTTGGTACTACTATGTTCATAATCATTTTCACTCTGCATATATGTGCTTTTCATGTACAGAAGTGTCACAACCTGTGGAATATTCTAGACAAGCAACAGTTTGCTGGACACTTAAGCATCATAAAGCCTGATGTTCAACTATTTTCCAATAATTATTGGTATTATGGTGGCTTGATCTTGGCATCTCCTACTACATCCTGAGTTAAGAATGTAGCTAATCAGTCTCATTTGAAGATAGAATTGCTCTATTCAAGGTAGTGTTCAGTCCCCACAGCTGTACCTGAGAGAGTAAAATGGCTCACAAAAGAACCAACATCAACGGTTTTCATCTGTCATAATAAAAGCATTAGTGCTATTTAGATGATGACTGCAGTGAAAAGGCAAAGACTTCAAGCACTGGATTCAACAGATATTGATAAACGGAATTACTCAATAGATAAAATTGACATCTGCTTAATTATTGAACTGCACAGTTTAAGAGCATTTAGATAAAATAGTTACAACTGAGCCATTCCTATATTTAGTTTGACATAAGAAATAGCTAAAATAGAATAAAAATGGCTTAAGTTATGTTTAATGCAAATTTCTTAGCTGAAAGGTAACATCTATGCAAGATATTTGGTGTACTATTTTAGTAGTATGTAGCAATTATAATGTTACATTCCTGAATTCAATATTTTAACTCTATTATATGCTGTTTTTCACTTAAAAAAAAAAATTACATAAAAGCATTTTCTGTAATTAACAAGAAAAAGATGTGATTTATCATTGAAAGCAAAGGTAGCATTACACAAAATAAATTGTAATATATTTGGAAATGGTGATTAAACGTATTTGATAGTTTACAAAGTTTATTTAACCAAATGAGTATCATAGAGTAATGTTTTAAAAACTTTCTAAGTGAAGCTAGTCTCCAGATCACCTTTGAAATTTTAGCTTTTAAGTAGTTCAATATTTTAAGAAATATACTATCCTCACCAACTAACTATTAACAGAGAATTTTAAAATATTTTAACTTCAGTTAAAGAAAAACAGCAATAACATTGATAATGTCATGATAAAATTATAATTATTATTACTTGGAATATCAAGTTACTTCCACTGACAAAAGAACCAAATTCAGTTACTATACTTTTTAAAAAAAATGTATTAAAATCCATTTTATTGGAGTTATTCATGTTTTCTTTTGAACTTTCATTAGTTCTAGCTATAATATTTAACACAGCTTTGCAAAGTATAGAAAGAATGAACAAGTAGCAGAGATCAAGTTAAAATATAATTTATCAACGAATCTGTTTATGAGAAACACTACCCTTTTTCTTGTTCTTTTATGAGCTTGCAGAGTTTGTTGGAATTTTGAATGAATTTTACTCTCTTCACTTTGTAGTACCATGCAGAACTCTTTATCATATTCATCTTTCAGTCTTCTAGCATAATTCTACTTGCTGTATAAGGATTATATATCATAACTTGTCAGTCCGTGCTCAAAGTGTGCTAGCACACTAATGAATTTATGTAACAGTATTTTAAGTTGTCTCCATAAGTATTGCACTAGGCATTTTGAACATCAGCTATGTAGACCAGATATAAAATAATGTTGATCTTCATAAATAAAATTCATTATACATACTCAGCAGATCTAGCAAGAAGACATTGCCCAAGTCATCACATCAGACCATAGTAATAAAAAGTGGGAAATACATAATAAGCTTTAAAAAAAAAACACCTTTGAAACAGCTATTTTTAAAAAAGTTAATAATAATAATAGCATCATGACAAATAATGATATGATTGTGGGATACTAGATAGTTTATGATGATACCTTGCTATCTTCAATTGTTCATACTTTGAAAACACTTACTGAATTTTTCTTTTTTGGAAAATTGACAACCAAATTTGTGTGGCTCAGTTACTGATGATCATAGTTCAATACTTTTATAACCTTTTGGTTTTATTTTTGTAATATTTATTATTAGATCAATTTACAGAGAATAATTGATTCTAACACCGAAAAGTTAACTTTGTCCAGTTTCTTTGATTGATTTAAGTGTGGAAGATCCTAAATCTATTTAGTCAGCAGCCTTCATTGTTTTACAGTGACCAGTTCATGAACAAACCATATAGCAAGTAGCTTTTTTTTTATTATAAATTTTAAACATGAATGAGTTTTATTTCATTAAGAAACATTTTTCTTTAAAAATAAGTACTTAGATGGTTTTCTTACCTTTAACTCTCAAATTTTGTAAGAGAGATGACATCAGTGCTTTATTGGTTTAGTATTTCTGTGCAAATTGAATTACTTCAGATTCTATAAAATAAATATTGGAATTTATTTTGATTTTGTTTTTAATATGGATGGTGTGGAAAATTTCTCCAATGTGGTTTTGCTACAGTTGAATAAAGTAGTTTCTGTATTAAAAAGTATACAATTTATTTATTCCTTAGGTGAAAGAAATTAAAAAAAATATTAACTGGCATTTTGTCAGGGCATGTAGCATATAGTCTTGCAATTTCCTTTCTCTTCCTCCTCTTTTCATCATCTTTTTTTTAATATAGGCATTAATACTGATACTGCCTTTACATATTTTCATTAAACATCTTATCATGTTTTACACGTGCACCATTTTTAGAACTTGATTTCATTGTTTGTAATACTATTATCATCATGTTTGCTAATAGTATCTTGGTAAGTTTATTTTTTTACACAGAATTACTCTCTTTTTTTAATATTTTTGTATGCTTTATTCTGAAATGTTTAAAAAATGTATTTATAGTTTTAGGTGGGAATGTTAAAGTACTTAAGAAAATGGCAGTGATAAAAATAGAAAGTTGGCCACCACAATTTGGCTTGGCATTGCTGGATTTTCGTTTGTACGTGAGTTTTAAATGGTGTGCTTCGTAAAATTATATCAGCTGTTCAGAATGGCGAATGCTCTTTGATATTTATCTATAAGTGCAATCTCTGTTTTCATCCGTGAAAAATAATTAGCTCTTGGTTTATTGATTCATCATTAAGAAACTATAGAGACCAGTCACTGTGAAGTCATGCCCTTATTATTGTTATATTAGATTCCATAAATGACTCTACAAAGTAATATTACAGTCCCAGATAACAAATAAATGTTTGTTTGATAAAGTTCTATAGCAAAAAGGTATAAATTATCAGTTGAAAGATTAATGTCAGATGCCAGAAAGCTATCCACTGCTGCTTGTCTAAGTCAGTATTTAACATTTCTGAATAAGTGGTTTGACAGTAAAAATAAATATATATATATAAACATCACAGTTTTGTATTGACGATGGTTGTTTTTTATTATCATATTGACAAATGTGTTAAAATTAGTGGATCTTTGGGACATTCTGTAAATGGTAGTTCTCTTTGATTTAGCATTTTATGATGTTAATTTATTAATAATATTACTTGGTTGCAAAAGTAGTATATCATGTATTACAAATAACTTTTAAAAGATTTCTTCTACACTAAGTATAAATTTCTTTTTTAAAAAATTTAATTAAAAAAAATCTTGACCTTGAAATTTATTTTCTGTTAAGAAATGTTAATCTTTTGAAATCATTTATCATTACAAGGTAAATGGTAACAATACTTAACATTAAAAACTGAAGAAGTTATCAATCACAGTTATTATTGGAAATGCTAATCTTTTGAGTTCTTCATCGTTATGAAACAATGCTTCAAGCATTACTCAACATAGTCTGTATATCTAAAGAACTTAAATCACAGTTATTACTTACTTACAGAGACTGTTTTCCTCCACATTTGTAGATTGAAGTAGCAATACTTGGTTCATGTTCTGCTGTTTGATGCTGTCTTTACATTTCTTCAAAATATGCTTGTTATAGCTAGCACAAAAATGAAATGAAATGAAATATTTTATCAGTTAAATGAAAGAGTGTCATTAAAGCCAGTCTATAGAGGAATTTTGTAATGGCTTACACAGATGTTCCAATTCCTTAGAGTATGAAAACATTTTGTTTTTTTAATCTTTCTTCAGTGATCACTCTTTTAATGTTGATCTTGGACAGTTGTGTTGACCAAGCATGATCTGACAGGAATGTCAAACACCTGATATGGTCATCAGAAATACATCTGAAATTCCATATATCATTTTTTTCATGTCAAACATTTAAAGCAATATCCTTAAAGACCAAAATATTTTTCCTTGTAATTTCTACTGATGTTTCTCTGATGAATACAAATATGTAAAGATAATTCTTAAAATCACGAGGGATTTCTGATTCTGGGTTACCCAATATTGTTTTCAGAATTGACAGGTGATGGTAAGATCAAGAGGATCTGAAATTATTGATTATATATAAGTAGATAAAATGTGTGGATAAGGCAGTCAGACTGCTGGGTTACTAAAAACAACTGGTAAGTAGCTGTTGTATGATACATTTATTTAAAGCATTTAAATTTTTTTGTATCGAGGATGATTGCCTTTTATCATAAGTTGACAGATGTCTTAAAATTAGTTGATTCTCTTGGGGATATTCTGCAGATGTTACTTCTCTCTTTGATAAAAGAAACCATTTTTTGTTGACTACTCATCCCAGCTGCAAATCTCAAAAAACTTCATACTTGAAAATTAAATGTATTATTAGATTAGAATGTCAGGTCAGGTTTACTAATGAAAATAATAACAAAAAAAATTTTTATGAACTGTTTTCAACTTCCTTTTTCTGATTTATACATTTTTGGGTAAGTTCATTCAAAATCAAACTTGTCCGCAATGTGTGACTCATGGTTTTAACTTGTTTATTGGCCAGCATGGCATTGTTTTGTATTTTTTAAATTTCTTAAGTATTGTAGTAATGTAGATTTGATGTTTAGGGTGTACTATTGTGATCCTAAATTCAAAAGATATTAATGGTGTCACACTGCTTATCTATCCTAGGTTTGAATCTTGTTAGGGGAATTTAGGTGATTAGACATTGCCATAGTTTCTTTTTATTTTTGTATTATCTTTCCTTTTGAATTTTAAACATTTTTTTTTGTTTTTTCTACCATTAATTAGAATGGTCTTCATGGAAACTTCTGCTCCCTAATGTTTCATGTGTTTGCTTCTACATCCTATTCTTGCTCATGACCACTAAAATCTTTTACGTCAGACATTTTAAGTACCATTTTATTTAATTATTTTCTTTAATATATTTCTCATGTTATTTTTTGTTTATTTTTATAAGCTTTAATTTTAGCAATTTTATGATGTGTACTCGTGTAAAATTATTTTTAACTTCCATCTTTAAAATAATACAATTTTTATAAAAGTACAAAAGCAAATTCAGACTAGTGTAATGCAATTCCCAGGTGCAATAATTTGGCAACCTATTGTTATTATAGTGTATTTGTTAGTTTGCAAAAATTGACAAAAACAGATAAGCTTCAGAATGAAATTTTTAGTTTTAGTACTTGGTCAGCCTGTCTTATGCAGCACAAAGGCACAAAGTGCCTTTATCTTGTTTGGCATTGAATCATTGAGATTTTCTATTACCATCTAATCCAGGTTTCCTTTTACATTAATATTGTAAGAATATGGATGGGGTGCTTGATTGGATTTACATTGAGGTTTTTGGGTATGCTGGGAAGAACCTGAATGCTTTGATTTCCTCTTCCAAACATTAATTACACAATAAAATGTAGTACCATTCCTCTGAAAAAATATGGATTCTGAATGTCTGTATACTATGTTAGTTAATACAATGGTAGAAGTGTAAAATGGCAGTGTACCTAAGAGAATTGCGATATTCTTCCACAAGCACCAATTCTGATTTTCAGCATATCAAATTTCAAACTATATAGTATGATAATCTTACCACCATACTTGATTGTGGGCTGAAAATATTTGGATTTAATTTCTTCATTCAGTTTCTCCAGATCTCTGTATGACTTTCAGACATGATTTTCTGAATCCTGTACTTATCAGAGAATAATAGTGCATTTCACCAACACTTGAAGATTGATCTTTCTTTCTTTTTTTGTGCCAGACATTGGAACCATTATATAAAACAGATAGGTGAAAATCTGGAAGTTCTGTAAAATTTCAAGTTTATTTTTAAATTACTTATGCAGCACAAAAATTTTTAAAAATAAATAAATAAATAATAATCCAAAAATTAACGGCAGTGCTTTATATGCATGCATAAAGTGATTATCTTTTTCAGGTATGCTGTGGATCATAGTACTACTTAACATGCTACGTGTAAACTTCATTAAACATTATTAACAAATTACACTGTTGTTAGCATTTTACCAGTGATTCATTTTAAAATCATTTCACTTTACTATAATGTAAAAACAACTTAGCCCACTTTTGTTTTTTAAAACCATTATATGAAGATGTACAATAATAGTTGACTGAAATAATATTCTGCATTTGTTTTAGTGATTTAAGTTAATGAAATAAACAGAAATTGTTGTTATTTTCATAATCTCTGATTCATTAGCTTCATTATTTGAAAATAAATTTATCAGTTAATGGAATTTGTACATACAACACAAGTATCTCAGAATTGTCTGCCAGTTATTAGTAACTTTAATCTAATAACCCTATTCAGTATTATTTTTCAGTGATATAAGATAGTGTACCCTTTTTGTATATTTACCTTCAAGTAAAACAACTGTGCATCAACATTGGTAATTAATCACACATAGCTTTAAAAAAAAATAGCATGCATGATGCGCTTAGGAAAAAAATAATATTTTGAAATGCTTTACCTCTCTTAGTAGTAAATTTCAATATTATACACCTTTTATGCAAGTGTGTAGCTACGTAGTTGTTCCAAATAATGTTGACTGAGAGTAAGTTTTACATTTATCCAAAGAAATAAAAATAATTTCATAGATAAAACTAACTCACAATTACATGTAAAAAGTTTCTTTATTAAGCCTGCTAAAACTGCCTTAACAGAAAATGATATTACAATGTAAGTTTTTTAAAAATTATTTACAAAGTTTCACGATTTATACAATTATATTGATCCCCATAATTCTTTATATTTATTGTAATTACAATAGAAATGAAATTAAAAAAAAAAATTGCAGTTGGTCTTGGGCACTTTAGTCCAAAACCGCTTGACCATAATCTTAAACAATGATGTCAATCGAAACGAATTGCTGAGCATAGTAGGGTTAGTATATTATAACAATACATGGTTTTTATTCATTAATTTTCTTCCACATTTTTATGACCAGAGTTAATGACACATTTACCACATTTAAATTATTTTCATATTTAACCAGTATCATCTTTAATGGTGAATATCAAAACTATTAATTATTTTTTTAATTTTTTTTAATGTATAAATTTGACAGTAATGTTATGGAGTAAAAATTTCACTATCTGATTTTGAATTTAATCTGATTTTGTTGTAAACAATTTTGTACTGCTAACTTCAAGTGTAGATTTTCTATTGTCTGTATTGGTGTACTGCATGTGTGATAAATAGTAATATTTTGCTTTATAGTTTTCAGATAGTGGACATACTATTTACCACATTTTTCACTTTAAAAAAAATTATTTTTTAATGCTCTGATTTATGGCAATACGATGTTTAATTGATGCCCTTAAAAATCTTGAAATTGTTTTAAAGAATTCTAAAATTTGTGAAATCATAAGGGTTTTTTAAGAGACTTATCTATTAATCTATTATTATCACTGAAAGCCAATTGAATTTTTTTTTAAAAAAATTTTCTTATGAATTTAGATTTTATAGAAAGCAACAAGAGGTTTTTTTTTTTTTTTTCAATACTCCTTCATGGCTTGTTTCCTGAACTATTATTGAGGTTTTCATGGTTTTCTCAAAAAAAGGGTTCTTTCCATTTGGTGTGGATGAAAATTACTTTCTGGCACCAATTGATAGTCAATACCAACCTGACTACTATCAATAAATAGAGCAACAAGGAATTAGTCAGGGAAGTAGGTAGTTAGGGGTGCTTATTCTTCCGATCCAAATCGCTTGTGCCGTGTACCGGAAGCCTTATGCCAGATTTACTGTTGAAAAACAGCTTCATGACTTTTACCAAGTGATACAAATTTCCACCATCCTACCCCAGATTTCGACATTAGTCATTGTTGAAATACAGTAGAAAAGAAAAAAAAAATTAACTAAAGATCAGAGATTTATGATCCTTTCAGAAAGAAATAAATGGCATTTTGATGTAGATTGAAGACATTCTTATGGCAACAACGTGGAATGACGAGAGGGTTTTTTAGATGGTCATAAGTATTTACTATTTTGGGTTATCACTATTTTTTTTTTCATTGTAAATTAATAGATTTTTTTAACAATAGCACATATTTCTGAATTTATAGTAAAAAATTGGAGCTTTATATAAATTTTAAAAATACAAAAATTCCTCTCGTCTCTTCAGATCAGTTTACTCTATATTGGAAATTTCTGTGCATTGCAGGTTAAAAATAGGGGTATTTTATTATATGTATACTCCTTGTTGTTGTTTGTTTTAAAATATATTTCACTTAACCTTCCAAAAAATAGTAGTTGTAATGTAATTTGAATGGTACATTTAGATATTAATATAGTGATGTAGTTAGCATATGCCTTTATTATTCAAACATTGTTATAGAATATCCATTCTAGAAAAGTGCATAATATAATTAAAACTAGATGCAGTAAGTATATTATATGCCTTTTGTATTAGTTATTCAAAGAGATGAGTTCATGAATAATCATTTCAATATTTTTGTTTTTTATTAAAATAATTCGAAAAATAAGTATATTGACTAAAAATATTACACAAATGTGATATTGTTTTTTTATGAAATGTCCTTTTTAAAATTAGAATAAATCATGTTGAAAACATACAAAAGTAGCAGAAGACAAAATTATCTAAATAGCAAGAAAGTTGCATGCTTTCTTTTACGCCTAAAATGTCCCAGGCTTGCATTAGATTCTAACTACCGCTTTAGTTTTCTTATTTTTACTACTAAAATTCATCTGCTCCATTTTGTTCTCTTGTTATTTTTTTAAAAATTGAATTTTGTGAAAGGAAAACTTTTTTTTTTTAATTCAAAGTATGCAATTAATAAATTATTTGCCTGACCTCAGGTAAGACTTTTAAAGTAAAGGCTCTAAGAAATGTTTAGAAGTTTTCTTTAATGCAAAACCATCAATACTTTGCTTTATTTTGTAATGTATATTGGCCCCAGCATGACTCTATAACATAGAAGCACCACTCTGAAATATTATCTGCTGATTTTTATAACATAAACAGTGAGTAGTCTGAAATTTAGTAGTGTTATATGTTTGACATTATTGCTATAAAGGAGCTATTTGGAATTGTGCTTCATTGGAACTGTCAGATCACGTGTAGCTAAGAGTGATCTTTATGGTAGCAATAAAGACACACACCAATAAACTAAGGGCATGCTTCTTAGTAAGTAGGGACAATAGCAGAAACTAATGGAATTGGCCTCTACTGACAATTTTCTTTCTTTGACAAGGAACTGTTTTCCAAGAGTTCAGTTCAAATTTCAATATTTATTAATGGGAAGGTGTGGGGGGTTGCTTTTTGTTTACTATTACAGTATTTAAAAAAAATGTGCAGAAGTCAAGTATATAACAACAGATTTTCTTTAAATTATGGTGTTTGGGTAATGAAATTTCAAGAATGTTTTTTTTTTTATTGACTCTTAAAATGCTCCACTATGTTCAAAACTGTTTTTGCAGAATTTTTATGTTATATTTCTTTTTAAGTTATTCTTTGTGTCTATAATCATGTTTGTTTATTTGTTCATATTTTGATATTACTTTATTTAAATTGATTACATAAACATTTATTTAAAGGCATTTAGCTCACAAATTGTTGTTTTAAAAATTAATATCAAATTTAAGTTAATGGATAATCCTTTATTTAGAGTTTTTCAATTAATTTTGGGTTAAAACAAGAATTTTAGTGGCATACAGTTAAAAAATCATGTGAAATTGATTTATTATTACTTCATAGTTAACTTGTGTTTACAACTATACTCTTACTTTTGATAAAATTTTTTTCTTAATTATTTGACGTAACTCAGTGAGTGTTCTTGTTATTCAAATTACTTTTTGTCTTAATAATTTTTTGTTGTTATTTAGCCCATGTTCATTTCTTGCACTCTTTAGACCATGGCCATTCTGCTGAAGAGGAACTAACATCACAATCATTCAGTTAAAGAATTGTAAAATATCGTCATATTTTTAGGAAGGCTATCAGCTATGCTTCAGCAAAATCATATTTTTAGCAAATACTAGGATTTTGTAATTTAATCCATCTAAAGAGTTACTTTTTATTTGTGTGCACATGTGGAACATTGCCGTAATATCTGTTAATGTTGCTTCAGTTATTTGTGTTACTGTTGTCAGTATGCAACAATGTTCGTTAACAGGACCCAGTGAAAAACAGTTTATTAGCTATGTGATAGTAGGATAATTAACTTTTTAAACAATATTTTGTTTTTATTCATTTATCAATTTACACTGCTGAAATTGTTTAAGTAATAGATGTAGATTTATTCTTTTTTGTTTGTTTAATTAAATCATCATTATTATGTTATTCTGTTTTCTTATCAGCTTCAGGTGATCAAGGAAGGGAAAAAAAATGATTTTGGTTATTTTTTCTTGGGTTCCTGTAAATAAAAAAGAAAAATAGGAACACAAAATCCTTTTGTTGTAGCCATTTTGGTGCACCAGAGTGGTGGCAAGTACATGGGTGAGTTTCTTGTGCACGCACTCAGCTGCTACTTTTGTTTTGCACTTAGGTTGGTCCTCTGCTGGTCGGTTTGTGGGCTGTCCACTGGATCATGCTGACCAGAGCACAGACCTTTATAGCTATGCAAGTGGTTCTGATGGTGATATAGAAACCGACTATGCAATCTCTCCTCATCATCTTCAGCTGCAGCCCAGGAATAATCCATCCTCTCAAACTTCAATTTCTTCTGAGGGATTAGATAGTCACACCAACGGTAGCCCTGGCACTCAGTCAAAACTGTCTGATTCTGATGCAGAAAGAGAAACAGCTCTCACCTATAGCCAAGCAGGTAAATGTGCTTGCTGAATGTTTAGGAGAATGACTGCCTCTAGGGAATGTTTTTCTTGTCATGTAGCACCCTCTGTTATACCTTTCCCTAGGCCTTCTTAACACACTGTATTAGTACGCTTGTCAGTGGTTATATAGCATTATGGTTTCATCATCACCCCCCCTCCTTTTTTGCCTCCAGGATAAATATACTGCTTATAGTAACACATTTATTGTTACTTTACGAAGAAAATTATTATTATTGATTATTCCTAGTCAACCAACCAAGGGAACTGTTACAATTTCTAAAGTTTAACCAGTGGTAATGTTAAGAGGGGGTCACAACAAAATGTTTAAAAGCACAAACAAACAAACTCTTTGCTCTCTATGACTACAGCTTTTCCTGGAAACAAGACAATGATGAGAACATTAAAAATTAAAATTCAAAATATAGCATGATAAAAAAAAATACCCGCACATCAAACAGCAGCTGACATATTCCCTAAACATTCCACTCATTCAAATCTCCGAGGGAAGACGAGATTCTTTAAAGAGACCAGATTTGTTTTTGCTGTAGACAGCTTTCATCTGGCTGATGTCCAGGACAAAATTAGACCGCATATTTAAAATTATTTAATTTGAAGGGCAAAGCATTTTAAGAAGAAGAAAGCATTTTCATTTCTAATAAGCAAATTGTGATGCTCTGTTTCAGAATTTTAATGCATACTTTAAGTACGTCATTCTCAAATCATTTACCATACCATTTACAATATAAAATAAGAAAATTCTTTGCTGCAAGTCATTAATAACAATAATGTTAAGAACCAGCATTAATGAGTCATTGGTAAATTGGCTACCAAATCAGTAGCAAACTACTTCTGTGTAACATTTATTGTAAAGTTCATTTTCATTATTCTTAGTATTTAAAAGTACTGATTTATTCATAACTGTCAATTTCATTCAGTGTTGGAAACTTTATTAAAAAGAAAAGGCTAATTTATCAAAATTGAATGCAAAAATAACACTAAAGCAACCTGTAGCATACAGATAACTTCCATTTGCCTGCATCTTTTCAGGATTAAACATGCCTTATTTTTTTTTTCAATATGCAAAGAATTCATTCATTTATAATCTTAGTCTTGTACTACTACATAAGATGCCTGAACTTCCATATAATAATTTGTTTGAAAAAAAAATATATCGTGATCTTGAAATAAAGACATTGCAGTTTGGAATTATTATTTCCTGTGGTGTTGATGATTATATTCCAATGTAAATGGACTAATTGTTTGTACTGTGAAAATTCTTAAAAGTTAATACATTTTTGTTTGTGACAGTTTATGGTATATTTTAAAATATTTTTTTATTATAAAAGAATTTTAAAATCAAACAAAGAAACTTATTATTTAAATAATGTACAACAAACGGAGTTGATTCTGAAATGGTATAATAAGCTAGCTGCTAATAATTGACAATTTTCTATTCCATCGAACAGATGAAAAAATGAAATATTTAATTTTCACTTATTGTAGAATTCATGTTATTTGTAATATTAAAGCAATTTTATTAATAAGTAGCTTAATTTTGAGTTGCTTGCAGTATGTAAAAATCTCATCAATACCCTTCATTATTTTGCTTTCAAATTATGAAATTATAAAAATTTTATATGTATGTATATGCATATGCTATTAAAATTAAAATACTCTTGTGTGCCATCTCTGATCATTTTTTCAAAAATGGTCTTTTTGAAGGTTATTTGAGAATGCAATTATCTTTTTTAGAAAATATTATTCAGTATTAATTACAGTAAAATGCAACCATATGGTTTGAAAAGTTGTATTATGCTGGTTCTGAAGGCTAAAATGATTCCCCATCAACCAAGAATTTTTACTTTTAAAAGTATTTGGTTAGTTTTTTCCTTCTTTTTTTTTTTTGTAAAATTGACAAATTTTAAAAATGGTTATTGATTTTTTTATTATACTTCCTAGGCTGTAGCCATTTTAATCTGTTTTCTCATTGCACAATTTTTTTTTATGATTGTTCTACCACTATCACAAACTATCTAAAGCTAATTTGAGAACTAATTACATTTTGTGGCTTTAAAATTACCTGTTTTTACATGTTGAGTGTTGTTTTACTGCATAATTAGTGCTTAGAATAGATCCTGCGCCTCCCTTTTGGATTAACTGCATTAGTTTAGTTTGAGGTATGATTATCTCATTGGGTATCTCACTTATTGCTTACTGAATTATAAATTATAATCTTTTGAGGCAGTGAAGTTTGAAGAGATGTCATATTTTGATCACAATTACAGTAACTAGGGTTTGGGCTATATTTGCACCAGTCAGTGGTGCTGGTGGTAGATTTTTAAAATAGTTTTCACTATGTGAGATTTCATTTGTCTGCTTTCCTCCATGGAAATGTTTCTCGTAGGAATCTGTGTAGACATTAAACATGTTCAGTTTATTCAGTTTCCTTATAATCAAAATTTTTCTTGAAACTTCTGGGGATAACAAAATAATTTATAAGATAGTCTTATTAAGAAACAACTTTTTTACAGCTTTAAATGATCTGCTAGATTAATTTCGTGACCACTAGATTGCTAGAACATAAGAATTATTGTCCAACAATTTTGGACAAAACAAAGGAGAATATTGTCAAATTTGTCCTTTATTCATAAAAAATAACAACAGTTCCTATCTAGAAAGTACCATAGTGTAAAGAATATTTATCTAGCAGCTTATATTGAAGATTTTCTCAGGATCTTTTAAACCATGTTAATCAGTGTATGTAGTCCTATTCTATAAAATGTACACTTTCTATATTCTTCTTGAAAAACCTCTTGCATCCTTTTTTTTCTCTCTCTATCACACTTGATAATCAATTATAAACTGAATTTGTCCACTTCATGTCAGGAGCTCAAACAAATATACTACACCAAATAAAGATTTTAAATTTTCTTAGTTTTTTAGTGTTTAAATATTTTCATGTATCCCCCCCCTTTAATCTGAAATTAAAATAAATTTGGTTTATGAAATTTTTTTTCAATTACTGGTATAGAGTTTTTTAAAGAAAAACAAAAAGAATAATCTATTTTCAGAGTTTAGCCAACATTTAAAAAAAAAAAAATTTCTTTATAGGGTGATTTGGTGTTTCGTGTGCATGTGCGCAAGAGAGAAATAGTGGAAAAGGGAATTTATAGGCCCGTGGTTACAGATAGCACAAGTGACAGTTAGCTATTTTGATCTTGTATGGAATTATTATTAGATAGAGAATAAAACAAAAAATTTCAACCTGCCTCAAAGAAAAGGCTGAAAGAATGAAGTAAATAAAAGAATCAGGGTGCTGCTACATTCATGTATGTGTGCTTTTGTTTTTCGTTTAGCTTTCATTTTGATAAAATAAAAATCTACATAATATTTAGGTTTGGTTTTGCAAGGTCCTAGCGTGATCTTTAACGGGTTAAAAACGAATGAGACCAAGAGAAGGTTGGAGAAAATCAGACTATTCTTATTTCCCTGCATGTTAACATTGTTAACAGAAATATAAAGGTGAAAATTGTGCAGCGTGCTTTTCTCTTCTTTTTTTTTTTTGAAACAAAACAAAAATTATACTGGTTCTCAAAAGAAAAGATTTGGAAAAATTAAATAATGTAGCTATTACAGTTGATTTCCTCGACTGTTCAGGTGTTTTGACAATTTTTAGTAGCATTACAAACATCTGTGCAGTAATAATTTTGTTTTTTTAGCCTGCAATTCATCAGAAGTCCTGAATAAATTACATTATGTAGAAATTTTGTATAATTATCTGAATTTGTATACATAAATAAATACTTAAAAAAAAAAATGAAATGTCAAAAAACAAGGGTGTTTCAGGAAATGTTTGGGCCTGTTGTCGCATCCATGCTCTGTAGTAAGCAAGTAATTATTGACATGGCTGCACAGTTGTCAGTGTCCACTAGAGAAAGAGCAGTGATCTGTCATTTTTCTTTGGACTAAAGGCTTTCCCCAGACTGAAATTCACTAAAGAATGTTGGTGCAAAGAAAGTGTCTGAGTGGGTGGACAGGAAATGACCAAATAGTAGTGGATGAAGATTGACCGGGACAACCACAGCAATGCCATTGACACAAGGTATTTTGTTGAAGCCCGACAATGCAAGACCATATAGTGTTTGGGCGACCTTTACCACATTCTCCGTACTGCCCAGATTTTACCTCATTTCCATCTAATTTGTGCCTCTCTGGACTTTTGAAAGATGCTGTCTCAGGTTGTTGATTTGCCATGAGATCCACCAGGCAGTGAAATTGTGGCTTGCATGGCACTCAGAAAAGCTTCTATCAGGATGGCATCAAGAATCTAGATTTGTTGGATTGCATGTGTTGCAAAGAGATGATGCAGTCCAATGATGATCCTTGTCCCTTGTTTTATTCATGAATTGCCTCTACTTTTGGAAACACTTGTTCATTTAAAAAACTGTGATAAGAGTTAAGTATTATTTTCAAAGTAGTTCTTAAGAACTGAGAAAGAAAGATATGAAGCAAATTTAACAGTCAGCTACGTTTTCCATAAATGCAAACTTTAGTTGGCAGTTAATCAAAAAACTTCAAATATAATTCATGACAATGAAGTGTTTCAGATTGAAAGCTAAGTAAGTTTACCTCAGGTGTGATTATATAACCACTGACACATTTGAACACCTTTCTCTACTAGTTTTCCTTATCTTGCTGCCTTCAATATATGCATCTAGTTAGTTCTTAATACTTTACTACTGTAGTGACCTTTCCTCACCGAGTGCCTAGTAACTTCTCTATCACTGTAGACATTTTTGTTTTGTTTCTTGCAATCTTCCTTTCGGTTATTGTTTCAACAAATAAGTTGAATAATTTTTCTTTATCTAGATTTTATTTCAGATGCTTTTCTCTCTGTTTGTACATGAAAAAGAAAATGAAATATTTTTCTGTAAGTTTATAAGTTACTGCTATTATTATTTCTTTTTAATGTGTGGACTTTCATGTAATTCTTCAGTTGAAGCATTGAAAACATTCAGTATTTGCATGAAAATAAAGTATTAAAGTGTTTTTTTTAAAAAAAGTGTAGATTTTATTATGTTGTTGTTCTTCTGTTCTGCCATGTTTTCTTTAATGGATATAAATGTTGAAAGAATCTGTTCCAAAAAATTTTAGGCTATGTATGGATACTTTTTTACCATTTTTTTCCCTTTAAAATGCTAAATAAAAGTTTTTAGTTAGAGTGAATTGGGCTGAATAATCTTATGATATGGAAATGTGACTTATAGTTAAGCACCATATTATGAATCATCCTTAAAACAGTGTAATTTTATATAATATAGACAATTTGTAAATAAACTACTGATACATAATAGTAATTGTTTATTTACAGATTATTATTATTATTATCATCTCTGCTCAGAATATGGTGATATAGCAAAAATTATGGTTTGCGTTTGTCGTATGTTTATATAAGTTTGTGATACCATTGTGTATTGCTGCAGTTTGAAGGCACTGTACTAATTGATAGCCATAATTTCTTCATATAGAGCACATCAACTAATGAACAAGATGATGGTGATAGTGTTACTAGTTAAATTAAACCACATTAATAATTACTACTTGGGGATTTATTTTTAAAAGTCATGATCTGTTCTCAAAAATAAATTATGAATCAGGGCATGATATACATTTATTCTGCCATGTCGAAATATTACATTCTCTCCCCAAAGTATCAGCAAAAACTCGTAATATTGTTAGTTTTAAATTTATTGACAAAAATGAAAGCAAATTTCAGGAAAAAAACTAAACTCCAGTATAGAAACAGAGAAATTTTTTAAATGTAGGCATTTATTTGAGCATCATATTTATCAAATTTACACTACATTATGTATGTTTTGCTAGTTAATGAAAAAGAAATTTAAAAAAAAAGAGGTTGGGGGTGAGCCATAGGTAATATACAGATAGATTCTTGTTCTAGCTTTAATTTGTTTGCCCACTGATGAGTCAGAAAGTGCCACATTAATAGCAATTTTTCCTTCCTATTTTAGATAGGGTTTGCAGAAGGAAGATTTTGTAAGTGCTTGTTGGTGCCTCAAGTAATTGCAGCCAGATGGTTGTCATTGTTAATGTCAGCAAACTGTTCAGGTCTACACGGTTTTTCTGATTAGCTTTTCTGTTAATTCTTTGGAAGGAAGTCTTTTTAAAAAATTTATTTCCCTAATAGGTATCAAGGATCACTGATAAGAATAATTAAACATGAATAAAACTATTGTATAATATATGATAAATCACTATCTTTAGTTTGTTTTCTCTCAAATTATCCTTCCAGTTAGAAGATGCTTTTTTTTTTTTTTAATCAAAAATCTGGTTACAAGGATAGCCCTAAGTTCCATAGTGTATAAGCTAGTTCTTGCAAACTAAAAGCATTACATATTTCTACATTTAGGAATACACACAGCTGCAGCTAGTTGTCATAGATAGGGTTTCTTAGAAAAGTGTGATTTCATGTCCAAGGTTGCTATGGAAGTAACCATTGGTTTGTTTTTTCCCTGCAACTAGTCCTTTTAAAAAAAAAAGGTTTTGGACAGTATGTCTCAATGTTCTATACGGACAATTTTACTTCCTTTATCTGTATCGGTAAAATATTCAATTGCATGGTTGCCAGTTTTCCAATTTCTGGATGTAGCTTTCAAAGAAATCTCGTGCATAAATTGCTCTCACTCTCTTTATCTTGCTCTTTATAAATGTGTTTATATATATATATAGTTTTTTTGAAATAATTTTCACAACTAATCATCAATAAATTTAATTCTCTTGTCATGAAAATGTAGCTTGTGAAATGATCAAAGGGTATTATTTTAGTGTTTATTGAATTTCATTTTTTATAGATAAAATTATTTAAAAAATGAAAAAAAAATTATAAAAGTTGGGAGCCATAATTCAATCACACAATCTAAATTCACACCTTAAGTCATTGTGAGGCAAATCTATTACTTAAAAGGTAGAATTAACTTAGGTTTTCATCCTTTACACATACCCCCCAAAAAAGTTATATATTTTAATTTTTTGTTTAACTTTTGATCTGATTAAATTATAGAAAATGCAAGTATTTTTTGTTTGTCTTTATACCACTATTTTGTGGCCAGTTGCTGTTATTTTAGGATGTCTTATCTACTGCCCCATTGGATGGATGTCTATTTTATTTTCTGCAATTTATTTATCAATATGTAAGATTAAGATTAAGCTGTAAACTAATAATAACCATAAAAACCAAGGAGTATGTGTTTTTTTTTTCCCTAATGCTTCCCTTAAGTGCTGCTTAAAGTATAACACATGTTTAATTATTATTTTGATGATGTGGTTTTTAAACTTGGCTTGATTCTAACTTAAAGTCCCTCGCCTCAGTCTATGGCAAATACATTTTCAGATTTTCTAAAAACAGTGCATAGATTATAGAAAAAAGTTTTTGCTTTTTGTTGTTTACCTTTTTTTTTTCACTGTTTGAATTATAAGGTAATAAATCATTTAATTTTCTTTATTTTAAAATAATTTAAATAAATGGAAAATTTTTGATAAAGTCGTGAGTGTTAACCTGAAGCTTTTGCACAAAACTATTAAAACCTGTCAAACCAACAATATTTAAATTTCTCTTCGTTTTCCAAATATTAAAATATAGATAAATTAAATTAAATAATGATCACCGAATAGTATATAATAAAGGACTTTGTGTGTGTTTTCTATAAAATCTTGTTTTCTGGAAGAGACTTGGAATTCATTCGGGGGGGGGGGGTCAGCCAACAAAAAGGATATAGAACACACTGAGGCATGAAAGGGATGGGTGGGAGAACAGAAATGTATTTAACTCTTTCATTGGCAACATGCATCAACTTGGGTATTGTGTACGGAGTCCCCACCCTCCCCTTGCTTTGATTTGACAAATATATGCTTTGTAATAAGCAGAAATATATATTGTTAAAACCAATAAATGTTTTCTATTATTTTAATAATGATTCTTTGGCCTAAACGAGTTTATTACTGTAAATTAACATTTAAAAAAGTCAGTAGGAATACTATGGTGTCTGATGGAGTCAGGTGAGCTGCAGTGAAAGTGTTTTGTTGACTGGTTAGTTTGGTCAAGTTTATACCAACTTCTCGATGCTCCATATTTTTTTTTTTCAAACTGACATCATGATACTTAAGATATTAGTTTGCCTTCTAAACCGCTCCTCCAATCTTAGAATAACATTTTTTTTAAAAATAATCTTATTTTCCCTCTCCACTCAACTCAACTCCCCAAAGAAAAAGAAGATGGGACAAAACAAGCAAACAAACAAAAAAAAAACTTTGACCCTTCCTCCCATAGCTGTCTATTTAGTGCATGCCTGGAGCCACCTTGTGGCCATTAGTGTTCAGTCTTGTACCTTTTCTTAACTTGTTTATGGTATGCTTGGCTACAGTTGGAAGTTAGCACCTCATTTCTTTGTAGAATTTAAGTAGGGAAAAAATTGGAAACATAGTAGATGAAGTAATCTTGTTATTATTTTAATCATTCAAATAAAGTAAAAAATTATGCATTTTTAATATCTGTTGGAATATGATTGTTTCCTCCACTTAAGCTAATTGTGTCTAAAGTAGACAATAATAATTGTAATATTTCCTTGAAATCAGAAGTAAAACTGGGTTTATTTTTTGTTAAAATATAATTTTAGTGACAATTTTATTTAGCACCACCCTCCAAAAATCAGAAACCCTCACAAAGTATAAAATGTAAGTATAATTGAAAATATAGAAATACAGAATATTCTGCTTTAAAAATACTTTGTCATAAGTCTTAGATCTAACTATTAATTAGATCTGGTTTTATTTCTTTATGCAAAATTATCTATTTCAAGTTTTAGCTTCTAATATTTGAAATTATTTAATATGAAAATGTATAAAAACACACCCATGTTAGTTAGTCTGTAAGTCAAGGATTGGGCTCATTCTCTCTCAGCAGGGTCAATGAAGAGATGTAAATGGGCTTGGGCTAAAAAAGTATGTGCTGGGTGTGGCTAAGTGAGCCCTTTCAAGATGGTGATTTGGATGTTAACTGTTACCAGCACCTTTTGCTACTGAATGAACCTAACATATGTCCCTGATAGAGCTCTTTATTTTTAGATGGAGGAGGATACCCCCATGACTTGCTGGTAATGGCAGTGAGAAGAAACCATGTCAGGGAGACTAGAGTCAAACTTGGACCATCAGCCTGCCCTCTTTTAGATATATATTCAACCCATGCTGTGTAAATACAGTTTAAAATGCTTCCCTTTTAATTTGAATAAGTTTGCTAATTTTTTTTTTTTTTAAATTTCTAGTTGATTTCTGCTAAGATCATTAACTTAAGAAATTTTTGTATCCTGTACTTTGTATGCAATGAGAGTTCAACTAAAATATCAGAAATTAGTGAGCTTTGTTATTTTTGCTTTGGAACATTTGTCAGTGGGAAACAAATAAAGATTGGGTTTCTGGTCCTACATTCCTTTGGTTCATAGTTCAGTCTGCAGTGTTTTTGGTATGGGGCCATTTGAGGATTTGCCTTACAAAATAAACAAGCTTGAAAATGTAAGGCTAGCAAAACAGTTTAGCTGTCTCCTTGGCAATTAAGAGCGAGAAGAGGCTTTGTTGGTTTGCTGGCCAGTTGCAAATAAATTGGAAACCAGCAAGCTGCTTAGTAGTAACTCAGTCACTAACTGGATTTCTCTAAGATGTTGAGATAGTAAAATTTATAGTTTTTGGCCAGTATAATGTTTTTTGATAATTATCAGAATACTATATTTTTATTACATTGTTTTTGTTTTTTTCAATGTCATAATGGAATTACGTACAAAGGTGAAAGCTATGAAATTTTGGAATTTATCAAGAAGTCTTTTTTGAGCCCTAAACAAGACATTAAACATTTATATGGCATCATGAGAGTAAAACATTTAATAACGGGGACCACTGTGATTGATAGGATAAATAATGGAAAAATTAGACAATTTTCTGAAACAAAAACTTTTGCTCTATAGAATTTCAAAAGTGATTTAAATTGTTTCTGCTTGACTAGATCTTCCATATTTATATTCTCTCCCTCCCTCCCTCCCTCTGTGTGTTTGTGTGTATGTGTGAAAATTTAGTTGGTTAGTTCACCAAATTGAACACTAAAAAAAAACAAAGCATATGGGTATGTGTATTTATTTTACGTGCATTCTTATTGCTGAAGAAACCAATTAACATTTTACCCGTTAATTGATACACTGTCTAATTATCAAAAGTTCTGTAAATATAATAGACCATTGATTGTAAAGGAGAAACACTTTAAGAAAATGTTTTAAAATGTCCCATTTCATATATCAAAATGAATGCTAAAGTAATGAGGGCTACATTTTTTTTTGTTTTTGCAGATAGGTTACCTAACTTGGTCGATACTAAAACTAATGGCACAGGGTGTGTTCTTGTTGACTAAATGCATGACTGGGAACTTGCATTTTCTGCATCTTAATAGTATGTTTATTAGTGATATAAGATTTTTAAAAGATAATGTTTATCAGTTTGATTTTACATTAATTTCTGATAGCATAGCCTGCAATTCTATGCAGTCCCAGTTTTGCTTTCACTATATGTGTATTAATTCTGAATATGACATTATTTGCTAATTACTCTTTTCAAACAATTTTACAACGTTTGTATGTCATTGATAATTTTTTTTTGTCTTTAATGAAGGCTGTCACTTATTTTATATTTAAAAAGTATTTTGATGAAAGTGATGATAAAGAAAAAGTTTCCATATTAAGCACATTATGGCAAAGGAAAAAAGACATAACTTGCACGTGAACATTGAACATATACCACTTAAATTAACACCAACTGCAATAGCAATAAACTTGTGTTGCTATTTATACATGCAATATAGACGGAAGGTAGGAAAGAATCTACATACAATCTCACATCAAATAGTTATGATAATAAATGTAAATCGAACATCAGTGTTCATATATAGGAAGGTTTATTATGAATTATATTGCATTTCCTTCATTCATCCAACACCACTTCATTTATATTTTTGTTCTTAAGAATATTTATTGTTGACATTTTTCATGGTGTAATTCTGTTGAAGCCTTAGTTAAAATTTTGATTTATATTTTTTATAATTTGTATAATTTGTGCTTTGCAACTATTAAAATAGATAATGTTATATCACTATCTATTTAAACTACAATTTTTTTTACACATGTTAAATATAGTATTCATTGTTAGCTTTACAAGTTAATTCTTTATTCACCTTTGGTACATTTTTTTCAAATTTTTGTTCACATAAACCTTAGAATGTTTACTTGTCCTTTATCAGTGATGCATACATCCCAGTTTCCAAACATCAGAAAAACAACAAAAACAACAACATTATTTTACCCAGGTTTCAGTTTTTCATGGGACTGACTTGTAGGTCAGTATTGTTAAAACAAAAATGTACTTGTGAAGGATATTGGTGCTGCAACATTAGCATTTAGGGCTCGCTCACTAAGATCTCATTTAAGCTGATTGATTGATCACTTGACCAATAATATTGCCAACTGTTTATATGACATTAGCTTTAACAAATCTCTGAGATTTGTCTAATAAACATTCCACTAACACTTAAAAGTAAAGCTGAACTGTTATGCTTAAGTGCAGTTCAGGGAAAATTACTGTTGTTGGAATCCTCCTACATTAATGTTTAGTGCACAAGCACAAATATAGCCAAAACATCAATTTCCAGGCAATCACAAAACTAATTTTTTTCCTAGCCACACTGTATTGAAAAAAAGTAATTTAATTTTAATTATTTAAGATTAATTTAGAATATATTGTTTTAAAAAAAACTATTTAAATGAATTGCCATAAAAGTCTACAAATAAAAAAAAACAAAAAAAACAACAGCCTAGTCATGTATATTTAATATTTCAAATACCAATGCATATTCCAGAAATTAATATTTGTTCATTTTATTTTGGTGTGTTTATAAAAGTTTACTTTTTGGTAGAAGTAGTAAATGTTGCTAATTGTGAAAAATAAATATTTGTTACAGCTTTATTTTATAATTAAAAGCAGAAAACTGCATTACAAATTTTTTTTTGTTTTTAAAAAAATTTTAAGTTAGGTATATGTGGACAAAAATCAAAGCAGCTTTTTATAATTAATGAAGAAGATAGCCACAAAATGATATTGGTTAATTAACATGCATTAAACTAAATCTCAGCTGCAGGTGCCCAAATTACATAGGCAGGCCAATAAAACTGTGATTATACTAATGAGAAAGTCATAATTAGATTTACATTAATTATTAATTATGGATTTACAGACATATGCACAGAATATTTTTTCATAATATTTTGATTGCCTGTTATTATAACATGTTTGTTACAGAAAATTGCAAATAATGACAAGCAGTAGATCAACATTTTTTAAATATTAGTACTTGGTCAAGCCATCTTTTATAGTAGGAAAAGCCTCTACCATCATTGAATCAAGAACATTTTGTAACAGTCTGCTCCAGGTTCCTCCTATATCCCTTGAAGGTTTCCTTTAATTCTGTCAAACTGATGGAACAAAGATAGTTTGCTTTCAGCCAACAACTCGTGTTGCTCCAACAGGTGCTTGATCAGATTCACAACAGTGTTTTAGGGGTACCCATTGAAGAATGCCTGGTTATATGAGAGATGTAGTATATAGTGCCATTGTCCTGAATAATATGAAAATTGAATCTAAGTAGGCCTTGTTGGTACAGTAGTAGATGTATCTTTTAAACTAGCAATATACCCAGTAGAATTGAGATCTTTTTTTTGACAAACACAAATTTTGACTTTCCATTGTGCCAAATTGTAGCCTATCCCATGAGATTTCTGCCTCAATACTTGAGCATGGGGTGAGTACACTGGGGTTGAAGTTTTTTATTGGGTCTTCTCTAAACCTAAGAGTGACTTCCAGATGTGAATTTCTGAAATGGATTCATTGGGAAAGTATACATGCCACAATACTTCAGGATTTTGTTAGATGTACCTTTTGACCGGACTTTTCTAAATTTTTAATTTCTGTTGAAAAGTGGAGATTTGTTACATGCTATGCACCCTTATAGCCATGTTAGTAGACAAGATGTTGAACCATTCTTTGGTTCATTTCATTTGGATGAAGTTTGCAATAGTACATTGATGATGAGTTCAGTCATGGCAAAATGGTACTTCTAAGCTCACGAATATTAATAAGCTATTTGTGCATATTATGGAACTATGTGGAATGATCTGGATAAATGAGGTGTTGAAATAGTTTTTAGACATATTTGTAATCATGAAGAAATTTCTGAAACAAACTGAAAACATAATTGATACTGGTATTGTAAGCCAGGTCTTTAATTTTAGTCAATGCATGACATCACTGACCATCAGATGATCTAGTGTCATTTGTTTTGTGTTGTTGTATCACTTACTTTAAAAAGCCAAAAATTTAAGTTTTCCCCCTCTATAATGCTTTTATTTTATTTTGAGATATTACAGCGCATTAAAATTTAGAAATTCAACTCTCAATTTCATTTTTGATAGCACAAGCTGATATTCAGCTCAGTTTCAAGTTGTCCAACATTTGGGGTTGACAACTAACCCAAAACGGAGGTCAGCATTCTCAGCTGTTCTCTGATTGGATAATGTGGTACATGCCTCTGAAGAAACTACCATAGTAAATACTGTAAACCAACAAAATAAAGAGGGAGAAATGTAAGACAGCAATCATCAGATATGATTTTGTTTGTCTTTTAGTCTCACCTGTACAGTAATATATCTATGGCACATTAGGGTAACACATATCCTTTAAGTTAAACTCCATGTTAGTCCACTTAGCTTGGCATTTGCAATTTGCTTTACACCAGTCCCTAACATTTTTTGCTGACACCATATTTCCTGTGCATGGCCATATTACCACCATTTTCATCACCATACTTAACTTTCAGCTTAAAAGGCTGCTGTGTATGATTTGTATGACTTGCAGATTTTTTGCTGACACCATATTTCCTGTGCATGGCCATATTACCACCATTTTCATCACCATACTTAACTTTCAGCTTAAAAGGCTGCTGTGTATGATTTGTATGACTTGCAGGATGCATTTTGAGATGAGGTAGTGGTATTGTTCAGAGTATTTATGCATATAATTAGGACTGAAAATGGTACATAGAACATAATTGGTAAGCATGCATTAATGGTTAATTACTCAACCAATCAGCAAATGTCTCAGGCAAAAATTACTGTAATTTGTTCTAAATCAGTGGTTCCCAACCTTTTTCTAAAAATGTTGCTTCGTGGTCCCCCTAGAATTTTTTTTTACCCTTCGCGGCCCCCCATAAAATCAGCTCGACCTACTATAATTATGTTATTATTATTATTATTATTATTATTATTATTATTATTATTATGTCAAGGTTTTTGCTTCTATGTCGTCAGACGAGTATTTCCCAAAATTTCAGAAACTTTTCTATATATATATAAATCCACTCAGAATTTTTGAAAATATTCAAAAGTGTACTGAAAGCACTTATTCTAAACTGTTAGTCAATTTAAAAGTCTTAAAAAAAACTGTTGAATTAAAATTTATTCAAAATATGACAATTCTCGAAAATCAAATGAAGAAAAAGTTCAATGAGAGATCTGCTGCACCTGTTTGGCCTTCAATATTTCATCAATGTTGGGCTGCGTTTTTGAAAGAGCCACTCTCATGTCATGCGTTACATCGAGTTTGTTTCTCGATCTGGTTTTGATTGAAACAAGAGTTGAGAACGCTGACTCACACTCATAGGTTGTTGCGAACGGAATCAGCAATTTGAGAGCCATCTTTGCAACATCCGGATATGATTGTACCATTTCAATCCAGAAGTCACTGCAACGCATCTGGCGAAAAGAAATTTTTGGCAGCTCCATCATTCACCAAGTCAATGAACTGCTCTTCAATGAGATGGTCTTCGGAAGGCAGCTCACTGACAGAGATGGAGAATGGATTCGAGAGAAAGTTATAATACTTCTGAAAATCGTGAAGTTCGGGAAAATAGCCTGCAAGCTCTGTGCAGAGAATATCAACATGATTCTTCATCAACTCGAGAATACCAGAATCAACTGAGAGATTATTTTCATCGAGGAAAGTGTTGAGCTCCGGAAATGGTGCAAAATTCTTCCTTGTTAATTTTAAATGCCACAATTCCAACTTCATCCTGAAAGCATTCATTTTTTCATGGCAGTGGAGCACGGTGACCTCCTTCCCTTGTAATGCCAAATTAACGCAGTTAACTGCCTCAAATATGTCCACCAAAAACGAAAGGCACACAAGTCAGTGACCCCTTTGCGGTCTCCCTGAAATCGCTTCGCGGGACCCCAGGTTGAGAACCACGGTTCTAAATGGATGATTTTACAGTTTATTTCAGAAAATAGCACACTAATTTTAAATTTTTTTCATTAAAGCAATTTCAATGACTCTATCTATAGATAAGTTGATTTGTTGGTATAACTCAAAGCCTGGACTTCTATGTAAAAATGTATCAACTTATAGCTGAATAATATGGTATTTATCACTGATACCATTAGATAAGTATGGGAATTTTTTTTGGAGGTATACCTCAAATTTGTCATATATATGATTTTAATATTTTATCAAGCATAGATAGAGTTGGGTTCAGTTTTCTTACTTATTTAATTGCTGCACTGACAGTATTGTATTTACGAATATTTTATGGTGTTTCTGGTGAAAATTTGGGATAAAGATTTGATGTTGGAGTAAAATTCAGTCTGTTATTATTTTAGAACTGGTGCTTTGGCATTTATTTGGCAGTGAGAATGCTATTACCACAGCATCTGCCAATGAAAAGCTTTAATGGTTTAATACAATTTTATTTTAACAAGATACATTATCTGGAAAAAATTTAAAAAAAGTTAGAAAGTATGCAAACATTATTACTAGTAAAACATTAATCATAGTAGACGTAATTAAAACAATTTAATTAACTTTTTAATATTTGACAAGTCATTAAAGAAAATACTGATAAATGTAAACATAATTACTAGTAAAACATTAATCATGTTAGACAAGTAATTATCAAATTAATTTTTTTTTAATTACTTCGTTCTCTAAACCTCTTGTCATTAGTTTTAATCTGTGGTTTGACTTAATTTATTTCAGTTGATCTTACATTAATCTTCTATACAGCCAGATGATTTTGGAACTTTTAAAAATTCAAAAACTAAATAAATATATGACTTGTTTACTTTTAAGGATAGCGATCATTCAAAATGAAGATGAGGTAGAAAGAGCGGCTCAAAAATTTGTTTATTTTGTTTAATACATGACTATAAATTAGTTTTGGTCCAACTTTTCCAAAATTCACTGGCAAGTAATCTAGAGAGAGATCATATAATTTGGAATGGTGATTTCATTTTTTTAAAACATGTTCCATAAAAATGTAATATCTCTAACAATGCTGTCAGTCTTTTCACAAGTATCTTTCCAAACAACAAACTTTAATCTCTCTTTAAAAAAGATTATTACTACTGAACTTTGTTCTTATATCTACATAGAATGCCTGCAAATGCCAGCAAAACCCTGTACTATAAAACAACATACACTTAAAAAGGAGGAGAAATTTGATTTACAGTGTATTGCAGTTTTATTGTTTTCTCTTCTTGTGCAAGCACCTGCCCAAAAAAACTTGCTGCACACCTTTAACATAACTGAACTTTACAATGTAACACAACAAATTTCTGTGCAAAATTTTGAAATAAAGGCAAAACAGTTTATTTATTTTAAGCATGCATATGCAGTTTTTTGTGTTTTAGGCGAAGTTCTTCATATGCTCTTAAAATAGGCACAATTAAAACTACATGTTAAAAGAAAGCATCATTTAATGTGAATTTTAAAACTTTTCTATAGTGTTTATTTCTATGAATGACAACCATAAAATCAGATAAATGAGCCATTCTTTGTTTGCTTAAAGAAGATTTTTTTTTTTAATTTACACATGGAGTCACTGCAATATTTAGAAAATATAGTATTATCTTGAAATATTCATATTTATTAAATAAGTTCAATCTGAACTTTTAATTACTATGAAAATACTGTTTAAATAATAAATATTTTTAAAACTTATTCCAATTTTTACAAGTTTCAAGCAAAAAATTCTCTTTCCACACGCACGCACACATGTACCACTCTTATTTTCTCCCATATCTGAAAATAAGTTCTAGTTGGGCTTTTCTGCACCATAATCTCTATGCATATCTGCCACTGGAGCAGGCAAGTAAATACTGATGCCGTGACACAATAAGTCATTACTACTATAAATAATTAATGGACAAGTTCTGCCATTGAATCTAACATCATTGGCAGCATCTTTGGTCACAAAGGATGGCGACAACAGTATATATATTTTCTCACATGCACAAATACTTTGAAAAGGGTAGGTTTTTTTTTTGTTTTTTCTTTTTTTTAAAGTCACAAGTGATGTCCACAAAAAAAATATTTTCTGTCACACGTCAAAAGAACAATGTTTTTCTTTACACAAATTAAACAAGTTTTTATGCTGTCATCAGATTGCAAGGAAAGCCACAAGGAAATTTTCTTTTTTATGCTTTGTTGTTTTGTTTTTTTTTTAAATCTCTCTTCATTAAGAGCATTTGTTGCAAAGATCAGCTGGAGATTCCTACATGAAAATAAGTGCTGTTTCAAAGCTCTGCCTTTGCTTAACAAGGCTGACAGAAGTAGTAGACATGTAAACCTGCTTATTATACAGCAACATGTTGGAGTGTTGCATTTTAAAGTTTTGCACACAATCATTTATTCCTCTTGACTCTCATTTACTGAATTATCTTTTCAGACCATTTTATAGTAACTATTCTTAAGAAAACTCTCTGAAAGACAGAATTACCTTTTTTTTCCCAAATAATATGGTTTTTAATAAATAAATTTATTATTTATTTACCGAAATTTTTAAATAAGTTTTTTTTTCTTTTCAGTTTTCTTGAAGGAAACTGCAATCTGTTTATTGCATATGAGAATATTTTGACAATGGCGTTTTTTTAAGTCCTACACGTGCAGTGAGTGCAGAGCTTATACGTGCTGTCATATAGTATCTGTATTTAAAAAGTATGCAGAGCAAGGAAAAATATACAAGAGGCATTGAAGTCTCCTGTAAAAAAGTGTTCTAGCTTAGTCAGAAAGTGGTTGCTGCTATCCTAATTCAGGAAAATAATTATTACATCAGAGTTGCTAAGTCTCAGAAATTAACACAAATTTCTGCAAACCTAGCAATAAATATTTAAACTGTTTCAAACAGTGAGAATGATGCTTAAAGTCAAGATCTCAAAATGAAGCAGGTCTGCAAGAAATAATTTTATTTTGATTTGTAATAACTCATTTGAGGATTACTGAAAGGGATTCTTTTTGTTATAGTTTAATCATGAATCCTCACAACAGTCTAACTTAAAATTCTTTTCTAATGCTAAGTTATATGTGTCATTGATGGGATATGCCTGGCAGAGCAAGTTGCAATCCCTTTTCAGAATTGTTTTTTTATAAGAACAAATCTTAGAAATGGATTGACAAATATTTATTTCTTCATTACTATTATTATTGGTTCCATTTATTAGGTGTCCATGCACAATATACTCATGGTTAAAAGTAAGAGTATGCTTCTTTTCCAAACCTTATTTTAATATATGAAAGAGAAAAGCTTAATATTGGTCTTGAGTATCATCATTTTTAGTTCATATTTACTGCTTTAAAGCATTTAATGTGTCTAATGTTTGATATAAGAAAGGTTTTGACATTTGGTTTCCATGATAGGCATAGTACAAATCATACACTGATTTACTACATGGCATTAAAAATACATCATGTGCAATGTACAAATAATTTTGAGAGTTGTCAGTGTTATTCATGAAATTAAGCATTTGAAATACAGCACAAAAAAATACCACTAAGGCTAAATTCTTTTTAAAAAAACATTTCATTTTTTAAACCACTCAGTAAATTCTAAAAGCCAGCCTCTTTTGATAGTCTAATTTAATAGTGACAAAAAGTACAAATTAATTATCTGCTTTGTGATGCTGGATACTTGCTACTGTTGGCTCATGTCAGACTATTTTCAATCTTGGTGTGATATGTTAAGAGTACTTGCACTACTGTATGACTAATAGTAGCTTAATGACTGGCTGCTGATTCTTATAGGTTTTATGGCTTCAATGAGCTTTCCAAACCCAGTTGAAAATGCCATTTGCCATGAGTGAGAAAAATGAATGCTGCTCAGAAAGGCAGTCTGCATTACAGATAAAGAGATCTGAATGACTGTCCATTAAATTAATTGCTAATAAGTGCAAGAAAGAGGCTAAAAATGAATGAGACAAATTTAAATGAACATAGTTAAGAGAAGTTACTCTTCTGCAAAACAAGTATATTCACACTATTAATCTCAAAAATATCATTCATCGATACAACTTATTTATCAAATCAAATGTGGTTAAATGGGCTTCTTGAATGTTTGTATACTTATAAGAAAATGCTTTTTTTTTCACAAGATAAGAATTCCTGACCATTTGAAAGTCTTGTGGACAGAATTAATCAAAACTTAAATAATTATTGGTGGGCTTATATATACTGTTATCCCAAAAGTCAAGCATTATGGTGGTAACATTCTGGTTTGGGGATCTTGGACTTTGTGACCTCTTTGTCATAATAAAAAATAACAGCTATTTATAAGGCATTTACATCTGGTGGACATTTTCTTGGCAAAGGTATTTTTTCTTCTAACTAAAAGATACATCGAAGTTGAATGTTTACCCGAACCAATAACAGGCAGCTAGATTTTATAGGTATGAGATAAATTGGATTGTAAATTAAAATGTATGTACATTTAACATGGGAATATTTTTAAGGCCAAGTGGAATACTGTAAGCAAACATTTTTTTATTTAAAAAAAGCTATTAAATATATTCCTAGAATTTGGAAAACTGATTTAAAGCAGCACACAACTCAGTTGATAATTCAACCTAAAGAAACCAATATATCTAATAGACGTATCATTATTATTGAAAAAATTATAGTATCATAAAAAGAACTGGATAAATTTTGTACTTGCTAATATATAACCTTCTGGTTACCACTTGTTCAAATTGTACTTGCAAAATTCAGAGGTTTGGAAGTTAGTTTTTAATAAAGCCGTTTGCTTATTCATTTTTTTTTACCTTTGTTAAAACAATGCAACAACTAAGCAACCCACCAGAATTGTCCCCCCAAGATCTCGAATTCTCGTTTTTTGTTCGTGTTTAAAACTATTTGAAATTTCTGAATAAAAGTGAGAAAACTAGCTTTATTTAATATTTTCTTTGCTTGTATTTATTTTAATACTCTACACCAACACTTAACAAATATTTTGAAAAATTACCATTATCGTAAACAGTATTTTTTAATTATTATTATTATTATTGCAAGTAATGTTAAACTTTTTGTTTTCCAAAACTTAAAAGTAGTTTTAAAAATTCTAAATTCTTTTTAAAAAGCAAGAAATTTTTTTTCATATCATTTTCCTTAAATTTTCTTTTCTTTTCTGTGAAAAAAAATCCAAAACTGGATATGTATGCCAGTATATACATGTATTTTCTTATTATTTTGATTAGTCATTGTTTATATCCAAACTGACAAATGCTCTTATGGACCCCATTATTTTTCTTTAGTTTATTATAATATATAAGGAAACAGTTTAGCAAAGTGACATCTAACACAATATAATCAGAGCTGACCAAATCATGATCTGCATTTTTTTTTCTGAGCTTTATTATTATTATTTGTTATTTTCTTACAATGAACTGCCACAACAGGATCTTTAACCATTCAGCCATCGCTGGCAGCTAGATTTTAGAAATGCCAAAGAAAATGCAGTCTGATGTTATTCAAGGACACAATCTGTCATTTGTTTCCATGTAGTCACCTAATAATATTGCCACAAGTCATACAAACAATGATCTTGGCATGGTTAGCCACCAAACAGAAAGGAAATACAGCTTCAGAGAACAAGCAGCAATGCCGTTAAATGGACACCTTGTGAGTTCCCTGAATGTTGCTTGTGTTTGTTGCCATTACAGAAAGTGTGCTCTTGGCAGATCTCATCTGAGAGCAGAATATTTCTAGTTTTGCTTATAGTTACCTAAGGCTGTGTAGCTAACACCACCTCCATAAAGTTAGCAGGATACCTGCCATGTTGCTTTTTTAACCACAAACATCCTTTTTTGTTCATCTGCTGCTGAATCTAAGTTTGACTTTTCAATTCGACTATGTGATCATTATTGAACCAGTTTTCAGTTTGTTTTCTGTTAGCTTCAGGGCAGCAAGCAGTGCTCTCTCATTGAAAGGATGTCGCTACAAGGTCTGAATTATTAGCCCGTATACTCTATCTTCTCCCTGTTACTTGCTTAAGGCCAAAATTTCATATTACAAATTAAATATGCAGCAAAAAAAGAACGAACAAATGCAATTTGGTAATATAAAACGTCAACAAAAATTGTTTTGTTCTTTATCAGAATATCTAGATAAAATTTTTTTCTTCCATATAAAAGGAAAATTAAACCTACAAGCAAACAATTTTTTTTAAATATTCAACGTTCCATTACAGTAAAATATTGGGGAATTGGAAATATTTTTATATTTGTCAGAAGCATGTCAAGCTCTTTGTTGGCAATGCTAATTTTTATTACAAACACGAGTTATGCAGTTTTTCTCTGAAACTCTGGTTAAAAAAAAAACTGTATCATGGACAAGGCTGATTTTTCCTCTATTTTGCAAATGCTTACTAACTTGCATATATATATATATATATATATATATATATATATATATATATATGCACTGATAGCTATAATTTTTAACAGACTAATGAATTATCCAATAATGTGCGTGTAATCAATTTACTAATGTATATAGAGATACATGTAGCTTTTAGAAATGATATCCATGGCAAAACTTCTTCAAATAAGTTTATTGGAACTTTGATGATTAATAACTTTTTTTTCATCAAAATATCCTTATCATTTTTCATTGGTGTGCATGTGCAAGAGAGAGATATTTTAAAATATTTTCATAGAAAATTGTAAAAGTGGCTCAGTACAGTAGAAATGGACCACTAATGAGCTATATCAAGATAATTTTGTATAATTTTCAACTAAGTAAATCATTATCTGACATATTGAGTATTAAGTCACTAAAAAGTAAAATCAACAGCAGTGGCAACTGCAGGAAACTGCAAACGTATTTCATCTTAACTACAATAAAAAGAATGTAGAAACTACATATGTAAACTTTGGTCCCATCTCAGCAAATATTTTAAATATTTTATTGAAGATTAACTTTGTAACTATATAGATCAAACTGTCTACATTTTGCTAATATACATGCAAATATATGAACCAGATTTGAATTTATATAAAATGTCGGTGCCTCTTTACTTTTTTCTTTAAATCTACATTTTTTTGTAGCATTGCTTGTTTGTGCCAGAATTGGTTTTCTTATTTTGACAATGAACTAATACATAGTTAGAAATCTTTATTTACTAATGTTCTATCATTTGTTTCCTTTAGCTGCTCTAAGCATGCTAATAATACAACTCTGATAGCCGCCTTGATTGCTGGAGAATTAATGTTTGCTGATATTGACAATAAGAAATTGTTAATTAGAAGAATAGAGGAGTAATTTGAAGGACCCATTTGGAAAGCTGGAATGAAAGTTTCATTTGTTTTGCCCTTAGTCAACTGTTCTTGGTGTTATAGCAGGCCACAGGTCTAAGGGTTGTATGAAATAATAGGAAGCAAGACAGTGGCTGTAATTTATTATTTAGTAATCCTAGTCTTCTGCAATTTCAATTTGAGCTTTCTCCCCAGAGGACTAGCAATTAGTGTATGGTTGTGATAAATGCTGTTTATTGGGAAATAAATCTCCATGAAGCCAGAAGCTACCAAGTTTCCTTTCCCTTCAAGAGAGTGTTCTCACTAAGACTTTTGGATATAGTTTGTTCAGTCAGTAGTTGACCTGACCTTCTAATTTTCTTTTTTGCTTTTATATTTAAAGATTGGTAAAAGAAATCACATTTGATTATTACATGTGAAATATTCAAAGAAGTATATTCAGTGACTAAAGTTTTTGTACCAGAGGGAATTGATTGGAGTAGTTTGTACATAATCCTTGTTAACATTTTTTTTTCCTCTTTCAGTATAAACAGTCACTTATTGACTGAAGCTAAGTAATTTGAAATAAAGTGAATGAATGCTCGCATCAGACTTTCCTTTTCAATTAGATTATTTGAGTTCCTCCCGACACTTATAAACCAAATGGGATTACGTTTAGAAAATCTTTTATTTTTCATGATATACACAAAAATATATTAATAAAATTTCTATACTTGTCGGCTTGATAATTATTTGGTTTCTTTGATTAGCTGTTTCTTGAGCTGTCAGAATATATACAATTTTAATATACAAATGTACTTATTTGAAGTAAGGAGGAAAGAAATTATTGATGTCCAAGTAATCTGATGCGGTGTGGAGCCCTTTGTAAGTATGAAGAAGCTGGAGAATTGTTCCAAGTGATTACAGAAGGCAGCTTACTGATATTTCTGCAAATTATACTTGAAAGTCATGTCATTGGGCAGAAGAAATTTTAAAGCTATTTTCCTATAATATAACATTAAACCAAGTTACTTAGTGCACTGGGATTTTGGTTACTTTTTATACCAAATGTTTTCAGTGATGTTAATAGTGGAAAAGTATCTAAGGGAATGCTTTTATTGCATTTTTATATTAGTTTGACTGTAAATGTCTTTATAATTCGGAGAAAACTCGTCTCTCCCTTCCTGCTGCTTTTACTGGTCTCAAGAGGGTGGCAGACAACATTTAAAATTAAGGCTAGATAGACTCTAATTTTTAAAAAATAAAATTTTTTAAAAGATTCCTCATTTAAAAAGTGTATTTTATTAATTATGTGAAAGGACACTGGTTTTCTGTGCAAGGACTCATTTCATTGATTTTATTTCATTTTCATTTACTGAAATTCACAGGAAAAAAGACACCATTTTTACTGCTGATGTTCATTTACTCACTTCAGATAATGATTCTGATTAACAGATGCCAGGTTTTCCCTTTACAGCATGTGCGATGTAAAAATGTTTACACACTGGTTTCAATGTTTTCTGATTTAACTTATTATTAAAGTACTATAAACCTGGAACAGCGTCTAAATCAGAGAGAGAAAAAAATAAGGGCACTAAACGACATGCTGCATGATGCCATCACAATGACAAGTTTTGGCAGTTTACTAGTTAATGTATTATCCTAGCTCATCCCATACATACTCTGATTTAAGTCTAAGGAGAAAGATGGCTATGAGAGAATTTACACTCATTGCTGATGTTGTGTCGTGTGCATTGTGGGTTGCTTGGTATTACTACAGTTTCTCAGGTATGGTGATGTTCTTCTAGATCAAAGACAGTGAAATTGGTTAAAGGAGGTTGTATGAATATGTTATAGCTGTAAAGCATATGTAGAGAATGTGCATTGCTGATCCACTACAAAAGCAGTTGACCAATGAAATCAGGTACAACATCTTTGGAATCATTTGAAGTAACACTATCATTGATGACATATGCAATGAGATCCTCTATTTCATAAGACAGACTACGCAAGGATGATAAATGCTTTGCATGTTGCTTTAGGCTAACTCTTGCAGATGAAATGACGTGTGGTGGCATAAGAGAAAAGTACACTCAACCTAATGTTCTCGCAGCTGATTTGGTCTTTTCATAAGTAGCTTGTATCTAAAAGTATCTGTTGCCAATGTCTGATTTGTCATGCTACTGTGTTGCATATTGCAGACATTGTTATCGATGGTGCTAAATCAAGACAAGCATTTGTTGAGCAAGATCAGCTGAATTATGTTGCCACATTGCTTAATGACATTCTTGATTGCATCAGTAAATACTGGTATGTATTTAATGTTCTTTTATTAAGTCAATTTTTAAATTGACCAAACTTTTCAAAAAAACTACTCTAAAAGGGGATATAGATGCACTTTCATCAGTCATCACAATTATGCTGATGTGTACATGCATCGCAGATAATATGTACCAAACTGTGTATTGCTCATTGAGAAATGATACCATAAGTAGCTGATCTGTCTATAAAGCTATGTTTGTTGACTAGTTTAAATAGATAATCAAGGGTAGATCATTGTTTTCATGTCCTTTCTCTAATTACATCAAATTGACACATTTGCAGAAATATGCTTTATTCTTCAACACATCTATATTTGGCAATAGTAATGTTCCAAAAATGTACTGATGACCAGATGCCATGTGCACACAAGTCATCTGGTTGTTTGTCAACAACTTTCAGAAATAACTTTTACTATTTCATCACTACAAAAATTTAGAGCTTCCAAAAAGGTAGCAGTCACAAGGTGATAAGTTAGGGACTCTTTGTGGAAGAAAAGTGTCTCCCACTTCAATTTTGTAATAGTGTCAATGATTTGATATGCCACATAGGTGCACATTGTCATGCAGTAACAACACTACATGTGATTTAACCAGGCTATTGCATTTGAATGGCAGGAGGAATTTTATTATTTAGGAGTAATTTATGTATTGACATAGTACATAAAACATAGGAACAATCTGTGAATCACATTGGAAATCTGCCAGACAATAAGCCATAACCTTCAGAAAACAAAGGTGGTGTTATCTTAATGTTTTAAAAAATATATACTGATTTTAAAAAGTATCACTTGAAACATGTTAACAACAAATAATTTTGCACATGAAATGACAATACTGTAGTCTATGGCTTACCTGAAGAAAAAAAAGAGAGTCCATGCACAGGCTTGAAATTTTACAGCAGCTTACTTGAGAAGGAGACAGACAACCAGTTTCAATTTGAGCCAAGTGTATTCAACAAGCAGTTCTGAATAATGGTGCCTAGACTAAGCAATCTTAAGGGAGAAATTTCTATAGGAATGCTTTAAGCACATTGCAAGGCTATAAAAATGTCACAATACTACCATTTTTGTTTTGGCTTTGGTGCAAACATATTGTGGAAGGTTTGACTTGCAACCAATGGTAGTAACTGCCATGCAGATAACTTGACAAGATGTTCATATGTTGAACCCATTCTTTCACCAAGACACTGTGCCTTGTGGTTTCAGTGGGCACACCAGCATACATGATTATTTCAATGATCATGGAAAAATTTCCTTTCCACAGATGAGAGCCAGTTTAGAGTATCACATGTCAAAAGGAAAGTAATGGTATGGCACTGCAGGGGTGAATGCCAAAAAAGACTTCTATATAAATGGGTAGAATTGTTGGCAGAAATTGGTACAGGTGAGGATATATTAGGATGGTTGTGCTCTTATGAATGTTTTTTCTGTTCAGTAAATGTGGTTATCTACAGGAACAACATTCCTAAAAAATCTGAGTATGCCATTTTTTTCAAGCAGACTCCATTCTGAACCTTGGCAGCAAGACAACAATTGCATTGACATTGTGGGAATCTTTTTGCAGATCCTTCAGTCACAGCAAAATCACTGTTATGACATGGCCAACAAAACATGGCTCTCACAGAATGCATGAGTTACGTTTTGGGCACTGTTTTTATTGTAAAGGCCATGTCTACACACTTCATCTTGAAGCACCCATTAAAAGTAGGCATTTATGCCATAGGCCTTTTCTGGAAGACTTATAGACTCTGTAAGATGGTTCTGTGATGCCCTTGTGGAAAATTGTGGAGGTCATATTTTCTATTGACAAAAGATGGTTGCTGGGTGTGGCAAACTGTTTTGTTGCGCTATCATTTTTAAGAAATTCCTGTGAGTAAAATGCTGGTTTAATAATGTCAGGATGTGTTTGTCTTCACGAAAAATGAACTGTTTAATTGATATATACAGTATATATCATTCAAATGTTTAGATTGGTGGTTAAAATTTTACATGACTTGAAAATTGGTGGTAAGTAGGTTTAGTGCAATAAAAAACAAAAATAAATTGTTTGTTCTATTTTGCTTCAGATTATCTTAAAATATAATGTATTTTTAAAAAGAAACATTCACAATCTATTCATTTTAAATACTTGACTGACATACTCTTTTGTCTAGCATAAATATGTACTCTCAACAGAAGTTGTGTTGGTTTTGAATTCATCCTGATTTATTTCAAAGAATTTCAATAAATCAATGCATGTTATGCGGTTTTGATAATCTTCAACTTATAATAATGCGCTGCTATAAGAATCATATTCTAAGTCGTCATTGCTGTATTTATTGTAAGAATTTTTTTAAAAATAAAATTGCTCTTTTGTTTTTGTTTTTTTTAGTTCGAAACAACTAACTATTCAGGAGTTATTTAAACTAGAACAAATTATTTTTATAAACAGTCTGTACATGAATCTGGTTACTTTAAAAGGAAATGAACATGGTATAAATAATACCTGACTATTTATGGTTATCCTATGTCACTTCAGAATTTAGTAAACATTTGTTTACTGGGAGAGTTTTGTGTACCTTAAGATTATTGTGAAGAATGAAAGATTTTGGACATTTGATGCTACCGATATTTATTAACAAACCTTTAAAATAATTTGTAAGATTCGTTGTGTAAATATTTTAAGGCCACCTTACTTAAATTAATTAATTTACCAACAAAAGTGTTCAAGAACAGAAAAGCAGGATAAAACTGCTTAGTCAGTTTATTCAAACACTGATTTAAATTTCACTTTTTAAAATCTGTCAGTCTATACATAATGTTCTTGTTCTTTCACGCTGAATTGTGCATATACATTATGTTTATCTGACACAATTCATTTCATATTTGGTTAATAAACCAAATTTTTAATTACAGGCACTTTACAGTTACCACCACCATCATTACCACCACCACCACCACCACCACCTATTGAAGACATTCCTCAACGCAGTCCAGTTTCTTCAACAAGAAGGAAATCTTTTGGACCATCTTCACGGGGGAATTACTCGGAAGTTGACAATTCTTGTCGTCGATATAACTATTCAGAAAGTGAAAGTGACTTTGAGCCACATTACTTGGTACAGACCCCATCAGGGAATGTATTCGTTCCTACGGGTATGTATATCAAATTTTCATAAAAGTATAAAAGTAATTAGTCAAAAGAAAAGATAGACTTTTATGGAACATATAAAATGAATGTAAGATTTTTGGAACATTGGTTATCTTTCTAGAACTAACCTAAACCAGTGTTCCAAATATGCATCTGGGATCTAAGAGAGAAGTATATTTTTATGTAATATTGCTTATTTTTTAATTGCTTTTAGTTTATTGCATTACTGTTTGATGTACTTACCTAAGCAAGTGTGAATCCTCAAATCAAGTAGATCAACTATTCTTCTGTTTTTTTTGTTTTTTTTTTGATTTTACATCTGTTATCAGATGCTGCCTTTATGCCAACAAGTCTTGTATTAATACAAATGATCCCTGAACTACTGTAAATTAGGTTCCTGTTTCAGATTGCTTCACTGCTCTCAGCTGCATATTTTTGCTACATTTTTTTTTTTTTTATCTAGTCATAATTAATTAAGCAACAAAATCCACTTGTGATTTGAATCTACTGGTCCACAATTTTTTTTTTTCTTTGCTTACTGCTTATGGTGTTGCATAAAGTTTGGATAATTTTGAATCTGGCATTTAAATCTGTTATTTCCTGTTGCAAACAGTATTCTTTGTGTATTATAGAATGTTCTGGCATACCCAAAAAGTGTATTTTTTGTTATTTTTTAAAATTAAGTTCCAACCCGGTTTGTCATTATTTTAGGTGTGTGAATTCTTTATTAACATAAACAATGAAAAGTCTCAAGAGTAACTATCAGATGTAACCTAAAATGTAATGAGCAGTGCTGTCACCTGATAGGTGAGACAAAAACCTAAATCTTGCAAACAAACGAAGACACCTGGTGGTAGTAAACCTTATTTGAAATATTAATCTAATTTGTAAACAGCATGCTGGATTTATAATTTAAAAATAAAAACAAAAGAATGTGAAGGTAGTGTTACAAGCAAGATTATCAAAAGCAAAAGAAAGAAAAGCAATGATGCGAGTTTGTCTCCAATAGTAAAGTCAGGTGATTTTTTCTAATATGTTAGCAGTGAATAAATTTTAAATACTCAGAGTTGCACTATCTAACAATGATTGTGCTTAATGTAATAAATGTAAAAGCAATTGTTTGGAGTTTGAAAGAAAAGAAAGATCTTTTCATCAAAATAGTGTACATACTGAAAAAATCTTTTTGCTGGAATTCAGCGAGCATTGAAACAGTAAATATTTTGTTGAATTAGAGAAGTTAGGTACACCAGACATTCTTATACAGCAGTCCCTCACCAAACACTGATTTAGCAACCGTGGATTCCATGTATCCATGGTTTTCACTTTTTATACCATTTTACCAACCGCAGCATTAAGTTTTATGTATCCATGGTCCAGCCCAGCATTTGTGTCATTCTGTGGTCTGATGTATCCCCCCCCCCCCGCTCAGCCTCATTTCCCACCACTTTTCTCCACACTCTCACGCACTGTGATCTCATAGCATACAGATGTGATTATATTTTCTCACGTTTTCTTAATGATTAACTTTGATTGTGCCCTTAACCATGTTCCCTGTGTGTTCAGTGAGTGGCAGTGTTAAAGGTGATAAGAAGCTGAAAAGAGCAAGGAACGTAATGACCTTAGAGAAGAAAGTTCAAGTGTTTGATAGGCTAGCACATGGGAGAATTTAGCATCAGTGGGGCGTGTTATAGAGGTAAAGGAATCAAGCATTCGTGCGATCAAAAAGAGTGAAGCTACAATAAGAGCAAGTGTTGCTGGTGGCATATCGAAAAGTGCAAAAGTGTCATCTATGTGGCATGATCATAATCTGGAAAAAGGACTAAACATATGGATGGAAGACCAGGCCCAGAAAAAAGTGCCTTTAAGTAGTAATATAATTCGTGAGATGGCCAAGTGGCTGAACAGGCACCTTGTGGGAAGTTTGGGGAAAGGAAGTATTGAAGACATATAATGTTTCAAGCCAGTTAGGGCTGTTCAAAAACTTTAAGAAAAGGTACAGCCTGCACAATATAAAACTTACAAGGGAATCAGCCTCAGCAAATCACCAGGTAGCTGCGTTGTATCCCAATGTTTTGAGAAAAATTTGATTGAGGAGAAGGGTTACCTACCAGAGCAGGTATTTAACACTGATGAGACTGTCCCTTTTTTGAAATGTATGCCTAAAAGAACTACCATTTCAAAGGCTGAGAAGTCTGCTCTGCAATTCAAGGCAGCCTGACCCTTCTCCTTTGCTGTAACTCCTCAGGAGACTGCTTCATCAAACCAATGCTTCTGTACCAATCTCTGAACCTCCATGCTCTGAAGGGCAAGAACCCTGTTTTTTGGAGGTCTAACCACATGGGTTACTGCTGCCATCTTTATTGACTGGTTTGTTAA
The DNA here is from genome assembly GCA_018389105.1 of Nautilus pompilius. Lineage (NCBI taxonomy): Eukaryota > Metazoa > Mollusca > Cephalopoda > Nautilida > Nautilidae > Nautilus > Nautilus pompilius. Next base: position 1,369,256 of record JACATO010000648.1, on the reverse strand, counting down.
CTGTTTTGTACATTAGCTGGAGTGGTATCTTGCCCAAAAAAATCTGCTGTTCAAGGTGATACTCATCCTCGACAATGTACCCAGTCACCCTGAAGCATTCCAGTTTGCCCATCCCAATGTAGAAGTAGTATTCCTCTCTACCAACATGACGTCACTCCTTCAGCCCATGGACCAGGATGTAATAGTAACTTTCAAAAGATATTACACACAGCACACTTTCAGCTACATCTTGGATGCTATGGAGGACGAGACCATAACAGTAGCAGACTGCTGGAAGAGCTACAAAATTGTGGACTGCATCAGCATCATCGAACAATCCATGGATGAAGTGATGCAGTGCACGACTTTAAAGGTTTCCCTTCAGTGAATGCTGAGGTGAAGAAGGTCATGCAGATTGCACAATCTTTGCCAGGCAAGGGGCTGACTGACATGTAGCCTAATGACATGAGGAGTTCTTTGAGTCACATGTGGAGGAAATGACTGAGGATATCCTCAAAGAGCTGATACTGTCGTCCAGTGAGGATGAGGATGGAAAAGTCAAGATGACTCTTGTCAACCTTTGCAAAGGAATGCAAACTGCTATTTTATGGAAATTGATCCATTTATGGAGTGCAGCCTTATAAGGAAGTGTACAGGGATCTCCAAAAAAATGAGCAAGCCATCCATCCCAAGTTTTTTACAAAACAATTGTCTACATAAGCTACAGTCACATTGATCATTGACCTGCAACCCTCCACCCACCTCATCACTCGTCTGACATTGATGAACCTGAAGAGGTGCAGGAAGAGGGTTGGCAGAGCCCTTCTTACTTCTAACAACCAACTCTCCCATCCACATCCTCAACTTCATCTTCATTTGCTATCGTCATCAATGTCGTGAACTTAAACCCTCATTACTGAAGGTAAATACTGTAAAATTTATATTATTTATTTTATATTAACCCATTTTATATGTAAAATTTATATTATTTAATTTATATTGATTTATATTACATTATTTGACTACCATTTAATTAATTGCACAGTACAGGTATTATTTAGTAAAGGAACAGGCAGCTTAGTTAGGTTTTGATGAGTGTTAACCATGGCCGCAGTACCTAACCCCTATTTCCCATAAGTCTTTAGTTTTGTCAATCACAGTTGGCGAGGAACTGCTGTACTGCATGCAGTTTGGAAATTGAAGGCAGAAAAAGAACATGAAATAAATAATAACTTGAAAGATTTCAGAATAAAGTTTTTAGGTCCCATAAGCAGCAAGCAGATAATAACTAAAACTGGTTTGGGTATTAAGCATGATATAATAACTGCTGACTTGAATGGCTCTTTTTTTATACATGTTATATTAATGATTTCTTGTCTGTTACTTGTTTCATCAATATTGTTACTTCATTAGTTTCTTTTTAAATTAAAGCTTTAAAAAATGTGTATGGATACTGCCATAATAATATGAATAACACTGGTTTTGAAATTGTTCATTCATTGTGTAATGTTAATATGAAAAGTTATTTTCAGTACAGTTGTCCCCCGGTATTCATGGGGGTTATGTTCCTAGAGCACCCGCAAAGAGTGAAAAACTGCGAATATTGGACGTGGTCCATATAAATGCCTATAAACGTCAAAATATAACATAAAATATAATAAAAAAATATAAGTAAATATATAATAATAATTTAATAAAAAATATAACACTCAGAGAAACACTCGAGATAGCTACACGCGGTAAACTGGGATGATGCTGGGCTGCATCTGCCTGAGACAGCGCCTCGTGGGCAGCAGCCAATCAGCAGCAAGGAGAAATGAATAACGCTCTTGGATTGGCTACTTTAATACCTCCAGCCAATAGCGTTTATTTTATATTGATATTTTGCTGAATTTACGTTAGTAGTTATATTACAAAATTAGTAAATTATATTGTTATTAATAATTTAGCGTTAAAAAGCGTGAAAAAATATATATTGCCTCGAACAATTATTAGTTAGGTTCTAAGGAAAATTCCGCGAATAACCGGGGCTGTGAATGCCGAACTGCGATTACGCAGGGGGTCGACTGTATTTGGCAGGTTGACCTTTTTTATCTTATGAAGCATGCAGGCATTTATACGTAACCTCATCAAGATTTTTCTCAAAGTTTACAAATATTCCTTCCATTGTTGTTATGAAGTTGATCTGATCCTTTAAAGATGGTCCCACATAATGGGATTCATATATGGTCTCTATAGGGTGCAAGGAAGCAAATGCAATATCTGCATCTTCCAAGCTAAAAGTGGCTCTGGATATATGGCAAGTTGTTGCTGTCTTCCTGTAAGGTATGTGATACAAGTGAAGAGCTCTTTGATGAAATAAATGAAGGTATTCCAAAAGATGAATATGTAACCTGCAGAATTTATGCATCCATCAATGAATACATGATTTATTTTGTCTTTGTACCAAATTCAAACCCACTTCAGTGCTTCAAATGTGGCAAGTTTTATGGTTGGTTATAGAAACACTGGGTCAGAGGCCTTAGACCATTCTCCAGGTACATGCTCTGAATTAGTGAATTTGACTTGTCTGCGAAGATGAGAGACAAGGCATTGGTCATTATGCATATTTTCTCCAATGGTTTCTGTTGAGCAACCTGTCCAGCATACCCAACATGCATAGTGTGTCTAATGATACTAATGTTTCTATAGCTGAAGGATGTTGGTCTTTGAATTTAGCAAATAACAGCCTAGCCTGCCTGCCTGCCTGCCTACCTGTTCTTTGCATGCAGTGATAGCAGCAAGATATCCAGAATGTCATTGTCCAGTGGTTACACATTCCTAAGAGGATGAATTAATGATGCACAACATCTATGGACACTGAAGGATCATCATATTGCATAAGGATTGGATGGATGGCTTTGGATCAGTTAATTACCTGACCTGAAGTAAATGGTAAAATATCTCAGTTACCACTTACCTTAGCATGTCCTAGGAAAAATGATTCTGCTTATCTCAGCAATGCATCTATAACAGTGATAATATGAAACTATAGCAAGAATCCTCTAAGTAAACCATTATATCAAGTTGTTTTTTTAAAAAAATTCAGTCAAATATATTTAACCACAAAAATACAATAAGATTGTTAAAAAGTAATGCTTTATTATCTAAATCAATATTTCTGTTAGAACTAAATATTTAAACAGAATTTAGATGTTAATTGGTATCTGAAGTCTTTTATTAATTATCAGTTTTCAACTAAATTCTTATAGTGGTAAAAAAAATCAAATGAATTCTGCTCCTTTCCTCCATTGTTATTCTAGATCAATATATGGGTATATTCATTTTGATTTTCATCATAACACTTAAATTTGATCTTGTTATATACATTGTATACATGTCTGAATAACTTACTACCAGTAGGTATGAATGTTCTTTGCAATCATTGGAAGATTCTCTCATCGTGTGGACCAGTCATCTCTTCCAGATGGTTTTTAAACTTTATTATTTGGTCACCTTTGGTCTTGGTGGAACTGCTCAGAACCTTACACATTGACCTCTTTTCTTTTTTTTTATCATATTTTTGTTTTTCTTTTTTCTACTGCTCAAAGATGTTTTTGCATATACACTGGTATGGGGGATTTTCTTCATTGACGCAAGTGGTGACCCTGACATGAACAGATTGATTTCACCACATCATGCTACTATTTTTTTGTCTTGTTTCCTTAAGCAAACCAAAATTTTCAGAATTTAATGATCTGTTTAATTTTATCAGCTGGATATAATAAGAAGAATCTGTACTGTTATTTTAAAGCAATGTATATTTCATTATAAAAAAATATTTTAACGCTAGACAGTAGTAAAAAAAATTTTAATTTAGTGTTTCTTACAAAATAATTTATAACTTGTGCACCTAATAGAAGGGGAAAAGAATGTAGGAAGTAGGAAGAAATATTTTTATAATCCTCAACCTTTTACTTTGCAGTAATAAGTTGATTTGGAAGTATTTTAATGTTGAATGAGCTGTTAACTAGGTAGCATTTGAAGGTAGTTGTAAGTAATAAAACATTTACATAATAAACTTTGTTTGTAAAAATGTCTGTATTCTATTGACGAGGTTTTTTTTATATACCATAAAGCGAAGTTCTGCACCAAAGATTTTCATTTCTGAGAATTGAGATATATATCTATTATGGATTGTTTAATTTCCTTGGTTAGTTGATTGAAAGACAATAGACATCAGGGGTATACAGCAAATTGTAGAAATGGCAAACCATCTTGATGACTGTGTAGGAGCTAGGATGATTTATTTTAGTTTGTCATGGCTGAGGAAACAGCTCAAGTTTAATTGATAAATCCATGATATGCCATTATTGATGACTGCAGGAGACACTATCGACATTGCTGTGCACTCGTCTGTGATTGACCCTAAGGACAGGGCTAAGATCTTACTGCCCCAGGTGATGGAGAAGTTAGGTGGTGATCCTCAGCTGACCTTCCCGAGGGGTTTGTTTTATATTAAAGGAAGTATGAATGTCACATGGCAGCTTGTAGCTAGGAAATGAGTGATCAACTATATTGACCACTGAAGCAATCCAATTTTCTCAAGTTAGCCTTATGTATTGCAGACATCTGTGCCATTATCTCCAGTTTTGGTAACACGTATTCTTTATAGAGTTAGGAAAGCAAAAATATATTACATAAACAACACTAAAAAAAGTCACTTATTTTACTAATTTTGAATTTTCATTTATTTTTTTCAATGAAGACGGTGTATTCCGATAATTGTTTATATCAGCCTGGTTTATTTTGTTTCTATCTAAATAGGTACTACTAGAAATTTGGTGCCTTTAGTTTTCTATGTTCATATGTAAAATCAAATAATTCTATGCTATTTATTGTTCACATGCTCTCCCTGATGAAAGGCTTGTTTTGTAAATCTTTTTAATGATATATATATTATTATTATTTAAATGTGTAAGATTATTTTTTTTTTTATTTATTTGCAACAAACTTTACAAATGTCTTATGAAATAATATTACAGTTCTGGAACTGTATACCAGCACAAAGTAATGCGATTGCTTAATGTATTGAAAGTATTTAATGTTAGAACTAGGGTAAAAAATAATTTGCAGACTCTCTTTGACATTTGTATACAGTATAAGATTAAAAATAAATAAACAAGAATACAATGAATTTCAGTTTATCATTATTTTGGAAAAGAAATTCATGACTGAACGAATAAGAATTGTTGGAAGTTGTGAAGAGGGAGGTGAGCTTACACTTCAGAATTTTAATTTCTTTGAATACTTCAAGAAAAAAAAAATCTTTAATAATTTGTCTAAATTTTTGAAAAAAAAACAGCCAGATCATTTCTGATTTAGCCAATTTAAAGTAACAGAGATTCTGTGAATTACAATCTACATTTTTATTTACAAAGATGCAACGGCATTCCTATAATTGTATAATAATTTCATAATTATTTATCTTTATTCTAATTACTGTTCAATATTTGATCAGAGAGAGCGAGAGAGAGAGAGCGAGCATCTGATATCAATTCTTCCAATACTCTGGGTTATCTGACTGGCCGCCTCAGTTAGTTTTGCACACACAAGAATGATGAAATGTGTATTTAACCCATGGAAGATGGCAAGGAGAAGGATGACTGTACTCCTCAGAGAAAAATCAGGAAGGGGGGGGGCCTTGGAGAGATTTGATGGTTTTACTTATTTTAACTGTATTTTGAACTACTGCAGAGAGAGCACGTTTCCAGACAAAGACTGCTTATAAATGTGTTTTCTGTGAACAAGGGGGCACTTACAATTAGCCACCATTCAAATCAACATTTACTTCACAGTCAGTCAGTCTTGTTTTTCAGATAAGCAAGTTTCTGCTGTATATCTATTCTTTTTTTTAAAATTTTGCAGTCTGCCTGTACTCCCACGATATGGTAGTATTTGATTGATTAAATACTGGACAAAGCTGATGTATGCTTTAAACAAAACAAGTTTACTATTATGATTTTTACACTTAAATTTTCATGTCAACTTTAAAATTCTATATGTAATTAAAATGACAGTAGTTTTTAATAATCTAAAATAACTTGATTGATTAAAACAATTTTTAAAAATGAACACAGAATAGATGTACATTTTTAAATGCAGGAATTTTTGTTTTCCTTTTCATTATTGTGTATTCCACTTTTGATGCTTTATTCTGAAGAACAAAAATTCAAAAGGAATGTTGCTCTTACTATGAACAAACTTTCATTATTATTATATCATAGGTTTTTGGATCTTGATTATATATTCATGTTAACCATTTAATTTGCTGATTACTTTTTTTTTAAAAAAAATTTATAAAAATGAAAAACTATCGCCATGTGATCAGTTTATTTCAACCTGTACCAGACATTTTAAGAATGAATCTTTATTCCAAAAGCATAATTTTTATAGTTTCTAAGTGAGTGAAAATTCATCAAACTATACACTGAAATTGAGTACACCTGCTATTCCTCATACAGCAGATTAAAGTTACTTGCAGTACCTGTAGAGATTCTTAAAATCCCATCAGGAAAGTATCATGGAGATCACAATTGGAAAGTTATTCCAGGTGACTGATTCATAAAAGACCTATACAGTCTCTACTAGTTATTAACAAGATGAACTATGCTTGTATGTGTCAGCCATAGTTACTTCTTGCATGCATCATTACTTTGTTTAAAAAGAGCTTTTGTGTGTGGGGGGGGAGCTAAATTGGTTAGAGATCTGAAGATTAACTTAGTCTTGTTAAATTGAATTTTGCTGTTCTAATTTGTGAGTGAGTAGCTCAGATTGCATTAAAAAACTATGTGTTCACTACCATACTCTTGTAATTTGTAATATTTGTTTAACACACACTGCCTATATGTCATGGTTGTTATTAGGGATTTTTGTGCGAATAATACTTTAATGCTATCTAAGTTTAGTTTTTTTTCCCATTTTTATAGACTTTGAATGAGACAAATGGCTTTTTATGTCTTTACATTTGGAAGAATTCTTTATTATTTTCAATTTGACCTATGTATAATTTTTAATAATACCATATGGCCATGAACAGTAATTTTGGGGATGTACTAGTAAAATTCTGCAAAGTCACTTGTCAGAGAAGAATAGATGACAGAAGTTAAACAGCAGTTGTTAGTAACCTTATAGATATTAATGAAATTGTTTATAAGAAAGTCACTAACTTGGCTAAAAGAATTACTGAGAATATTCAAAAGGTGTAAAAATTATGCATTTAACCAGTTTAGTTGTGTTGAATCTATTAAAAACTGTTTATCTACTTTAAATATTACAAGCTCTGTTGACATCTATCCATCATGTATATATGGTTTATCATTGTTTAAAGTGAACACTTTAAAGACCTTTTTATTTGCTCATCTTGTGGTACTCCAAAACAAATAGCAACAGCCAGATGTTTTAAAAACTTACTAAATCTGAACCATTCTAAACTTACAGTAACTTTCAAAACGAGTGTCTCTCACATTATGTGTAATGTCTCAGCCAGATTTTATTGCCACTGGACGGTTAATCACTGACTCAATTCGTGTGAAACAACAGAAAGGCAAGTGGATGGCTGCTGTTATGTTTACGCTCAATGTGGCCACAACTTGAGAAACCAGACCGAATTTTCTTGGTTAGAGCTCAAACCACTGATAAGTTTTCAGTGGCTGTTTGGCTTTTACTGAAAAAACAACAACACAAGAGGACAAACTTGGCAAATGAAGCAATAATGTCTTCATTGTTGTTGTTTTGAACAAACTATTATTAGTATTGAAATTTCAAAGTTACTCTGTCTTAGTAGTGTTTAAAACTAAAATAACTTTGGCAAAACAACATTTTAAATTAAATTCTTGACAAATTGTTTGAAACAGTGGTGTAGCCCTTGGTTATGATTTCTCTGCACACATTCAAGAAAATTGGTTTTAACCATATTAGAATATTCAAGGAAAAAAACTAAAAAATGTTTTGGAAGAAAAAAATTGATGAGGAAAAGGTGTTAAATAAAGTCAGGGCAATGATTTTCTAAATGTAAGAATTACCCATTAGAAAGAGGATTGGTGAAATGTTTGTCTCATTTGCTTTGGGCTTGTAACATGCACACAGCTGACTACTCAGATACCAGGTCGAAGACCTCTACATAGTATTGTAAAAAATGTATATAAAAACAGTATTCACTATCAGTCTTAAGTTTGTTCTTTATTTTCCATTAGATGCATAATAAGTTATTATCAAAATTTTTGGATTTTGAGATATTTTGTAGGTGCAGAGACAGTTCTTTCCTTTAAACCTAAAGTACTGAACATATATTAGGGACAAATGAATGGCTTATTGTTCCATTTTCCATTTCTTACTCTTTTTTCTTTTATTTGGAATTTTTAGCAGTGTCCATTTGCTATTGTACAGACAAATATTCTTCATTGTGGTTTTCTTTACTTTGTCTTTATTAGTTGTTGTTTTTTTTTTAAGAAGCCTTACTCAGTTCATGAAATTATTTTATTCTTGTAATACTGGCACATCAAAAGAAAAATGTATTCCCCATAAATGGTTTAGCTTTAGCTTTTCTCTTGTCCTTTTCATTTCTAAATATGAAATAAACAGGTCCTTAGGAATCTTATGAGATAAAAAAAACCTGTTAGAATTTATATAGAAATTATATGATTGTGTTAGTATGAAATCATCTCAAGTAAAAAACCATAGTTTTCTGTTGATATGGTTGTGATTTTATCTATAAATGATGTTTAAAAAAAAGTGCTATATCTGAATTAAAACCATCATACTAAAAGCGAAGTAAATAATGAAACATGGGTAGGTTTAAACTGTTAAATATAGAATACTTTGAAGCTACACGGTACTTTCCGAGCTAACTGTACCTGCTTGATTTTTTTTGCATCTTTGCTCAGAATGCTAATATTTATCAAAGGAAAGGGTGAATGTTTTCAAAAATATTAGCCATGCCTTTTCAGCATCTCATCATCTGAACTAATGGGTTCTGTAAAGCAGTCAAAATGTATGCGGAATTTTTCTGGCAAAGAAACTAGACAAATAAATAAGCTTTCCAACCTCAAAGACCTTCATCCATTTGGTTTTGCCAGGCAAGTTAATAAGCCATAGCTGATTTTTTGAAATTATTGCAGCAACTATTAGAGTGTGAATACAGTGAAGCCAAGCATTTTGAATTACTTTAGCTTATTGAAATTATTTTCTTAAAAATCATATGAAGAATGAATGATTATTGGCTTTTGGGCATTCATTAAAAACAGAAATAAACTATGATTACCAAACCCTTATTTGTATATAGTAGAAAAAGGGTTCTTCTGAACATTTTTTTTTTTTTTTTACATTTTCTATACCAGTTAAATTTTACACAAAATCTCTTTTAATTCTCTACAACAAGATTATTTATTTGATCAAAGCATTAAAAATTACTTTTGCAGCAAGTTTATCACAAAGTAGATGCGATATATATATATATATATACGTATATATGTGCATTAACAGATGCAGAAGAAAAAAAAAGACTTAGGCTATCTCCTTTTATCTCCATGTATTTTAATGTTCCATGTGTAATGGTTATCATAGATACAATTAAAGCAGTTAATTTTGATTTGATTTTAGTTCAGGATCCCCAATTCACTTTAACTCCATAATCCTTTCACAATAATGGAAACATTTTTATGCACACAGGAACTGGGGCATAATTTTATCATCAAAGTAAATTCTATATTTTACTTTTATATGGTTTTATTATAGCCTTTTATGTTGCAAGTATTGTGGTAATATTATGTATATTAACTTTAAACTGGAGTCAGTCTGACTACCAGTAGAGAAAAGATGATGGTTTTGTTATATCCAGTATAAAGGCCAAGACAAATATACTATGACTAATACATGTAATAAGCAGAATTGTGGGCTTTTACCAAACAGTTTTCAAGTCATTATCATAGTCATGCTTCAATCATACAAGTAAATAGTTGTGGCCAGACCTCGTAAAGAAAACGTGAGTTTCTGTATGATTTTAATTACATCAGTGATTTTGTTGCAATCTTAAATAAGTACATCAGTTAAAAGTAGGAAGTTCAGTACATCTGTGTCAACTTTAAAGTAGTTTTTAGCTTGAAATGAAAGCGATTTCTATATTTTATTTTGATGTAATAGATGTATCTGTATTCGTTTTTGTCACTTTCTTTGCACATGCACTTTTTATCTTCATTGTATATGCTGATATTTTTGTTTATTACACTTAGTCCCAAAAAGATATTTAACCACACACTATATGTCTATCTTATGTTTATTGTTAAGAGAGTTTTCCTGATTAATGTTATCTAACTGAATGCTGCCAGGTGGGTTTCTTGAAATATTTATAAAATAGACAGAAAATAAATAACAAGCATATTTTTAGTTTAAATATGGATAGTATGTTTTCATTAAATCTTTAAGACTTATGTTGCAAATAAACAGCATCAAGAAATCTGAGAGGAGTTTATTTCATTTCAAAGCAAACTCATTCAAATATTTTTTGTACAATTTCAATAGATTTGAATTTTGTGCAGTTAGCAGTATGTAACCAAATCTTTAACTGATTTGCAAAATGGATTGGTGAAAGAAAACTAACAACTGGTTAAACCCATCTTACTATATCTGTATTATTTTAACATAAATCTCAAGTTTTTAGAAAAGATATTCTTTGGGCAGCAGTGTTCATAAGTCTTTTCTTCTCCTGTTTCTCTTGCAGATGCTCAGCCTCGATTTCCTCGCACAGTTCCACGAGCAGGTCAAGCAGTTGCTGCACATGGTCCTAACCAGCCTGGTCGACAGGTGGGCTCTGACAGTTTTCCCAGACATTTCCAAAATGGTGACCAGCATGCTATGAACCAAGCCAGTTTGGACAGGTAAAATGTTTTTGGTGCATCATGTATTGTAGGTTTTTGCCTTTTTAACAAATAACTCTGCCAAGTAGATGGTTTAAAAAGATTTGAAATTTTGTTTTAGTCTGCAGATATTTTATGCTTTTCTTTAATATTATTATTCCTTTCAGAAATACCGGATATTCACACTTCAGATATGACTTTAATACAGCTTCCTAATATGACATTTGTTATTTATATTGTTATCATTTGTCATAGAGCGGGAATTTTTGGTTTGAAATAAGCTTGATTCTAATTTTTTTAGTAAAGGTGGGTATATAAATTTTCTGACTTCCTATATTCAAGAAACATAAGAATTAAATGTGGCTGAGACAGACAATTACAAAGATTTTTTTTTTTTTGGTTTTGTGGGAGGAGAAAATAAAATTGTTTTTTTTGCATACCACTCATTTATTAGCTAGTTTGTTTTTTTCATCTTTGATGAATATTTAATATCTTCTAATTCTGTTAATAAAAATTGGAGAAAAGTGTTGATGTGTGTACAGTTATTATTTTTACTGTGCCGGGCGTGTCCACCCATAAGCAAAAATAGTTTACTGCTTTTATTCTTGATTTAGCTGGCCGCCTCTTTTCCCCCTCTCTTGCGCACACGCACACGCACACGCATGCATGCACACACACACACACACTAACCCACCCTCCCTGAGGTGTAAAGTTTAGCAGTGCGACAGCAAAGAGAATTCTGATTAGCTCAGTGTAGAGGAATGTCACATATGCAAGCAATTTTCAGTAATGCCACTTCTCATGGTGTCGTTTCAAATATTAGGAGTGCATATATCATTAGGCAGCCATGGTATGGTTGTGCCACCCACATACATCATTAGTTACAGACTGTTTACATTCTTTGTTAGTGACCTCAGTCTGTTACCTGTCAGATACTTGTTTTGTTTCGTCAGTGTTGCTGGTTTTATTTAATGTCTGTATCAGGAACCGAGTGTTCAGTGCAGTTTTGTACAGTCAGAAGATTACAGAGTAAGAAAAATTTAATGAATGCAATCATATTTTCTTTTAATGATGTTAAGCTTCTCTCTTTTTTTTTCCATTACTAAACCAGCAGTGACCTTTGACAAATTGTGCAGGCACTGTAACACATTTTAACCCTTTTTTCCCTCCTTTTCTTGAAACTTTTACACCGAAATCCATAATGGCCATTAAATTCAACCCGGTATATATATAATTGCAAATATTGCTGTCCTAGTTTGAAAATCTTGGAGATGATGCCTCTGCCTACTATCTAGAGAGCTATTAGGAAAGAGAAAGCTGGTGAAAACAACAAATATCTGGAAGAATCTATCCACTAAATAATTGATAATTAGCACTGGCATGATTGGCTTTGGACTTAACCTTAATTTAACTAACCTTGGTAGGAAGCTGAATAGGGAAATTTATTTGCTTAGTTCTTATTAGTTGTAAAAAAAAGAACAGATTTTTTTAAAAATAATTAATTCAATATTATCTACATTTTAGACAAATACAGTGATTGCAGCAAAAGGATTATAATGTTGTTAGCCTTTTGTCTGTGTTCAGGCTCTGAAATATCTTTCCGCTTTGTTTTGCTAACTGGTTTTTTTTTTTTTTAAGTTGTCAAGTAGAAAATTCTATCCTAGATATTTTGTTTGTTTTCATCTTTATTAAGATTTAAGTTTTATTATTTATTCTCTTTACCCATTCATTTATTTGTTTGTTTTTTTTTTCATAGTAAGTGTATCCTGAAAGAATTATTTGTTGTGATAATTTAATTTATAAAAATTACGGGAGAATTTAACGTTTGATCATTATAAAAATAGTTTATTTTTTTAATAATTACTGCCCTGTCTGACTGCCAGATCAATGTGGGCGCTGTGAGAGCTCTTCAAACTGAGTATGTATTATAATTGGAAAGATGGACTGGCACATAGTGATGTTAGGTTGTCTCAAGTATTTCTGAACAGGACCATGTTTCATACAGAACATGTTACGAATTTCATTATCTTGGAATTGGATTGCAGTGAGTTTTGACCAGCTCCCTCTAATCCATGGATAATGAAGTGGAACCAAACAATGGTACAGTGATAGAGTAAAAGTGATTAAGAGTAAACAAGAATTTGAAACAATCTCTGGAAACGTGCCCTGTTTGAAAAGACGACAGATTTCTAACAATCCTTTAGCAGGGTCAGAAATATGATTATTGAATGAAATTATGCAGAAACGTTTTTACCAAAATTGTAAACTGCTTCAGAAATGGTCAGCAAGAGGTGAAACACAAAGTTAAAAGACTGAATGGCCTTTTATCCTGTGTGGTCCTAAATCTGTGGATTAGTAGAGTTGGTGCTGAGGATATGCCCTCTCCATTTCTTTTCTGACATTGAAATTACTGGGTTCCCAACAGAAATCAATGAAACCACAGCTAACATATCAAATCTATCACAAATATATTCATTAAACATTAAGTTCAGCTATTGATCCTAGATTAATCAGAAGGTGTTCGTTTTGGAGCCATTTGTGCAGACAAATTTCGCACAATTACTGTCTACAGTTGAGGATGTATGTAAATCACATCCGCCTCTGACCCTCACCTGACTACTAACCTGCCAATAATCATGGTTCATTTATGGCCAAATGCATCCACCACTAAGATTTCGAAATATTTAAATTTGCATGATTTGTATGTTATAAAAATCAGTGTCACCCATCAAATAAAAGGAACAAAGAAAGCAGGAATTGAATGTGACTGGCCAAATTCTTTTCATTACATCTTGTCTTGTTATGGTACTTTAATGTTTATATTGTCCTGCATTAGCATCCATTACTTTTGAGACTACAAATTGGCTAGTAATATTGTTTAAATTCTTGATTTGCACACCCCCCTCAGACAAGTAGTAAATCGTCTGTAGGAAACATCCAAGTACTTGAGTTTCTTTCGCTACATTTTTAACATTATTATTGATGTTAACATAGGTTAAGAAAATTATTTAATTCTGTTAGCCCTTTCCACATTTATTTATTTTGATAAGTGATTTCTTTAGATTTTTCAGAATAAAACTAATTTCAGTTATTGCTACAAAATTTTATACTTCATGGAATCCATCTATGCTGAAATTGTACTCTAGTTCTAATTATTTAGAACTACTTAGATTTAATCCTTTTCAGTCAGCACTTTAACTGACTGTTAAAGAAAAAAATCATGGTATATTCAGGCACTTAAAATTTAAACTTTCACCTACATTCCAAAGTCCAGTGAAATCTCTTGATCTTCTAGAAATTTATCTTCTTAGCCAGTAATTATTCAATTTTGATGAACTGGCAGCGGTAAATGCAAAAGTTGTAATAAATTCTAATGAAATCATTTATCTTAGAATTTATTTTAAAAATGCCATTGCAAAAACAGTTGATACCAGATTCAGTTTTGATTTTACTACAATAAAATTACCTAAAGAAAACATGATGCAGAATTTTATCATTATTATTATTATTTAAATAACTTATCAGTTAATGTTTTTTTTTTAAATTTTTTTTGAATGAAGTTAGTTTATTATTATTGGTGGAGGTGGCGGTGATATTTTTAATTATGCAATTTTCTTTATAAATTAATAAATAAAATTCAGTGCTTTTAATTAATTACATGTAATTCACTACATTTTACAGGCTTGCAATTAACATCATGGAGAAAATGCTTTTAATATTTTTTTTTATCTGAATAAAACCTACACCTGTTCTGTATTTGTGTAATGTGGGTAATGAGCTAGAGAGGTGGAAGGGGATGTACAGAATATTGCATTTTGTAGAAAGCCTTTAGTACATGATGAAAATAAGAAGTCAATTAAATACACTTTGATTTTATTTTAAAAAATGTTTGTCATAGACTGAAAAGTCCCACCTTTATGAAAACTTATTTTTTTAAAATAGAAATTTACTGGAATTGCTATACAGTTGTCCCCCGGTATTCATGGGGGTTATGTTCCTAGAGCACCCGCGAAGAGTGAAAAGCCGCGAATATTGGACGTGGTCCATAAAAATGCCTATAAACGTCAAAATATAACGTAAAATATAATAAGAAATATAAGTAAATATATAATAATAATTTAATAAAAAATACAACACTCAGAGAAACACTCGAGATAGCTACACGCGGTAACCTGGGATGATGCTGGGCTGTATCTGCCTGAGACAGCGCCTCGTGGGCAGCAGCCAATCAGCAGCGAGGAGAAATGAATAATGCTCTTGGATTGGCTACTTTCCAACCTCCAGCCAATAGCATTTATTTCATATTGATATTTTGCTGAATTTACGTTAGTAGTTATATTACAAAATTAGTAAATTATATTGTTATTAATAATTTAGCGTTAAAAAGCGTGAAAAATAATATTGCCACGAAAAAAGCCATAAAAATCGCGGAAGATATTTGCGATTCCACGAATATGCGGGGGTTTCCTCGAACAATTATTAGTTAGGTTCTAAGGAAAATTCCGCGAATAACTGGGGCCGCGATTACGCGGGGGTCGACTGTATTTGGTAAAATTGAGTAATAACACAATGGTTTTGTCTTTAACTATGGATAGCTGTGTGTGGTTTAGAACTAGAGAGGCCCTTTTAGTTAGCGTTTGTTAGAATTTGGATAAAGTACCAATATTTTGGTTGTTGAATATTACTTAAGAAGCGGAACAGTTATGAATTTTATAAAACAAGTTTTTCCACAAAAAAATTACAGGCCATTTTAGAAATAGATTACCTGATTTTTCATTTAAAAATTGTCATAGTTTATTTACATTTATTAGTATTACTGTAAACCTATTTCTGATTCTGGTCTGGTTTTTGTTAGTTCATCTGCTAAGAGTCTAATTTCACTTTAAGAAGCCTTCTGTCTTCCATTTTAATGTAGTTACTAGACTTTTAACCTTGGTTTTAGATATTAAATATACATCTTCTTTTTTTTCTTTTTTCCCTACCCTTTTTTTAAATCTAAGGGCTCTGCTTCACTCACCTCTCTTCATAGACGGCAGCAGCTGTTGAAGGTAATTGCAACTCCAAAAAGTAAAAAATATCCTTTATTAATTAATTGTGTACCTTAAAATTTCAAATGCCCTTTCTTGGTGACATTCATTCACCCCCAAGATTCAGAAAAGAATGAAAAACTAATTAATTTTTCATTTCAGAAAAGATTGTATAAATGTCGAGGTTCTAAATGTATTTGACAGGTAATAACATTATAGCCCAGATTTTCAGATTTGATGACTGGTCTAAATGTTGTAATTTATATTTGTTGATCATTAATTTAAATTATATTGTGTATTTTGTTTATCATTAAATGTGCATTCAAAAATAGTAATTACAATTTAAAAAAAAAAAAATTGTAAAATGATTCATGGCTTTAATCACCACAGACATAAATAACAGGTAGCATACAACTCTGAGGACTGCAGGATATCTCCTCCTCCTCCTCATGTGATTCGTCCACTGAAATCTCTCTCTTCAGCATTTGTAGACAACACTCTAGCTCTAGATATTTGCTTTCTGATACTTGAATTAAAAAAAAAAAGAAAGAAAAACAACCCAAAATTGGAAATTTTGGCACTCATCCTCAGAATACAAGGTTGGTGTCTGACCCATTGACATCTCTCACCATGTGCTTCTACTGAAGGTTGAAGAACATAGAGTTAAAGAAAAAAAGAGTAAGATGTGTATTAAAATATGAAAACAAAATTATTATTATTATTATTATGAATTTTATATTTTTATCTATTGAGGATTCTTCTAGCTTACATCAGAAATACTTTAATTATTATTGTTAGATATTTCTTTAAAAATATTGTTGAATACGTTTTTAAACCAGTCATTCTCGTAGTTTCATTTAGCTTCCATGAGAAAACTGGAAATTCCCAGTCTTTATTATATCAACCCCCCTCAAAGAAGAAGGAAGGTGAAAAAAGTAAGGTTTTCACTCTTATTTTTAGTTTTTGATTTATTTTTTTTTTTGTATTTATAATTTAATTTTGCAATAATCATGATTTAGATATGCTGCCCATATTTAAAGTTGTATTCAGGGAGTCAACATGAGCTGGTTTGAACTGCCACCCCATCCCCTTACTTCCCCTAAATTGGAACTGAACCACCAGAGTGGAAAAAAATAATTCAGTGGAGCCAAACTAAACCGACAGGTTTTCGGATCAGCTGCTTATGGTGATCTGTGGCAACAATGTTTTTAAAGGACGTACTGGATTTTATTTCCTTAGTTGGTTATGTTTTCTGTTTTTGTAAAAAGTTAGTGGTTTACACTGTGGAATACAAATTTGCACTGTTTGGTACAATATCGATTGGATTACTTTGTAACAATGGTCACGGTCACAGACTGACTCTGTATATGATGAACAAGCTCAATTTTTTTTTATTTTTCTTAATTGGAAATGGAGTGGATAATCTCATAATGCAGTTCAACTCTCTGGTTAGTATTATAAACTTTCTTTAGCTATAGAAAAGTGGAAAGGCCCCATACATCTACATTCTCCAAACAATGTCACCGAATACCACTATTTTGGTCTTATGTTCTCTCTCTCTTTGCATCCCCTGTTTTTTTTGTATTTTTTTGTTGGTTTTTTTAAAAGGCATTTCTTGATGGTGATGAGTTTTATATTAATGAAATATCAAAAGATCCAAGCAATAATTTTTAGGTTTTATTATCGAGTAAGCATGTTCTTAAAACCACAGTACATATCTTTTTTTATTAAAGGAGTGGGGAGGCAGACAGACAGACACTGGTTGTTTATCTTTACAACAACAGTTAACAGACATAACACTCTGTGTGTGTGTGTGTGTGTGTGTGTGGTGTGTGTGCACGTGCGCGCGCATTGATATATAATTTTAGCTAGCATATTTAACTTTTTTGGCATATTAAGTAATTTTCTAACATATTTCCTGTGTAATTCAGTACAGTTTTCTTCTCTTTTTTTTTTGTTTTTATTAAGTACTTTCTTTTTCCTAAGATAATATACAAGAACTCTATTTTCTGTTGTTTTTAAATCTAGAATTCCGCCTGACATGGCAAACACACAGCAGGTGTGCTACTGTTGTTAGCACATCTCCAGCTGGGTGGTGGGTGATTCTATGAAGTGTCAGTTTGGAATCTCCTGTATACCATTTAAAGCAGGTGACTAGTGTTAACAAAAGCTGTGATGTCTCCTGTACTTTTTACTGCCAGAGTTGTGTCTATGTGAACAACAGTGATTTGGAATAGTTAGTTCATTTTTTTTTTCATTATAGAAACTGGTAAAATCTCAATGCAGATGTATATATGAACTCCTTTATCAACTGATTAACTAAAAGTTTTAGAATTCATCTGTCTTCACCTAGCTCCACCAATTCAGCTTTATTAATATTTATTAATCCTAGGCAGTAAATGAATACAAACTGTCTACATCATTTGGTGGAGTTCAGTATTAGATGATGACAAAATAGGTTATTTCAGTTTGATACAAATAAAACCTGGAATATAAGTTTGTGGTATGCTTCCAATAATAAATAAATACTATTATTATTATTATTATTGCCTTACTAATGCAAATTGTGATATTAATTTTTTTAAAATTATAAAAAACCTTTAGATTTATTATATTCACCTTCATCTGAATCTAGAACTATATTTAAGGCAAGAACCAAATTTACTTTGTCCTAAAATTTTTGTTGCGAAGGAAAGTTAATTATATTATTATAATGGAGAATTTTGGTGGACTAAACTTTAGCAATTATAAATCATAATTAAGCATTTTCCATGTTCTTATCCGTTAAATCTAGTTTGTCCCAGTGTATGTACTTAATTGTCACCCTAATTTTAAAAAAGAGAAATTAATTATTCATATCTATTTAAAATTGTTAATAAGAAATGAAACTAGTTATAAAGGTAAGCTGTTATTCAAGCAGGAGCACTAAGTCTTTTTTATACCTGAACTAAAAAGAAAGAACTTTACTCTTTTTTTTTTTTTTCCTTTTCTAAAAAATAATTCAAGTTACTTTGAAAGATAATATTCAGGTTAAATCAATAAGATGCTTCAACCCTAGTTTTTATGCCTTTCAGTATACACCAACCTTTCTCTTACTAAAGATACTTAATATTCTAGTAAAACCTTATTAGTTTTTTTTTATGTAACTGCTAACCAGATGTGTTAAGTTTATTATTAACTAAATATTTCATTTTCATCACTATATTGTTATTCTGCAAAATGCTAGAAAAACTAGGATGACATCTTCATTTGTTAATAAATGGGGGGGGGTTGTTTCCTAGTGAAGAATCTTAACCTTTTAATGTTGGTCAGAAATAATTTGCTGCATTTTCTTGACTTCACTCCATTTAGTTAATGTTTATTCTTTGAGGAACAGAATTGTTCAGGCTGGTTTTTTTTTTAAAGATTGATGTAATCTGATCAATACCAGTTGCTTGGTTTAGAGTTAAAACAACAACAACAAGTTTTTCAATTTTAGTGTTTTTTGTCAGGATATAAAGCAGTTTAATACTAGTGGTAGTTATGAAAAAAATATTTTGCCATTTGTGGTGATGAATTGAATATAGTTATTTACATTAAATCATAAATTTTACAACTGTCTTTGATAATTACTGATATTTTTGTTCAGTAATGAAAATTACATTTGAGTTTATACAATAACTTTTTTTTGCAAAACGTCCAAAGAAAGAAGAAGTTTGAATTTTTGAAAAAATTGAGACTATATAACGTAATATAATATATAATGCCTGCCTAGATATCTCAAGTCAAAAAAGAATGTCTGTTACAAGAATTTGAAAAGCATTTCTATTGCTCCGTCTTTTAAATTTAACTATAAAGCAGTTCACAAACAATGCTTTATGAATAGTTGTCTGTCTGCAGGCAGAAACACTTGCTAATTAATTTACATTCTCTTGAGCATTTTTCAAACAGATTCATTACTTTAATGCTATATTCAAAGCTATGAGCCGATAGATACAACATCTAGAATACATGGTATTAGTTTATGTAGTAAACTAGTTTAAAAGTTTACAATTTTTAATATTCTGTCCTCTCAGAACCCTGTTGTTTTGCCGCTGCCACCGTGTGTGTGTCTCTCTCTCTTGAAATTATTTCTTGGTTTCTGAAATATTCACAATATCAGTACCAATGTTCTGCTTACAAATTTAATTTTGTTTTACACAAGTTTTTATTGAATGCACAAGGTTAGAGCTTGCACTCCATTTTAGCTGTCAAGTCAATACAGTGTTGATTTTGTACAGCAAATACTAGACAATCGTGCCCTTGTTCCATAATGAAATTACCTTTATTCTTTTAGCTTGGCAATTATGTTATGGTAATTCCTTCATTGTAACAGCTTTTTAAAAAAAAAAATCAGTTTATGGATTTTATGTTATTCTTTTGTCAGGATCTAAATCAAGATTTATTAATTTGACAAAAACAAAAAAAAAATTGTTCTGTCAGGTACAACTATGTGCAGACCTAGTAAATTATTTAATTAGTGACCATTTAATCTATACAAGTACTATATATTTATTTTACTTAGATACTTTTTAATTTAAAAATTTTTTTGTATTGCATTAACTTGCAAAAATTTGGTATGGCACTTTTCTGTTACTCTAATAATTAGTTTGTAATTAGACATCTGGATTTCAAAAGATCTGCATCTTGTCCAATTAGAAAGTGACACTGGAGATGTTAAAGTGGATAAAAGAGAAAACTTCATCCTATTACAGCTGAGTCAGAAAATTTATATGCTAATTTCAGTACCCCCCCCTCTGTATTGCTACATGTTTTGTCCAATTTTATAGAATTATTCTTTACTGATAGTATTCCAGTCTTCATTTACATTCATGACTGACTGCTAGTTGGTTTTTTTTAAATTTTGAATGTTTGTTTTTTAAATATTTTTTCTTATTTTTTAATTATATTATGAAATTGCATATGCATCTCCAAGATTTGACATATGGCAGAGAATTTTGCTGTGGGCTCTTCTCGCCAGATCAAATTGATTTTAAATTGCCAAGAAATGTTGGTCAGATGTCAAACAGAGGAGTAATTAGAGCTGTTATCCGTTTGTGTTATTTCATCAGATTTAGAAAACTTGTGACTCATGGAGAATTTTTATCTATTTTATTACACCTGAACATGTCACATCTAGTGACGGATTGCAGATGTTTTTATTGTTATTACTTTCATATTTTTATTGCAAAAAAAAAAGAAAATGTGAGAGAGAATATTAATGCACATGTTTGAGAGGTTTATGCATCACCAAATAGCACAACCGTCCATGGTATAATTATAACTCTCTTCTTACATTTTAAAGTTTTTTCCTCAACACTTTTAGTGGGATTTTTTTTCTTACTTTTGTATTATTCTTAGTTCTAGTGCCAAACCTTTTTAAAAATTATTATTTGACATGTATTCTTCACATAATAGTGAATCTGTCAGGATCCAATCAGGGATATTCGTAAGGGTGGTTTCCCGTGTATGTTGTCCTAGGTATAAACACTAGACCGCAGTAGCTTCTCTCAAACTGTGCTGCACATCAAGGTGTCTCGGCGCCTTATGTCGCCCTGATTTTACCATGCGGTCTTACAGAGTCTGGTTACAACACATGCATACAAGAACTTAATGATTGAATTAAATTAACAAAGCATATCTTTAAAAAAAATACTGGCTGATATCGAATAGACAAACTTTGCTGTTCATTCATTCATGCCTGATGTGGGTGGTGTGCTAACTGGTGTGTTTTGGTTGGTTATCAGGTGGCTTTTGAGTGTACCAAACAATATGGAGGAAGGATTTGAGCAAGCAGTCTGGGCACAAAGGTAAATAGCAGTAAGACCTCTATTGTCTGTGTCAGTAAGCGCTGTGTGTGTGTGTGTGCGTGCGCGCGTGCCTGTGTGCATATTAGTGTTCTTAGGCGCAAATACTGTTTGCTGTTAGAATCAGACCATAGGTGAATCTTCTGTAATCTTAAGTTTTTTTTTTTTTTTTTTGTGGGATGGGTACATGGAAATAATTTTTGAGCATTGTTGTTGTTGATGATTTTGTCTTTCAAGGTGCAGCACACTTTATAGCACACGTGTCAAATGTTAAGCTTCTTTGACCTCTATAATTATATATATATATATACACACTGTTTGTCTCAATGCTAACATACTCAGACTTTTGAAGTTTTAAAAAAATACAATTCTTGTTTAGTTGTGATATATTAGCAATTCAAGAAAACCAGTTAAGTTCTTAAACAAGTACACTGGCCAATCTCCTTCCTGAAAAAGTTAGAATTTAATATTTAAAAATAAGATAATGTTGTGAAGATTTTGAAAGAATTCTTGAAAAACAAATTGGAAAGAAAAAATGAGTAATTTTGTTGCTAAATGTCTAATGATAACTACAGGTAATTAAAATTTAAACAAATTTGAAGCTTTTTCTTATTTGTTTCTTATGTGTGTAAGTTGACTAATACTAATTTTTGCACCATCATTATGCTATTAAATTATGGAGTGACTTTATTTTTCTACCCTAATATTAAAAAATAAAAAAGATTAACAGTTTAATCTTTGTGCTTTTCTAGGAAACTTTATTTGCAGTTACCTCTGCATAGTAACCAGATTTTTCTTGGTTAACTGTACCACAATATTACATTGAAACACATTTTTCTGTAATCATTAACTAGCACTTCTTGAAATCCAGATTTTACTCTCATTTCATATATATATATATATATATATATATATATATATATATATAGTTTCTTTTTTAAAAAAAAGAATTAAAATATATGTTTATAATATTTTGTGTGTGTGAACATCTGGTTAATTTTTTTCCCTTGCATAACACTCAAATATGTATAGAAAGTGATCATTTCTTGTATACCAGTTATAACTAATTTGCATCCTTTATTGATTGTATTTATTGTTGATGTCTAATGATATGCCAACTGTTATATTTTTTTTCATTATTTGCTTTTTGATTGTGTTTTAATATAATAATAATAATAATGGACTAAATGGGATTGGTTAATTGTTGAACATTATATTTTAATACATTAAATTATTTTTCAAGTTTAACTTTGAAACTATGTTTTAGATGACTTATTAACTGTTTCATTAACCCCACTTAAAGAAAAAATGTGATGCTTATTGGATGACATGGATAATTTAAGAACCATTTTGATTTACTTTTATTAGATAGTTTGGCAAAGTTTAGTTGCATTAAAATAAGTATGCATCTGAACAATTTTAGATTTCTAGCAACTTATTGTAGCATAAACATTGGCATCATAAAAAAATGTCACATCCATGAATTTTACGATTGCTAAAGTTATTGTCAAAACTGTAAAGAGATAAGAAAAACATTGCTCAAACTAACTGTAGTATTTTTAAACTGTAGAAAAGTTTTGTTATGATATAAGCTGCTCCTAAACAAATTTTGCCAATAAATTATGTAGGAGCTCAAGTTTTGCTTTCTGATATTTAAAGTACTTTTGTAAAAAAAAACCGGTCGTTGTTGCTACAAGGATTTGAGATGCTTGACTGCTTAATTTGTTTAAGTCCATGTGGCCTTGTTAAATAAACATCTTTATTAGCCACACCAATAAAGATTTAGTTTTCTCTACTAAACCGGTATCATCTTAATTCATTTGAAAAGTTTCATTATCGGTGACTATGAAAACCTGGACTCTTCAGAAAAATGAATGTTTCAGAAGGTACCCAGGCATGGTAGCATCTATGTTGCCCATGCCAGACTTCGCATGGAATGAGAAGTAGTTTATGTTTTGTTCTTGTGTGCTATGCTGTAGAGATATCTGATGGTTCTATAGATATCTCTACCCATGTTCTGTCACATTTGTAATTGTTGGGGTTCAGTTTCCTCACTCCTTTTCACAGAATTGAGTCTATATCCTGTTGGCTTATAGTCTCCAGGATGTGCACAACGGTTATCTTATGGGTTCTCTTAAACGGGACAGTCATCTTGTCAGACAGATAGATTTTTTTACTGTTTTCTACCATTGCCTACTATGCATCTCCTGTTCATGGCATGTCCATTAAAGCTTGCAATCGTGGAATGGCCAATTTGAATGTCAGTTGGAGATATCTATTTATTTACATTGTCTTATTTTTTTAGAGCTCTTTGCAGTCTTTTGAAAAATTGGTGCCATTCTTATTAATTTTGAACAAATTAAATTTACCGCTGAAGTGTAGACTGTACTTATCGCCATCTTAGTTCTCTCTCTCTCTCTCTCTCTCTCTCTCTCTCTCCTCTCTCTCTCTCTCTCTCTCTCTCTCTCTCTCTCTCTCACACACACACAGAAAGACAGAGACAGACAGAAGCAGGCAGGTATATGCTATAAATTTCATAGCTTAGATTTTTTCTGTTTCATTTCCAAAAGGTGGCGATGTGAGTAAAGCTTTGTTTTTGTGTTTTAAATTGTAAATGAGGTTTTTATTGAAAAAATTATGGTAATTGATTATTTTTTAAGGAAATCTTTAATTTAAAATGGAAAAATCATATTGTTTAAAATTCCATTGATGATTTGGTAATAACAGCTTAATCTAGAATAGATATTTTTGTTCCTTTGTTGTTGTTTTTTGTTGTTGCTTCAGAAAATTGAGATAATTTCATGTATAGTAAGTAGTACAGTTGATAATTGCTTCAATATAAGACTTGCATAACAAACTCTTAATAATAATGCATTTTGTTCAGTTTAAAGATTACTATTTAGCTTTTTTTATCATTACATTTGAATGAACTGAAAAAAAAAAAAGATAATTACTCATTATTAATTTTCTCGAGCAGTGAGGTTAATAAAAATGTAAACTATTTATTTTATTTTCTTTATTCTTCCTAATACTTAGCTTTGTTAGAATATTGATATTTTGTCACTCTTTTAATCCCTAAATTATAACCAAACAATATTCTTTCAAACAAACATTTTAAAATTGGCTCTTTGCTACTGAATGAATCAGCTCACTAGTTTATTTTCTGATCTTTCACAGATGCACCATTATTTGCCACCCATATTTAATCTGTGCAGCAAGTCATAGTCACACTAATAGTAAGCTACAATCACTTTCTAATTGGCATTTAGACCAGATTTAAATGTTCTTTTGGTTCTCTCTTTGGTGCCAATTATTATATTTGAGAAATCTTGCTTGCTAGAATTGATTTTATAGTTATCATAAACGTTACCACAATCACTGTTTGAATAACCCATGTGTGTGTACTGTGTTTTCTCTTTAACACTTAATATCACATCAGACAAACAACAGGGTGTCTGAAACTTAATTTTCACATTAAATAATTGGCAAAGAGTGTTGCTTATTTTTGGACTGATTTATTTATTGAATGTGACAGCTTTTGAGATGATGATACTCTTATTTAATTTGTTTGATTAGATGCATATATCACAAATTAAAATATTTGCATGTTTAGAGCAAATTGTCTCAATGGATAACAACATCTATTACTACACTTATTCACATGCAGTGCTGCAAGTGGAAATCATTAAAACTGATGTATGGAAATGGCAGACAATAATTAATGCTGCTTACATGAGTATTTGTCATTTCATTTGTATATAAATAGCTTTTATATAAACATAGGTGGCAGTCATTATCATCGTCTTGTTTGGGAAAAGATTGTACCTACTTAACTCTTGTTTAGTGGTGCGAAAAAACTTGCACAAAAACCAAGAGAAACTGCACCATGGTTAGACCAAGTAATTTATTTTGTAATTTTTCTTTCTTTCTAACTAGATGGAAAAAAGAAAATTCCAACATCTACTAAAACCCTTTATCTATTCACATGCCTATTTTAGTATTTGTCTTTGTTCTTAATATGGTGTTAATTTCTTTTTTAAAAAAAATAATAACTTGGAAATATTCATCCTTGATGGAATAATTCATGCAGATTTATTTCAGGGGGTGCCTTAACTAGAAAAAAAACTAACACGCTACACTTCCAGATCCATCAACCAGTGCCCTGATAAAATTAAACATGGAATCAATCAGTTTGTTATATCAAACCCACATGCAGATTCACATTATTTGGTTATTGATAGGTTGACTACAGGATTAATATCTGGTCTGTGCAGTTTTTGCTGTATCTTCTTTGTTGTGGCTGTTTGAGCAGTGTACATGCTGCAGGCTCCTCTTTAGGAATGTATGTTCCATAAAGCAAGGAAAGAATAGTAGGAAAATGCCTGAAAGGATTTCTTGTGTAGCATTCTGTGTCGTTTCTTCAATGAATACTTCGTCAACTATGCAGTTAGTCATACCATATATCACCAAAATATCATGCCCATAACAGCCTCCATATTTGACTATCATGTAGACAAACTGAGGGGCTTTTCAAAGTTTTCTCTACAACATTGTTCATCCGTTTAATGTGTATCACACAAACTTTGACCCGTCAATAAATGCTATTGACCTCCATATCTACCATTTGCGATATCTACACATTTATGAACCTTATGTGGAAATCCATGAGCAGGCATTTTCTCTAAGCAAGCTCTTCATAGCCAAGTTTGCAGAGAACCCCTTTGAGTTCTTGCTGGCTATTTGCAAAAATTATTGAGATCTCCCCCATTTTGCTCACTATAATATTTGCCTGATGAAATTCTATTAAGATATGATAATCAACAGACCACTATTTTCTGTGCTATTTAATCAGTGCTTAAAAGACAGATTTTAAATCTGAACAGGTTAGACCTTGTTTATTGAAACCCAGTAGATACTAACAAACTGGAATAAAGAAAAGGAAAAAAAAAATCAAAAATATGAAAAATATTACTTTGCTTGCAACTTAGAAACACTTGAGGATTTTTTCCACATTTTGCTCTTCCAATTTCTGCCATTGTACCTAGAAGAGCAAGTTCTGTTTATGGAAAGAACATCTGCTGAATTCACTGGGACTTGTAGAAAAAAATAGCCAAGTCTGGCAAGTGCTATCCAATTGCTATCTAAAATTGAGTAGAATTAGTAGTTTCAGTAGTTGATTTGATAAGAACCTTGGTATGTTATATATAATTTTATCATGTTCTTGATTTTCTTGTACTTTATTGTTCAACATTGGTACTATAGCAATGCATGTGGACACAGCTGATCCACACATGATGGAAAATGACATTTTATATCTTGTTCATATATGCCACTACTATCTGATCTTTATCGTATTCTACCAGACAAGCATTGCTGGCTTGGCAAC
This sequence comes from Nautilus pompilius, assembly GCA_018389105.1. Taxonomy (NCBI): domain Eukaryota; kingdom Metazoa; phylum Mollusca; class Cephalopoda; order Nautilida; family Nautilidae; genus Nautilus; species Nautilus pompilius. The sequence continues at coordinate 1,342,147 of JACATO010000648.1, read as the reverse complement.
AGTTAGTCACACGATTGACTTTATCCAAGTATTTAGTTGAGACCAGAACAGGAGCTTACATGTTAGGTTATCTATCAGTTGTAATAGTTGCAATAACTTTAAATATGATATTTAAGACCAGCTGATAGTCTGTAGTTTCATCCACATTGATGGCAGTTGATTTATCAATAAACATCTTTCTAAGTTTCTTTTCTTCATTGCCAATTACAGTAGGTAGATATGCTTCATGCAGTTGACTTGATTTGTGAATTTCATCATCACCCTCAGTGTACACTGAGAAGTTTTATATGCTCAGCTGATCTGCTCTGTCAGATAGAATATCTGTTTTGATGGTCAGCCCAAATACTCCAATGATAGAATGTTGTTTCAATGTGTTCCTCAGATACCTACCACTTTAAATGTGTTTTTTATATTGATTGAAATTATCTGTTATTGCCTACATTTTAATGTGGTCTGCAACCTTACTGAAAATTTAGCAAAACTAAATTGCCCAATTTGGACAAAATTCATTAACAGACATAGTATGACTACAAAAGATAACAACAAAACAAATTACTTAAATTTTAGAAATGGCAGTCTTAAATAGAAAACATTAATAGCAACTACTTATATAAAATAACTTCCAACATGTTGAGTGGTTACATTTGCCATCATCACAAGACTTCTCCAGGACTCTTAATTTTGTTTGCTAATTACAAGGATGGGAATCTTCGTTTTTTTCAAACAAAAGGGTAAAGTCTTTTTGTCTGAGCTGTGACAACAAATTCAACAGGAAACTATGATTTACTTTCTTTTCTTTTTTTGCTGCCTTTGATAAATGAAAAGTGATTTTCTCCGATAAGTCTCAAATTTTGAGCAATTTGCTTCTCTTTGTGATGATCATTTGAACAACTAACTGTATATGACCCTATATAGATGGTTCATGGTCATGTTTATCAACTAGTTTTGACAGTTTTCATGACTTCCATATTTTATAACAGTTCGTGATAGGTATTTGAGGCATTTCTACTATTATATGGGATTTCAAATTTTTCTGGCAGTGATATGTATTATTATTAGTTGTCGTCATCCTTTGTGACTGAAGATGATGCTGCTAACAATGTCTTTTGACGGCAGAACTCTCACGTGAATTGTTTATAGTGGATGGTGACTTGCATCGCACCACCCACATTCTCACTATTCTCTATGCTCCAGGGTTCATTTTTAATGTGGAAGGAAACCAGCCTGGCTAGCTGGTGATAAAGTGAGAAGAAACCTTTGCTAGGAAGCTATGTCAAACTAAGTTGGTCCTGATGGAGATTTCAACTCGGGCCCCCAACCCCATGTGTTGTATTTCTTATATAATATACTGAGTTTGTCATTTATTATTATTATTATTATTATTTTAATGATCTACATGGGTGTGCGTGCACAAAAGGCAATGCAGAACATTTTATTGAATACATTTTTAAAAATTGGACATATTAGATATAACAGACTGATGGGGAGCCTTGGCTTCCAAGCAGCATTTTGCTATAGTTTTATCTTGTTGGCTTACTCTATATCATCTGGATAGTAGTGTATTTTTTCCCTAAGATTATTCTTCTTGCAACTTTGAAAATTAATCTATATTTATGAAAAATTTAAATAGGTAATATTCCATCTTGGCATTACATTGGGAGAGGATTAATCTGTGTCCCCCTTTTTATTGTGGTGTTGTATATTTGAAAATGAGTTAACCATTACGATCAATTTTTATGGTATTTCAGATGATGATTTCACGCACAGAACATGGCCAGAGGTTATGCATCACCCTAGAATTTTCTAATTTTGTTTGACAAAGTCTAATTAATCCTACTGAATTTTAAAAATAATGTTAAGCTAACATATTGAAGTGCATACTGCTTTGTAGTTTTTCACATAATGGCAAAGTGACCAAAATTTGAAAAATGTGACAATCTGAAATCTAATATATAACTAGTGCAATTCAGTTTAAAGTATTCAAGAGCAGGTTTTTAGAAGTTGTCATCAGTACAGTGTTAAGCTATGAACATGGTTTGAAAATAATTTTGTTGCCATTATTTCTAGGGTGACGCAAAAATTTAGATGATGATTTTATGTAGTTTGGACTGTTTTATTACCATAACTCATTTGTTTCCACTATTGTAAACAAGTGCAAATGTGGAAAATATTAGTGGTGGTGTGCTGTTTTTGTTTTTTTAACCAGACTTAGTTCCTATGGGATTTGGGGTCTTTACTAATCACTCTGGAGAATTGTAAAGATAGATTAATGCTTGTCCAATGATCTAATATTTGTTATTTTACAAAATCTTCACTTGTGAAAAGCTGTGATTATGTTCTGTATATTTTGCAAAGAATTTTTTGTCAATGTAATGTGATTATAATCAGGGTCATGCTCAGTTTTAAGGTAGCCAATTATGTGCCATCTGTTCAATAGTATATTTTGTAGATTGATGACAGTGGCTCTATCCTTGAGTAATCCTGGTGAGAGACTTATTAGTCTGTGAAGTGCAGAAGTGTCACAGCAACACCAGAGAGAGGCTAGTAATTGACACTGATGATGTTAGGGTGACAAGTTAGAAACCACCCCTATTTACAGAGTATCATTAGCTTTCATTGTCTTCGAGAAGCCATCAACTGTGCCCTGCAAGTTTCATCTTGCCAGCTTGATGCTTCATCCATGGAATTTTTAATTTTGAAAGATTAAGAGAAATTGCAGGTCAGCTCATGTTTGGCCTTACCTAGCTGTGCTTTCAAAACAATGGAATTAAGAAGCCAGCCTGCTCTCATGTGTCACCACAAATTCATTCTATTTCAGACCAGTTGGATTAGTCATATTATCCAAATTGCTGATAAGCACTGGAATAGAAAAAAAGCAGCAAATGCTAATCCTAGCAAATAAATGAATAAAGTTATTAGAAAAATTTATCAAGAATTTGTCTTTCTTGCTTGCATTTTATCTTATCTTTTTAGCTGCTTTAACAACATTTCTCCCCATTTCTCTCATACTCACTAATTTTCTTGCAAGATTTTAGTCAGACTAAGGTTAGATAGGCTCAAATTTTCAGATATCTATCATTTTAATAGTTTTCCCTTTTTTTAGTGTGTAGAACTACTTATAATTCTTAAATATTAAGTAAGTCTTTGGAGCACTTAGTTAGAAATGTTTTTCTTTCTTCCTGGTGGTGTTTAGATGTGGAAGAAAGCTCAGTGAGAACCCAGAGAATTGGGTTAGCACAGAACAAGAAACTGCATCTTATGCTGAACAGATAGTGAACTCTGGTCATGGAGACGATGGGTAAGTGTGCATATATGTCACTCCCCAAAGACTTCATAGCATACAGATTACTTCTCTGAAAGCTTTATTTTCTATCTATATTTGAGAGCTGGTCTTTTTGTTGTAAAGGTTTCATCCACTCTACAAAGAGAGATTGATTCAGAGTCTCTTTGGTTTGCAGTTTATGAAAATGTTATATTTAAGATGTAGTGGTTTGTTTGCCAATTTCTTTAATCTCTAAGCTGGGTACTCATTTAATCTAAGACATACTTGCTAAACAAATATGGCTTATTTAGCCCAGACCCTAAACTATTACAACGCATTTTCTTTGTAACATATTTATTGAAACTACCAAAATAAATTGCTTTAAAAAAAAAACTAATTCATTTTTTAATGTTTTGAATAATAGGAAGCTCTCAAATGTGTTTGGTTTTGTTTTGTTTTTTTTATAATTTTTAAGAACATACAATAAAATCTATATAGTTTTAAAAGCTTCTGCTGTAATTAGAATTTATTATTATTATTATTATTATTAATATCTGCCAGCCTCACAGAACGGTAGTAGATAGTATTACTGTATAGTACCAACAATGATTAAATGACACAATATTTATTTTATTTATAATTTTGTCATTGAAGTAGCATTATGCTACATTAATTTACATAGATTCCCATCACATTAGCAGTGATGAGCAAGTTAATTGAATAGCTATAAATCTTAAATTATAAAGGTTTTCATATAGTACCTGAATGCAAATACTGTATGCAGACTTTGGATTAGATTTTTATTTTTCTAAGCTAAAAGGATGTGAATCTATGGAACTGTGAGCAAAGCCGAGTTGACTAATATTGGCATGGTAAGTTAAACAGGCTTTGACTTATTCTTCTTCTTAGCCATAATTGTATCAACTATTATTCATTATAGTGTAGTAAACTAAATAATTACAGTGTTATTTTTTGTGGTTTAGTGAATATTAATGTTTTCTAGACATTAAAAAACTTTACAGTTGCGCTATAGCTCCCTTAGACTTTTAAAACCTTAAGTTTTTTTTCACAGTGCATTTAAATCTTTTCTTCCTTTTTTCAAGACATACTGAAAAAATTAGTAATGCAACAACTGCAATGATATCTTGTCACCTACCTGTCTACCTAAGCAAGAGCCTATTTCCATTATTTTAATGAACTAAAATTTATATTTCGATAAATTCTGTTTTTATCATTTGCTGATAAGTGTCTTATGTAGCTATTGATGCATTTTATTTTTAATTTTTGTTTTCTTTAAAAGTTTAGCATGTGTATTTTTAGAATATTTTATTTTATGTAGAAATGACAGGTGAGAACATTGTGAAAATGTGTTTGTCTATTTAATATGCAATTTCTTTTCCTAAACTTTAGAAGCAGTAGCAGTGGGTTCCAGAAAATTGTTATTCAACTAATACTGTTTCTCTTTAAGTACAAGTGCTTATTCTTTCCCTCCTCACCAGAAGTTTTATTGCTACTCTTTGCTAGTATTTTCTGTCATCAAACAACCTTTTTCTGCTGACCCACCCTGCCCCAACGTATCAGTCATATTCCCTGATGGTGTTGTGGGTTACTTAGGGTGTGTTTCAAAGACTCATGGCAATGATCGAAGCCACCTTGCACTGGTTGAGAACTTCAGACAACAACAGTATGCCTGACTAAAACAACACTGGTCTCTACTGTGATGGATGGTAATGGAAACATACTAAACAAACATTGTTCTTTTAGGTCAAGATTTGAGGCTAAGAAACACTTGTATAAATTGACACCACAAAAATCACTTTTTTAAAAATAATTTATTTCTTTGCTACAGATCAGTTCATCAAAAAAAAAAAAAAAGCCATTTTAGTTGTATCATGACACAAACCAATTTGTTTAACTAATTGGATCCCACAATTGATTGTACTAGTTTACTTTTATAATGTGCTACAAATGTATTTTTTAATTTTAAAGTGTAAATATTTTTTAAAATATTTACTGTAATTATGATATTTTTGACACACTAAACTCCTTATTTCATAACAATTTATTTTTATAGATTTTTTTAAGTCTTGTTTATCCATTGTCACCTTTATCTCTTATTTCTTATTGTTTCAGTAAATTTTAAAAATGGACCCTATTCTTTCCTATTTAATTTTGAGCAAGATAAGGCTTTACTTTAGATTTTAGGATATGTAAGTTCTTAAAATATCTTTGTAGGAGAATGTTTAGAATTAATGTATGTAATTTTTGCTTACTGAATCTCTTAAAATTTACAATCTTTTGTATCAATTTTCTGGGGACTTGGGTGATAATTGGACATGTATAACACATATCTGAATACTTCCTCATTTACAAAATTTAAAACCAAATAATATTTGCTCAATAATGTCACTATAAATAGGTTTTTAACAGATGATCTGGCTGATTCTTCTTCCAGTCTGGTCATCTGAAAAATATAGGCATCAGATCTCACTCAGTACGCCTTGTTGGTACCATGTCAGAAGATGTCTTCAAAATGGTAATGCACTTTGTAAACCTGCTTTCCACCATATCAGATTGCAGCCCTTACCATGACATTCCTACCTCCATGCTTGGTTGGAGGAGCTGTAGATATTGGGGTTTTCTCCAAACACAGCTGCAACTCCCAGACACAAATTTCTGAAACTGGACATCAAGAAGGGTCCATACTACCTGGTGTTTGGCAGAATGGAGTCTTTTACATGTAGCGAAATCAGAAGAGATGATAACTGATCACTCTATGGCATATTTCTGTTGATTGGGCACTGCTAGCAAGGGTATCATGAGGTTGGTGTGGACATTATCAGCATTGGTATATTTTTATTGTGATGCTCCTATTTATTACCCTCCAGGCTAGTTTTCCACAAGAGTGACATTCACTTTGGTGGAGAATTTTGGCAATCTTGTCTTTTGACTCTGGTCACATTCTGAATAGATAATTTTGAGCTCTGATAAAAACTTAGAAATTGCAGTTGCCAGGTGCCCACTTAGGCATTTCGCACACGCATACACTCTTAATGGATCCAAGGTTAACTATCTTAAAACCCATTGGTGATCCAGTTTGTTGGGCAGTCTTGTATGCTTAGTTTTTTCCTTTTAGCAAACAGAAATACAACATTATAAAACAAATACTGTACATAGCTTTCTAGTGTTAGCATTAATTCTCTCCCATATAAATAAACAGCATTTGAAAAAACATGATGAATTAAACTGCTGCGTAAATTTTTCTTTAAGTTCAAAGTCTTAAGTTCCATTAATGGCTGTTATAACACCATACTCTCTCTCATTCCAGCTTCTTGGCTTTTTTAAAAATTAGAAATTTAGATTACACTGACAATATTTTTAAGCCTTAAACTCAAAAATAATTTAAGCAGTAAGTTGATATTAAAGGTTGTCTTGTCATTTTACTGCTGCTGTTATGAATGAGTTTATGTATCTTCATTTTTTTTTAATGAATTCAATCTGAAATTGATAACTAAAAATTCATCTTTCTTTCTTTCCTTTTTTTTTTAGGCATGCTGCCTTCACTTTTCCACAGTTTGGTGCTACACCTACAGTTCCCATGGCAACATATCCAACTTCTCAGGAGTACAGTTATTATTCAAAGTTTAGTAATGCTAGTCATCGAGTGAAAAAACAACTAAAGCAGCGTTGCAGCTGGAAATGCATGGCACTCATTCTTCTTATCATCTGTGTAGCACTGCTGGCCTGTGTTGCATATTTTGCAGGTATGATAACTGTTTGATTGTTCCCCCTAAAAGAATTCGGAATTTTGCTAATGTGCATGATTTTTTTAAATTGTCATTGCCTTTAATCATCATCACTGAACTTCTTTAGGACTTAAATTGTTCATACCATTCTAAGATGCAAGTGAGATCATTCACTGCATTAAAACATTTAATGGCTCTCTCTAAACATTGCATGGAGAAAAGAAGAGAGAAAAAAAGATTTTATGAGAGTAGTCATTATTTTAAAGAAAGAAATTTTGATGCTGTCCCTAATCTCACATTTACTCTTTTATCTTGTACATTGCTGTTAAAAGTAACAACTCTCTAGGTAGACAGTCCCTCACTACTGAAACTAGCTTTGCTACTTTTGAATAATTGTTTGTTTTTTTTAATACCAGTACAGGTGTAGGTCACTTATTTTATACTCTTTCTCCTCAATGTTATTTGTGCTATTGTGTTGTTGAATGGTTTATAATTAAATATGCAGCCCTTTAGCATGCACATGTGCACCCACTTAACCTATCTCCTACTCACTCTTTCTCACATTTGACCAAAATGATAGGAAATAAAGGGGCATTGGAAGTACACATGGTATAATTTACCCTTTATTCTAACCTAGAAATTTGCAGTTGAAACTGACTTGTTGCTCTCAGAATTCCGATATGCAAGGTCCCCAGACTAAATTTAATATACATGTATTCCAGCACTCCTTTAATTTTTTATAGTCTTTTTGGATCTTCCGTACAGGCATTTTACTCATGTTTTGGATATTTGTTAGATTCTCACCAATTTTTTTTTTTTTTCAAAATACTTTTCATTTGGGAAATAGGAAAAAAAAGATTTGGATAGCAAAACCTGGCAAGAAAGCCATGTAATTGACAACTGGAATGCAAAGACATCACATTGTGCATTGTGGTAGAATGTTGTGTTGCAAGACTTCTTATATGGATTACCATTTGTTCAGGCGATGCTGCTTGGCTGTGTCTCATACAAAATATCAACAATGCAGACTGAATGATTTTTTTTCCTTTTTTTTGGTTCATTTGTGAGAAGGTACAGAACAAATCTGTCATGGATGTAACATGTTTCCAAGTCCTGTGCAATGATCATTTGAGAAATGAAGTATGAGATGCTTAGCCATTCTGCTGCTGCACAGATGCACAGATAGTTGTGCATCTGTCTGTATGCATCAAAGCTCAAATGCATTTAACAAGCATTTCATTTCAGGAATATTGATGCCTGGCCAAAATGGGGACCATCTTCCACAGTTATGATCTTAGTGGGAACTGCCAAAACACACACTCATTTGAGAACAAGAGAATTCAGTGTCCCTTTAAGTTTGTGTTAATGTGTCATGTGCTTCCATAGAAAACTTTCCCATTTTGAAACAAATTATAATGCACTTATTGCTTGCTCATATAACTTGTAAAGAAGTCCAACAAATTATGCAAACGGCACCTCATTATTAAATGTGCAGCTACAAGTCATTTGTGAGAGATTTATGCATCCCAGAGCACACTAGACTCAACACCTTGCAGTGAATTATTAAGTCGTAAGAAACCCTCAGTAAAACCAATCTGGATACTTTTTGACTATTAGATGCGTAAACGTTTTTGAAGAGTGAGTTAGTTACTTATCTGAATTAAGGCATTATATAAAATTGTGTGCAAACTGAAGTTATATTGTAGGCAAGCAAGCTACTACTATCAAAGTCGAGCTGAGAGCATATTACTAGGTGTATTTTCTTTAAGACACATTTAACTTATTAGAAAAGTTCCATAGTGAAAATATTAAAAATAAATTGCTGAATTAAAAAGAAACAAACTATTTCTAAATTCTGCAAGAAAATGTATAATTTTGTCAAAATTCCAGCAGAATAAATAATAATAATAATAATTTTAAAATTAAGTAATAGTTTTTATATTTGTCTGTCTATTACATATCCTTGGTAAAAATTCTAGAATGATGCTTCATATAACTAAGTTTAGTAATGTCTGTTTTTGATTAGCTGATTTTGTTGTAAATTTCTGAAGGAATAGTGAAATAAATAATCTAGGTATTTGATTAAATGAGATCAAAGAAATTATGGTCACTCTCACCCACTAAGTGCATTTGTCATTGGCATAGAATATATTTACTAAAAATTACATGCAAAGTTAAATTTTGCTCTCTTCATAAGCATGGAAATAAAAACAGATTTTTGAGAGAATAGTGGTATGTTTTGTGGTAATATTTTCTTTCTCAGCAGTACTCCAAAGATGTTCTATAGTTTATGAGCCTCTCCTTAGTTTGAAATTGAGTTGTGTAAGCCAGCAATTTCGTTTTGGATGCATACATTGACTTTGCTGTTGCTTTTCACCAAACATAAAGAGATTAGTTTAAATGCTGGAGTTTTTCTCTAGTTAAATAGCAGCAGTGTGAATGACCACAGTTTGTCTGACTTGAAATTCAAAGGCAGACAGTGGCTAAGATGAACCCCCCCCAAAAGATGAACCATCAGATAAATACAGACTCATGCAGTTATGAGGTCTGGACTGGATTTACTACCACTGTAAAAATTGGGTTCCTTAGTGAGATGAACTTAGTTGACTCATCTCTGCTTACAAACAGCAAGAGCTGGCAGAATTAGCAACTAAAGTTTGGAGAAAGATTGTTTTCAGAAAATTGGATACTGTTGGAGTCACTGCTACACACAACAGCACAGAGACAAATCAAGAAAGCAGTAGGGCTGATCAATATGAAATGTTTGGCTCTCTGATGAACTAATTAGGTGGGTTATGTGGAGGAATCAGTCAACATGGGGGCAAACACTGTCATACCCCAATCAAGTGCTTGCTCCCCCTCTTTCCTCTGATTTCAACCAAACAATGTGTTCATCTTCTGTCACACAGCAAACATTTTAGAAGTCCTTACTGACAGGAAATGGTGTTTGAGCTAGAGGGATATTATTACTGAGACTGGTATCCATGCTTGTGTTTACTGATGGGTAGGCAGTTACACCAGTTATAACTGGTCACAGCTGTAGCCCAGCAAGCTATAATGATGATGGTGGTGATGCTACTGTGGTCTGGTGATATTCATCAGTCTTAGAAAACATGCCAGCTATGTCTTAGGTTTTAAGAATGTTACAGCTGGAATGTTTTCTATCACCTTAGGACAGATAATTAAATAAAGATGCCTGAAAAATTCTAGAAGTTGGATGAAGATACATTGTGTAGATTTCATCAGTCATAAGTCTTCAACTAAAAATAAAATCAATTCCCTGATATTTATTCTGCTCTAAATACGAACAAATAAAGGAATAGCTGTAATAAAATATAAGTTCATGTGAAGAGGCATCCTTAGCATGTATGTTCATTTTTTCTCTCCCTTTTCTTTTTTCATTGTTGTTGCTTTTACCAACAAACTAATTTTTATAAAAATCTGGTTTTGGGGGGTAAACTGTATTAGGATTTTAAATTGAAATAAAAATAGTATCTGCTCAACAATGTTTGCATCTTTTTTGCCTGCTTTCTTAAGCAACTTATTTCATTATAAATCATCCTTTTAGAATTGGTATCCCATTTTTATGTAAGCCAGCTTGTGCGATTAAATAAAATATTTTTTTCTTGTTTGTTTTAGATATTCTGTAGTATTAAGCTATTAAAAAAAGACGACTGCTCGTAATTTAATTAACGAAAGGTGACAGTTTCAGGCTGCCCATAGGATACAGTCATATTGTATACAGTATATCAGCTATGTGATTCTTCATTTAGCGTCTTGCTTAGTAGTTAGAACTTCCTTACGCTAACATACTTAAACTTACAGATTAACTAAATGGATATTGTTACTTGCTCTTTGAGTGAGAATTTACTTGAATAAACAGAAAACAATTAAAAATATTTTTATGAGGTCAGTTGTAAAATTTCTAAATATTAATAGAATGCATATATGAAGATATTCATTGGAAGGCAACTTTCTTTCCAGAAAAAAAGGAAAGTCGTCAATCTTCAAAAACTACCATTTTCCCTGTGGGATAGAGGAGATAATGCACCAATGAAATTTACTTTTGCACATTCATTCATTATAATGGACTGTTAAGGGTTAGGAACTAAGATCACAAAGGGTTAAATATGCAAATATTTTAAAAAGTATTATATATAAGTATAAACCTATTTGTAGTTTGTTTTTTTCATGAAAACTGTCTTCCAAACAATCTTATCAGAGCAACGAGGATTGAATTAAAGAAATTCTTTAAAGAATTATTTCATGCCTTTGTATGTACATTATAAGTCTAATTCTAGAATCCATACGAGGTGTGGAATTCCATTTACTAATTTTCCAAGATTTTAAAATTTAAAATATCAAGTTTTGATGAAAATTTTTGATCGTCATGTTTTAGGTTGAAAACCAAAAAAGATAAATTGGTGTATAGAACTTAAGAGAAAATTGGTAGATAGGCCTGTGATTAAAATAAAATACAAACCTGTTAGGAAATTTCTTGGATTATTTATTTTCATTTTACATTCCAGAGAATAATTAAACTAGTTAATCAGACTATTTTTTACTAATATTTGTTAAAAGGCAAACTTGTAAGCATTCATTTTAATAAAATATTTTAAAACTTTTTTTTTTTAAAAAAAAACAGCAATGTTGGTTTTTGAAGAAAGGGAGAAGGTCGCTCACGATGCAAAAGTCCATTATGTTGATGGTGCCTTGAATTCTTCTCGAACTGGTCATACTACACTTGGAAGAGGTGGAGGTATGTACGCTTGATGTTGATGAACCTTATTTTAGTTCTTGTATACTAGTTTACAAAACAACCCTTCAGACACAAGCCCTCAAAAATATTCAAAGTAATGTCTGTTAATTAGTATTTTGTTTGGTATCACTTTTTAAATGTAAATACTACTATTCAAAGAGGCTAAGGAAATATGTGGATAAAAATGTGTAGATTTTCAGAAATGTTCTTTCCTCAAGACAAGAATTAAAACCTGTATCTTAATAAAATGCATTTTGAAATGTTCATACTTTGGCATTATTTGTTTTTTTACACACTATTTATTTTTTTAATATATTATTTTAATCAGATTTGTTTAAAAACAAAGATTAAAATTTTAAATTTTCAAGAATCAAACTGGATTTTTGTTTTCCTCCTCTGCCTTGGAGGACTATAAATACGAGGTCTGTCGAAAAAATATCCGACTTTATTTTTTCCCGTGGGAAGTAATGACATTAGGGAGGCAAAAGTGTGCATAGTGGAGCCGCATGCCTTCATGCACATGCGTGGTTTTTGGCAGGCTTGCAGGATGCGTCAGTCACTGTCAGGCAGCCAGCGTGTGAGGTGCTGTACCACTTACTCGTCGCATTTTCATTTCGCATGTGATGATGGAACATGTGGAGCAACGATCTTGCATCAAGTTTTGCCAAAAGCTTGGAGATACCCAAGCGGAAACAATTTGCAAAATTCAACAGGCTTTTGGTGACAATGTCATGGGTGTTACCCAAATAAAAGAATGGTACACCATGTTCAAAGATGGCCGCACATCAGTGGAGAGTGACCAACGTTCCAGGAGGCCGATGACAAGCTGCAATGCAGTTGTTATTGAGAAAGTGATGACCTTGATAATGGAGGATCATCGTTTGATGGTGCGGGAAATTGGTTACAAGGTTGGGATCAGTAAAGATTCTGCACATGCAATTTTAAAGGTGGATTTGCGCTTGCGCAGAGTGGCAGCAAAATTTGTGCCCAAGCTGCTTTCTCAGGAACAACAACAACTTCGTCTTGAGGTTGCGCAGGACCTGCTGGATACTGAGTTCCAGAATACCGTGATAACTGGTGATGAGATGTGGGTGTACAGGTATGACCCGGAAACCAAAGCTCAGTCATCACAGTGGAAGCATGCAACGTCGCCATTGTCCAAAAAAGTACATCATGTCCAGAGCAAAATCAAGGTGATGCTGACTGTTTTCTTCGACTACTGAGGCATTGTGCATCACGAATACTCACCAGAAGGACAAAACATTTACAAAGGAGTACTATCAGGAAGTTCTCAGACGTCTTTGTGATGTAGTTCAGCACAAGAGACCGGATCTGTGGGCATCGCAAAACTGGCAGTTGCATCATGACAATGCCCCAGCTGATCCAATGTTTCTTGACAAAAAAAGGCATATTGCTCATTTGTCAGGCTCCCTACTCTCCAGACATGGCTCCTTCTGACTTCTGGTTGTTCCCAGAAATGAAGATGCCACTGAAAGGCTCCCGCTTTGAGAGCCGAAAGGACATCATGCGGAATGCGACAGCGTATCTGAGAGCCATTCCAGAAGAAGCATTCCAGACATGTGGAGGCACAATGGGCTTGCTTCGAAGGGGATTAGCAGTTGAACCCCACCAAGTATTTAATTTTTTTATCCCAGTCTATGGTCGGATACTTTTTCGACAGACCTCGTATACTAAGCAATGTATGAAGTGAAAATAGGCATTGTAGTAATTACAAACATACTTATTAAAATCAAAAGGAAACTTCTTACATATAATTAATAGGCAACATTATCATTGTATTGTGATGACTGTGTGGTAAATACTATAGCTCCTAAGAAGGATAAAAGTCTTAGCTAGTGAAGGCTCCTCTGCCCGCCTGACTTCATGTTTCAAAAGGAGCTGCAAGCAAGACTAAGCGACACTGAAACTGCAAATGTTGACAGTAGATGCAGTCAAGAACGAAAGCCCAAACTCTACAAAAGTGTTGTTAAGAGTCCAAGGGTATGTTCTCTACATGGTGATCTAGTATAAATCTTGTGAAATACTTAGCTGCGAGTATGACTGTTACCATTTCTTCAAGAACAGTAAAGAAGAGTCCAAGTTGGAACTATCTGACAATAATCAACAGTATTTTGTTCAAAGGCGAAGCTGGGAGGAGTATAACAGTCAGTGTACAGCAGCTACAGTGAAGAAATAGAAGTGTGGGGGCTCCATATCAGCCAAGGATACAGGTGATTTGCATAAAATTGAAGGTATGCTGACTGCTATCAGGTACAGGCGGGTTTTCATCATCAATCATGCCATTTCCTCACGAAGACATCTCGTTGAACAGAGATTTTTCTTCCAACATCATGATGATCCCAAGCATACAGCCAGTGTAGTGGAAAATTATTTTGAATGTAAAGAAGCTGATGGAACGCTCACAAAGATGCCCCAGTTTGCACAAAATCTCGATACAGACATCATAGAGGCTGCATGGGTTTATATGGCTACTAATCAAGTCAAATGACAACCAAACACTTAGGGTAGATTGTATAATGTGCTGCTACAGGATACTTGGAGCAACATTCCAGTCATACATTGATAAAATGATGCATTGCGAATGTATTATATAGTCTCTCAACTGCAATTATTCAATCTTTGTGCATAATTTTTGTGTGTTTACAATTATTTCCATACTCTTGTGCATATATCTTGGTTATCCTGTCCATAGTAGCAGGATGAGAGATGCCTGCTACCAGAAACATGGCTACAAAAGCACCTGATTACTGTCCTAACAAACCTATTTTGTCATTAGATGAGTGGGAGAAAGAGTGCCAAGGGCTAGTTATCAAAAACAGCCCAAACTAAGCTTTCTCCACTCCTTCCAAACATATACATGAATGCCCTCAATAAAATGCTGTGCTTAATGTTAAACTGCCAGGGTTGTAATTATCATCAGGCTTGTACAACAATAGCTGTTCTTTACCCATTGAATTAGGGTGATAATTTTTTTGTTTTGTAAAAAAAAAGTTTGCAATCATTTTGAGAATTTTTTTTTTTTTTGCTGTATACTTTATACAAAGATAATTTGAATATGCAGAAAAATTAAGCATTTTAAAATGTTTATATACTGCTCTGAAATTGACACATTTAATTAAAAAAAATTCACTCAATCATATTAACACTTTACATTATTTGTGCTACAGGCTACACGGTCTTTTTCTTTCCTCCATTTTAATGTTTTATCATTTTCTCATTTAATTCAATTTAACATCTATGAAATATCTGAAACTTCAGTTTCTTAAAAATAAAGCATTCAGTTTTATTACTATGTTCACAGATCAAATAGAGAAAGTGAACTAATTTTACATGCAACATAGACAGATAGTATTTGAAAAATATAGTCTTCCATTTGAAGTTTAAGGGTGGAAATTATGAAAAAGCTACACAAAAAACAGTGTTGCTGTTTATCAGGAATTTATAAGTTTGCGTATTTAGTAAATAACTTGATTTGTTTCTGTAATAGAGCATACTGTAATTCTCTATCTTCTCTCTGAAGCAGAAATGGTATTGTCTTTGTTTAATTTTCATGTGGTTGACCTTCATTGGCATGCTTGTATATGTTGGAATTTGGTCTTAATTAGCTGGTGGCTTTCTTGCCATTTTCCCATTGCTTGTGACAAAGAACTGTTTTGTGCAATAAGAAACCAAAAGTTACTGATATTTAAGCTGTAGTTTATACAAGCTAGAATCAACAGTAGCTGGATTATTTTGGCAATGCACTGTCTAGAGCTCCTCAACAGCTGGTGTTTGGAGTGATCATCTAACTACATCCAAATGTGAATCCCAAAAGCAGAGTTTTAAATACCAATGTACCCTATGTCAGAATTATAAACACACCTTGAATAAAAGGTGAATTCTCTTTATCTTATCAAAATAGCAGTATACTTCTCTTTCCATTTTCAGAGAGTTTGAAAGAAAGATATATTCTAAGCCACATAAAAACATTTTTTTTTAAAAATGCATTTTGCCTTTACCATTCACTTGTTGTTTTGATATCCCAATAAAACTCACTAACGAATTTGAATTATATAGTATGAAAAACTGAACAAAGACCTCAATACACACAGTGGCAAAGAATTGCTTCATATTCTTAACTAATTTTGGGAAGATGTTTCATCTTCTAAAACTTTTCTCAGCAAAGTTATTTCAATTTAGAAATGGGATGTTTATACTAAATTTTTAGAATGTTTACTATTTTGTATAGTTTCAAATAAATACAATGGGAAAAATTACTAATTCTTCTATTGTAAAATTAATACTGGTATAGTCTTTATAATTGAAAACTTCTATTCTCCAGGCTTTATTGAAACCAGGAATGACAGATAATGGAAGGACATCAGAAGCCAAACTTATATTTCCAGTGATTTGATTGGCTTTGTTTTAGTTAAAATCAAAACCTATGGTAATTCTCTCAAGTAACTTAAGTTTAGAAATAAACAGTTTATTACTGAAAGTCAAATTATGATTGCAAATAGATCTATCCATTTCACGAAGTTAAAACTGGCTTTTCTACACCTGTGTATGAGTCAACAGAATCTATATTAGTATCAACAGAGAAATTTAAAGGCAGATGATGGAGACAAACTATTCTGAATTAGGAAATGAAAACCTAGTGTCTGTCTTCTCTCTCAAAACATTTTTATTTTAAATCTCTGATTGTGTATTAATACTCTTGCTATATTTTCTGCATTAAAAAATATTTCTAGATTCATTTGTTATTTGGTTTGAATTTATGGCTTAATATTTTGCTTACCTGGATAACATTGCCATTTGTAAAAAAATATTTCAACCTTTTTCTGTTGCCATTTCCATGACACAGTTAATACTCACTAACTGTACCAATTTTACTGATTTATTGTTCATCAGTTAGTACTGCTATACTTAGGTTTGGCAGTATTACGTTATAACTAATAGAGCAGAACAATTAAGTCTACACAAAGTTGAGGTTTTTGTTATCATCAGCAATCAGTGACTACTAGTGGGCTATTTATCAACTCTGATGACTTGTTATATATCTGAGGTATCCAGAATCATTAATACAAATCACAGTGCATATGGAATAAACACAAACACAACTTTCATATGAAGGTATATGATATGCTTATGACAGAAGAAGCCATGAAACTGAAAGAGAAGATTATATATGTGACGGCCTATAAACCTGTCAGCTGTAAAGTAGCAACATTCATTACTTCCAGCAAAGCAGATAGGTTTCATTACTACCAGTCCTTCGTTGCTGCTAACTCAATTATCGTAAGTTTTCGGAAAACAGATTTCCTTTCATTTCACTGAGCACAAGCAAGATACTTTAATTGAGCCATTTGCCAATCTTTAAATCATGTGTATGAAGCATAGGAACCTCTCTCTGACTCCTTATAATCTTCCAGATATGGTTAATAGCATATATCCAGTGCTCTCCCCCCCCCAAAACTTCCTTTTAGGACATCTTGTTCTCAATGTTCAGTAATTGATGTCTCCTGAGATTGTTTCTTTCTTTTTTTTAATGTTTAACAAGAGTGGATGGGTGTCACCTTGCTTTAAAAGCAAAGGCTGTTCTGTCAGAACTCTGGATCATTTGATAAACTGAATAAAACAGCAACAAAAAACTCAGTTTGATGCACTTTTTTGATGATCCGCCTCGTAACAAAATCAGTATTTCACAATAGTATTCTGATTTAAATAATATTAAAAGTAAACAACAAAAAAAAGTCTTCTATTCTCCCTGTATGTATTTTCGCTATGGTTGTCAGTGTTTCATTATATATTTGTATTATGTAATTAATCTTGCTACTGAGCCACTAATTAGTAAACAAGCATTCGTGCATGAGTGAACAACTCAGCAGGGGAAACCTTCCACTGTAGATTTTCTCCCCAAACTTGCACTCATTTCCTAAAGTATTCCCTGCCAACCTGAATGGCACATAGCCAAAAATCAGCTGACATTTGAACATTTTAGTTTGCCTGTCAGGAAGGTAAACAGGACATATGTCAGTTTTTATTACCTTTCTTAATGTGAATATCTTAGATTTGGGGAATATATTGTCAGATGATAAGAACTGTTTATACTTTTTCATGGGTTGGAAGGTAGTTGAAGTGTGATAAGTTCAACTGTCATCATCCGTTCTGGTCAACAGTATTCTTTAGAACCAAAATGACAATTATTATTTTGAATAATATATTTTCTAAATTTACTGTCAAGATAATTTAAGCACTAAAAGCAAGATAGGCAATGGGAGAAAAATCAAAATTGTTTATGCTGCTTTTGTTCCTTACTTGCCATTTCTTAATTTATTTGAGATAGCAATATTACACACCTGATAACTGCCACATTAGGAGGTTTAAATGGAAAATGTTTCTATCTGCTTGTTTTGTCTCCGATGACTTAAATTCTACATCTTTTTTTGTGGGGGTGGTGCAATTGTTTGGGTATGTGTGTGAAATTGCAAGTGTGTGGTGGGAGCTGGGACCGGTCGCCTCAGCTGCTTATAAATGAGGTCTTATTTCAACTTGTATTATCTTTTAGTATTAGTGTACCTCATCCTAGGGAGAGCAGCGGGCTATCCAACTCCTTCGATTACGCTCAAGAGAGGTAGGTTTATCCAGGCTGGACCCTCTAGAACAGAGTTTTCTCTCTGTGTGTCCTTAAGACGCTATAAGGGGTAAAGGAAGCTTAGGCCATTTTTTATTTTTAATAAATCCAACCAGAGTGGGAGGATAGGGGGGGGTATTCTGTTTTTATTTTATTTTTGTATTTAAATTCTTTTATTTGTAAATACATCTTAGTAACTTTCACCAAAATCCTGTAGGACCATCTCAGGAGATATAGTAAGAAAAATTAATGGATCAGTTAGGGTATCAAACTTCTATTTCAGTGATTCTCTTGTTTATTACCTTACTAGAGCATCAGTACGATTCTTTCTGTGTGTGTGAACCTTCAAAGTTTTCATCATATGAAAATAGAAGAGACCAAAACTCTGCCAGGATGTGGAAATAGATGCACTCCCCACAAAATACTGCACCCCTTTAATAGTCTGTGTTTATCAAACTTGCTGTAGCAAATTTGATTTTCACAATGACAGACAGACACATTATCAGATTTCCTGACAAAATTATGGATTAGGTTCTAGCTGGTGACTCAATCATGTGGAAATGTTGGCTGAGCAGTGGAACACAAAACTACTCCATGTAGTATTACTCAGATGTGATACTTAAGAAATTTTAAAATTTTATATATATCCACTGTTGTTCCTCCAGTGTTTTACTATTTCCTTTCAGTACAATTCATTATCTATTGTTCAAAGAAAGGAAATGCATGATTATGTTTTGCATTTCATTCTTTTTTGACATTTGCATGAATTTTAAAATTATTATTATTATTATTATTCTTTTTGTTATAGTCTGAGGTTGGTTTATTAGTCTTTAGCAGCTTTCGTTTAGGGTTATTGTATATTTATTAGTGTTTAAAAAGAAAATATGCCAAACATTGATTTTTACAATTTTTTTTTTTAAAGTTTGAATTACCAAAGCATTATATTATTTTTTCATTATATAAGAAGAGTTTTATTGTTTGCTGATTCATTATGTAGTTATGGATTTTGTATATAACTTTTTTTTTCATTTTAATTTTAAAGTTAGATATCTTGAGTCGAACAAGAGATCAGTTGTATGATATGAAATCTTTCTTTCACCCTGACACAATTACATGAAGTTTTTTTTTTTTTATTTCTGGTTATTACCATTTTGAAGGTTCTGCATTTTCTACCACTGCTCTTCCAACTCCATCAGTCGTTCGTGTTGGTCAAGTCCAGCATCAGAAGGTACCACCGAAGACTTTCTGGCAGTCTCAGTTCACCCAGACTGATCCCGGTTTTGTCAAACTAAACTTTACCATGCCGGACGGAGCTGTTTTAGGTGTATATGGTCGAAAAAACCTTCCACCAACCCATGTTCAGTTTGATTTTTTTGAAGTGTTCAATGGGAAAAAGGTCATCAAAAGATCTCTTCCATGGGTATGTGCTATAATTGTTTATTTCTTTGTCTTTATTTTTTGTGGGATACTGTGCCAACTGACTTGGGCAGTTAATAATTTAAAAGAAAAACAAACAATGTCTTGATGTGGGTGTGGTGAGAGGAAAGAAATTAAAACAAGTGTTGTGATATGCTAAGTTATATGTTGAAAACATTAATACTAAAAAGTAGCTGATTAGATTGTTAATTAACCCTTTCTCTGTGCTAAATGACTACAGTAAATTAAATCTTTATTGTCAATATTTGTAGTAATCAACTATAGTCCTACGAGAAATTGGCTGTGCTTCCATTCCTTGTTTTTAAATATGTCATACACAGAAAAAATTCCAGAAAACTCGCCATTGTACATAAATGTAGCTAAAAATTTCTTGTTGAATTTTCTGATCATTTGATATAATAAAATTTATCCAATTTTGCATCCAACTTTTCATTCTGTAGCCCATTACTGCAGTATATGTACAGTACTGTATAGTACCAATGCTTATGAAAGTTATTCATAAATTTGTTATCTTTATGCGTGAGTTATGCTTCTGGTGTAGTTTTGGCATTATTTGAATTAGCTGGGCTAATTATTATACCTTTTATTATAGATTACATTTCTACATATTTTCCACCATTTTTTTAAAAATACAACAATTTCATTTTTTTTAATGGTGAAATGACATTTTTGGAGGACTGATCTTGAATTGAAATCTGCAGTGAAAGGGTTAAATAAAATAAAGTGTCATTTTTTTTTTTCAAGCATTTAAATTTGTATTTAAAAAAGTAGTTTAATGTTTGATAAAAATAATAAGATGTATTTTACAGAGAGAGGGAAAATCAAAGAATACTGCAATAATTCGCTATTTACCAGTTGGAACTTGGTACCTGGCAGTGTACAATGATAATGAGGAGGTGCAACAGGTGTCCTTTGTTACAGATATCAAAGGTGATAATCTGCTTTATTTTGTATATGTATACACCTTTTAAGAGTTACTAAATATTAAAAGCTTCAATTACAGACATTTTTTCTTAAATTTCTAATTGGTGTGTATTGCATCAACAGTACAAGTATTATGTTTTCTACCTTCTCATCTCCCAAACAATATCTTAAAATAATTCTAGAGAAACTTATTCTTAGTGAACAATAAACAAGATAGTTCATAGAGTGTGTGTTGCTGTGAGTAAGCAAGCCTATTCTTTTATTTTCAAGGGTGGTGAATTGTCAGTGTTGAAGCTGTGTTTTTTAAGGAAGCAAATGTATGTAGATAAACTGAGGGTGAGAGGTATTTTACTGTCTCATATAATTTCACAAAGCAAAATTTACTTTAGCTATTATAAGGAGGCAGGAAGCCTACTATGGTTTTTACAATGATCCCAGCATGTAAATGCTTAGCAATATGATTTTTAAATTGGTTTACAGTCTCACTATTAAACCTCTGCTGACAATTTATTTCTATTCCATCTATTTGCAGTTGCTACTAAAATTATTTTGTCATGAACCCATGATTGGTTATTTTGTTACTGTTCACATACCATAATTATTTTTAAATTACCTATCATATCTTACTTAAACATCTAAATTCCAACTGAGTAAATTTAATATTTTAAATCTTTTTTGCATGTTATTAATACTTAAAATGTGTTTGACTTATGCTGAACCCTTTCCAACAATGTTGTACCTTTTCTTAAATATTGATTCTCTGCTCAAGATGTGCAACTTTGATTGAATTTGAACAAAAACAACCTCTTTAAAATTCAAATCATCATTCAGTTTTATCTAATTTTGATCAGGTTACATGGTAAACTGTCAATTAAGGTTTTTTTTTTTTGGATTCAGTGGGTTTGCTGATGTCGAACAATAATAAGTAAGAAAAATATAACATGAGTTTCTAAAATACAGCAGTTGATTTGTTTGCAAACAAAAGTTATGCAAATCATTGTTTAGCCATTGCTTTTATATTGTAAAGTTGTGTGGATCATTGCATTCCAACATCCCCTTCAGTATATAATCTAGACACTAGAACAAAAATATGATTAATATACTTCAAAATTAAGTTGGCATAACTCGAGATATGGAAATAATGCAACCATGATTTTAAAAAAAAACAAACAAAAAATATGCATGCTTTCCGATATTTGGTTTATTCAGCAAGTGGTACTGTTTCATTATTAAACAGAGCTAATCAAGGTGTTCACACCCACACTTTCTTTAAATATGCACAGACCACATGTAGTAACCATGGTTGAAAAGTTATCAGCATGATTCTTTACTTAGGTTCACCTGGGCAGTCTTCTTGCACCTTCGAAATAGCAAGTCAGACTTTGAAAATGTAATAATTTAATGCATATTTTCAAGTGGTTGTGAGTTTTGTTTGTTGCTCTTTCAAGGCAAAACCATAGCAACTAGAGGCCCCAAATTTTGGGTGTGGGTTCTTCAGAATCTGGGCAGATTTTAAGCTACTGCACATTGGCCTGAAGCCACTTTTTATTGTGCAGTGCTGGCTACCCCAGTTAGTATGGAATATTTCTTTTTAGAGTGAGGGTATAAATATTTTCTTGTATAGATGTGCCATTTATTATCAGCTATTAACATAGCTTCTTTCTCATTTTCATAGTAATTACATAGAAACTGATTATTGCACTGTATTGGTCTTGGAAGTACATTCATTTTAACTGTTGAACAGAATTCTGAGCTTTAAGATATTTTGCTTGTAGGGAAATGATGGTTGTGTGTGTGGTTTGGGGGGTAGCATATGCTTTAGAGCAGCAGCAGGCAATGTTCATTTTGAACGACCTACCAACTGCCCTGCGCCAACATGCTATTATGACTCTTTAATGGTAGAATAGATTCCACTGTCCATCAAATGATTTTATGATTTTGAGGATGAAAACTCTGGGTATTGGACAATCATGAGCATGCAGCATCTGATGGGTGATTCATGTCAACCAGAATCCAGATGGACGGTTCTCACACCCACAACTGACCCCCTATCATTGATGAATCAGGGCGATGGAGTGAAGATGCAGTGCAAATGGGCAACATAACATCAAAGACCAGAAGTCTGCAGGGTATATAAAAGTCATGCAAATAGTCAATGGCATCTACTCTAATGCTGCTCTGCCTGACTCTTGTTCATGCTCTTTATTTTGGTTCCTCATTCACTGATGGTGATTTTCATTTGTGTCTTTTGTAAAAGATGAGAGAAAAGTTGGCATAATGCAGAATTCAATAGGACTGGATGGGATGATAAGTTTTTTTTCACAGAAATAGGTACAAAATTTGTGCCCTTGATTATCCACAAAAGTGAATATTAATTGGCATGACTTTAGAAGCTTAAAAAAAAAACTGCAGGTGGCTGGACATTGCATTTATTCCCTTTTTTCTTGGAAAGAGAGAAGTACCAGCAGTACAAACTCTTAAGCTTTTGTTGTCCCAGCATGTACCAATAATTGTGTATTATTGGTCTTTCATTTTTTTTAATATTTGAAGAAATTATTTTGTGCACAATCTGTTTTTTATATTTTAAATATGGCTCCCCTATACTCTTCCGTTCTACCAGGAGGGAGGCAGTTAACACTGCTGGCTTCACAGTCCTATGTGGCCCACGATATAAAAAGTTTGCCTTCCCCTGTTCTAGACTTGTGCACTAATCTTAAAACTGATCTGAACATCAACTTTTTTACATTTAAGCAACATGTTTATCTTGCATTGATACTACAGCAGTGCACTTCACACTTTATGGCTTTCAATTTTAGTAATTATGGAATATAAAAACAATCTGTGACATTTTTTTAGATGCATCATATTGGGACCTGAAACTTTGTCTGAAAAACTATGCAGTATCTACTAAGGCATTCATACATGAAACTCTTTGACAATCAGAATTTCTTGACACTTGAGTACCATCTGTTAAATGTCATCACAAAGCAGCTGTTTTACAACAAATGCTTCTGTAGTTCCTTAACAGAGTTGCTATAGTCCATCATGTTAACTCTGTGCTTTTGGCAAGTTCACTTCATCCAAAAATTGACACAATATCTATATAATCCTTTCCATTGGAATATAGCACTCATTCGTGGAAAAACAGCTTTCACCATGTTTTTATTTAGCTTTTACAAAGTCAATGAAAAATTATTCTTTTGCAAAATTTACATAGTTTTATTCTTCAATAAAATATTATGCTAATATTAAGCAAGATAGATAATGTCTTGCAAACTTATTAGAGATGGATGCCTCAAATGTTTTCTACAATAAAATTTTCATAAAGTAAATATATTTATGGTTTTGAATAAAACTATTCACCATGACATAATTTAAGCATCTCTGTGTTTCTCCATAAACATTAAACATTTTTTTCAAAACTAGTACATAATCTGAAATACGTTTGGTGAGTTTTCCTGTGTCACCAGACTCTTACTTAACAAACAGGAAAAACCAGTTTTCATCAGTCTAAAATGTACTCTTCATCATATCTTCCATTAGAAACAATGACTCATTCAATTAAATAAATTTCTTATGTTGATCTAACAATCTTGAATCTTTCACAGTGCACTGTAACCCAGGTCATTCATTCAGTCGCCCAGACACTGTTCTTGTAAATGCCCTGTTGGTTTCCATTAGGTTAGTGATATTGGTAAAGGGATTGTGGTGCATTTCATGAATAACTCCTCTGTCTTCATTAGGAGTTTTGTTTTTTCTCATATGAATTTTTACTACACACTCTGCTAACAACAATATTGTGGACATTATTGTAAGATTTCTGATGATGTAGTGGAGCAAACCAAGTTGTGTCGCTTTGTCTCTGCAGGAAATCCCAACATCTTTCATTCCAATTAAATGCTGTTTCTGCGCTTTTGTATAGCATCTCTTTGCCATATTTTTTACTCTGTGGCAGTTTCAGATAAGCAACATCCAATATTTTGATTGCTGAGAGTGCATGTATCATGCTTCATATTTTGAAAGCCAATTTCTTGTGCATTCAGAATATGCCAACTGTTGCAGGAGCCCAGACGAGAGTACAAGTTGTACAGACAAAGCTTAGTTGTCATTTCACTCAACCACAAAGATTCTTCATTGCTGCAACATTTTACTTTTGTTTAATATGAACAAATATCCGGTGGTGTTTGACTTAAGTCAAGATGTATATTCTGACATTTCTGCAGAAAATTAATTAGAATATTTAGTAGCATTAGTGTGGCAACATACATTTTCTTGTTATTTTTTGAACAAGTAATATGGAATTAATGTTTGTGCTCTTTCCAACATGCAACAACAATTATATGATGTGTGATCAGATGCATTGCTTTGCTTAGGTTACCAATGCATATTTATCTGGAATTTAATGTTGGCTGTTTTAAATGTTTTTGTGGCGACTGAGATCTGACGGAGTCCGGTCGAAATGGGGAGAAAATGGCAGATTGAGTTGCAGAAGTTTCTAGCCCATTGCTTCATAAGTCATGAGTTCTCATTAATTGGAATGATTTTATACAGAAATGCACTGATGCATTGCCAGCAATTATCAGAAAGTCAGATCAATGGGTTGCTGGCCCACTTCTTTGTTCACTGCTGCCTACCTGCCATTTTTCATGGTTGCATTCATCGTGTTCTTGATATATAGGTGTAGTTGATAGAATACTTAAACATATTGATCCTCAATGGCCTGCCCAGAAAATTACTAAATGATGAATCTGTCGAGTCTTGCTGTCTGATCCATTAGCCTCAAACTGCGAGTTATGGATCGTAAAACAGAGTTATTACTTTTATGAGGGATTTGCATGTTAGTTTCAAGGGATGCCTAGCTTAGAAATTTAGGGCTAATGTTGTTACATAGATTGAAGCTGTCAATTAATTGAAAAAGATTATAACATTTATATGCTGTAAAAATGTGTATATTATTTTTGATTGATTCTTTACAATCATGAAAGGCCCTGTTTTACTATTTTTAGGTGTTCTCATAGGATAACTATTTTTAGCTGCACAGAGACCCATATCCCTACTTTTCTGACAAGGATAACATATCATGAAGCCCAGATGGTATTGGAAATAAAGACATCAGTTCATATCTTGCTTGTTCAGCCTAATTAAATGGATGCTTTTCGTGATAACGCCTGTATCAGAGATTGCAGTAATCACATTCATAGTGATCCTAGCCATAAAATTAAGTAAAGGAATTTAATTATCAAATGGATAAAAACTCTTGTCAAAAATTGTTTATGATAGTAAATGTGCTTGAAGTTAATCAGAATAACTCATAAAAAACTAAAGACATTGTATCAAAAATAAATATATGGGTATGATATGCTGTTTTAACGGGCATATCTTCAGTATCTAGCTATACCCATGAAAGGCATCTTACACCTGGAGTCACGCGCTAGAAAAAAACTATCAGAATAATTGTATGCTAACTATTCAAAATGTCTGCCAATTTTTAAAGAACATATAGGAAAGGTGTCAAAGAGTGAGAAGCAGCATTTGAATTGTAGAAAAACTCAAAATTCTCTGCATTAAATAATTTTGTTGCAGTAGACACCTTCCTTGCTAAGGGGTCAAAGTGTATGTTAACTCTTTCCATCTCTCTCTTGCACTCGCGCGCGCACACAGAGAGAGAGAAATTTTAACTTTATTGGTTGTCCTCTTGTGAATCTAACTTTGAAAATTCCTGTTTGTCCATGACAGTAAGGTAATTATTAAGCAGTAGTTGATTGGTAATGAAGCCATATGCAATTTTATTGTCTAGGAATTTCATAAACTGTATATTTTATTCATTAGTGTTTATTTTCTTTTGACTTATTATAAGGAATAAAATCTCTGGTAGATGCAGTCATGGCATTTTCCCCTCCAATTTGCCTTGCAGATTCCATTGGCACAGGATGTCAGCATGACTGCTATGGCCATGGAGAATGTAAAAATGGAAGGTGCCACTGCTACCCAGGTTACACAGGGAAGTACTGTGGTCAGAGTGAGTAGCGTGCTTTGTTTTTTTGGTTTGTTTTCTTTATATTAAATGAGTCAGTCATTCTAAATACATTTTGTTTGTTTTCCACTAACTCTGAGGAGACAATCTACTGAACATCTTAACTGTGTGATGTTCCCTTTACTACACAGAAAACAATTGAATTCCGTTTTTTAGAGAGAATGCTAACAGGTGTTGGGGATTGGTGGCTTCTATACAGGTAAAAGCGTCAGTTAATATTTAGTTTACTTGGACTGACTGTCTTTTGATTCAGGAGCGTTCAGAAATAATACTGCTAGACATGTACTCTGGTGACAATCAAACAACTTTATCTACACACATCCTGTGCAAAAATATTCATAGTTCGTATATGTAGTCAACGTTTCTAAAGTGTGTGGGGGGGAGGCATCTGCACCCGGTCAGATTGGTTTGGCGTATCTCCCTGGCACGGCTTCTCCTCACTCTTCTTTACCAGCCAGTCGAGTAGATTTCTGCGGGGCACTTCAGTTTTTTTGCACATCTAAAGATGAAGAGTTCTAGTATGGATTTTTCTGATGGAGTTGGAAGTCTTGGGGCCCCTTATGGTCAGAATAGGCAATGTACTCCAGCAGACAACCACAGCACTACACTTCCTTTTAGAGTTATATTCACTGTTGACCTTGGCATACAACACACAAACGACATTCCTCAAACAAATATTTTATATTTTGAAAATCTTATTTTAATAAATTGGTATTTCATTTAATAATTGAGAGATTATCTGTTTGTGGCACATGTAGAGACCAAGTGTACTTAACATGCAATAACAAAAATTACTAGAGATTTTAAAAAAGATTCATCTGGCTAGTTAGCTAGCATTATAGTAAGTACAGTATGATAAAAATAAGTCACCCACTATCTTATTGGAATAAGCAATAATGGAGACCTGTAGACAGTTTTCTAATTGATTTTTACTGAATTTTAAGTTCATGGATTTAGATAATTTCACAAGCACACACTCTAGAAAGTTTTGTTTTAATTTATATTAATAAATCCAGAATTTACACTAATAAATTTGATCATTTTTGCTGGTGAAATTGAGTATATTTGATTGGCAATCTTCGGTTGATTTTTCTTAATTTTTGAATTGAATCTTTTTTGATAATTTTGATCATAAACGATTAAGATGAAAATGGCTAATACAAAATCAAGTTTATTGTGAAAGAAGAGTGAAGTCCCATTTTTCTCTTTTATTTTTTATTGCAAATGTTATGCTTAATACAAAATGGCTAAGATAATTTCATGATAGGTGCTTTTTTTTTGTTTTTTTAACATACTCACCACCAAATTTTTGCTGTGTTCACACCTTTAATACAAAGTGATTGATTTCAAAGAACAACTGGTACTAGCTTGGGGATGCATCCATGGTATTTAGCATGCGGAAAAAAAGTTTTAATTGCATTGATTGGTTTTCCTCAAGCATTCATAGTAGATCTATTCATTCACTGTCAACACTATTGTTGCACAATTTTGCTGTGGAATTTGCTCGATAAAACAATATACACATGCATTGTCGTGTCTAACCCTAACGAAGTATCTCTGTTGAATCCAAAATGAAAATACTTAAGGAGATTGAAAGCAGAAAAGAGACAAAGACTGAACCTGCCAGGAGGATGGTACTACAAATTCATCGACAGTTCTCAAAAACAGAGATCATCATCAAGATCTTGGACTTTTGCATTCTAGCTCTCTTGGAAACGAATGAGAAAAGGCCGGGCGGAACCACACATTGTTCTCTTTGCTTGGTTTAAACAAGCTAGGGCCATGAAAGCTCCTATATCTGGACAGCTCTACCTTCACTTTTGCAAGATTATATCTCTATAGAGCTATTTTTCAGTGCAGATTAGACTGGGATGCTGTAGTTAGTATGTCTAACCAACCACCCATATTACTCTGAAAATGGTTAAGATTAAAAACTGTTATGGTGAAAAGATATTTGGTCCCAAGCATTTTGTTTTATCAGTAGGGCTCTGTCATTAAACCAGTGAAAAACTTACTTTTTAAAACACAAAAAAAACTACCGTTTTTGTATTTGTTGTTACAAATTTCAAATATCAGATTTTATACTAATCCCTAAGAAATAAGCAGTTTATTTCAGTGAACACCGGTATGATTTAATTTTTTCTCTCTCTCTCTCTCTCTTTTTAGTTTGTGAGTCCTGTGGATTTTCAATTATTTATATTTATTTTGTGAAGCTTACTCTCAGCCTTTCCCAAAAAAGCTGTTGAACAGTGCTGTCCTATCTGCCAAGTCAAATTTATCTAAAAACTTCATTTCTTCCAATTATTGATGCCTCAAATTTTATGAGCTTCCAATTTTCTTCAGATTGGTCATTATCTCACCAAGAGAATAGCTGGTGTTTTTATGCTAACTGCAAAATATATTCCAAACATGAAGCTAGTTATCCTTCCCTGGGCACTGCAATCAATGCTAAATGTTTTACTGTCTGGCTGATACAGTTGATGCTACTGGAAGCAGTGACTCAACAGTTCTAAATGTTAGTGAAACGTGGAGAAATTTTAAATGCATTATGCTGAGTTATTCTTTGATATGCATGATAGGACCTGTCTCTAGACATTCAGTCACCAGTTAACTAAATTGGAATTTTCAAAGGTGTTAATATGTTCTCAACTGAAATTCCCCAAAGTATTTGAGCTCTCTACAAATCACAGAGATCAGTTTTGGCATTTCAGTAAGTGAAATTCTATGTAGTAAGTAAAACAAAAGTAATGTGTGTACTTGTTTGTTATTTATTGTACCAGAAGTTCATATCATTAAGTAAAACAATGTCTGATTTAAGCCTCGCTTAGGATTTAGCCTATTTTTCAATACAAAAGTTCTCTTGTGCACTTTTTCATGTTAAAGTAATTTTACTGTTTACACACAAGTATCCAACCTGAACATAAAACATCTTTTGTAATAAAATGGATCATGAGAATATTTTGAAAGGAAGATTGGGAAAATTTTGTAATCCATTGTGTGCCTTATATCATAATAATTCCAATAAGGCCGAGCAGGTGATTTCATTTAATTTCTATAAATTAAACATTGCTGACTCTCTTACCTACAGTTTTTGTTGTAAAGTGGAAAGAGAGCAGAGCCCTTGGTGTCCTCGACTATTCACCATGGAAAGATTTACCTAACCCCATAAACAGAAAGTTTACTGTAACAAAACCTGACTAGCATCTAGAGAAGGCGTATATACCAACACTTTTTTAGACAAAGAAACTGCTTTATTGCATGGAAAAATCACAGTATAAAGGAAAGACATTAGAATAGAAAAAGAGTACCATTTTCTGGTCACCATCTTCAAAACTTGACTCCTCAATGCACAGCAGACACGGTGAAATGTTAAAGGGGGCTACAGATGGATTGCACCGAATCTTACACAAATACAACATGCTTAGCAAAACCAGATAGAAAAGCACAATAGACTTTTTGTCAGCTGACAGATTTTTATGACTTTTTTTGTGTGTATGTATATGAACAATTAATGATTAAATTCTACAGTTAAAATACCGTATAAAATGTATACAAAGAGAAAAAAAAGGTGTCATGTTTGCTGTAATTTTCAAAATATTCAGCCGCTTTCTTCCTCTCTTACTTTGTTCTCAATACCCAGTCACCAGTAGCGGCCAATTGCAATTAGCTTCATAACAACTCCCATTTTGTCAGTTGTAGAATTTCTAGTTTTAACCGACTGGACCGGATGATGACGACCTTTTTTTTTTTTTTGACTTACAGATTTTTACAATGTTTAATAGAAGCTACAGATAGTTAAAACTTGGCAGGCTGTAGGTATGGAAATGACGACTAACAATTCATGAAGACAGTGCGCTTGTATTCACACGAGTAACCTACCCAACATGGCGCATTGACACATGATAAACCTAAATTTTAAGACACTTTGATGATAGGGGGCTGGGAATTGCTTATAAATATTTGTTTTTCATTTTAATTTTAAACTTTGCATGTGTGCTTATTATATATGGAAGGTTGCTTCAAAATCTCTCTTAAACGAAGTATCTCTTATATACGAATAAGTTTCTCAGTTTAAAGTAATGGCTGGTGGTGAGTTATAGTAATGAAAGACCTAAATATTACTTTATTTAAAACTGCAAAATTGGTGAGGAAAGTTGTAAGTTGGAGGACCCGGCAGCTACCCTAGCTAGCCCATCTTACAGTAGTGTGGAGGACCCGACAGCTACCCTAACCCATCTTACAGTAGTGTGGAGGACCCGACAGCTACCCTAGCCCATCTTACAGTAGTGTGGAGGACCCGACAGCTACCCTAGCCCATCTTACAGTAGTGTGGAGGACCCGACAGCTACCCTAGCCCATCTTACAGTAGTGTGGAGGACCCGACAGCTACCCTAGCCCATCTTACAGTAGTGTGGTGGACCCGACAGCTACCCTAGCCCATCTTACAGTAGTGTGGAGGACCCGACAGCTACCCTAGCCCATCTTACAGTAGTGTGGAGGACCCGACAGCTACCCTAGCCCATCTTACAGTAGTGTGGAGGACCCGACAGCTACCCTAGCCCATCTTACAGTAGTGTGGAGGACCCGACAGCTACCCTAGCCCATCTTACAGTAGTGTGGAGGACCCGACAGCTACCCTAGCCCATCTTACAGTAGTGTGGAGGACCCGACAGCTACCCTAGCCCATCTTACAGTAGTGTGGAGGACCCGACAGCTACCCTAGCCCATCTTACAGTAGTGTGGAGGACCCGACAGCTACCCTAGCCCATCTTACAGTAGTGTGGAGGACCCGACAGCTACCCTAGCCCATCTTACAGTAGTGTGTGTTCATCCTTACAAACAAGCGTGCCGTAGTTGTAAGTGTTTCAGCATTTTAAAAAAATAAAAATAAAATAATAAAAAAGATGATTTGTTTTTCTTCTTACTCTCTAATTTTAATGATACTAAATAAAAGGAAAAACAAAGAGTAGTACAGATGTTACTTGAAAAAGTCATTATATAAACATTGTGAGAAGATAAAGGGAGAAAGGAATAAAACAGGAACTAAGAAATGCACTACGCTGCTTTTTTCATATTATATATTTAAAAAGTGATGTTCTTAAGAAAATTGCTTTGGGATTTGTAGGAGATAGATGATTTTGTGAAGAGTTGTGTAGCTGTCATGAAAAGCACTTAGTTGGTTATCACCGTGTAATGTCTATTCTCTGTTTCTGTATAATTTCCAAAACAGACACCAAAATAATTTGGTAACTGGAATGAACAAGCGCTTTCCAGATCATGAACAGTAAGCACTTCTGCAACACAAGTCAGTTTTCTTCAAACTGCTATTAACAGATGAAGCATATCAGACAACTTCCATTTTCTTTACAGGATATATTTCCATAAATAGCGCTGTAGCCCTGAACTTTACTGGTCATTTTGGTTTTATCAATACTAAAATCAACATTCTCTATAGCTATAATAGGGGCTATGTACAGAAACTTGACAAAAGTAAACAGATACCCACCCACATTTAAAAGAATATTTGTTCATTCTGGAGTCATGCTTGGTATGTGCAAAGTATAGTGACATGGTCATCCTGAAGTTCCACTCTGAGAACGTTGGTAGAAATTATAGTTTCTTTGCAGACCACCTGCTGTGACCATCCTGTGGCCCAGATCACACCCCACACCATGATAGACTGCCATTTGTTATTGTGTTATTGGAAATTTCTGTGCTGGATGGCACCACACCCAAACATGACAACTGACATTTCCTTATATAAGAAGTGTTTTTTTTCATTGTTCTACATGATCACTTTTGGTGGTTCTTGTGGGCACCTGCATGTGTTCTGTCAGATTTACAGCCAGTTGCTAATTTGATTTCTACAGTACGTCTTAGACTTCCTTTGGCATGTTCTTACATCATGCTTGTGATTTAATTAGAATGGGTTATTTGAGTTTTAGCAGGTATTTATTACATCAAGTTTGTATGCATGTAACTTACATGCTTGGAAACCATAGTGGTATATATCTGTGTTGCTATTTTTTCTGTCTTCTTAAGCACTGGACAAGATTTAGGTATCACAAAAGCCTTTTCAGAAGTTTTAAAACTGTGATGCTTTTTTAAAGAGATTATCCATCATTTGTACCTCATATTTTTGATTTTTTGAAAAAAATTTTTTTTTTAATTCTGCATGATCTTTCACTATTTCTGTAAATCTGGAATTTTCTTTTAATGTTTGTTGAGATTTGTTTAATTATTTATAGAATTAGATTTAACAAATGTTATCTTGGATCAGTCAAGTTCAAATTTATCAAGTCTGCTTCCACATAAAAGTTCTTGTTTTAAGCTAGTAAAATTACATTTTTAATATTTATTGAACTGCCATTTAGATTTACTCACTTGCATGATCTGTTGTAGGCATTTGTTCATATTTTTATTGTTTCCTGTTTCCATTATCAAGATATGACGCCTTTCATCAATTCTTCCAATTTTATTGCTATTATTAGTTGATATCTTCTTTTTATTTATTGATCCCATGACTTGTTAATCCAGCATGCTGCCTGGAGGTTTACTTATTCTTGCTTCAGGATTTTAAAATTATCTTCTGTTCCTATTTCAACATTTTTTTTATCATTTCTTCTTTTAGATTTTTTTTTTTTTTATTTCAGTAGTTTGGTTGGCTGACTATGTTCTTTGAGTTTGTTTCGGAACATGATTTAAAAATTGGTTCGTAACTAACTTTTGTGGATTCCAGCTGGTTCTAAAAATTAACTGTATGGGTATTTTCAGTCTCCATCCATCACTCTCTAAATTCTATTAATTTACTTAATGTATCTCATAGGGATTTTTTCTTTCTTTTTTAAGTGGAATAAAATTAGTAAACCTTTTCTTGGTTTAGCTTATTTGCTTTCACTCCATCTATTTTATTTATTTTAATTGTTAGTGTTTGCTTAATTAAAAAGAAACAATTACTGGCATAACTACTTTCCCTATGCATGCTTCCTTTAGTGTAATGACCCTGACAAATTTATTTATCATGCTAGACTGTGATAACCAACTTCTGTTTTGACAAAACAAGATGAAGCCACCAAATTTTCCCAACTGTCACAGTGCTATTGATTAGCCTGGGCATGGTGATGCTTTGATGAGCCTGCAAGAAGATGAAGATAGGATAGCATCCCAAGGGAAAGCACAAATCCTTAGATGAAGATAAGTGAATCCAGCAATATCCTTCCAATTTTGGGCAATCTTATTAAAATACTTGTTATCTGGTTTTTCTCTCTTGACCAGAAACATTTCTGTCACACAGCTTGGAAGTAACTGGCAGAGATTCAGAAATACCAAGCATGAGGAAACTAATGAGACGTGTCAACATTTTTAATTATAGAAAGACAGTGTCTTGTGATGTGAGCCAGACAAAATTCTAGTTTTCATTCTGCACATTGGCTTTTAATTTTAGTGCTTTTATTTGTCAGCAGACAACACCATAGTTTTTACTTATTTTATGATACATACAACCAGTTGTTGATTCACTGTCGTTTTTCTTTTTTAAGTCAGCAGTTATTTGTTCATATATATTATATTCAGCGAAGTTCAAGCATTTTATTAAGTTCTAAAATACATAAGTAAAACAAAAATGCCACATTTGACACTAGCAACCACTTATATGTTTAGTTATATTTAGTATAATTACTGAACAAAATATAACAGTATTATCAAAAATATGTTAATTTATAATTCTAAATTTTGTAGAAATGATGTAAATTTTCAAATGAATTTTAGATTTCCTCAAATTATTCTGCCTTCAGTAATTAACAAATTACTGCTGCTTATTGTTGTTTTACATTTTAGATACTGATTTTGAGGAGCAACACTTTCTTTCATTAAATAGTTTATTTTACTTTTGTATTTTGTTGAAATGTCTTTTTTTCTTGTTTGTTTTTACCTTGCTTTTTAAAGGAAATTATTGCAAAAATCAAGAACAAATCTGTTTAAAATTCACTTACTGATATAATTATAAGTAAAACCTTTTCTTTTTTTTTTTAAGTATCATTCTACTTCATTTTTGCACTCAGATTATTATTTTTTCCTTTGAATATTGTGAACTTTGCACAAATTTTGAAGTTTATTTTATAGTATCTACCATCAAGCATCTTTTGTCACCCTCGCATTGCCTTTGCATCATTTGAAATTGTCCTCCAGTGTAGGTTTATTTACTTAGGCAAAAGTCTCTAAACACTTAAAAATTTGTGGCTTTTTAGAGGAACACTTAAAATCTGCATTAGATTTTCTAAGCAAGATTAGTCTCGGGAGCTTTTTTACACTTGTGTAAAGTAGCTAAAGGTTGAATTTCTTTTCTTTAGGTCATATTTGGTCTTGGGTGGGGGGAGGTAAAGAAGAAAATGACTAAGGCCTCATGGACACCACCTGATTGTCCCTGATACTGGGCTATTGTCCAATGTTATTAAGTGATGGTGATGGTGCCATTGAGATAAATGATACCAGTTCAATCCCCACCCAAGATCAAGGTCATCCACTATGGGTCCTCATATAATATTTTTATAAAAGCCACTGAAATTCATATCAAATTAGAACAGAATTTTACTTAATAATTATGAAATTTTAGAGATTTTTAAAATCATATAGTTTGTGAATAGTACAACTGACGTTGTAATGGATAATGAATCATGTTTTGAGCAGAATATGGTTAATTCTAATAGCTTCCAACCTTTTTTTTATCCTCTTGGCTGCTTGACGCTATTTCTTAAGGAAGGTTCAAGTTACAGTGTGAAGCCTGCAGGAAAATTTTCATACACATCAGAAACAAACCATGCCACATCAGCAGTGCTGCCAGTAACCTCTTCACTTTATCATCATAATCAGATAATGTGCACAGCTTGAATGCATGCTTGATTATATGTTCTGTATTGTTAAGGTATGCTTAATCCCCACCCACTATTTTAGCTGTCACTCTGAACCTGCTTCCATCTGCAGTGGTTCAAATATTTTTAAACTTTCACCACCAGTTCCCCAGGGCAACATTTTGTCCTAAAACCCCATATGAAGTATTTCAGAACCCACTTCCTTCCTTCCTTGGCCAGTACAGTCAGAAACTCCACATCCTCAAGGCTCACATTTCTTCTTAGCCACATTTAGCTGGAAGACGTTTTTTTTGGATTGTTAATAAAAAGATGAAGCTGTTCACTTTGGTCAAATTAAACCTTTAGGTGATTTTAACAAAAACTGCTAATTTCTATTTTGATTATAGTTGGTTAGCACTCTTCATATCTATTCAACTTTTTGTACTCGGGGTAGCTTACATTATTTCCTAATGTATTCGCTGGTTTTTAAATACCATTTTGGCATTTTTACCCCAGGGAGAGGAGAGGCTTTTTAGGATTGTATCGAGCTTATAATTTGAACATCTTTCTGTTTTAGTGTTGAATTATTTCGTATATCCAGCTCTGTACAAGATGCATGGTTGAATTTTTAGTAAAAGAATGTTACATTGTCATTCATTATAGAAAACTATACATTTCTTTGCTAAGTTTTTTTTTTTTTTTTTGTATTTAATCTCCTGTATTTTACCAAAAATGTTCTCATGGGCTAAAAAAAAAAAACAAATGGTACTTGTGTATGCCAAATTTAACCATTTTGAAAAATATACAGTTTAATTTTTTTAATGAGTGACAAAATTTTGTTAATTTCCTATTTTCTTCAAAAAAAGAGCCTTGCAAGCAGAATTTATTTATTCACGTGAGAAAACAAAAATCCAAGTTGCATATATTTAATGCAAATACAGACAGATACCTGAACAACTGAGATTAGAAAGATCTGCTTACTTGATGCATCAAGATAGTAATGCTTGTTACATTAACATGAATCGTATGCAGTAGCACACTTGTAATACATGAACATTTTAAATCAATATACATGAGTAGATATCTAAATTAGTATTTGTGTTTTATGGAAAAACGAAAGAAATGTTGAGGTATCAGTGAATGTGTGAGTTCAGACTGGAGAAAAAAATTTGTAATATTTTTTGTTATTTTTTTTTTGACAAAGTACATAACTACTCCAGTAGTTTATGTAGCTACTTACCTGGGTGACTGTTTAAGTCAAATTTGCAGTGCTTGTTGCAAAGTAAATATGAAATCTTGTGATAATTGTTTGATCCCTTTCTTTTTAAATATGAACTATACCATTTCAAAAAGAGACTAGAGCAAATGTCTGATTTTGTTGGCTGTAAGTCCTAGCTATTTGTGAGCTTTTCAAAGAGTGTAGGAGAATTACTAGTTCAAAGAAAGGATTGAGACTCTTCCAACAAAGTTACATAGAATTCAGGAGTGTGGGTTTTATTGGCTGCACTTTGTGTATCTGCTTTTGGGGTCCATCTAATATTTTGTTCTGGCCTCAAAACTGGAGACGAGAAAAATAAATCATAATCAACTTTCAAAGACAAAAGAGTTTTCTGATTCTACACTGAATTTCAAGATTAATTTAATCTTGAGATTTTATGAACTTTTTATTTATTTTAAAATTTATGATTATTACTACAATTACTGCTTTGTAATTCTTTGTTTAGGCAACACGCTTACAGACACCTACCTACCAACCAACCTTTCACTAAATTTATGATTTGGGGTGTTGACCATTGTGGTTGATGTCTGTCCTGAGGAGGACCCAGTCATACTAGTTGTCAGGGTAAAAATAACCATAATGTCTAGAGAAACCACACCAATAACAAGATACCAAACATAGTCCAGATTCATCAGGGATCAATCAGCAGCTACTCTGTTGATGAACCAGCGTGCTGTGATTACTTAAGGAATTCAGCAAAGTTTAATTTTAAAGAAACACAAACAACTGCTTATAACTGTAAAATTATTTGTGGTCATCATCTAACCACCAACTTGTATTTATTGTCTTTATTGCAATTTATAAAGGTTAATATAATAATGTCGTGCAAAGTAACAAACAGTTTCATGGAAATGGTTGATATTTAATGTTTAAGGGAATTGAAGTATACAGCTTTCATCTCTGACAAAATGTACAGAAGAAAACCATTTTATTTGTTGTAAATGATTGAACAATTTTCAATAAAATTAAGAAATAGTGAGAAAAATTACCTTCTATCTAATGGTGCATGGAAGTCCAAGTGAGATAACTGGATAATCGAAGGTTTAAAATAACCATTAAGCACAAAGCATTATTCAAATATTATTTATCTTTGCAATTTGCAAGGAACTAAACAACACGGTGCTTTGCTTTGCTTTTTCTTATCTTCCAATTGAAACTGACCCTTAAAAAGAATTTTTTAATTTAGCTACAGAAGCTGAGCAGCCATCTGGATCTTTCAGATATTATAATAGTTTGTCTTGTTTGTATATCACTTTATCTAATTTAATTAGATACTTTTTGTATTCATAAATACTGTTTATTTTAGGTGCCAATAATAGCACTGAAATTCCACTGTTTCTCCAGAACTCTATAAGACCTGTGCTTTAATTCTTGTTGTTTCTGTGCCCCTCCTGTTGACAATTCTCTGATTGTTATTCCTTTCATGCTGATTAATTAAACTGATGAATCATCAGCAAAAACTGGGGGGGGAGACAGAAAGTGTGAGAGAGCAGCAATGGATCAGACTGTCCCTTTAACTAGAGGATTCTTTTTGCCATTTTGGCCATTTCAGGGAACACTTGATATCAGATCCCACAGAGTGACTGAGTCATAGCTGAAAGGGGAGAAAGTTATTCTAATCTTCTGAAAGTGTTAGATGCATGCCCACCTTTCAGCATCATGTAATCGTGGATGATGACAGTGCTGGGTTTTCTGTACATACTAAATGGCATGTACAACTGTCATTAGACATGAAAAACCACAGCTGGCCAAGGAGGATTTCCATAGCTCCAAAGATTCTCTCAGTTTTACTTCTCTGGTTACATTACTAAGACAAACAATTTATTCATAGAGAGGCTTCAGACAGAAATATTGATAAATATAATACATTCCAATGCTATTTTTGAAGCAACTAAAATGCATTAGAGTAATTTCATATATAAAATTATTTTATTTTTAGAAATCCTCTTGTTTTGTTTGTTTGTTTCTTTCTCGGATTTAATATGAAACAAAGTACATGCTGAAAAACTACATTTTTAGTCGGAATTAGTGTCATGAATCTAAAATTCTGCTCATTTCCATGTTCAGTTATTGTTGTTGCACACTTTAGTTTTCATATTTAATTATGCATTGCAAATAATTTTGATAATTTTTAGAGGATTCATTATTAGTTTATGCTAGCTTTTTACATTGTTTATCACATTTAAATTTTAAAAAAAAATATTCTGTAAAAGCCACATTGTCTTTAATAGCAGTTATTTATTTACTGAATTTAATGTCATGATCACAAGCTGACTGCTCAAAGCCAGGATTTAAGAGGCTGAAGAACAATTTGGAGGCTGCCATTTTTATGCATTATTTAGCTTTTGTATATCACCTTTCAAGGGATTCTTAAAATGATAAGCAAAGATAAAGGCAAAACAGCTAACCATAGAATGTTTATTTTTCTTTAGTAGCTACAACAGTTGATTTGTGTGATGCATCATTTTAGGTAATGATTTTGAGGTGGCTGGCTACATTACATGGTTTAGAGAAACTGAAACTGTGTGTGGATATTTGTACATGTGCCATGAAAATAATCATAACAGCCCTTTAAAAAAGTAATATAATGAAAAAAAAAATTAAGAACCAGTTACTAAAATATACTTAAAAAAATTTTTAAAAATTTTGTTTTCCATTTTAGCATCATGTCCTGTTTTATGCAGTGGAAATGGCTACTATGATCGTGGAGTTTGTCACTGTCATTTGGGCTGGAAAGGTCAAGAGTGTGAGACACCTGCTAATGCTTGTCAAGTTCCCACCTGTAATGGCAATGGAGAGTGTATTCATGGTCAATGTGTTTGCCAGCCTGGCTTTCAAGGTCCAGACTGTGGCATTGGTAAGTTACATTTTTTTGCTCCACCTATCAAAGTTTTCCAGCTTATCTGATGATCTAAATATTTGTTGATGATGATAATACAACATTTACCGTCATCCTAAGTTTGAGTTTGTATCATATATACTTTTTTATAGAGTTGCTATAAACTCATTTCTTCTGCTACTGTCAAAGAGAATTTATATAGAACACATTTCTTACTGATTGCTTATAACATTTCCTGAGATTTGTATGTGTGATAGAGAGATGCTTTCAATAGTAATCATGTATTTATTTCAAAATAAAGTTTGTTTTCGGTTTTTTGCATTTTCTATTTTAACAAGACAGAGAAGCAAAAAAGTTAATTCTTTCTTTACAATAAGATTTTACCTATTGAAGAATTATATAGAGATGTGTTTGTAGCAGATTCATCAACAACAAAAATGCAATGATTCATTTAATTCTAAGACCTCTGTTGTAGTTTAAGAAGTAGCCAAGAGATTGTGCCATCTTTACAGAGGGTGACACAATGTGAAGATGCCATGTAAGCATTGAGTGGCAGTTGTGCATGCTGTATTTGTTGAGATGGATGTTTTACTGCTAATTGAACTTTATATCATTTATTATTGTGTGCAATGTGGGTTAATTTTCACTGCTACTCTTTTTGAAATAAAACTGGCTTATGGAGATGATTGTTTGACAAAAGCAACAATGTTTAGATGGTGTAACCATTTCAAGG
Source organism: Nautilus pompilius (assembly GCA_018389105.1). Taxonomy (NCBI): domain Eukaryota; kingdom Metazoa; phylum Mollusca; class Cephalopoda; order Nautilida; family Nautilidae; genus Nautilus; species Nautilus pompilius. The sequence goes on along the minus strand of JACATO010000648.1, from coordinate 1,301,654 downwards.
ATGATCTTCAGTCTGGTTAGCCATCAACATGAATACCATCAGAACAAATTACTTGGAGATTACTGTGTGAACTTGCATACATATCTGTCGCATATATCTCTGTGAGAAGTACATATGCTATACTTCTAACCATTTTCCCATAATAAGGGTATGCATTTAATGGATACCCACCAATTGCCAGATAAACAGAGATGTAGAATATTTACAACTATTATTTCAAAGAACATGGTCAGAACTACTTATCCCATATAGTGATGGGTGATGAGACGTTTGCGTTTTCTGCAACCTTAACAACAGTCCTGTTTGAAATACTTCACCCCAATCCAAGAGATCCTGCATGGCAAGGTCAGCCAGGAAGCTAACAGCACTTATCTTTTTTATCTGCCAAGGTATTTCTGTTGTGTACATTATGAAGCCTGGAGCTACCTTCGCTGGTGTAATGCATGACTACACATTGCAGATATTGTGCTAGAAGAATCCACGATACTGGAACAGAACTATTAGTACATTCTTCCTCTTGATCCATTCAACTTCTGGTTCTTCTCATTGTTGGAGATTGTTAGTCTGCTTATAACAAGAAGGTTTGGTGTGCTAGTCTCCAGGCACCCTTTGATTGGTGGGTGAGTATTTTAGAAAAGGACAGGAATCATCCTGCCAAATGGGTATCCTAGTGAATATTTTACAGCACCAGTCTGAATTAAATAAATGACTCTCATAATTCAGTTCTCTTCAAAAGAAGATAATAATTGGTGGAGTTTGGTGTCTACTCACTAAATTTCACTGACTGACCACACAGTTACCAGATCAAATATATATATTTATAGCCAGCCACAAACAATTTACTTAAAGTCCAATCAGATGCCTTTTGATTGATAGTGGAACATCCATAAATGATATCAAATTTCAGATTCCATTTGGGACTACTACAACCAGAACTTTGAGTGAGTTCACACCCCAACAACTCTGCTAAATGTGTCAGGCTGCAATTTCCATATGGATGTAATCAATCGCTAATTTATAGTCTGGGTGTTTGGAAAAGAATGACTGGGGAACAATTTATTTTGTCTCTGGAAGGGATTTGGGCCATTAAATCATTAATAAAAGATGATAAAGGGCATGGAGAAATGTTACTACAGTATTGGAGATATAGCCTACACCAGGGTTTCTCAAACATTTTTTACCCTTTTTAAATCCTTGAACCACCATTGCCCCTCTAAAGTCTAAATTATGAAAACAAAAGATGTGGCAGACATGGAATTAGGGCTCGCCAAACTTTGATATACCTTATCTATATGTACTGGGGTTGATTCAAGAACTGAACAGGGGTCACTTAGTTTGAAAATGCATTAATATTTGCAATACCGAAAAGGAAATTAAATTGTCTGACTGTAAAAATTTGCGTGCCCCTCCAACATCTCGGTGGCCCACTTTGAGAAATGCTGGCTTGCACTACACCAGATGAAAATAGCTGAACCAAACATAGATTAGTATAGTTTTGTTGTAATTTTATTGGGTTAAAAAGTTGATCTTCAAAACTTATAATATTCCATCTAGCATAAAAACACACAAAATCTCTGTACTGATCACATAGTTCACAAATCTGTTTCCATTCTCATAACATCTTAATTGAAGGTAGATACAGAGTAATGTGTTGTGAAGAAATTCTGGCTAACTGGGAGTTCTTCCTGTTACTTTTACCTGCATCTGATTTCTCAGCCATTGGTGCCTCTGTAATGTCCCATAAATTATTGGCTGCTTTATACCTTTGGATTTTTTTTGGGGGGGGTGTATATTGCATTCATAAATCACAGGTGCTGTAGGTTTTTTTTTTTTGTCATAGAGAAAATGCCTACTGCATATTCAGGAATGTTAGCTTGGCCCTCTGTCAATTCTCTCCTGAATATTAAAAAAAAGAATGTATTAGAATTTAAAGTCTTCCTGCTTGTGACAGTGAAAGGTGAAATACTGTTCTCTATTAAGCCATTTGCTGCATTCTTTTCAGAACCAACATAAAGCTTCTATAAAATAATGCCTTTGTTTTTTTTTCTACTCATGTGGATATTTTTTACATTTTCAAACAAACTATTTAAAACTATATGACAGGCTTCTTTTCTATTTTGATGTGAGAAACTTTGTTGTATGCAGTCTTTTTCAATCAGCTCATCTAAGTCACAAATTCAAAGAGATTAATAGCTAAAGAAATTTCTAGTCAGGAATTCATCTATGATGGACAATTGACAGTAATGTTTTTAATAAAGTGATTTTTTAATAAGTCTGTAATAAACAGCTCTTAAAACCCCGTGTATTATCAAAGTCAGGGTGACAGATCTGTAGTGGTTAGGATCATTTTTATCTTTATTTATTGACCACAGTAACACTATTTTGTATGAATTGTAAATGTGATTCATTTACAAATCTATAAAAAATGTATACAGAAGACTAGTTGTACCATCATCCTTGCTCATTTGCTGTCAAATGCTTGTTCTGTTTCTAATCTGATTATATACCTATGTAACCTTCCACGCAGTTATGATCTGCTAAATTATAGATCAGGAACTCCGAAATAAATTTCTATCCTTAATAATAATTTCCAACAGGACAACTATTTAGAAATTTTAAGAATGATATTTTTGTTCTTTATTTTGTAACGATAGAAGAATAGAGAACAAGAAAAATATCAATTTATATACAACAATACCCTATTGAAAGCTCTGGATGTGTTTCTGGAGAAGAGAGCTTTCAACAGGTCATTATAACATATTTGATATGGAGATACATTCCTAACAGAGTTATTTTTTTTACTGGTAAACAGATAATTGATTAAAGAATAAACCAGAGTATATGCAAATTAGTAAACGCTGAAGACACTGTTGTTGTGGTAAGAGCCTTAGGGCCAACCCTCTTGAGCAGCAACATTAGAAGTAGGCATGTCAAAGTCTAAGCTAAAGCAGTTAAGTGCTGATTGGTTCTGAGTGCTCTAATATGCCGCTTGTTATTGGCTTGGCAAATATAAACAGAAATGGCTGATTTGCCTGGTTCATTCAAATTCATTACTTACTTTATAGAATTTTTTTAAAAAGCCAAAGCCAAGAGCTTAATAGTGAAACATCTTTCAACAAGGTTTTACCATATATATTAGTTCTAATTTCATTATTTGATACATGTTAGTTTTGTGGTATTTATATTTAGACAGCACTTTTGATATTTTCAAATTGCCACGTTAGCTCAGTTTGGCATCTCCCCTCTGCAGCAGTTTCTTCCCACTTTTTCACCATCTGGCTCTGTGGCTTTCCTCCCAGATCTTAATATGAAGTGTTTTAGCAGGGATTTCTCTGCCAAATTTGGAAGTGTCAGGCCCTCATGGTGCAGGATAGGCAACACACACATTGGATAATCATAGATCTAAACTCCCTTACCAGGGTTTTCTCCACTATATAGTGGTTATTTTCCTTGAGACTGGTGTATGACACAAGCATGAGTTAATTAATATAATGAATTAATTGTCATTATCTTCAGAGATGTAACAGTGGAAGAAGAAAATAGGATTTGCTTCATTCAGACAGACTGATTGAGTAGTAACATTTTAAAGGAATTAGCAAAATCCTTAAAAGTAAACACTAAATATATCAATAAAAAAACATTCTATAATATTTGTGCATTCTTTCTTATCTACCTTAAATTTCCAGAAAGGTACAATCATGCTATTTTCCTGAATAATTATCCCCCATTATTACCAAACTGAGTTTAACTCTTTTATACCTTTTGTATTTTTGCATTTCTCAGTGGGCTGCATTTCTAACTGCACCAACCATGGTATTTGTAAACTGGGTGAATGTATCTGCTTCCAAGGGTATAAAGGAAAAAACTGTAGCATCCCTGATAAGATAAATGTCACAGAACTCTGTGCTAAAGACTGTTCTGGCCATGGAACATATGATGTTAAAACAGAAAAATGTATATGTGAACGTCACTTTACAGGCAAAGAATGTGAAACAGGTAACTGTATGAACAGGGTTGTGTGTGTCTGCATGTTGTCATACTGGATTTCAAGGTACCACATTGGTTCTAATTGCTGACATTACTCCAACAAACACCCTAACTCTCTTCTTTAGGAATATTTTGGCACATGAATATTGTGTCTCGAAGAATTTACTTTGTAGATATGACTACTCTTTAAACAGATCGTTGCATTTACAGATGCCAAAATGAAAATCAGCAATTTCGGTTCAAATCATTTGTAGCCTGTTTCAAAATCCTTTTTACCATTGCAGTATCTGTCAATGAAAAAACAAATTATTTATTTACAATAACTGCTTCTTGTATGTTGATACCATACTACTAACATTGCATCCCCATAGCATTCAAACAATATCACCTTGTTTAGAAATTATTTGGAAAGCACTACGTTTTGGCATTTTCTGTCATATTGGTCTATTTAAGTGAACACGTGATGATTGTGTCAGATTATTGTTTGATGTGCTTTTAACACGTGAGGACTTTCTACTACAAAAAACGATTCTTATGCACCTGCTCACTTATTTATTTCAAATTCTTGTAGCAGGCATCATGTATCATGTCTCTAGAACAACAGTCTGAATGCCAAAGGTGGAAAGCTACACAACCAGATTCAAACTAGATGCCACAAACTGTATAAAATCTATAACAATTAGCAAGGCAGTCTGAGAGTGGATACAAGAAGCTGACAAAGGGAAACTGGTTAAATACCTGCCCAAGATAAGAAAGTGGCTACCTGGGCATAGTTAAAAACTGAGATGCTGGAATAGTTGAGCAACTTTTTGACTGGTATTCTAAACATGGTGGTGACACACGAATCATAGGAAAACAGATAAAACTCCAGACATGGTGAACTTTATCTCTGCTGGCCACAAATTTCTGTGCAAGTGCCAGTTGGCTTAGAAAATGGAAAAAAACAGCAGGCCATCTCAACAAGACAGAAAACGGACATTGGCAAAACCTGCATCAAGAAACATTCTACTGATACATCATTAGAATGTGATGCCTCTGCAAGAAATTCATCACTGATATCAGAACCATGGATGAGATAGCTGTCTAATTTGACATGCTGAGTAACACAACTCTGTATCAATATGGGTTTTAAAACATTTTAATCAAAAGAACTGGGAAAATAAAGTGATGGCTTTGTTGCTTTGAAAACAACTGAAAAAAATTCTTTGATAAAGTTTTAATGTGTTTTTTTTTTTCCATTCTTTAAGTACATGTAGATATATGCCATTTGTCATATGAATTTAGTGTCACCTGGTCTGTTTAGTCATTTGGCGATACACCTGAATGTTGCTAACTGTAGGAAGCTTTGGCTTTTACTTTCAGTTTTCAACGTTTTTAGTTTCTTTTTGGCTCCAATATTTACCCGCCAAAAACTTTAGAATTTTGTAAGTTCCAATAAATTCTTGGTAGAGGCAATAAGAACAAATCCAGTATACATAAAGCTTTTATGTCTATGAAGGAATAAACAGTCTGGACTAGTAAGTATTTTAGATAGACAAATAAATCTGAAAAATTTCTAGGTTTTCCATTACCAGAACAGCGAAGCACAATAATCCAACCCAAATTATTCACAAATAAAATTTATAAGCTGCAAAGAATCTATTACTAAATGGCGGGTTAACAAAGTAGTTAGAAATTAGAGCATGTGTGGGTTTGCTCAAACATTGATTGATGCATAGCAAATTTTTTAAATTTCTAAATCTCTACTGTTCAGAGTTTTCTATACATTTGGTAGGTGGCTTCATAACTGGATGAACTCAAGTGCAGTTGATTTTTTATTGTCCTTTCAACTTTTTTCCCCTTTGCTTTTTCCAGAAATTCAGAACTTCAAAATAGATCACTTTTTAAATAACATGTATTGTTATTTTCTTCCTGTGTCACTGATAGAGCAACAAAAAGTAAAACTGCTTCAATGATGTGGGCTATGTTCAGCGTTTCTTGGTCTGTATTGTCACATGAGGCTATTCTCACATACTTTAGTTCTTACATATGGGACTGTTGCCAATCGCAGGAAATTATGGGTTTTGTTTTCAGTAGATTTTTAACTTCTTTTCTTGGCCCTGATGACTGACTGCACACTCCAACTCTTGAATTTTGACGAGTTTTAATAAATGACTAGATGGCAATTAGAACCAATATGGGAACTGTCAGCAGCAGAAACCTCTCACACTGACCAGCATGTTCTACTCTATGCCGTCTAGATAACTACCACCTAGCATGTTCTTCGCCTTGCTAACATACTAACTTTTTTTTTTTTTTTTAATTCGTTACAGGTTTTGCATTGGAGGATATTGCAGAAGGTACATTACTTTGATAATAGTTTATTTTCATTTTTTATAATAATTAGCTAGTCTGCCTTTAATTATTTCCCTTTTCTCATTGCCACATATAGTATCTTGCCCCATCTTTACCTTATCCATGGACAAATTGTTTTTTTTTTTTTTAAATTTAAAAGGTGGGAAAATCTTTACTGATGAAACAATGTAGTTCATAAAACAGATTTATGTTCTTTAGCTTCAGTGGTGATTCAAAAAAACATCTCATTGATTGCATTCCTTTATTAGCACACTCATTTATCTCAAATGATAGAACTTAAATTTCTCGCCAAATAAATGGAAGTTAAGAACATAACGAGATATAATATGGACTTTTGAAAATTTTGTGTACAATGTGCATTCTGATAATGCATGCAAGTTGCTTGAAATGCAGTTCTGCTACCTAATCATTGAATGTCCTATTAGTGTTTCAACATTTGACACAGGGAAATGTCAGAGTTTGTTTTGCACTATAAAATTATTTTGTCAGTTCTTTTATGGAACTGCTGAATAAATCTGAGCAAACTGTCACTTTTGATAGGATGTCCATTTGTCATGGAGAAAACTTCCTCATTCCTTAGTTTATTTGACCATGATCTGTATGTGCAGTGATAAAAAGTGTGTAAATCTATCAATGGTAAGCGCGTGGTGCACAAGTTTAGAATGGAAATTGTTGTTCCATTTTTCATTACAAGTACTTTGCAAAAATTCCTGCATCAACTAATTTGTTTTACATTACATAATTTCTTTAATAAACAAACATTTCTAAATTCAGTTTCTGTTTCCATATGATTATGGAAGAAATATTTTAAATGTAACTATTTGAATGATAAATTATTCCTTAAAAAGCAGCATGAAATTAAATTTTGTAGTCATGCATGGTAAAACAATAAATGTAGCAAACAATTTTTTGGAATAAGATTTTCTGTAGAATTTTTTAAAAAATAAATAAAACAAACACTTTCAGTGAGATTTAAACAGTATCTTGAAATTCTTTTTTTTTTTTCTAACCCTGATCAAAATATGATAAAAATTAAATAAGATGTAATACTTTTAAAGTTATTTGACTGTGTGTTAATGCTTGTCACTTCAGCTATTGCTTTTGTTAACTGACTGAAAAATCTTCAAAATACTAACACTCTCCACAGTTGCATGATTACAATAATGAGGTTTGTAGTTATTTGTACGAATGTGATTATAAAATGTCTTAGGAGCATAAATCACGCATGCACATGAAAATGTTTGCAATTAATATTTAGGTGAATAATGAATATATGTGTACTATGAACATTTTCACATTTTCAATGTGAAAAATACTTTAAAACTTTTTTTCTAAAAACTTTTGTCTTTTAAAAGAGGTTTGTCGATTGGATTGTTTCCATGGTTACTGTGATAACCAAGAGTGTGTTTGTCATGAGGGGTGGAGAGGTGCATTGTGCGACATGTTGGCTTGCGACCCAAGGTGTGACGATCATGGCTTCTGTAACAATGGCACCTGCATCTGTAAGAAAGGCTGGAATGGAAAACACTGTACACTGAGTAAGTGCAGTTATACAGCAGTGCAAAGTTCTCTTATTGTATTTAATTAGTAATAGTTAAAAAATCCCCCTTTTCTTTAATGTATGTTTTTTTCCAAGCAAGTCAATTTTAAAATGAACATAAGTAACTTGTAGTCATGCAGCAGGAGGACATTTTAAAACTTTTTTTTAATATTCAAAATATGATAAAGATATTTTTCCTTTTAAACTAATAGCACTAGAGCTGTCATTTTGGTAGTTTTGTTTGACTTTGCTGGAAGAAGATACCCCGACTTTTCTCCATAGCAGCTCTCCTAGTTAGAATAAGTTGGTGGCATTGTTTCTCCAGTTTGTTCTCTTCAGTGGACATGGTTCTCTCTGCTTATTGTCATTGCTCAGATTCAGCTCGTTAAGGCAAGTATCTTGATGAGTCATTTGAGACTTGCAAAAAAAAATGAAACTCCTAAAAAAATTAATACTAAACTAATCTCAACTGTACTGCAGTTGTGTATTTTTAAGTAACTACTACTATTAACTATCTCACATGTCCCATGTTTTCTGTTTTGTTTTGACTTAGAAACAGCTGGACTGGACTCCAGCCATGTTGTAACACAGCAAAAACATGTTTTTATGGTGTTCTGTGATTTAGAAGGAAACTAGCTTGATAAAATGCAGCAATAGATAGATAGCATGTTTAACACACGTAAAAATCTGACATAACCATGTTATTGTGTCTTTCTTAGAACAGCAGTGACAGACACAACTGTGTTTTCCAGTAGATTGACCGATCATGTCTTAAGCAAATCTGTCCCGTTTTCATACAAAGAGTCCACTTTCTAGTAACATTATTGGTATTCATTGGAACTACTCTACTATACAAATGTGTAGAACAGCATGGTTTCCGGATTAAGAACTGCACCATATACCTTAGATTCATTTGATTAAAATTATATGTAAAAAGAGAGGTTTTTTTTATGATAGATGGTTGTCCAAAGGATTGTAATCGCAATGGTGAATGTCAGCAGTTTGAAAACAAATGGCGGTGCAGCTGTAATGATGGTTGGAAAGGCAGAGAATGCAAGGTTGCAATTGAGATGAGATGTGAAGATGAGCAGGACAATGACAATGGTAAGTGCTGAACTTTATTAACTGTTTCGGTTGCTTTTTAATCAAGGAGAAAGAATGCAGTTCAGACAGTGCGCAAACGTTTGCCTTTTGTGAAATGTTGGGGGAAAAACAACCATCTAACCCTAGAAATTTATGAGAATTTTATTTCAGACTTGATTGCATGCAAACATCTTTCATCTGTCTATGTTGTGTTGGTAGTTAACTGAACACTACATTTTTCTATGTGGATTAATCACAGAATCGGTATATAATGCACACTATGTTAAGAACTAGATAAATCAATTAACAACTATTAGAAAATTATTCACAAAAATAGAAGAAAAATGTTTGCAATTAAAGTCATGAATAGCTGTTATAGAAAGTAGCCTTGCCCCTCCTCCCCCCACACATTGTTTATTCTAAAGGGTTTACAATTTTTGAAAGTCAGTTCCTATATCTGCTTTCACTTCAGTAAAATGAGTAAACACCAAGAAACGTCCTGCATGCCACACACCATAGAATGTTTGTGATAACAGAGGCATATGTAATAAACAATCTCAAGTTTGTACTGAAATAGAACAGAAGTATGATGCCTGCTGGGCAAGTGGTGCCTTGTTCCATTCAGCATGTAAACACAGTTGAAGTAGCTGATTACAATCAGTGTGTTCACTGCCTCTAGCAGCAGTGACTGGATAATAGTACACTTGTATCTAAATGTTGGGCAATAGTCAAGCACCAGTTGATGGCGGATACTTTTCCTCACAATAGCTGAACATTTAATACATTGTACTGAAAAACATTCTAGTATTTTTAAACTTAAAAAAATCCAAGGACAACAAAAAATGAAAGCTGTAAAGAGTTCTAATGAAGTGATGATTAATCCTTTATATACCACATTAGTTTTTACTTTACTGAGAAGCAAGTTCAGTTGAGTCAAACTATCTGTATATTTAGTACTTTTTTTTTTTTTAAAGTTTCTCACTGCTAAGTAATATTTCTTCCCTTTCAAACCAATAATGTAAATTGGTAAACTGCGTTAGAAATACTGAAATTTTATTTTCCTAAACCAGTGTTGCCTAGCCTTGTATTGCTCTACTGACAGTTTTGTTCCAAGTGTAATTTTCATTGAATACAACAGATCTATTATTATTACCTCTTTATTCTTTAAACAAAGAAAAAGGGGAAAGTATGACAATAATTGTGGTAAAAGAAAATCATGCTTCAGAGGGGCTTTCGCGTACTCCTGTTAGATATAGGTGCATTCACTGTCATTGGTTTATTATTTCAGACTGTTTTGGAATACTTAATTATTGTCAGTACAGAGCCCTGTCAGCGTGTAGTGAAACTGTCATGTTAATTTTTTATCAGTTTCCTCTTATTTTCGATTTTGTCAGATCACGAGTGCATGTTATTTAACATAGGGCTCATTCATACCAGTTCGGCAGATTCACACAGTTCTTCGATAACAGCAAGCTGGCTAGGTGTTTACTTACATGGAACTTGTTACTGTTCCAAAGGAAATAAGGTGATACAAATATGTGAGCTGATTATTGAGCTTAGGAGACTAACAGCTCTGTTTTAAAACATTCTGGTAGGGATCAGACTGACTACATCCATTTTTCCCTATAGTTTTTATTACTACTATTTTAATATTTTAAAAAATCTAGTATGGGCCATATATTGTCAGTAATGTCCAAATAATATAGTTTACTACTTTACAAAAACCTGACAGTTAGAGATAAAGGAGTTATCATTTGTTTATTCACTTTTAATTACCATAATAGAAATAAATCGGAATTTTTTAAATATTTTAATTTTGAAAAAACCATTCAATTGAGCTACTTCAAGAAACAAATTTTTAACACTTTTTCTTAAATTCTTTGAAAAGAAAAGAATATTCCAAAAATTGTTTCCATATGACATTCATGAACAAATGAAAAATATTTTTGATTATTTTGTTTATTTCATTATGAAATTAGAGTTAGTGATGAAGAAGAGTCTCTTTTATTAAAGCTAAGAGGAATGTTAGCATATGATTGAAAAAAACAAAGTTTATTCAACATGCTTATTTGCCCCCCTACTTTTTTGTTTCTCCTTTTCTTAGGTTTCATAAGCTTTTATCTTAATTTTTATTTCCATCAGATTAATCTTTTGTTCTCATTTGGATGCTACACAATAAAGTAATTAAATAGGTTTATTAAGATTGCCACTGAAACCCTTTAGCCTGTCACAAAATGTCTGGGTGTTCAGAATGCTCAGCTCGAAATGTCTTGATTTTATTTACCTAAATACTAGTCAGCGTGCAAAATTTGCTATCAGTTTCATATTTATGAATATACTGATGTAATGCTGACTTAAATAAGATCAAATAGTTTCCTCTAATAAGTTACTTGTAAATTGCACAGTAGTTATAAGTTAAAGGGCGGGTAACCTGAATAATTTAAACTATAAATTGAATGTTTTTATTTACTGAATTATCATATACTTAGATAAATGCTTTCAGATACTTGATAATCAAGTAATTGCAACAAGTTTCAAACAGCACTGAAATGATGCTGATCTGATGTGTGAGTTAGCTTTGTTCTATCTAATTAACCACCAGGTATTTGAATATTTAGTATAATCTTAAACATTTAGGCTTTTCTTTTAAAGATGAATTGGCTAATTCCGAGGGTTCCTTCCACGATAGATATTATCTTGAGTTTCCATCTGGTAACTCTTTCAAGTCATGCTCATACAAAATACATGTAAACTAGCTGTTGATATATCTTTTTTTTATTTGATGCAGATGGTTTGAGAGACTGTCAGGACCCTGACTGCTGTAAAAGCATGGTCTGTGAGGACAATGTTTACTGTAAGGCTTCTCCAAATCCTTTAGAAATCCTGCTTCGTAAACAGCCCCCTAGTACAACAGCTTCATTCTTTGAGAAAATGAGGTTTCTTGTGGAGGACAACAGTGTACAGACTTATGCAACTCGGCATGCTTTCAATGAAAGGTGAGTACATCAGAATAAAAGATTCAACTTATTACAACATCTTTAAAAAGGGCATCCATCACATTGGATCATAGAAAAAAAAATCTAATCACTGATTGATTACACAATTTCTTGTTGCTTTACAGATATGATATGAAAGCAAAATATTAATAAATAGCATTCCTTGTTTTTATTCAATTTATCATTAATAAAGTATATTGGAATATGGTATTCCTGATTAGCAAAGTGGAAATGTTAATGGAATTATTAGATTTGATCTGTCTCTTCTGATATAACTACTATGCTATAATGGAAAGTGCTTAATTTTGAAAGAGATAAATTTTTTAGCTAGACTCATACAAATCTGCAGAATAATATATTTGTATGAAGGTAAATTATTTATCATCAAGTCATAGTTAAATCAGATAATTTCTTTGTAGATTTGGGTTAAAGACCTAACAAAATATAGTTCTGTGCTTGTATTCATTGATAGTTGACCAAAAAAATGCAATCTCTAGTTTTATAAACTTTCCCTGTTGCTTTTGTTTTAATTTTAAAGTAAAATATTTACAATTGCATCAAATGTTGAAAAACAAAAGTCTCTCTCATTTTAATTTGTTCAGCTTTAGCTGGTTTTAAGTGCTTCATATAAAGATCCCTGTATACTTGTGTGGCGTGCATTATCAAAACTAAATAGCAGCTTTTTTGTTATAAATGACACCTACCAGGATCATCACTGGTACCCAAAAATGAAGTTCACCTTCTCTTGTGTATTTATCACTCTAATCATTTGAAATAAGAAAGCATCACAACTTGAAGGAAATTACCAGTAATTGCCAGTCACAAGCTGTTTCATACAACATTTGCAAGGTTAGGGTGGAAACCAAAGATAAAGGTCAATCTTTTTCAAATTCTGGAGAACAGAGTAAATAAACAGAAAACTAAAGCAAATTAAAGCTGTTAAGTCTTTCACGACCGGAACACCCTAGAAGGCTCTATGATGATAGTAGTTCAAATTTTGCGCTATATCTCCTGTTCCCTCACAAAATCACGTTGTTCATGTGATTCTTAACAAGAGTAGCTATAAGTTAGCCATTATGCACATGTTCGTAGCTATAAAAGGTTTAGGAGAAATTTAACGCTAAATTTTAATTTGAATTTTACCCCAAAATGGCAACCGGAGATTTTTTTAACAAAGATACTTTGAATTCTGCTGATGTACAATTTATCGAATTCTGATTTTGAGGGGTTTAATGAAGATGATGTTGAAAATTCAACAAGCGTCCAACAGAGAGATCTTTGACTTCGACAAATCTGACATTGAAGTTTCTGACCCATCGATATCTGATGATGATTCAAATATTGATGATAATACGTTTTATGACTGTGTGAAGAGTCTACCATGGACAGACGATTTGAAGCCAATAAAGATTTTAAAATTTTCTGAAAAACGTGGTCCAACTGCCTACTTGGATATAAATAGTGAACCATTGGATTTTTTAGGCTTCTTGTCGATAGAGATTTTGTTGATCTTAATCACAAGGGAAACCAACAAATATGCCAATTTTCAACGATGTGCAAACCCCCCACCCCTTTGCCCAATTCATTGTGAAACTCTGTGACTACCGGAGATATTGAGACTTTTTTGGGAGTTACCATAATAATGGGAATTAATTTTCCGGAGATGCAGCATTACTGGAGCACTGATGATTCTATCAGGAATAGTTTCATTCAAAGAACAATATCTAGAGATAGATATAAACCAATTCTACGATACCTTCATTTGAATGTTGCAGAACAACTGAAAGAAAGGTGAGCCGAATTTCGATCAACTTTATAAAGTTTGTCCTTTGCTGGGCTATTTATCAACAGATTTTATTGATAATTTTATTCCTCTAGAAAATATCAGCATCAATGAGGCAGTGGTTAAGATTAAAGGTTTTTTATGACTCGCTTGCAGTTTAGGCATTTGGTGGCTAAGCAACTTTGTGGTGGCAAACAGTTAGTCCTTTGAAGAGTACCACAAAAAAAAAAAAAAAAAATTTAAAAACTTTAGCGCCTGAGAGTCTACCTGGACATAAACTAATTAAAATGGAAGGAAGAAAATATGTATTTGTACAATGTTTGAGAGGTGGACGCAAGGCACCTGATGGAGGCAGTATCCTGTCCATATATGGATGCAACCAATGTCAGGTAACTCTTTGCAGAAAAGGTATTTTGAAATAAAATTTACCAAACATTTTTGTGGTTATAGCTCATTTTATAAACCAACTTGAAATCTGGGCACCCATCTTGGATTTTGTTGGACTTCTGGAATCATCCATTAGTCCAACAATCTGACCATGAAACGGTTAAAAAAATTCTTTGAATTAATGGTTTTTTTTTGGGGGGGACGAAACTTTTTGAAGCAAGAACCCTGTTCTGTCCAGATTTTGAGAAAATATCAGCTTGCTTTTATTTTCCACTAGCATGTTAAAATGAGCATATATGCTATAAAAATATAACTAGATTTTTATATAAAACGTTAATAAAAAGCCTCTCACAGAGGTTTATTTCCACTAGGATAGATGCTTTGCAGTTTAAATGAAGTCAAGATCCTGTCTGCTTTTTCTAAATCTTATAATCTAAAACATGCAAGATGGAGCCGGAGAATGAGCAATTATTGTCCCCTCCACTGCCATTAGTTGATGTAAAATTAATCAGCTTAACAATTAGAATGTTCATCGAAAGAAAGAATTGCATATCAATTTGAAAATTTTAAATTTTGTTTATTTTATTATTATTATTATTATTTACATGCCATCAGGATGTGGGACTAAGACAAACTGTTAAAAACTAGTATTGATTGAAAGGAAAAGTGGCTTATACAGTTACATGGAAATATCAGTGTTTACTTGATATTTTATTTATTTAGATTTTTCTTAATTTGATTTTGTTTCTATGTTTGTTGCTCATTTTATTATATTTTCAGTAAATAGCATTTTGAAATGTGCTATTTATATACTACAGTCTGGCTCCACATATTGGTAGATGTGACATAATGATATAGACAATCACCATTCATGTGAAGTGTTAGATTTCAGCTGAGATAGACAGAATAATGCACTCAACACGCACTTCTCAGTTGGTGTGGAAATTTCTAAAGAGGATGTTCTTCACTCTGATTGAGCCATGCTATATATTTTTTTTATTATTATTACAAGCCATCCACAACCTAACATCAGCAAGAAATGATTGCTGCCTGCTTAAAGCGTTGTCTGAAAATAGCTGATAGCAACACCATCAAACGAACTGGATTCTTTGGTATGCTTGTCATCAGTGAGTAAGGTCAAGAAAAAATATTCCAGGCTGCGATGAAGAATGCAGTTCAAAAGAAATCTGTTCTGTCTTTGTTACGAATGAAATTGAAACTTACATCGTTGCACAGACCAACAGATATCATACTTGGCCTGTTCAAAATAACTTGTGAGAAAAAGTTCTTCACAAACCAAGTTTAGGAGGGACAAAAAAAAAGACTGCCAAGATCAGGATGTCATTATATTAATCTAACAATAGTTGTTTAAACTTTTTGTAGCATCAAGTTTTGATTTTGAGAAATGGCATTCTCATTTTCCACAGAAATTAATTAAAATTTTAGGTGCAGCCAAACATGTCTGTGCTCTTATTTTGCAACAATCATCGTTAATACTGTGCTGAACTCGTCAAGTAATGGATTTGCATTATGTCAACCTACCTACCATCATCCCTCATCAAACAGTTCATTGAAAAAAAGAAGTGTAATTCAGTGATGTAAGAAACTTGTTTACTGTTTATCAAAACAGGAATGCGAAGATATTGGTGAACTGCTACCTAGCTTCAATACATTTTGTTAACCACACTACCTGTATACTTTATTGATACAAATGCTTATGTTGAACCTTATGGTTCTCTGTACCAAAACTATGGCTCTTTCTTCCAATTCTACAAAAGTGTGCAAGTGACTGCTTTTTTCCCCCAGAAATTAAAAAAAAATAGGGTTATAATTATAAAATTCACTTTAAATTATTTACTGATATCATGTGTACTGTATTTGTTTAAATTTTAAAATATATTATTTTAAATTTATTGATGGTGCATTTTCTGTATTCAGCCAAGTATCAGTGATTCGAGGCAAAGTGGAGACGAAAGATGGAAGTCCACTGGTAGGGGTGAGAGTTGGAGTGGTCACTCAGCCATTATATGGCTATACGTATACCAGAAGTTTGGGAATGTAAGTTGTCCTGTATTTTAGATTTTTCTTTCACCCCCCCCCCTTTTTGTTGTTGATGGTTTGATTCTGAATTGTAAATTATTAAAATTTGGCACAATCATCAAACAAATCCAATGGACTAATTATATTTTAATATGATTGCAAATAACTGATTATGTGATGTAAGCATCTATCAGAAACTACTTTAATATAGTTCACGGAACAGTGAATTGTAAAGACAAGACTGATACAAGAGCCATTCACTGAATTTGTTTAAACTCATTTCACACCGGCCCATTACCGCACACTGACAGTGACCATCTGTCAGAATATAACGCGTGTGTTGTTTCATAACAGAATGAAGATGCATTCAGAGTTCTTTCCCCAAACCACCCAAATGCATTATAAGTTAAGTACTACTGTACTTTTATTCCATATTAGATGAGTTAAAATTTGTTTTTTTTTTGTAGAAACTTTTAATGAAATATCTTGCTAGTGATATGCTGTTAACAAAACTTCTTGGCTTGAAAGATTCTTTCTTCACAAGCAAACAAATGATTTGTTTGTTTATAAATATGTGGTTCATACCTGTAAACATTTTTTTGGTTTGTAATGTTCAAAATACACCAAATAAGACAAAAAAACAGCCAGATAAGAATGGACAAAATCTTGTTAGCTCTTAGTTCATTTTGTTTGCATCGTAAGTTCTTCCATTCTCTAAAGATCCCATATGTGTGTGTTATAATTACTGCTTTTTCTTTTTTCCTAAATAATGAAAATAATAAGGCCACGGATAGAAAATTATATTTTTACTAGTTTTTGGAGTACTTTAAACTTTTTTGTTGTTATTTTAAAGGTAATTTAAAAGATGTAATGTGTTGGTATATAAATGTCACTTTTAAAATGAATAATTGTAAACATCAGCTGCTCAGTACTGTCAAGCAATCACTTATGGGAAACAGGTCTCTTAAATCAAGTAAAACATTGGGGACAGTCAGCAGACTAGCTTTCTCTTTTCACAATTATTTTGTAATATTTAAATAATTTGTGTGCTTTCTTTACATTTACATAAGTAAATGATAAATAAACTTACACTGAGATGTAGTGCTGATATGTATTCGAGTTAATGGGCACAAAATTGTATACGTTAGTGTGACCATGGTGAAAATTGGTTTTATCAAAAAAATTAAATACATCATATATAGCATCCAAACCATGCCCTTTTCTGGATGTATCTTCCATGAACAGATATCACTTATTTACTCTCATGTTGTAGCTTGGTAAAAATCTGTACATTGGGAATTTAGGCAGCAAAAAAAAAAAAAACATTTTCACACTTTATTCAGTTTGAAAAGTTTGCACCCGAAATGCATTTTTTCAGTGGTCTAGACTAAGCCAGGATTGGATTCTAAGGCAGGTGCAGGAGTATTTCCCAGCCCAACAGATATATTAGTTAGTTTTGTCACTGCATGCTGGAGCACCTGGACTCTTGGTGTCGGGCATTTGGTCTGTTGGTTTTTAGGTATGACCGCAAATGGCCTTATCTCAGAATGCTTTACAGTACTTGCATCAGGTGTGCAGTTTTACATGATGGGTGTTGTTACCAAACTGTGGGCATTGAATTTCTAAATTTTATGGCCAATGTCCTTCATCTCTGTGACTCAAATACTCTGGCCATAGCTCCAAATGGAATGGAGTTTAAGTATTGAGTTGGTAACTGTTCTTTTTTCATTGCTGCTGCTCAGTGACCGTTTGTATGATTACCCAGTTACCTGTCTTCTAAATTAATTAAATGAAAAATAATACAGTTGTATCATTCAACACAATTAAATTAGTTTTCATTAAGAAATAAACAAAAGACTATATAAAAATCTGGCTAAATGATGCGGTGTGCAGAAAACCTTGAGAGAAGCTGTGGTGGTTGCTTAAACAAGGTAATTAATTTACCATTTGGGACATGGAAGCCAGCCCATTGAGTGGTTGCTTATTGCAAGTATTTAGATGTGGAATATACATTGTGAGGGATTTATTATGGTCATCAAGGATGGAGCTGCTTAAATGTAAATGATTACTTAACCAAATAAGTTTTATTTAGGACCCCTTGCCAATGCCTAATCTTAGTGCTTTCTAGCCTGCTTGCTTTTTTAGGTTTGACATTTTGGTCAATGGTGGTGGGTCTGTCACTCTTCAGTTTAACAGAGATCCTTTTCCCGCAATAAGTGCCAGTGTTCTCGTACCTTGGAATCAAATTATTACTATGGATACTGTTGTCATGACAACCGAAGATGCTGATTGGACCTTAGACAATCCTATACTGTGTAACTTTGAGCATGAGCACTACTTATTGCGGCCTGTGGTGCTTTCAACATGGCAGCACACACAGCTGGGAGCTTGTCCTGAGAAAAGCACAGTAATACCAGAATCTCAGGTGAGAGCATTACTGCAATGATTATAGGTAAAACGTGCTGCTTTATGCTTTTGTTCCTGCTTGACAAAGTATGACAGATTAACACTGTGGCAGCTTGTATTGCTTTTGTAAAAATGGATGTTTCACCCTCTTGCTATTTTTGCATCACAAGTTACATTCATGACCATTTTACCATTTCTCAACATAGCAATGAGAGTGGCAAGGTTTGTTGTATGTGCATTGGCAGGGCTGATATTTTATTTATTTATTTTTTAACTTCCATTTCATTACTCTTTTGTTTGAATTCCATAGGTTATCACCAGCATGCTGTATTAAACACTAACCAGGTGTGATAGTTGGACATTCTGGAACATTTGGGGAAGAGGGGCTTTTTTCTGTTTTTTAAAGCTGACATCTTAGATCTTAGCAGTTGACAGGTTTGACTTATGACACCTGAGAAAAGTAATTCCATTAGCTTCTTAGTAGCCCTACCGTGTAATCAGTTTAAAATATTAAAAAGTTCAAGCCAGCTCTTGTTCCTGCTTCACACACAAACCTTAGTATTCAATTTTCTGGCTAACTTGTAATGGCATCATAGAAAGATATAATATATGAAACCTGTATATGGTTAAAGGGTTTTGTTGTTGTTAAATTTAAACCCCATCTGTTTTGAATGACATTTAACATTTAAAAACAAACTGACTCCAACACTACATTTTAAAATTTTACAGCATTTATTTTTACTTTTGGTTTTTAGAAATGTAACATTAAGGATTTAAGATTATCTTAAAAAATAATTCATTCTTCTGCATGTATTACTTTCAGAATAACTTAGCTAATTAAAATAGTATGTGCTTAGCTCAAATGAGCTGTCATTTATAATTTCAATAGATTAAACAGAACAAACTGTCAGGCACCAAGAGGCCGATAATTGGTTTTGGGTAGAATGATTTTTTAAAACATTAAATAAAACCATTTAATTTCTAAAAAAAAAAAAAAAAAAAAAACAGAAGATCCAGTGATTTTAGCTTCTTTTGAGATCCCTGCTTTTATACTGAATTTGATGTTTGATGAGTAGGAAAAATGAGTATGATAATTCCCAAATTTCTTTTGGCTTTTACTTTTTTTTCCTTCAGTTTATTCATTCGTGTTTGCATTGATTTTTAATGGAAAATTAAATGCTTATTACACTAAGAAATACAAAAACTAATACATAATAATTTGTAATTATTATGGTATAAACAATTTTTAAAAGTTGTTTGTGCGCGCAACCAAATTTTACACACATTCGGTATTTTGAACATTCATTCTTAATACCCAAATTAATATCTAGAATTTGTTTGTGAAGTGTATTAAGTAAGATAAGAGTACTTGCAGGTTTATTTAGATACATAGTAAAGTATATTTCCTCAAAATTGTACACATTTTGAGCTATTTAAAAAAAATGAACTTCTTTTTGTGCTGTTATTTCAGTATTTATCTCTCTCCTGTATTTATTACTGCCACCAGGTATTACAAGAAAGCCTGCCAATTCCAGGAACAAGAGTGAATCTTGTGTACCATAGCAGTGAGTCTGCCGGGTACATGTCAGTGATCATGATACAAATGACACCCAAGACTATTCCTGATACTTTGGCTGTAGTATACCTGAAGGTGTCTGTGGAAGGAATAATTATGGAAAAGGTCTTTGAAGCTGACCCTAACCTCAAGTACACATTCTCCTGGGATAGACGAAATGCCTATCGACAAAAAGTCTATGGCATTGTTACTGCCAGAGGTAAATATTGTGTAGATATCATTTCTAAGAATTATGAGGGCATTTCATACCAGTTATAAAATAACTTTGAAGATTTTTCTGCTAATAAAATTCTGTAACTGTCATTTCTCTGTTGCCATAATTGTGTGTATTTTCATTTTTTTCAAAATACAAAACTTTCTGCCCACATCTTGTTTATCATATTTTTCAAAACACATTTTAAAACTTATATTTTCTTTAATTCTAACCCCCCAAAAAGAGTACTTTTCATATCAATAATTAAAATATTTGAAATTTAAAAAAAAACAACTGATTTCTGCTATTCTGAATATGTCCACCAAATATTGAATTTAAGAAATAAAATCTTCACTAATCACTGGCTGCTTTGGGGAGGAATATCAAATCTGCTTGGCTGTGATTCAAATTTATTAAGTTTTCTAAATAAACTCTGAAGTCAAATGTTCATGAAATAAATCTGTGTACCTTCATTTTCACCAGTGTTTGTTGGTTACCAGTATGAGAACTGTGAGTATATTTTTTGGGAGACCCGAAGTACAACAATGAGTGGATATGATCTGACCTCTTCAGAGATTGGAGGATGGAATCTTGACATTCACCATACATACAACTTCCAAGAAGGTAATTTAGAACATCATTATCACAAAACTAAATAAAAAAAACTAATAGTAATATCTTGCTATTTGGCTGAATGATGTGCGATTTAGAAAAGAAAAAAGAAGTTCACTTTGTGATTCATGCTGCTCAGCTTACAAACAGTTTTATTTTTAGCTTGCTTTTGTATAATTGTGTAAATGAGAAATTATTAATTTTATGAAAGTATATTCAGCCTAAATTTTAATTCAAGAGTCTGATGGACAAAAATAAAACTAAAAAGATATTGACTAAAATGATAATTATGTTGGCAGAATTACTAATGAAAAGGATTTTTTTGTCCCATTATTGCCTTAAATTATAAAACTTGTGTTGTTCTTAATATATTACAATCAAATAGTACAATGGAAAACAGACAGACTGCAACAAGGAAACCATCAATTCTTTATCAAATTACTTACAGGTATCTTACACAAGGGAGATGGTACCAATATTTATTTGAAAGAAAAACCAAAAAAGTTGGTTAACATTCTTGGTAATGGACGTCGTCGTAAGTTACTATGTGATGACTGCAATGGCAAAGCCCTGGATAAACGGCTACTCGCTCCTGTAGCCCTGGCCAGTGGTTTGGATGGAAGTTTATATGTTGGTGATTATAACCTGGTTCGGAAGCTTTCACCCAGCAGGGAAGAAGTAGCCAGTATCTTACAGATGAGGTACTGTTTTGTTAAATTCATTTTTTAAGTTAGCTCATTAGAAAGGTTTAGGTTAATTTTCTTCCCTTTGTTTGCCAAATGTTTGAAATGTGCCATTAGCGTCACACTTTTTAAATAGATGACTTCTTTTCACGTTATCTAAAATATGGTTATATCCTGAAGTGAAATACTTGATACGAGATCTGTCGAAAAAGTATCCGACCTTAGATTGGGAAAAAAAAATTACATACTTGGTGGGGTTCAATTGCTAATCCCCTTCGATGTAGGCCCCTTGTGCCTCCTCACACTTAGTCCAACGATCCTTCCACTGTTCTAAGCACATCTGGAATGCTTCTTCTGGAATGGCTCTCAGTTCCACCGTCGCATTCCGCATGATGTCCTCTTGGCTCTCAAAGCGAGAGCCTTTCAGTGGCATCTTCATTTTTGGGAACAACCAGAAGTCAGAAGGAGCCGTGTCTGGAGAGTAGGGAGCCTGACAAATGAGCAATATGCCTGCCTTTGTCAAGAAACATTGGATCAGCTTGGGCAATGTCATGATGCAGCTTCCAGTTTTTGAGGCCCACAGATCCGGTCTCTTGCACCAAACTACATCACGAAGACATCAGAGGACTTCCTCATAGTACTCCTTTGTAAATGTTTTGTCCTTCTGGTACGTATTTGTGATGCACAACACCTCAGTAGTCGAAGAAAACAGTCAGCATCACCTTGATTTTGTTCCAGACCTGACGTGCTTTTTTGGGCCTTGGCGGTGTTAGGTGCTTCCACTGTGATGATTGAGCTTTGGTTTCCGGGTCGTACCCGTACACCAACGTCTCATCTCCAGTTATCAGGGTATTCTGGAACTCAGGATCCCTGTTGGCAGTATCCAGCAGGTCCTGCGCAACCTCAAGACGAAGTTGTTGTTGTTCCTGAGAAAGCACCTTAGGCACAAATTTCGCTGCCACTCTGCGCAAGCCCAAATCCTCCTTTAAAATTGCATGTGCAGAATCTTTACTGATCCCAACCTCTTCACCAATTTCCCGCACCGTCAAACAACGATCCTCCATTATCAAGGTCCACACTTTCTGGATAACTGCATTGTGGTTTGTTGCTGACCTCCCAGAACACTGGTCACTCTCCATCGATGTGCGGTCATCTTTGAACCTGTTGTACCATTCTTTTATTTGGGTAACACCCATGGCATTGTCACCAAAAGCCTGTTGAATTTTGTGAATTGTTTCCGCTTGGGTATCCAAGCTTTTGTCAAAACTTGATGCAAGATCGTTGCTCCACACATTCCATCATCACGGGCAAAATGAAAATGCGACGAGTAAGTAGTACAGCACTTCACACGATGGCTACCTGACCGCAAAAGATGCATCCAGCAAGCCCGCCAAAAACCACGCATGCACATGAAGGCATGTGGCTCCACTATGCACACTTTTGCCCCCATAACATCATTACTTCCCATGGGAAAAAATAAAGTCAGATCTTGTATATTTAAGACATTTAATGAAACAATTTTTAAATTAAAAAAAAGGCTGCAAAGTTTTTAAGTTCTGAAAAATAACCTAGCTCTTAGACTGCAAGTTACATCTATGACTTGTTTTGATGATATCTTTTTACTTTACATAGTCATTATTGCAGACTGGTAATTTAATGAAACAATGTGAACCTAATATTTTTTGTTTGCATCCCCCAACCACAACAGTAAATATTTTAAAAATTCATGCAAGACTTACTACTACAATTGTTTTTGTTGTCTTTAATAGTACATCATCTATACCTTACAAGTATTATATGACAGTGAGCCCAGTTGATGGACGTCTGTACATATCAGATTTCATGAGCCACAAGATACTGAGAGTAAAGACAATGGGGCCAGTAAGGAAGCTAGAAGAAAACTTTGAGGTGATTGCTGGAAATGGAGAAGAATGCACCCCAGGAGAAGCAGGACTCTGTGGGGACTCTGGATTAGCCATACAGGCTCGACTGAGGCACCCAAAAGGTAGTTATTCATTTATCTTATGTATTAACTTTACTTGCAACACACTCTTGATAGTAATTAGCACAGGTTCACTGGCAGAAATCCAAGGTGTTTTTATCACATTTTTTCTGAAGAACATATAAAGTAATAAGAATGCAAGTTTTCTACTGCCACAGCTTCAATGCTTATGCAGCAAGGCATCAGTACCTTGTGTTTTTCTGTTGATCAGATTCATAAGTTTTATCACACTTATGTTTGTTTCATTTTCACCCTTAGAGAAGGTTACCATAGCATGGATAAATTACAAAATAGTGATTTTTGTATTTCATCTTGCCAGTGGGCAATATTGAATACATGTTTTGAAGTATTAATGCCACCTGAAATGATTCTTGTGCAGGTGAAAATGCAATATGTTCAATAGGGGAAAAATTACCTGCAATAATGTGTGTGCTGGGGCCAGTTAGTTAGGCCAAAATTTCTTGGAAATGACCAAACGGAATGAGGAGGAAAAATAACTAAAGACTCCATTGAACCAAGACAGCCAACTGAATACAGAAAACCAGATGGTATTTGCGTTTCAACTCTAACACCCCCCCCCCTATCAAAAAGTGAAAACAGGAATCTTCAAATGTCTCGTATCCAAGACTGGTAATATCAGTGCTATATGCAGAAAAGAAACACCTGATATACACATTCCAGCTTACCTATGTAAGAACATCTAACAAGATTTGCTCCCAAGAACTAGATGATAGCAGTGGAAAACAGCACAGTGGATTAACAGAGAACCAAACCTCCACCCACCCCCCATGAAGAGCAGCAGAGTCCTGGACATTTTGAGAAATTAGCAGTAGCAAATCATGTTTGGTCCATAATCAACACAAACAGTTATAAAATCATAGATTAACATCAGCATGCCCAAAAGAGAGAGAGAAAAAAGTAGTGAAAATGCTGAGTCAGTGAGTGAGTTGAGCATTTCACTAGAAACCAGAAATTTGCAGGTTCAGATCCTGCTGCACAAAAAAAATCCTTAACTAACATTAATACTAACAGTTTGTCTAAATGTGAATAATTTTACAAGTTAGATAGTGATAAAAGCTTAACAACAAACAAACAAATAAAATTACATGTCATATACATTAGAGAACATGGTTTATCTAGCTATTAATAATTTTAGAGGCTACATATTAGAACATTTTAAATAGAAACAATATTTTTCTTTTTCTTTTTTTTGTCTTATGGTTTATAAATTTGTATGTCAAATATTCAGTCCTTTTGGACTTATCATTTGTTTTCTTACTTGACACTGCATTCTTTGACTACAGGTATTGCTATAAATAAAGATGGAATCACCTATATTGCGGATGGACCAAACATTCGTCTAATTAGTGTTGATGGAAGGATCAGTACTTTAATTGGATCTCAAGAACAGCTACGAAAATGGACTCCTCTGCCATGTGACAACATTGTGTCAGCTGATGAGGTAATATAGCAAAGCTTTTTATTTTTTTTTCTGTCTTAAGGTTTATTGAGTCCATCAGTTAGATGATATTCAGAATTTTCTAAAATGAACATAACAAATGGTTAGTGCAGAGTTTTATGTTAAGGATTAAGTTGTTACTCTCTCCACAAACACTGGTGCATCCACCAGGAACAAAATTTAATAATAATATACATAACAAGCTTTTATCATTATTGTTATTTCATAATGTTTAAACTATAAAACACCTTGATACTACTCTCAGTATGTATTCTCACAAAATTTTATTTTTAAAAAAATAATACAATCTACCCATAAAACAAAATCAAAACTACTCTCAAGTTGATAAATCAGTATTTAAAAAAAATATTTATTTTTATTTTTTGAAGATGAGAGAGTATAAAATTTTGTTGACTACAATGCTAAGGGAGATATTTGTCTTACTTCTGGTATAATAGTGGACTCATTATTGTGGTAGCATTTTACAGAGAGAAATTATTCAACAAATATCCGGGTGTATAGTGGGTGGGGAAAAGTGTGCACATCAAGAAGTCCTGGAGCAGCAGATGTGATTTTATTGTATGAAGAGCTCATTGTTTGGTACAGATTAAAAACAAAAATGTATAAACCAATGACAAATAACCGCAATGAAACCAGCCTCAGTGTTTTGTTAAGTAGATGATTCCGGGATATTTTTTAAAATAAAAATTGATTTATTAATCTTAATAATAATTGGATTTTTGTCTTTAGCCTGTAAACAAATAATTTATTCTCTCAAGAGACAGCATGTAGTACCACATCAACAAATTTTTACTTTATTTGCATTGCAAGGTCGTGATGTTTAGCATGATAAAGCTTCATATGTAGTTTTTCTCAAGTTGTGAATTTAAAAAAAAAAATTTTTTTTTAACAATTCAGAATACTATGCCTTTTACAAAAATGAAAACACCTAGTAATGAACTTTTAAGGAAATTAGTTTCTTAATCAATCAATCTCTTATGTATATAATTTAGAAACATAGAATATTTGTTAAAAAATTCAAGCAAGAATTAAAACTGAAATACCTGCATATCATTCTCATCACACAAGTGTCTGTTGTTTTGTTTTTTTTAAATCAAGGTGCAGACAAGAACAGGAACATCTTTTTAAAGTCAATCTGAAATGGAACTGCAAAATTACAAAACCCCATGCCATTAAGTATGTTGAAGGCAAACAAGTACAATGATACATTATAATTACTTAGCCTGTTCAGGAAACACATAGTTGAAAGTAGTATTTTTTTTCTTTTATATCTGCTCAGTAATGTGTAATTATTATACCAAAAAAACTATAGAAGATTGCTCCATGCAGTTGGTGACTTTTCCAGATGCCTTTCTTTTTAACAGAATGTATTTTTATTTTTAGGTGAGTCTCCGTTGGCCAACAGCCTTGGCTATCGATCCTTTGGATGATACCTTGCACATTCTTGACAACAATGTCGTTTTGAAACTGACAGCTGACAAGAAATTAGTCACTGTGGCTGGACGGCCAGCTTACTGCCCCCCAAAACAAACCAGTTTTCTTCCTTCTGGTGTTCTAACAGACAATGAACAAGCATCAAGCATAGCTGATCATGTAACATTGGTGTCACCAGAAAGTATGACATTTGGTCCGCATGGTGATTTGTACATAGTTGAAAGCGACACACATCAGACCAACAGAGTTCGTGTTGTAAGTACTGATGGTAGGATTCATCACTTTGCTGGAGCCAAGTCAAAATGTGATTGCCAGAAAACAAACTGCAAGTGTTACGATTCAAAAGAAACCCTTGCAGCTCAGGCACTTTTCAACACACCAACATCTATTACAGTGACACCAGATGGTGTCATGCACATAGCGGATATGGGAAACTTGCGGCTGTACTCCATTGTGTCTGAGCTTCCCCAGCCAAACTGGCTTGGTCAGTATGAAGTCATGTCCCCGGAAACACAAGAACTGTATATATTCAACCGCTATGGACAACATCAGCACACTGTGAACATTATGACCAATCTTTATATGTACAATTACACTTACAACGTCAATTCTTTTTATGGAAAACTAATTAAAGTCATTGATGCTGCAGAAAATACAATTCAAATAAGTCGTGGCTATGACACCCAAGCAAGAGATATCATTGCTCCAGATGGGTCCAAGTGTAAATTATTGATGGATAACATAAGGCGGCTTCAGCGATTCATCACACCTAATAACAAGACAGCAACATTCAGCTATCTGTCCAGCACGGGATTACTGGTGTCTAAACACATGTCAGATGGAAAAACTTATTTCTACGAATATGACGAAATGGGACGACTATTGAAAGGAAGTCAACCGACTGGAGAGATCACCACTCTGGAGACAGATGTGAACACCACAGGTTCCATTGTGCACGTAACTACTGATAGCAGTGATGCAGTTGCGCTGGCTACATATGGACGTGTGCAGTCTGTTTTGCATGGCAAGTTGGCAGCTTTTCTTCCCTGTTTTTTCTGATCTAGTCTGTGATACGTGCTGTTCTGCAGGTTTAAATTCGCTATTTCAGGAATGGATGGATTAGTTTAAGATAGTAGTAGCTTGGTGGCCTTATAAGATACAGACAAAACACTAGTGTAATGCAGAGTTGTCAAGACTAGAAATTAACTGTCTGAATTTGGTAAGAAAATAGTATACTAGTGTGTGATAATTTTGGCACTATGCTACTGAATATTTTTTTTTTTTCTTTCTCCAGGATGGATTATTTGTGAAGGAAAATTATACCTCGGTAATTTTATTTTTCTTTGTAAAGACATTAATTAAGCTTCAAGTTTGCCTCTTTTCATGATACATGAGTATCGTGTGTTTTCAGTCTGAAAACACATACAGAGGCTCCCAACTTACATTCCTGAGACCCTTATATAAGTTGGATTTCACAATGTAAACACTTTAGCAACCTACATTTAATGTATAGAGAATTAATTACTGTATCTATTTTTTTCCCCTTAATTCCTAGGGATGCTATACTTAGATGAAGGGAGGTTAAAGAGTTAAAGAGACGTGGCAGAGGTTGACGCTTCAGGTACTTCAGAGGAAGTACTAGAAAGTTCATCAACCTTGTTAAAGAAAATGTCTGCTCGCTTCTTTTCTTCGTAAATGATTTTGTAGCAGGATAATCCATTCTGAAATATCCAGCTAATTTTACCCAGTCTTTACATGTTTGATCCATCTCCTTGAGAGCAGCCAGTCCAGCATCAAACAACCTCGAGGTTTCAGATAAATCCCTTCATTGTAAACTACTTTCGATGTTCTTTGTCGGCAGGCCTCCAACTTCATCAGGCTCCACCTCCAGCTGGAGTTGATGAACCAAGTCAGCAACTTTGTCAGTGTGTCCAAATTGAGAGCAGATGCTTTTCATATTCGTTACCTTGACCTCGTCCCATACTGCTGCAATGTTCCTGATGGTACAAAGGATATTGTAGTCCCTCCAGAACACCCTCAGCGTCGTCTCACCATCGGTAGCCTTGATAGCCTGGGCAACCGTGTAGCAGAGGTAGTAGGCCTTATATGTTGTGATTACCGGCATGTACATCACCTTGATGTCCAGGTGGTAATGGTAATCATTGAAGATTAGTGGATGACTAAGGGCATTATTCCATCAACTCAGGAATCAGATGGTCTCAGAAGTGTGCCTTTTCACCTTGGAGCTGTTCCAAATCACAGGAAGGGAACCTTTACTGATGCCCTTGAAGGGCCACTGTTTCTTGGCATGGTACACTAGCAGAGGCTTGAGCTTGAGATCCCTTGCCACATTTCCCCAAGTATCAACATAAGATGGTCCTTTGCCACCTTAAAATCAGGCATCGTCTTAGGTTTGTTCCAGTATTTTTCTCCAAAATAATCTTATCTCATATCCCTTATCAATAACCTCAGTCAACATAAAGGAGATTCTCATCAGCTCCAGTGCTCTCAATACTCACATTATGCAGGTTTGCACCAATTAAACCACCCATGAATCCTCAAAGTCTTCATAGAGACTCTTGGCTTTTGCCTATAAGCTTGAGGCAGAGTGGTACATGCTACTGAGTTTGGTCTTTAATTCACAAAGTTAATTATTTTTCCATTTCTTCAATTAAGCCATTGCGTTGCTTTGATGTTCTTTTAGTCTCTCCTCATCCTTCACAATCATGTTTATTGGCAACCCCTTGGTATATGCAATGGCAGTTAGTTAATAATGTCCACTTTTTCATCTAGCATAATCCTTTTACACTTATTCAATGCACTAGCACCTTTCATGATTGCAAAGGGTACATGGGGGCTGCAAAGCACCCGCCACCACTGCGCAACTACAAGTAGTACCAAAATTCATCTGAATGTAAAGAATTTACACAGCTCAGATTTTTTGATATTTTTAAATGGGCTTTTGTATAAGTCAAGCATTACGTAACCCAAGGACTTGCTGTATATACAACAACACATCATTATATTTTTGACAAAAAAGTACTACCTATGTTATAGATATTGCAGTGAGTTATGTAGCAAAAACATCCTAGTTAGTTTTATATTTACTCGGAATTTTTGCAGAACCCTGTCTTGAATTCAGCTCAGTTCCCAGCAATGAGCTAGAAGCGGAGGGGATAGGGCATCAGCTTTTGTAACCAAGCAACTTAACTGGATATGAATGGGGTCGGGGCACTGGGCAAGGTGAAAACTAGTTGAGTTACTCACAAAATCACAACTAGAATATCTGTTTATCTTTAGGAGAAAACCCACACTGGATCAGAAGATCAAGGAGAAACCATGCTGTGAAAAGTTTCCAAACAGAGTTGTATCCCAATGGAAACTTAACCAGGGTTCTCACTCTCACATGCAGAAAGAGAGATATATTATATAATGTTTACCATCTGGAACTGGTATTATCCCTCCTTTAAAATTTTTAAGCAGTCTTCTTTAAAACTGGAATGATAACTGCAATCACTTAGTTTGGCTTATTCTATTACCATCAAACTACTGCTGGAAATTTTAAAAATATCTGTTAGGTTGTATCAGATATTTATGAATGGAACTAAATCCCATGAAGGACTCAGTTATATAAGGAATTTATAACTGATAACTAAAATAAGAACTCTTAATATTAACCCTTAGGCTGCAGTGATCATAATTCACAACATACACCATATGCATCATTGAAAAGCCACCCAACTCCCCAAAATGATGCTTCCATCAAGAGAAACTCAAATAATGGTGGAAAAAAACACTGTGTATAGTTACTTGCACCACAGCTTAAGGATTAATAGTATAATTAGTTGATGAAATTATCTAAAAATTCTTTCCATTTTTTATCATGGCTAGGCTGTGGGCACTTGTCTCCAAAATGTAATGAAAGGACCCGACCTCAATATTAGAATTAGGGAAAAATCATTGTCTAATTTGGTGACCCTGACAAACATTATAAGCATTGATTTGGCACAAGAATAGCTGATCACAGTAATGAGTGGTAAACCACCTAGGACAAAGACAACAGCCCATAAAGCAAGTTTTTGATCACAAGTGTTAGTGGGGGCCTCAAATCTATGAATGCCCATACTTTACAAGTGCTATGACAGCCATTCCCCAGGATCCCTGCTTATGCACACTTGTTAATGTGTTGCATTTTCAGAATTACAAGCAAGTCATCTCTTCCCTGAAAATAAAATAATTTCTTCTGGTTAAGAAACAATGGATCCAAAATTTGTTTGGTACTTTGGTTAATTATCTTGTGGCATGCTAACATTCTATTTTCTTCATTTATAGATGAAATGCATTCTTCACATCTAGGATTTTAATTAATAATCATGCCTAGATTCCTTTTATGAAACTGCATTTCCTATATAATAATGAGTGTAATTTTCTTTTTATTGCCTGTTTGGATAATTTCACATTTGTTTAGCATTACTTACAATTTATACTTGACAGCCCATTTAATAAATTTATCTAAAAGGCGTTTCTGTCCTTTCCAGCATATTTTTTAATATTAATATCATTTGTATGGATGTGGCACATCACATGCTGATCTGACTGATATTCCACTTAATACCATGCCCACTTTCTAAAGTGTTCTCACCAACTTTTTCCATTAAATCTTTTATGCAATTCATAAAAAGCCTTATTCAAGCAATATCTTCTTGATTTTCACTATCAGTAAATTTAAGCCTTCCAAAAATACTTGTTTTAACTTTCAACTCATGCATACTACTACCAAGGTTAAACTAACTGGCCTATAATTACTATAATCATTCTTATTTTCCTTTTAAAAAATTTAACATTTGATGTTTTCACTTCTTGGGTAGAACACCTTTCTGTAATATTAAAGGTTTACAAATTCTTTGTGCAGTTTAGTTTTCTAAGAAAACCATTATTACACTCTGCATCTTTGTCATATTTAAGTGACTAGTTTATCCAAAATCATTTTCTATAATGAATTTTGTCTAGTGCTGCAGTTAAAATTAGAGATGCCCACTATTTTTTATTTCAGCAGAGGAGATTTTAGTTTTTAAACTAGAGTGTAGAGCCTAAGCACATGGTGTTCTCCTAAAATTTCAAATTAAGTACTATACAATCTCTTAAAAAAAAAAAAATGTTTGACTCACTATTAGTGCTGTTCCTCCTTAGACGTCACATTCTCAATTTATTAGATGGGAATTTCTCTTCTCATCTGAAAGAAAAATTGAAATGACTTGCTTCAATAATGATAAAATATAACTCTTTTGGATTGGTTTATATTCCTGACTACTTATTTTGAAAATTAATTTTAAAAGGTTAAATTTCCACCACTAAATTAAACTTAACAACTGTTAGGACATTTCATTACATTTCAGTATTGCCAACTTAAGAAAATAGTTCTAAAATACAGGAATAAATTGGTTCACAAACATCACATTTTTCAACACTAATACTCATATACTTATTCATACTTTCCCCTTGGATTATGATTATGATTATCTTTGAAATATTCTAGGTAATGGGAACCAGAAAATAGATGTCTTGGCTTGCAACAAATGTTGTTAAAGTAATTTTGATGATAGCAGCAGGAAACTATTAGGTTGTTACAAAGGTTTTGTCAGTTTTATATTATGTTAATTTTTTGCATGCTTGTGAAGGTGTATGTAAATAAGTTATATATATTGTCTTGTAGCATGTACTTTGGCGTACATTATGCAAAAACTACCTTTTTAAAAATCATAAAATGGATATTTGTTTCAGGGTTCTGAGTGAAGCATGGATAGAAAAGTTTTTTGTGCCATTTTGCTTCACAAGTTCAAATTAGGCCACAGAGCGAGTGAGGCAACTCGCAACATTAGGCAAGCATGTGGCGAGGACACAGCAAATGAGTGTACAGTACAACGATGGTTTGCAAAGTTTTGATCGGGAGATGTGAGAGTTGAAGATAAAGAACGTAGCGGATGTCTTTCCAGCTGTGATGACAACTGTCTGAAAGCCTCATTTGAAGCCAATCCAAGGAAAACTGTGCAAGAAATTGCTGGAGAGCTTTACATAAGTATTGCAACTGTTTCCTGGCATCTTGAAGCAATTGGCAAGGTGAAAAGGCTTGACAAGTGGGTGCCTCACCAGTTGAATGAACAACAACAAAATTGTCGATTGGAGATCTGCTCTTCACTTGTCATAAGAAACAAAAATTACTCATTTCTTGACCTAATCATTACGTGTGATAAAAAAATGGATCCTTTACAATGTTATCCACTATGATTTCTTGCAACCTGGAGAAACCATCACAGCTAAAAGGTACTGTCATGAATTAAATGTTCATCAGTAACTCTCCCAATGAGAACCGCCATCAGTGAATCAAAGAGCCCCAGTCCTGCTCCACGACAATGCTCGTCCTCATGTTGCAAAAGTGACTCTTCAGAAACTGAACACGTTGGAGTACAAAGTTCTCCCTCCCCAGCCTATTCACCAGACCTTTTTCCCACAGAGTAAGACCTTTTCAAACACCTTGACAGCTTCCTCCATATGAAATCCTTCTCCAACAAGCAGCAATTGTAACTGCCTTCCAACAGTTTAGCAACTCCAGAAATCCAGATTTTTTTTCAAAATGGTATAAATGCACTTGTAACTCATTGGCAGAAGTGTATTGATTGTAATGGAACTGACTTTGATTAATAAATTTCACATTCAGCAACGATATGAAGTCTCATTGTTGCGGTAAACAAACCGACAAAACTTTTGTAACAACCTAATACTTCTGAAACCAATATAAATAGAAATTAAATCAATCAAGAAAATTTTTTAAAATACTTTGGACTCAGCACTATCAGAAATAATGCCTTCTCCAGAATGAGACATTAATGTCTTAGTTACTCATAGTAATCAAAAGGAAGCTAAGCCAGAGACTATATATAATTAGTATCGCTTTCCCCATGAATTTGACACTATTTCAAAAACAAAAAAAAAAGTTTTAACTCCCTGCATCCGTAGTATACAAGGTTGAAAACCACCTGCCAATTTGTAATTTCTATTTTGACAGGTTTTAACCAAAAATAAAATTTGGTTGGTTCTGCTTTTATTTTCTGGTACATTCGTGTTTTTACTTTGGTTTTTCAGTTTGACATACAGGGCTTCTTATTTGCCAGATGCTTTTAATTGATCCACCTTTGAAAGTAGCTTTAGTGGTGGCTTTGTCTTCCATAGCTAAAAAAATCCTTTGATTAATACAGAGGACATACTTTAATGATGCCACATTTAGCCAATGAACAGTAATATATAGATAAAACAAGATATTGGATTTCTCTAAGCCGGATTACCATCACTAACTATTTAGCAATATTGTCCTTTATAACCAAATAGACTTTATCATACATAGTATTTTCTTCAAACCAGCCAAAATTTGCTCAATTGTGGTCAACTGTATGTGATGTGAACCACATTTAGGATGGCTTCAAGCCTTTCAAAACCAAATGTTAGCCAATGAATGGTCATACTAAAAAATGGTTTTTCAGCAGTACTAGCCATCCAAATTCTGTCTTCAATGCTATGTTTGTTATTTTCTCCTCTCATAGCATCTTTTGGAGTTTTTGGAAAAAAATAATTGATTGTTATCTCTGTTTGACTGAATAAGTTACAAGACAAGGGTAGCTTTCAAAATCCAATGATTGTTACAACTGAGTAAGGTTTTAAGTCTGCAATTCAAAAAATAAAGTGTGGTGGGACATCAGAGATTGATTCTTTTCTTGAAGGGGGCGCTTTTTTCCTTCTGCTAACATTTCTGCATTGTAGTTGGAGGCATGTTTCACTTTTAAATAGTTTATAATGTCAGTGGTTGTAAATGTCTTTGCAGTCTTTTCTACAAGATTTCATGATTGCAAACTTTCAATTTAGCTTTGAAATCTTTCTGAATCACAAAATAATTTCATACAAAGGTTGTTTTTTTTTGAAGATATCTTTACTTTTAAAATATCTATGGAAATGGACTGTGTCAGCCTGCTGCAGTTTAACTACTTAGCTAAAAGCACCTGAAAATACTGATTAGCTCAATATTAAATTTTTAAAAATACCAGCCAGCTACAGTAAAAACAATAGTGCTTACCTTTCCTGTGCAGAAATTGTGTGGCTCTTATCACATACACTCCCAATAATTATCCCTTATATTGCACATGATACAAGAGTTAGGTTTTGTCCATAAAAGGAAAAAAATATCACAGTGACAGCTTGATCACTAAGTTTGTTAATATTTACTTGAATTAGCAATTCCTGATCAGTCAACACAGATAATATTACTAAGAATGAATAATTAGGCAAGAAACAATAGATGGACTTTCTAAATCATGAAAATCATACTTCATAATGTTACACTGCTTGCTTATGCAAAAGTTCTTTAGGTCTATTTATTTTCTCGATTGTGATGATGATGATATTCTGTACAGAAATACATTTCTGACTTTCATTAAGAGCTGGCCAGAATTCTATTATGAATCTTACTTATCTGATTAATCTCCACCAAAGGTTTTACACGACCATTAAATTCTGTATAACGTCAAGAATTTTTTTACACTAATGATGAGAAATTGTGAACTTCATTATTTTTCTTTACTTGAGCGTAGAGATCTCGTGAGAAGCGGGAAAGATTTTTTTTTTTATTTAACAACAGTGCCAATCTTGAGCAGAACAACCACATGTCAGAATACTGTTAGAAAACCAAACTAAGTTTTTTACATCTGCCTTCAGCATGACTTTGCTATCACACTTTAAGGAGACAGGAAGTATTACTGGTTTACACTATCAGCACATAGTGTCAGAATTTATTTAACTTATTTACATTTCTGTTCCTAAACCATTTAGCCATTTTTTTAAGTTATGAGCCCTAGTATTTCTAACAGTATGTGCCTACAACTCAGATCTTTTATCAAACATCCAATTATCTGTCATGGTCAAGAGCCTGTGTTTGATTCCCACAGAGAACAGCTAGGTATGATTAACCTTATTGGTATAATTTTTTAACCAGCCAGATCTCTGGTTTACTCTAATTCTAGTAAGGACCTTTGGTAGGTCAGCTGAAGTTGGAATACACTGAGCACTTTTATGCTGGCCATTGTTTCTGGTATTGCACACTGCCTTTCCCCATCCAGCTAGTGTTTCAAATTGGGGGCATAACAACAACTATCAGTTAGTATTTAAAAAAAAAAAAAAACAGCTTAATTCATAGAAATGTCCTAGGAGGGGGCTGCAAACTGAATATAATGGTACTAAATTTTTGGTTTTTAACTTTTTGGTAAATAGTATTCCAGATTCTTTTCTAATTTACTCTCTGAGATATTATATTGTAGTATCATGTGCAAAGTTGTTATTATTTGTGTGTTAAACATTCAATATCATTTAGGTAAATCAAAAAAAAAGAAGGGACCCACAACTGAAACTCGGATTTATGACCAGTTATTTGCTTGTCATTTGGATGGCTGCTGATAAATAAACAAACTTAATATCTTTTCTTCTTTCTATAAAGTAGATTTAGATTTCCTATATACATAATATACTCTGAAGAAAAAAAAAAACAGGTTATACAACAATATTTTCAAATGTAGATTCTGCTGAAAAGAAATGCTAACAGTCAGAGCACTTAACTGATATCAGCAGCAAAGTCATTTGTGGCCATTGGATAAATGTTCAGGTTGTCATGCATAGTTTTTGGTATAGTCATGATAACCTAATAATTTTGTTAATGTTGGATGAATCACAGCAAATACATCAAAATAACTGGAGGGTATCAGATATTAAGAGGATTGATGTTGCTGCCATCTGGCATGTCCACAGCTTGATGTACCAGAGATGGGGCAGGTCAGTCATGTGTAGGATTAGTTAACTACTGCAAACTAGGCAACACAGTATTTCCTGGTGCATAAGCAAGCTCCAGTGGTACCATTAGAAAAGTTTGTCACAGAGATGTCTTTGCAATCACTGCATTGATTATGTTGGCAGTTTCTTCACATTGCCAATATTCCTTAGGATTTTTTGCACACTGCCAGCAAGTACCACAAGCTATACAGGAAGAATACAGGGTCATTCAACAAAAGATTCTGCAAAGGATGGTAAATCTATGGGTAATCGATTCCAATCCACCCCATGTCCTCAGATTGTTATGGCATTGTTGTGATTAGTTCAATTCTCAATTTATTTTGTGATGATCAACCTACACAGGCATATCTGTACAAATTTATATGAATAATTTAAAGGGCCAAACCATAGCACCTAGAGGCCCCATATTTTGGGTGTATGCACTTCAGAATCTGGGCAAGGGTTTAATTGGCCTTGAAGACTGCTTTTCAAAAGTTTCATAGATTACACTTAGTTCACTGCATTCATTCAAAATAGGTGACTTAGCAGCTTCAAATTATAACGAAGGTACTTCAGGATCAAAGGCCACTGTCATTTGAAAGCCATCAACGGCAGGCTTTGTTATCATATATAGTATAGTATAACTTTGAAAACTAAGAATACAAATTAATTTAGTAGTTTGCTACATGTTTATCATTTTATAAGCCAGCCAACGGCCAGGTACCTTTTCAGATTCATAAACAAGTCAGCTGAAACATAACCATTATGCAATTTTTAAATGCCTAGTTTTGTTTCTTTTTTCTTCAAGATAAAATTAGACTGGGCTCTTATGAAACAAAGTTAAATTTAAGTTGTTTACAGCTTATAGAATGTTAAAAAATGTATCATTAGCATCAATTCTTTGAAAAAAGACACTTTATTTGTTTAAATACACAATCATTTTGATATAAAAACCTTTTATTTTTTTTTTTTATAAAAGCCACTTTTTCCTGTGCAGCGTCAGGTACCACAGCTAGTTTTATATACATTTTATCAGACTCGATGTAATGCATGAGAATGTGTTGAGGAGGGTTGCTGTTTACCACACATGCATGGGTTGTTGTACTGTTATCTTTATAAACAAAGACTGAATGGCTGACAAATTTTTCTTCAGATTCACATGATATATATATATATATATGCAGAAAATGGAGATTTAAATTACATAATTTTTTTAATGTACATAGTTCCTGTTTGGAAGATTGGTCTGGCTAATGCAAAAACACTTATTCCAGGAAAAATCTCTGCTTTGAGTTTTCTAGAAATGAATGATGACATAAATAAATTATTACTTAATTTAAAGGGAGAATCAGATAGTGGTTCTTCCCATGTTCTTACCAAATTCAGATGTCTATTTAAAGATTTTTTTTTTTTTTGAGAAATAGTATTGTTATTAAATTATACTCTGGAGATAACCTCTCTGCAGAAGCATCTCTACCTGCAGAACTGCATCATTTTTTATCTGCGTAGTTTTTTACAGCGTATCCAGATGTTAATCTGACCATGATTTGATTCATCAAAAGGTAGGTCTGATTATGGCTATAAGCCAATTTGAAGGGCTGGAAATTTCAGGAGATTCTTTCATGTTTTACCATAATGATTGTATAGTAAAGCTTAAGTGTTCTCCAAAAGAGGTATACTTTACATTTTATAATATTGCTTAGAAAATCTTTATTGATTCAGTGTTGGCTTCAAATAATCAATCCAGTTTTTAAAAAGAATACACATACTACAAACTATTTCTATACTTCAATGAATTCATTGTTGGGGGATCTAAACTAGTCTATACATTTTAAAATACAGAAGTAATTAGGTACTATTCCATAATTGAAGAATATTTCTAATGCCTGACTTATTAGCTTTTTTACATGTTCAGAAAAAAAAATTCCAAATTTTCATGTGTGTTTTTACAGGAAAAGGTTGCTTGCTGTCTGGATTAACTTTCAGCCAATTTAATTTATCTTGCAGATTTCTTTTTCTCCAAATTATGCAAACTAAATTTAGACTGACATGTTAGAAAGACTGATAAATTATTATATATGTCTCATGTTTACAAGTATGCACTTTCTGTACACACTTACAATCTGCACATTCGTGAATTACTACTTCGTCTGTGCCCACATTAAAAATTAGCAGTAGTTACTTTACGGCATTTTCAAACAATTAAGGAAATTGATGAGAGTTTAAACTTTAAAATATAGGCAATAATATTTCCTGTATCTCTTTCTGTGATAATCTTTTAGTCTACTAGCTTTTCTCCAGTGTTGTTACAAATTATCACTTTATTTTATTTTCACAATAGTCTCCCTTTATAATTTTGCAATTTAAATCTGTCGAGGCCACTAAAAAAAAGAGGAAAATCAAATGCTTTTATGCCATATTCTACATAAATGTTCCAATAATTAATTTGAACTTCTAACATTAGTTTAGTTACCATAGTAAATAAGCCACAGGCAGTACCTGAATGAGGTTATTAGACCTATTATAACGTTTGTACAAAGTAATGGTAATCAATTTATAGATGATAATGCAAGGGCTCATTATGTAAGAGCAGTAAACAGTTTGACATAAATGAATCACTTCCATCTATACTAGAGATGATGCAGGCAGGAAGATGCTGGCCTACCTTAATACTTCTTTTGCATATATATAGTGTTTAATTTTTCTGCAAGAGTAACTTTTGAAGTTGCATTACCTAGTTTTATTTACTTGCTACTGGAATCCGACATTGAATCCTTTCCTTCTAGTCATGTAGATGTCTCATCTTTTAACTCAGTGGTCCCCAACCTTTTTTGCACTGTGGACTGGTTTCACATTGACAATATTTTCATGGACCGGTCGTTATGTTCAGTATAAGTAGTCTATATTTAAGTTTGCTTAAATGTACGATATAGTAATAATTAAAGAATACAGAATTAAAACAATTAAAGAATAAAAAAGTACAAAACATAAAATACAAGCAGTTCTGCTCTAATGTGATAGTTGCGTTCTTGTAAAACCTTGTGTTATAGAAAAATAGGGTCAGGTGCAGACCTCCAAAAATATTACTCATAATCGAAACAAATATAGTACTTAGCATAACACAAAGGATAGCCTAGTGAAAATAAATGTTAAATTCCTATCTAATAATGAAGAAATAATGTAAATTAGACAATTTCAATAAAAATTAAGATAACTTGATAAAGGAGGAGGTTGATGAATCACAAAGACAGGGGCTGAACATCAGCAATATCATCTGCATCTTCGGGTGCGTTCATTGGAGGAGGATTCATTCAAAACGCTTTATAGCACCCAGCCTCTCTTCAAGTGTTATTCTTTTAACGATCACCACCCACAATTTTATCACCAGGACGTTTCTTGGAAGCACTCTTGCTTATAGACTTTTCCATGTTTATGGGTTTATAGATTCAATCTATAAGGATTTTCACAGATTAATGGATGGTCTTGCCCCTCTGCTGACTGCTCACATGCAGGACTTTTATAGCCCCATCTCTAAGCAAACTTTTCACAAACACAGCTGAGGGTGGCTCATTATTTTCACAATATACAACACAGCCGAGGGTGACACGTTATTTGCACAAACGCAGCAATGGGCAACACAGAAAAATATGCAAAAATTATGGAGTTCACCTCTCACTGTTATTCGAATGAGGAGCACGAATGAACTGAACACATGATGTCGTGGATGCTCACAGCACGTGAAATTGAAAGTAAATTATGTTTGAGACGGGATCGCATTATAGCCAATACATACGAGTACATTTGAAAGTTCACATTTTACAAATAGTGTTCCCCTATTCATCAGTAGCATTATTGCCAATTCACAATGTCAAAACACGCGTTATAGCAGAACTGACTAGAAAATGTGAATCAGTGGGAGTCTGGGCTTGTTTTCTTGCAAAAAGCTGTTCCCAGCAAGGTGTGATGGGAGACAGCGACACCGAAGTGTATTCCTCATGTCCAGTCTGTTCCATAATTTTGTCTTTGTTGCAGTCATTGACCCCGCTTTGCACAGATAAGACATTGGAAATGTAAGCAATGTTTTCAAGGCTTTTGTAACTATTTCAAGATATTCAATCTTGATTTTTATCCAGAAGACCAGAGACCAGCAGAGATGAAGTTGCCTCAAGCATATTTTTAAGCCCATCACTATTTGCAAGCTCAAGGAGCTGATCATCTTCCTTCACTGACATGGACAATTCGTCAGGGACATTCACAAATGGGTCAAGGATCCATTCCTTCACAGTTCTTGGGTCTTTTTCGGTTGGGAAGTAATGCTCGAATACCGTTGACAGAAAAGTTGTGATTGCGCACCAGCTGGGAGAAGGTCACATCTGCCTCAGTCTCTTCCAGAATCCCTGCTAATGTTGGGAACATGTCAAATACACCCCTTCCCATTCGCTGGTCCCACAGTTTCAGTTTGGCTTTGAATGCAGACACTATCTGCCAACTTAAAGACTGTTGTCATTCTCCCCTGAAATGATAGATTGAGTTTGTTGAGCAAGTTGAATATATCACACAAGTAAGCGAGTTTCGTGATCCACTCCTGGTCACTGAAGTCTGCTTCCAGTGGTGACTTTTTTCCTGAAAGAAACTTCTGTAGTGGCTCTTGTAACTCAAATACCTTGGCCAGGGATTTACCCCTTGATAGCCACCTAACTTCTGTGTGTAAGAGAAGGCATTTGTACTCTGCACCCATTTCATCGCACAGCTGCTCAAACAGACACGAATAAGTGCATTTGCTTTGATGTAATTGATAACTTTAATAATGTCATTCAATACACTGTTAAGTTCGGGGGACATTTTTCAGCTAGCCAGCATTTCTCTGTGTATGACACAGTGCATAGACTCGCATTCAGGCACAACTTTCACCTGGGTAGTAAAACCAGACAGCCGCCCAGTCATGACTGCAGCCCCATCAATACACATTCCAAAAGAGAATGACCAATCTAATTTGCCTGACATGTAGTCATTCAAAGATTTGAATAATTCTGCCCCCTTTGTGTTAATCGGCAGTGACAGCGCACACAACATATCCTCATGCACATCATTTTGAAATAAATATTGCACATACACAAGCATTATTACTTTATCGAAATCGGTAGACTCGTTGACCTCTATTGCATACCACTGTGAGTCATTAAGCCTTTCCAACAGTTGTCCCTCGATGTCCTCTGCTATTTCATCATTTCTCCTAGTAACAGTGGTAGCCGAAAGAGGAACTTGTGCTATCTTGTTAGCTGCAGCTTCTCCCAATAATTCGCAGCAAATGTCCATAGCAGCAGGTAGAATCAACTTCTCACCAATAGTAAAAGGCTTACTTTTAGCAATACGGTTAGCCACTAAAAATTACGCTCTCAGTGCAGCCACATCTATAGATGTGGTGGCTTTCAGCACTTTCCTTTGTCCCTCTTGCTCACGTTTTCTTTGCTCAAAAACTCTACATATTTGTCTTTAAGAACAGGGAGCTTGAACCCGATGTGCCGAAGAAGTTTTGAGGAATTCGTTGCATCATTAGATAGCTTCTCTCCACATTTCACATACAGGGGGCATGGAGCCTGTGAATCACCTGTTGCCATAAAGCCATATGTTAAATACGACTCATCATATTTCCTACTGAAGGAGGGCCTCTCTTTTTTTTTTTACAGCTTCGGTGCAGGCTCTGCACTATCTTCTTTAGATCTTTTATTCCCAATTCCCTTTCTGAAAAAGCTCAAGTGATTTTTGTTTATCCGTGTTAGCTATCTGTAAATTAAGATGTTTACTGCGTTGTAAATTGATCAATACACTTGAAGGTTCAATAATCGAGAAATTACAAGATTGAATTAAATTTCTAATCTTATACAATTTAAAATTTCTAATCCTAAACAAAGTTTTAAAATCTCATATGATTCAATCATAAAAAGTTGAAATTCAAAAGTAAAATCACTAATAATTACAATAATAACTAGAGCAACCAGAAGTTGAGCTAAAAAATGTCAAAAATTTTAAATATCAATTGAGAAGGAAGATGCACTTAAGAAGAATAGGGGGAAAAGAAGATTAATAGACGCATATTTTATTTGGGTAATTAGAAGCTATTTTGTGAGACTATCTGTATGGAAAAGTATGGAAGAAAAAAAATAAAATATAAAAAAAAAATTATATTATGAAAGCAATTGAAAATTCTTACTTTTAAAAGAATTTTGCCAGAACAATTTGTTCTGTATGATGAGCTGTCTGGTGAGCATGCAGTCTGACTGTCTCGAGCCGTGCCTTGAGCCAGGAAAGAGAGAGGAGAGACCAGTACGGGCTATTTATACCAATCTGCCACAAGCGTGCATGCACGTGGAGTCGACTGGATACACCACAATCATTTCACATATTACAGCCACATATTTATAGAAATCAATTTCGTGTCAGAACAATCATTTCACATTTTTAACACCTGTTTTCCCTTTTCGATATTTTAAAATTAAAATATTTTTTGCTGTGGACCAGTGATTGGGGACCACTATTTTAACTGGTCTGGACAGTGATGGTGAGACATCTAAAAATATGCCAGAGGCAGAGTTGAGTTTAACCATCTAGGGGCAATCAGATCAAGTTTGCCTGTGAAAATTTACCTGGTAACAGAAGGCCACTGGATTTCGTTCACCCCATGGCTAAGGAATTTAACCATTATGCCACACAGACCCAGAGAGAAAATGAGAGCATTTGCAGTGGTAAACATGACTATAAATAATTTTATAACATGCAATGAGAATTATTAGTGAAAATGACAGACAAGACTTGTTATTTCAGAGGTGCCAGTACTGATTCCACAATTATACTATTTGAGTCATTTCATGATTTCTTTGTACAGCTATCTTAGAAATTTTCTGAACAGGAAAGGGCTAAGAGAAAAATATCCAGTCTGCCATAGCCTGCTTTTATACCCAACAAACTCCATGGAACATGTCTGGGTGCATTGGACAGCAACTATTCTGGAACTTCTGGAAGCTTTCACATAAGATTGAAATGCATTGCCACAATACTTCTTCAGTTGTTTGGCAAACAGTATGAGAAGTGGGTGCAATGTAATGCAAACCATGTGGTAATTATTCTTTGTCCTTATGACGGCACTAAATACAATGTGATAAATTCTATATATCATACTTTTTTTAAAAATCAATTGAGTTGATAAAACTTGCACACATCTAAATATCTTTTGGACAGGTAGCATTTGTTGCATTGGTAGTATCATCATGAGAATCTGATAGCAGTGTGAAGATGACAATTAATGTCATATTTTTCTTGTCATTGTTGAAAGCCTTCTAAGTCACTTTCCTCCTGTAGTTGTGACATTCACAGTAACATTGGACAGAGATCTAGTCTAGATTTTGGCAATCTCTCATTTACTCCAGCCACACACAATTTTGGGTGAACAGTGTTATAAGCTATTCAGAAAAATAATAAATGATGTCATTCACCTGTTTTTGGCATGGTGGTGGTGGTGTAGATTGGTTATTTGCCTACCAAAACATCCTATATATATAATCACACCTGATATATATTAATTTCAGTCAAATATATTTATGAAGAATGACTAAATTAATATGACAAGGCACTATCCAAGAATCC
Source organism: Nautilus pompilius (assembly GCA_018389105.1). Classification (NCBI taxonomy): domain Eukaryota; kingdom Metazoa; phylum Mollusca; class Cephalopoda; order Nautilida; family Nautilidae; genus Nautilus; species Nautilus pompilius. The sequence goes on along the minus strand of JACATO010000648.1, from coordinate 1,257,592 downwards.
ATAATATGAATAATATATGTATTTTAAAATCCCATTGATTTAAAATGCTACGCAACAAGTGTCAAAGTCTCTACATAATCAACTTTTAGCTAATGTATGTAGTCAAGAAAAGCCTGTATCCACATACCACTAACCATGGGCCACCATAAAATGAAGCAGGAATGGGAGTGAGCCAGAGAGAGTTTATATACCCCTATACTTTTCATGGACAAGCCCAGATTTTTCTGAGTTTTAGTCATTCAGTGTGTATTTGTGGAAAAGGCTAGAGATGATGCTCAAAGATGCCAACATTTCTAATCAGGACCACAATGGGAGTAGCTCATTGAGAGTATAGGGAGGTATTATTAGCTGGGCTGGCAAGGATAGGAGAGGCTCTTTGAGGATAACTTCATTTTCATGCATGATAATTCTCTAACCCTGATATCAACTGATAAAATCTTTGATGTTATTTCTCAGTGATTTTTTTCTGTTGTGATCTTATTGGTCAGAAATAGTTTTCTTTGCAAAGTCAAACAAGATACTGAATCACTAATGCAATTTTGTTTTCTTCAGCTGATTATACAAATTTATGCTGATAGTGCAAACTCCTATTTCTTCCTGATTTTTTTTTTCAATTCTGAAATTAAACATGAAAATTAATCTTTTTTCTATTATGTCAATTTAACGCTACACACTGTGCCATTTTAACAAAACGATTAATGGTAATAACCCTGTCCAACTATCTCTGCTCATAGTGCGTACATGTACTACTAGGTATTGTCACAGTACAGGTGAGGTAAGCAAGGTAAATTATCTTTAAAGCATGTCTATGCATAACATGTGCATTAAATTATTAGAAATTATTCAAAATAATGAGCTCATACATGAATTTTTCAGTTAACTTTTTAAAAAATGTAGTGATTAATCTTTCAAAATACATTTGAGTTGCAAATTAAATTTTTACAGAAAATATTAATAAGATTAACAGAATCTGATCCTAATATCATGAAAGCATTCCTTAACTTTTTCAAATTTGCTTTGGATTACATTTCAATATTTGTTCATCATCCCAGTACATTTAATGCTGTTTTTGCATTTCTGAGCAAGCAATTATTAGCACTAGTTGTATGCTTTTTTTTTTAATATCAGTATTGTGTATTCTCTTCTAACACTACATGTCAAGTTTTCTGCCTTTGGTCCAAGATGAATGAAAGCACTTATCCTTTTTGGTGACATACTAAAAGGTTGCCATGTCTATCTACACAAGCTTTACTTCTAATAAAATATCTATCAACTGGCAAAGTGTAATTCGATAAGTTTATCCAACAACACTTTTTCTCCATACCATGTGTCACTGTTTGGTTATTATAAATATTATATGTAGTTTATGATTGTCTGGTCTTTATCAGTTTTAAATAAAAAGCTTAAAATTCATTGTTTTTTTTTTTTGTCATCTCTTTGAGGAGTTAAGGCAATATTTTTCATTTTTCTGTTTTTTGATAATTATGCTGCCACCAGAAAAACCTAGTCATATGACTGTACACTTATGAGGTGCAGAGAATCTGTTTTGCATTTTCCTTTAACACAGCAGATAACAAATTTGTTCTGACAGCCTCCTTATAAAAACTCTACATCAATTGTCTCTCTTAGCAGTATAGTTTGAGGTTCCATCTTGCTGTTAATCTCCTGGGACTATCCATATATCTATCTCACCTAATCAGTCATGTCTGTTGATGTATATACTATTTTGATCATTATCTTTTCATCATTAACATCATAACATTTATTTTGACCAGTACTGAGATTATATATATATATATAATCTTCTAACACGCAGAATCTGACACTGTTGTATAAGATTGTTTATATATGCTATATGCCAGATTCTGTTCTTCACCTATCATCCATAGCAGTTTAGCTGACTTGTCACCATCCTGAAAAATGGGTGATTTGTTTCTTCTAGGATTGGTTTTTGGTGGCTTTTCATTCATTGATTGCTTCTTTCAGCGGGTAGATAACAGGTGCTGCTGAATTGCTTTTATACGTTATACTTATTTATATATTCCTCACCTTGATAATCCAAGATTATCGTTATCAACATGTAATATTATAGGATTTACCAACCTACCATATATCTCACTGACGTTTCTCTCAAGCTACTACATCAGTTGACTGACAAGTATCTGGTCAGGCTCAAACTCTTCTTTCTATGTTGATCTGACGGAATGTTTGTCCTGGCCAATGAAATGATACTTTACTGAATTGTTTTTGTTTTGTTTTCATTTCCAGAAAGATTTTTGTATTATTTTAATGCATGCAACTCTTATTAAATGTTGTCATTTTCCAGCCATAAGAAGTGGGGGGGGTTTTTTGGTGGATTGGTTAACCTATAAAAACTATTCTGACTTTTCTTTCTTCCATCTGTATAATAGTCACTTTTGTCAACGATGCCATTTAACATTTTGTCTACACAGGTGTCCTACACATTTTGGTTGTGATAACTTAGAATTTGAAATGTATCATCCAATATTCCTGCAGCTAGTAGCTCTTTCTGATATTCTGGAGTAAGGGTCTTGTTCAGTTTATATTTTCCTTTAAACATGCTTATTCTGAAAGACCTTTACCTATATTTCTTGATTATCATGTAATCTTCAAGACTTATTTACTGCTGTTTACTTGATTAAGCTTGTACAATCTACTTAATTATATTTTCATTGAGTGATTGAAAAGAGCATTCATACTGACGTTTTTTTTGTCATCTTTAGTTTAATTCAGAATGAAGTACAATTCTAGAATGTACTTCAGCAGACAAATTTTCATTACCTGCTTTGCTTCCAAGTGAAACATATCTACTACAAGTACAGTCTACATAAGTAGTTTATAATAAAGAGAATTTACCTTAAAGCTACCATTAGTTTTGTTCCAGCCAACATATTGGCTTTAACATTATTTACTATGGAGATTTTTAATGTTAAATATTGCTACAAATTGCAGAGAGAGAGAGAGTGTGTGTGTGTGTGTGTTGTAGTATTAGAGGTGAAAAAAAAAGTATGACTTAGAGGAGTATCAAAATGTTACCTACTGGAATTACACAAAATTCTAACGCTTTAATACTTAGCTTAGAAAACTACAACTTGAAACTCTAATTCTGTATTCTACAAATAACTATTGAAAAGAAAGTTATATTTAACCTTGCTTTAGAATTTTTAAAAAAGAAACAATGCTATACTATCGTAATTTTACTCATCTGTTTAAAAGAAAATTAAAGAAATTCCACTTGCATTATACTTCGAAATGAAAATGTACATAGTGTAAATTACAAGGGTGAATCATAATTTTACTCGTTACTTATTTAAGTATAATGTAGCAGCAACCAGCAACTTCAGATGTACAAATCTTGTCCAGCCATGTAATAAATGGAAAAAAAAAAAAAAAATAAACTTTTTGTTGTTTTGGTGCAAACTTTCAAATTGCAGAGAAATGAAAAGTTTGTGTTTGTTTTTTTCTGTCCAATGATCTTAACCACTTTTTAATATTAGCTACAGATGCATACTGTTGTTAGAAATAAATTTGCCACATTAATCAATAAAATGCTAAAAAGCCAAACAGAAGTCTAATCAATCATCCCTGAATATTTGTTAGTAAATATAACATTTAATAATTAATGATATCATTTGCAAAAAAATTACTAATTATCAAAATCCTAATAATTTATTGTAAATGATTAAATTAATATTTGCATGCTGTTTATCCAAATATCCTTGTCCAATTTTATTTAATCTTGAATTTTTCACGATCACATACAAAACATTGCACTAGTGTTTATCTGGATGTTTTTAAATTTTAAAATAGCCTAATACAGTAGCTGATATCTGATTTGAAAACTAGGCTACTACTGGATGCTTTCTTTCCATCATAAACAATTGTTTTGGTATATGACTTGATATTGCAATAACAATACAACAGACAGACTGATAGCATAACGTATTGCTTAAATTTTAAAAAAAAGTATTTTTATTTTATTTTATGTATGTTATTTGTCTATTTTAGTTGGACTAACAATCTGCTTTATTTGATATAATACAAGGTTTCTGTCTCTCCATTATTTCCCAAAAATGTCTTTATAATATATGTTCCTTGGTCAGATGGCTTAATTTAGACAAAAATTTAGCATAACATTTGTGTTTTGTTTAAATTCATGCAATAGGTTCTGTCCATAGAAATACTATCACCACCAACAAAACCAGAAGAAATATATATTCATTTCACTTTCCTAACCCATTGTGTTATGACTACTATATTTTGAGCTTGAGCAAAAGCAAAGACTTGACTTCAGTAATCCATATTAGTTGTTTTACTAAGCTAATACTTTTATTTTGCCTGAACATAAAAAATTAAGTGTAATTAGATTTTAGTAAATGAGAAACCATTATATTGCCACTAATCTTCAGGAATCCACTGTAGAATTTCGCTGATTTGTCCTTATTTTCACTCACAGGTTTGGTTATTCACAACAGAAAGAATTTCATCTACTATTATTGTTTACATCAGAAATTTTCATAAAGTAGTTAATTTATTACACATTCTAACATAAAGATACAAACAGTAGATATGGTACAACTGCAAATAAAATTATACTGTATACAAAATCTGTTTTAACACTTAGATTTATAACTCAAGTTTTGAACATTTTTTGCACTATATTTAAAAAACAGTAAGATCACTGCTTGGTGGGGGGAGGCTAGGAAGCAACAGGTTTCGTTGCTTTATTTTGTTAAATCTTTATTTTAGTAGATATAAGTTATGAGACTTAATCTGAATTTATAATTTTATTTCTTTAAAATATAAAGTATTTATTAGATATATTTTAATATATATTTTAAAAATAGTAAAGAGAAATGCACTCTACTCAGACCAGTTTAGCAATAGATTTTTCACCATGCAAGTAATACTGAGAACAAAGGAAAGGGCTCAGTTAATGGGAAGCTACAAATATGCCACTAAAGTAACCATTAGCATTTCGCGTGTCTTCATTGCTAGAATCATTCAAGGTTGAGCAATGAATGCTACATTATTTACATTCTGCTGTTTTAGATTGATAAAAAATGCTATCTATCTAAAACTTTAAAAAAGAGACATTGATGTTATAAAATCAGAATGCAACAGGTTAAAAATATTTTTTTCACCCATTAAACCCTTTCATTTTAAAATTTTTTACATCGTTGTTTATCTTTAGTATAACCTAATTTAATGAATAGAATGATAGCTAGCAGCAATAAACTATGATCTTCTGTGGTTTATCTTATTGCAATTTAGTGTCATTGTCTTAATAGAAGGGCTATGCAATTTGTTATCCAGATATCAATCAATATTTAACTTTGAATAATTCAGTATCTATTTTTATGGTATCTGTATGTTCAATGATGAAAGAATGCATCAAAGTAGCTTAATCTAAATAAATTTAATTTCAACATTCCAGATTCTTAGTAAATCTCCCCTAGAGAAAAAAGAAAATGAAATTAGCCAGGTTATGAAATAAAGATCTGATGCACTGAACTACCTCTGGTAATTTTAAATGTAGGTCTACATGAATTTATAATCATCATCATTATAGCACTGTTTTATATTTTTTCTCAACAATATAAAATGTGTGAATACGCGATCTGTCGAAAAAGTATCCAACCTTAGGCTGGGAAAAAAAATTACGTACTTGTTGGGGTTCAATTGCTAATCCCCTTCGAAGTAGGCCCCTTGTGCTTCCACACACTTAGCCCAGCGATCCTTCCACTGTTCAAAGCACGTATGGAATGCTTCTTCCGGAATGGCTCTCAAAGTGGGAGCCTTTCAGTGGCATCTTCATTTTTGGGAACAACCAGAAGTCAGAAGGAGCCACGTCTGGAGAGTAGGAAGCCTGGCGAATAAGCAAAGTGCCTTTTTTTGCCAAAAAACCTTGGATCAGCTGTGGCGAATGAGCCAGGGTGTTGTCATGATGCAGATGCCAGTTTTGCAAGGCCCAGAGATCCGGTCTCTTGCACCAACTGCATCACGGAGACGTCGGAGGACTACCTGATAGTACTCATTTGTAACTGTTTGTCCTTCTGATGCGTATTCATGATGCACAATGCCTCGGTAGTTGAAGTAAACAGTCAGCATCACCTTGATTTTGCTCCGGACCTAACGTGCTTTTTTGGGCCTTGGCGACATTGGGTGCTTCCACTGTGATGACTGAGCTTTGGTTTACGGATCATACCCGTACACCCACGTCTCATCTCCAGTTATCACAGTATTCTGGATCTCAGGATCCCTGTTGGCAGTATCCAGCAGGTCCTACACAACCTCAAGACGAAGTTGTTGTAGTTCCTGAGAAAGCAGCTTGGGCATAGCACAAGCCCAAATCCTTCAAAATTGCATGTGCAGAATCTTTACTGATCCTAACCTCGTCACCAATTTCTCGCACCATCAAAAGACGATCCTCCATTATCAAGGTCTGCATTTTCTCACTAACAACTGCATTGCGGCTTGTTGACAGCCTTCCAGAACACTGGTCACTCTCCACCGATGTGCAGCCATTTTTGAACTTGTTGTACCATTCTTTTATTTGGGTAACACCCATGGATGGCATTGTCACCAAAAGCCTGTTTAATTTTGTGAATTGTTTCCTCTTGAGTATCTCCAAGCTTTTGGCAAAACTTGATGCAAGATCGTTGCTCCACACATTCCGTCATGGGCAAAATGAAAATGTGACGAGTAAGTAGTACAGCACTTCACATGATGGCTACCTGACAGTGACTGACACATCCAGCAAGCCCGCCAAAAACCACGCATGTGCATGAAGGCATGCGGCTCCACTATGCACACTTTTGCCTCCCTAATGTCATTACTTCCCATGGGAAAAAATAAAGTCGGATACTTTTTTGACAGACTTCATATATGAGACCAATCATATTAGTGCTAAGCAAAAGAATGAAAATCCTTTATTAAACCTGATTTGCTTGTTCCTCCAGTCTACCCGATGAGACCAACAAATTTATTGTTTACCGTACATCAACCACATATTAGAAACCCCACCCACCTTTAGTGGATATCATTAAATGTAAAACCACTTTGGTTTAAGCAAAAAGAAATTATTTTAACCCTTTCAATATAAAAGCCATAAAATCCAGAATGACTACACCATTCTGTCTTCGCTATAAATCTGTTATTTGAACTGCAATTTCCACATAAAAGAATGCACATTAATTATTAAATTTTAGTCAGAAATTTTGGTTCATTTATATTTGTATATCTTTTTGAGAACACTTAAGACTGTTTTATATGTAATTAACCATTTCTTTTCAGTATATACTTTTTAAATCATAAACTATGATAACTGAATTTCACAACATAAATTTAGCAAAACTGAGCGAGATCTAATAAAGATTTAGTATTTGACTAGTAAACTTTTTTTCCATATTCTTGTTTGTATTTACATGACCAAGTTGTGCAGTTGAGTAATGTAAATATATTATGAGCATTTGTAGAAGCCAGCCTTTTAATATTTTCACACTTATTTTTCTACTATATGCAGATTTAAATTTGACAATCAATATCACAGGATTTTAGAAAAAAATAACTGACAAAGTATTCTGTCAGACAAAACATTGAATTAACACTAGTGTCAGATATTTTGAAGCCAGATTTTAAATTCACAAAAGCAATTTAACAAATTTCCACCTTAAATAAAAGACAAAAAACAAAAGCAAAAAAAAAAAAATTTTTTTTCCTCCTTTGTTTAATGTCCCAAATTTTCTTTAAAATGTGTGAATATAGATAACCTGCTAGAAATGAGAGAGAGAGTTTCCTCACTAGATTGCTTTCAGTAGTACTGTAAAAAATTTATATCCCTTTGTCATATGTATAAGACAATGAAAAACTGGAAAAAAGAAATTATTTAATGCATCAATTACTTAAAACAAACTAGGTACACAATTATTTGTCCCATTTTAAATATTAATATACAGTAATACCTTAATATACAAATATTCAGTATAACACTCTTTATTTTATTTTTTTTTACACAGAAAGCTAATAATAAATAATTACACTGAAATTGGATTTAGTGGACTTGACATGTCAAACATACAGGGAATGTTGAATTCTCATAGGGAGAGTGAGTATAAAAGACTTTTAAGGAGCTGGATGAAAAGAGTTGCAGAAAACGGTGACAATGTTCAAGAAATTGTTCCTGAGAGAAACCCCACAACCAAAGTTCTTTCTGAGGCTTTAAATCAGATTTCTAGTGCATTGGAAATGCTCTCAGAACATGATCCAAATTTGGAGCAAAGCAGTGTCGTCAAGAGAGGCTGTTATGAATGATATCAACTACTACATTGTCATTCTTAGTGAGAAGCAGAAGACAAAACAGTTTGCATTCATGACTTCTTTATAAATCAATGCTCTTTTTTTTTTTATCAGTGGACAAAGGAAAGCTGCAACCTACATCGTCATTATTGGTGGATCTCCTCACAAATATTTACCATCCTTTCTTACTCCTGAGGCAATTACAGAACTAAAGTGTTTGTTAAACAATGAAACTTGATGGCTGCACCTATAACTGCACCCATAGGTGTAAATATATCATACAGTGCACTATTTTTATACCAATTTTTAATTTAAATTCTGCACAGTAAAAAATAAAATATTAATAATTTCAATTTAAATTGCTTTTGTTTATTATGAATGGTAAGTTACAAAGGCTAGGAATGCAACCTCATAGTACTAATGTTATAAGCTATTCAGTATACAAAGTTTCAATATACAAACGGAGCTTCAGGAACACATCCACTTAGTATATCAAGGTATTACTCTGTCTGTGTGTGTGTGTGTGTGTGTCTCCCCATCCGTCCTTTAAAAGTTGTTTTAGATACCAACCCAAATTATTGGACTACATTCTTGTGAATGTCACATTTTTAACTTTGAAGATTATGAAGTTTTCATAAACATGAGATTTTAAAAAGAAAACAAATTTATGACCTATATGTATATACTAATTTTTATTCAATACAATAGAATTAGGTTTGTCTAATGTTGCTGTTTTTAAAAAACATATTTGTAATATCTTTTTATTTTAATTTCTTGAATTTTTAGATCTGCTTTATGAAAAATTGTAATTTTACAGGTGCAAAAGATAGTGCAAGACCACAACCTATATCTTAAAACTCACTAACAATTAAAATTTGAACACTTTCTCTTAAAATAGCTTTAACAGTATCTTCATTTTCATAAATCTACAAGCATCTTAGGTTGTATGTAATTAAGCCAACTAGAATTTTAAGTTAGAAACTTGAAAACTTTGTTTTTTATAAATAAAATAGAAAATTGAGGCAGAAGATTCACTTACCTATCTTTAATTCTGAAGAACCATTCATTAATAAAACACTTGAATCTATTAGTAATTTTTCTTATATAGACTTTTCCTGATAAGATGCCTTCTTTTACTCATAGTATTTATTTAGATTAGCTCATTATTCTTTTATGGTAATCCTGCAAAGCTGTTTGGTGTAGCAAACAAGAAAGTTGGGACTCTTCAAAACTATTTATATTCATTTTTGTAAACAAAAGCATTTTGCTTCTTCAGAAAATTGTCAAACTGTGTAATTTTCAATATAATTTGAAATTGAATGTGAGAATTACATAAAAGATAAGCTTTTGATGAACTGACATTAAGTATAAGGAGAGACTGATCAAAACGTTATAGATAGCATTGGAAGGCAGTTACAGATGCACTTGTTTAATAAATACAATATTGCAAACCTTATAAATAAATTTTAATTTTAAGACAGATTTGCTGTATAAAAGAATCTTAGAACAATGCTAATAATTTTTAAAACATTTTGACTACAAGCAAATGTGGTTACTTTCTTATATAAGCTTTTCAATTTATACTCTAAAATTTTGTAATGAATTTTGTATTTTTAACAACGCAGCTCTGAAATTGTTACACTTAGAAATATACTGCACAAAAAAATATGGAAAAATGGTTTACACTTTACAAATATTTATTAGATTTCATTTATAGAAACCATTCACTATCACAGAAAGTTTGCTTATTAAATATTACAAGAGTAACATGAACAAAATATTTTTTCTACAGGCCCTTGCTATATGTCAAGATTATTGGAGCATTAAATATTATAATATTTATACTTGGGTCAGCTTAACTGTAAACAAGTATACAACAAACTCAAAATGAGCTTTTTTCATTCACCTCTGATGAAAATTTTAATTTTCAAAAAAAAAATAAAAAATAGCATGATAAAAATAAATATTGCTTGTAGTGTGGCATGCAGCCTGTCTGTCATCTAAAATGAGTTAGAACATTTTTGTGATACTTTATTAGTAATTTTTAAACAGTAACAAGGAAACATATCCATGCAGATAGATGATCAGGGTTATACATTTTATAGCACAACTATAAAATAGCTTAAATGACTTTAATAATAATAGCTACTGGTCATCTACAAATACTTTTCAAAATTTGCCTGTTAAAGTCACTTTCAAATGTATGCATGGTCCCTATACATATTCTAATTTTGTTAATTTTATTCAACATCAATTGTTATCAGAATTGATAAACTAAATAAGTAATATTTAAAAAAAAACAATTTCTTGATCAATATTATGCCTAGAGAGAAAATAAAAATGAAAGTTTTGTCAAAGACCTCAATAATCATTGAAAACTAGTATATTAAATAACACTAGCATTGTCAACTGGTACGTAAGGGTTCATGTCACAATCTTAATTTTAAGTATTTTATTTTAAATGGTACTAAACATAGATAGATCAAAACATTTTAGCTCTTTGTCAGTAGTTGCATTCAGGAATAATCTGAAGGAAGTTGATGAGAATAATTTGCAAGTAGAGCTGGAACTTCATATACTTGTGGGTAAAAGAGATAGCTATGGAAATCCAAAGCATGGAAACTGATTCCATAGTGGCCATGATACAAAAGAAATGTGCACATTTTGTTTGAATCACAACCTGCAATACTATGCGAAATCCATCTGGATGGAAGAATGGATAGTCTTGCCAGCTAATTGCATTGACATGCTGTAATTCATCTAAATAAAGTAGCAGATTGATTAGCTCAGCACCAACAATCTACTAATAGTACTAATGTTGACCATCTTCACACAAACTAGAGGAAAAACATGCATTTTGTCAGTTAATAGGATCAGCATTACAATCAAAGCAATGTTGAGTGCAATTTCTAGAATTTGACAAAGCTACCGAAGTCTAGCTTAAGGAAAAGAAATTCTGATTGGAAAATAGTATCATATGCACTATTAATAAATTATTCTTTTGTAAACAGTGACTGTGATCACTTTGTTTAAAGAAAACTGATTTATAGTTTTTTTCAGTTTTTGCTGTATTTTATCCTTCGCAAAAAATGAGAATTACTTTAAAATTATTTTTCCTCAATCTGTTTTTAGTAGTGTTATAGATAATATAAGTATCATTGTCCTTCACAACCAAAGATTATTCTGCCAACAATGTTCCTGCAATGACTTGTGATGACAATATTTGGCATTTAAAAGTGTGCAGAAGTAAAAACCTTCATAGATGACTAAAGACAACCAAAATACAACAATGAAATGGTACCCTGAAGATAATATAAAATAAAAGAAATATCGTTTTGCAGATTTGTTCATTTGCAGATATTTTAATATTGACAAACATTTTAGGGAAAAAAAGACTAGATTAATTTAAAAATAATATCAAAGTTTTTTTGCTCTGAATGAATAAATATTTTAATGATTTGGAAACCATTGGTGGCATTGCATTTGAAGAGTGATATAAAAAGTATTTTGGTTTTAATATAGCATGGCAGTGGGTCTTATTAGATTTGATGATGTGTATCAAAGCAAAAACAGAGAAATTTTATTTAAGTTATTAGTAGTTTGAGAGGTGAAAATATAAACATTTTCCAATAATGAATAAGAATATACTACTGATGTGGTAAAATTTTTACCTTCCACAATGATGATGGATCTTTACTCTGGACTATTATAGAAGCTACATTGGACTGCATTGATACTGAGAGAAACAATAACTACTAAAAACATTAATCACATGTTTTAGCATATTCAAAACCTATAAGCAAGTAGAAAAATATATAAAACCTTCAGCAAAGGTGAAAACCTTTATCAGAGAGTTGTTATAGAAAACTCACTTGCCTGGGATTCTGCACATCAGCATTGAGGGGTTCAGTTCTTGGGCCTATTTTAGTTTTCTTTTTTTTTTAATGTACAAGATGATGATCTTAATGGAAATTAACAGTAATGTATAGTTTACAAATGGTACTAAAATTTATGGTAGAGTAAGCATGCAATCTGAGTAAAATTGTTACTAAATTGCTTACAGGAACTATATCATGCTGCACTAGCAAATATGTAAAAAAATTCTGCAGTTCTAATAGATAGCCAAGGGATGGTGCAGTATATACCTTTAATTAGATTCCTTTTATGCAAATGCTATAGATATCTAGATAAAGTTCATAAAAGATTTTACTAGTATGAAGGCAGACTAAAGTGGCTTTGGTTGCCTACCATGGATTACATAGGGGTCATAAGATAGAAATGTTCTCAGATGTTATGAAATTTATTTATTTTAATAACCCTGAAGTTATCTGCCTGGAATGCTTCACCAGAACAAGGTAGTAGAAAGTTTAAATATTAACCTTAAAAATTCTATATCAACCTGTCTGCTGGTTGACTTAATCTCTTCATATCACTTATTCAAATTTCCTAATAATAAAACCAGTTGTAAGACATTTTTTCAGACAAGTGTCACAACAGGCCGAAATTAGAATACCTCATTTATAGAAACCATTCACTATCACAGAAAGTTTGCTTATTAAATATTACAAGAGTAACATGAACAAAATATTTTTTCTACAGGCCCTTGCTATATGTCAAGATTATTGGAGCATTAAATATTATAATATTTATACTTGGGTCAGCTTAACTGTAAACAAGTATACAACAAACTCAAAATGAGCTTTTTTCATTCACCTCTGATGAAAATTTTAATTTTCAAAAAAAAAATAAAAAATAGCATGATAAAAATAAATATTGCTTGTAGTGTGGCATGCAGCCTGTCTGTCATCTAAAATGAGTTAGAACATTTTTGTGATACTTTATTAGTAATTTTTAAACAGTAACAAGGAAACATATCCATGCAGATAGATGATCAGGGTTATACATTTTATAGCACAACTATAAAATAGCTTAAATGACTTTAATAATAATAGCTACTGGTCATCTACAAATACTTTTCAAAATTTGCCTGTTAAAGTCACTTTCAAATGTATGCATGGTCCCTATACATATTCTAATTTTGTTAATTTTATTCAACATCAATTGTTATCAGAATTGATAAACTAAATAAGTAATATTTAAAAAAAACAATTTCTTGATCAATATTATGCCTAGAGAGAAAATAAAAATGAAAGTTTTGTCAAAGACCTCAATAATCATTGAAAACTAGTATATTAAATAACACTAGCATTGTCAACTGGTACGTAAGGGTTCATGTCACAATCTTAATTTTAAGTATTTTATTTTAAATGGTACTAAACATAGATAGATCAAAACATTTTAGCTCTTTGTCAGTAGTTGCATTCAGGAATAATCTGAAGGAAGTTGATGAGAATAATTTGCAAGTAGAGCTGGAACTTCATATACTTGTGGGTAAAAGAGATAGCTATGGAAATCCAAAGCATGGAAACTGATTCCATAGTGGCCATGATACAAAAGAAATGTGCACATTTTGTTTGAATCACAACCTGCAATACTATGCGAAATCCATCTGGATGGAAGAATGGATAGTCTTGCCAGCTAATTGCATTGACATGCTGTAATTCATCTAAATAAAGTAGCAGATTGATTAGCTCAGCACCAACAATCTACTAATAGTACTAATGTTGACCATCTTCACACAAACTAGAGGAAAAACATGCATTTTGTCAGTTAATAGGATCAGCATTACAATCAAAGCAATGTTGAGTGCAATTTCTAGAATTTGACAAAGCTACCGAAGTCTAGCTTAAGGAAAAGAAATTCTGATTGGAAAATAGTATCATATGCACTATTAATAAATTATTCTTTTGTAAACAGTGACTGTGATCACTTTGTTTAAAGAAAACTGATTTATAGTTTTTTTCAGTTTTTGCTGTATTTTATCCTTCGCAAAAAATGAGAATTACTTTAAAATTATTTTTCCTCAATCTGTTTTTAGTAGTGTTATAGATAATATAAGTATCATTGTCCTTCACAACCAAAGATTATTCTGCCAACAATGTTCCTGCAATGACTTGTGATGACAATATTTGGCATTTAAAAGTGTGCAGAAGTAAAAACCTTCATAGATGACTAAAGACAACCAAAATACAACAATGAAATGGTACCCTGAAGATAATATAAAATAAAAGAAATATCGTTTTGCAGATTTGTTCATTTGCAGATATTTTAATATTGACAAACATTTTAGGGAAAAAAAGACTAGATTAATTTAAAAATAATATCAAAGTTTTTTTGCTCTGAATGAATAAATATTTTAATGATTTGGAAACCATTGGTGGCATTGCATTTGAAGAGTGATATAAAAAGTATTTTGGTTTTAATATAGCATGGCAGTGGGTCTTATTAGATTTGATGATGTGTATCAAAGCAAAAACAGAGAAATTTTATTTAAGTTATTAGTAGTTTGAGAGGTGAAAATATAAACATTTTCCAATAATGAATAAGAATATACTACTGATGTGGTAAAATTTTTACCTTCCACAATGATGATGGATCTTTACTCTGGACTATTATAGAAGCTACATTGGACTGCATTGATACTGAGAGAAACAATAACTACTAAAAACATTAATCACATGTTTTAGCATATTCAAAACCTATAAGCAAGTAGAAAAATATATAAAACCTTCAGCAAAGGTGAAAACCTTTATCAGAGAGTTGTTATAGAAAACTCACTTGCCTGGGATTCTGCACATCAGCATTGAGGGGTTCAGTTCTTGGGCCTATTTTAGTTTTCTTTTTTTTTTAATGTACAAGATGATGATCTTAATGGAAATTAACAGTAATGTATAGTTTACAAATGGTACTAAAATTTATGGTAGAGTAAGCATGCAATCTGAGTAAAATTGTTACTAAATTGCTTACAGGAACTATATCATGCTGCACTAGCAAATATGTAAAAAAATTCTGCAGTTCTAATAGATAGCCAAGGGATGGTGCAGTATATACCTTTAATTAGATTCCTTTTATGCAAATGCTATAGATATCTAGATAAAGTTCATAAAAGATTTTACTAGTATGAAGGCAGACTAAAGTGGCTTTGGTTGCCTACCATGGATTACATAGGGGTCATAAGATAGAAATGTTCTCAGATGTTATGAAATTTATTTATTTTAATAACCCTGAAGTTATCTGCCTGGAATGCTTCACCAGAACAAGGTAGTAGAAAGTTTAAATATTAACCTTAAAAATTCTATATCAACCTGTCTGCTGGTTGACTTAATCTCTTCATATCACTTATTCAAATTTCCTAATAATAAAACCAGTTGTAAGACATTTTTTCAGACAAGTGTCACAACAGGCCGAAATTAGAATACCTTAACCCCCCCGTATGCAAAAATACTCTTGATGGCTGATAACAACATTACTGAATTAGGGATATACACTTTGTCGTGCCTATTATCAATATTTTCAGTTAGTCAAAACTGAAAATTACTGCTGATATAAGAGTATAATTTCATTAAACAACCAAAAAATGGAATCGGGGGGGGGTGGGTGGTTAGGTACTAAATCCAACTTGGAAAAAAACCCTGGTATGATTTTTTTTTTCAAAAAAAAAAAAAGTTTATTGCAGTAAATGGTTGGAATATGCAAAAAATAATACTACTACTATATTGGAAATTTCAGTTTTCCAATGTTTACATTGACTTTTCACATCCCTGAACATTCTAATACATACAAAAGATGCTATTTTTTTTTATGCTAATAAAGCATATAATTACAATATGAAAATGCTTGATATACAGACTGAATTAACAATTTATATTAAAATTTTGTTTCTGAATTATGTAACTTAATATAATGCATTTTTAAACCTAAATAATAATGTTGGTACATATTTTCTGTAAATTAACTTAACTTGCTATGACCAAACCATTTATAAAATGAAAGTATTTTTTTTAATTTTTGAATAAAATGATAAAATCTTGCACTTGTAACTGAATTCAGTGATTGGAATAAAATTTTGAAATATATCAGCTGTCCACATGATTTTAATGCTAGTCATTTAGAAGTATTTTGAAGTTAATAATAATTCTACAAAATCAAATTTTCAATGGGTACCTTCAGATAAATTATTTCCCCATAGGTGGCATCTGTTCAGTTGTTGTGTACCATTTTCAGTCCAGAATTTACACTATTGCAATGCAACAGCTTAACAGAAAATGTTTTCTAAAGAGAGTTTAATAATAATTTTATTGTGCAAGTTACCAATTAAAAAAATAAAACAACGAATTTTATACAGTATAAAGCAGCTTTTAAAACCTAAACCAAATAATTTTTATTTAACAAAAGATTTCAGTTTTAGGATATTTACAATTATCTTTGCTTACATCATCTGATTACAAATATTTTCTCTCCAGTCATTTTAAATGATTCATTTCTATGCTGTATACAGGTTCCTTCATCTATTCAACAACAATAGTTATTTATTGAGTAATTTATATTGTTGTTGTAATTACTAAGTTATTAATTAAGTTAAAATGAATACTTCCAGAAGAACAGTTAATGCACATCCTTTTTGTGCAATGCTCCTTTGTGTTATTTCTTTAAATAGACTCTTATCTCTTAGAAAATAATTCATAGACTCCAGCTAAATTATGGGGAACCTTCAGGTACTAGCTTCTAATTTTGCATGTTGTAAATAAAAAATCTTCCATACAGAACCTTAAAAATTCCAAGTTTTTACTTCCAAATTCTTTCCGAATTTATTAACAACCATCATCCTAACTTGGTTGTTATTGGTGTTGCATGGAACAGATCCAAAAGAAGATCTCGCCTGAAATGTTTTTCTGTTATCTGTACAGAAGTCAGAAGAAATATCTAGAAAAAAACATTTTTACTAATGTTATTTACCTAAATTGTTTCCCAGGGGGTTTTCTCAAGTGGATATTTTATGTACCAGCATCAGCATCCAGGTTCATAGTAGGCAGAAATTATCTTTATTTTTTACACTGTGATTTGTTTCTCCTGGAAGGAATAGTGTTTTTATCTGTACTTATTTTTTTAACTCTACAAAATAGCCTCAGATCTTCTTTACGCACATTTCCCAAGTGTTATTATTTTATCACTTGAAGTACAATGATTCTTATTATTTAGTTGTTTTCATGTTTCCTGCTTCCTGACTCTCTCTCATTTTTCGAAGTTTACCGTACTACAAGTTTTAACTGTGTTTCATACAATGAAACAAGGCAGATGCGTTTCATGTATTCATCATCAGTCTATTGTTAAAATACTGATGTCTATGAAGTTTTAAGTTAGGAGCCCACTGTATGCTGGATAGATTGAACTAATAAAAACTTGAAATTATATTCCCTACCTAATCTGCAGAATCCAAGACTGAAATTTTACTTTTGTTTATTCCTCGGAATAATTAAGATCCTTTATTCCCCAAATAAGTGTGTGATTAGTATGACCACACTCATGTACCACCTGGAGTTAAAGTAGTTGACAAATTTCTCATTAATCCATTAGAAGGTTTTACTAAAGTCTACTTAGACAGCATCAACTACATTATTCTCAACAAGAATCTTAGTTATAAATCATTATCCAATTCACTGCTAGGACAAAAAGGTACTTTCTGAAATCTGCTTTGGCTATCTCAGAATATTTTAATGTTTTATACGAGATCTGTCGAAAAAGTATCCGACTATAGGCTGGGGGGGGGATTATGTACTTGGTGGAGTTCAATTGCTAATCCCCTTCAAAGTAGGCCCCTTGTGCCTCCACACACTTATTAGCCCAGCGATCCCTTCCACTGTTCAAAGCATGTCTAGAAAGCTTCTTCTGGAATGGCTCTCAGCTCCAGCGTCACATTCCGCATGATGTCCTCTTGGCTCTCAAAGCGGGAGCCTTTCAGTGGCATCTTCATTTTTGGGAACAACCAGAAGTCAGAAGGAGCCGTGTCTGGAGAGTAGGGAGCCTGGCGAATGAGCGAAATGCCTTTCTTTGCCAAGAAACCTTGGATCAGCTGCAACGAATGAACCGGAGTGTTGTCATGATGAAGCTGCCAGTTTTGCAAGGCCCACAGATCCAGTCTCTCATGCTGAACTGCATCACAAAGACGTCGGAGGACTTCCTGATACTACTCCTTTGTAACTGTTTGTCCTTCTGGTGTGTATTTGTGATGCACAACACCTTGGTAGTCAAAGAAAACAGTCAGCATCACCTTGATTTTGCTCCGGATCTGACGTGCTTTTCTGGGCTTTGGCGA
The DNA here is from genome assembly GCA_018389105.1 of Nautilus pompilius. Taxonomy (NCBI): domain Eukaryota; kingdom Metazoa; phylum Mollusca; class Cephalopoda; order Nautilida; family Nautilidae; genus Nautilus; species Nautilus pompilius. The sequence goes on along the minus strand of JACATO010000648.1, from coordinate 1,239,060 downwards.
CATTGGGTGCTTCCGCTGTGATGACTGAGCTTTGGTTTTCAGGTCCGTACACCCACATCTCATCTCCAGTTATCACAGAATTCTGGATCCCTGTTGGCAGTATCCAGCAGGTCCTGCCCAACCTCAAGACGAAGTTATTGTTCCTGAGAAAGCAGTTTGGGCACAAATTTCACTGCCACTCTGCGCAAGCCCAAATCCTCCTTTAAAATTGCATGTGCAGAATCTTTACTGATCCCAACCTCATCACCAATTTCCCGCACCGTGAAACCACTATATCATGAAAGCTATTCATAATATCAAGGGAATCCTGGAATGAAATCGCTAGCACACATAGGAATGGTATCTGGCAGAAATTATAGCCAGAGGCATGCAACGACTTTGTGGGGTTTGGGAAGGTCTGCACTTTCTCGATAGCAACTGCATTGCAGCTTGACGGCCTCCAGGAAGACTGGTCACTCTCCATCGATGTCCAGCCATCTTTGAACCTGTTGTACCATTCTTTTATTTGGGTAACACCCATGACATTGCCACCAAAAGCCTGTCGAATTTTGCAAATTATTTCCGCTTGGGTATCTCCAAGCTTTTGGCAAAACTTGATGCAAGATCGTTGCTCCAATGTCTATCTACTTTTCCTCACTAATACACTTTCTAGTTTAGTTGCATAAACATTACTAAAACAACCTGTTTAATAGTTTACACATATTGTTATTTTTTTTTGTTAAGCAATCAAAATTTTCTTTCTCTAAACTGTATGAAAAGCAGCAAATAAGGAATTTGACTGAATAATTTAAATAATGAAGTTGCTAAGCAGGAAATCTTAGAAGGTAATACTGTAAATAAAGCAATATTAAAACAACACTATGTTCAGAGAACTTCAGCAAGATGATACTGCTATTTATGCTTTAATTTCATTAATAAAATTATTGATAATAAATTATCAAATGCCTTTAAGAAATAATATATTGCCATATTATTACTACAAAGATTTACAATCTTATTTCTTGACTCTTTTTAGTGGGATTTTAAAAGTAGCAGTGTCATTTCCAAAAGCTTGGAAATTGAGAGTATGTATATATGTACGTACATGTTTGAATCATCATTTTTTCCTGTGCCAGTAGTGATAATAATTCTGACGTCTTATGAGCAAAAACTCACCACAGAATAACAGATTGTTATAATTGCTGAAGTTGTCAAAGTCAAAATGCCATAGGATTAAAAGAAGAAAAAAATAAGTTCTTTTAACTAAACTTATTCTTTGTATATTCAGCCAGAAATAAAGTAGACTTTGAGGCTTCTGATGCCTTGGCTTCATATAGAAATAAGAGCTTTCCTATCCATCTACTTTATGTACAGGTCATAAGAATGAGTCTTTTGTTTCATTTGATCTCTTGATGCCTATGGGATTCTGTAAATTTGAAACATCAAATAATTAATATTTTTAGTTAAGTTATATAAGTTTTCATTTAGTACTATTAAGTTCAAACATTATTTTTTACCTGCAGTGTCAGATTTGGGATTAGTTTTGAAAGTTTTTGTCAATAATAATTATAACTATTTTTTTTTTGTAGTAAATGAGATATGATAATTTCCAAGTTTTGCATTTATCTCTTTGGAACCTTTGTTTCAGTGAATTTACTCTAATTCCCTCAAAGTTAATGGTATAGGTAAGTCATGCTTAATAACAAGACTGCTTCAGTGTCCCTTAAGTGCTAGGTACAACTTGGCTTTTAGTATCCTATTCCAATTCAAATGATAGCTTGAGACAATTAAGATTACTACTAACTACACTTCTAAAAGTTTTAAATAATTATTTGCTAATTGTGTAGTATTTTTTAACTACTGCTTTTTTTAAAACTGAAAGAAGGTTTTTTCTTACGGAATTCATTGTATTTTTGCCATAACACCTGGTTTCTATTCATTAACAGGTTTGTCATTATAAACTTATTTCAAAAGTTTTATCTTTGAAAAAATTCCATATTATCATGGTTTTATCTAGCATGAGTTCCCTTTATCTATTAAAATAGATGTTGTATTTCCACTCATGCTGCATCACCAAAACTTTCTAAAAAGTTGTAAGTAATTAAGTTAACTATTAAAACTACATACACTAATTAATAAGTAAGTTGCTGCTGATTTTAGTAGTTAAATTTAATATTTTGTTGTTTATATTGGGGCTATTAATGGTTATTTATGTATTTTAACAAATTTACTTTCCGTACTGAATGCAGAGTAGTGACTGCAGAAATGTCTGTCCTTCTTGGCACTACAGCAGCAGACTTTTGTAAATATATGCCAAATTAGTTCACATTCTCCGGTGTAGCTATTAAATAATGAACACAGTTATTGAGCATTTACAAAAACAACGTGAAAAATAGGACTTTGGAAAAATTCAATTTTCTGTAATGATGTTTGTTACAGCAACCATTAACGAAGTAGCATGATTGCCCCTTCAGTGTTCATTCACACAAGCCAATGTTCTAAATGTTTATCCTTGACACACTAAAAGTAACTTAGATTACAAAATCAATTAAGTATTGATCTTCGAACTTTTGTTAAACATAAAGACCTGTTGTGTATGTACTGCTTTTCTATAAATCCTAATAAAGAGAAATAATATACCATGACTATGGTGCATAAGCACAGATTCCATTCATGAAGTTTTAAAAAGTATAAAATCATAAATCACCAACAAATAAGCTCTGATCTCCATGAATGAAAAGGAAGATTTTACAAAAGCTTCTAGAAAATATTAACTCTGCCACATCAGATGCTATAAAAACATTTGAACATTACATGCATTTTCTTTGGTAGTCTTCAGTCAACAGCTATACAATACAGTCACCCTCAGTGACAAGAATTAATTTTCTGAAACTGCTCCAATAATAATGACTACAGGCATCTAATGAAAAATTTGTGAATATAAAAAATTATGCCGTAGTGAAATGCTTCATTATTAGAGGTGGTACTTGGGTCAAACAGAATCCAAACATTTCATCCAAGTAATACTAGTGGTGTTGATAAAAAGATTTGTGCAATGTTTGTTGTTTTGTTTGTTTGTTTTTTTTTTTTTAATTCATTTGATATTATCTTTATTGCTTCGGATAAATATTCATTTTTTCCCAGAAAACTGCTTCATTATTCATTCACATTACTAAATTCTTTTATAAGTCTGGAAAATGCATATAAATTTTATATAAATTTTTCTTCTGATAAAAGGAAAGTCAATTCTTTGCCCAGGTTTATAAACAAGCCACCAAAAATATTTTATGATTATTTTATATAAATGTAAAATTCATTTAGAAAAGAAACTTTTATGCTGTGCATGTAGGTCTGTCTGTTTGCATGTCTTTTCCTGAATAATTTCTACAATAGACTTGGCAATGATAATGGTCTGTAATGGTTGATACCTCAGCAAGTTCTAGTTTAGCATTTTGATATTTATATTAGTTTTTAAAATTATTTTGGGTAAATATTCATGACTTATCTCAGCTTCCAAAAGAAGAAGAAAAATTATTCTCTAAAATGAAAATTTTTAAGAAAGTGCAGTTCTGAAAAATTCAGTAAAAAAATGATGTTTTAAAATGTTTCAGCTATTTTTCACTCTTTCAAATGATTTAAATATTAGGTATGTAGTAGTCTGTTAGTTTGTTGTTTTTATTCTAAGTTGATACAATCAGTGAAAAATGGAAATTTCTTTAAAAAATCAAAGCAACAAACAAAAAAACCAATCCAAGACCCACAGTTTTACAAACAGAGAAAGAAAAAAAAAAAACACTGCAGCCATGCTTCAAACCGTAAGATACCTCCAGGCCTTTCTTGAGCACAATATCTACATTACAAATTTTCATTTTTTTTTTTAACAACTGTTCGTAAATATAATTGTATAGCCTTAGCCAGTCAATTTGTCCCATTAAGTACTTTTCATTGTTTGCTTTTATGTCAGACAAAGTTTTGAACCTAAATGCACAACAATTGTTCAACAACAAAACCTTTTTCCCTATTCATTTAATCTATTGTAGTAGTTTGAAAATGAATGGTTCCTATTTACAAATATTTTAAAATTTGAATCAACCAAAATATTATGGAATTCTCCATTATATTGGAGGTTATTTCTAATCCTTTTATATTCTGTAAACTACAGAGCATTCCATTCAATCTAGAAAATACTGGATATTCCTTGGAATTCCTCTATAACTTTATCTTCTATGGAAATAGTTGTCCATGCATCAGCTTCTTCAGTCTATGTTGAAGTAATTTTTCAGCAAATGTTAATTTTGAACTGTGAAAATGTGTATGGAAAGTGTATATAACTGATCATAACAAAATTGACCTGACACTATCAGAAATTGTTGAAAATTTTGGTCTTCTAGCAAGAACAGTTGGCAGAATTATTGGAATACTTGAAGAAGAAAAAATGCCACTAAAGAAAGAATGGGTTTTGGCAAGATTTCAAGAGGATGGATTTTCCTCATGATATATTAACTGGAAAACTGGAATAAAACATTGCCAAGAAGAAATTGGATAGATCTGTTAGAATATATATTGTAAGAATTGGCTCCAAGTCTTACATCTCAGCTAAAGAGACAAAAAGTAGTTTCTGCCATATTACAGCAAAAGAGATTTCAGTTTTATAAATAACTGCAGATGAAAATTCACTTAATTTGTCTGATAATCATGGTGCTTTGAGAGAGAACAAAATTTGATTAAAGATGTAAATCAGGCTGTATTTCATCAACCTAGAATCATCCAGAAATTTTCTACATCTGGACCAGTTTCTCTGCTAATGGTAAAGGCAATTTGGTAACCCTGCCAAAAGAAAGGAGCATCAATGAATAGAAATTGGTATTTTTATCTTAACTTGATTTTTACAGATATGGCACCACATTGCATAGCAAAGAGAGTCTTCTTTTGGTCCAAAAACAATGCAATTCATTGGTCTGGAAATTCTCCAGATTTAAATCCAGTTGAGAACATAAGAGCTGTGATGGCACAATATATTGTAGAAAAACATTCAAGGAATAGAGAAGAATTGGCAAAAGTCAAAGGAGAATCAGGAAAATATTTCATCATACAAGACAGTTGAAATAATGTTAGGTAAAATGAAAGCAGTCATAAAAAAAACAAGGATACTGGTCAAAATAGTAACAAAACAACAAGACTTTATAGTTTAACTCTTACTTGTTATAATTTCAAATTTTTTTTTTTTTTTTGTAATTTCCTAAACAAAAACATTTTATCCAGCTTTAAAAAAAAAAAAAATGCTTGAAGCAGTGAAATTTATTGAGTGAGCCAAATTGACTGGCTACAGCTGTACAACTAAAGTCTACTGGGTTGATTATCAGATTGCTACCAAAGTCAAAGCCTGAGTTCAAATCCAGTTTAGCAATGCCTTGGTTTGGCATAGCTCCTTAGCATGGTTTCTTCTTACTCTTCCTTAGATGACTGTGTGGGGGGTAGGAGTTATCTTGGCACTCTAATATTTCCTCCCACATCTAAAAATGAAAACCTCTAGGTGTTTTCTGCTTAGATGTTCGTATCTCATCATAATAGCTAGTTCAGTGGCCAGTTACCAATGGAATGGCTGAGCATTTGGCTTCAAAATATGGCAACTGGTAATGAAAACAAGAAGTGATTGAGTTTTTTGGCTTATGTACCAATGAGTCTAGTGCTGGGAGACGAGATTGTCTTTCAGTAAGTAAAACAGCTGATCTTTTGCTTGCTAGCAGAATCAAAACTTTCAGCCCTTAGAAGTGAGTGGTACTTTTCATATGATTTAGTTGTTAAACCTGCTGTGAATATTTTATCATAATGAAGCAACATTAAACAATAACAGCAAATACTCTGATCATAGATTTAAGTATCAGCAATGATGAAACGAGGGAACCTAAAAAAACAAAAAAAAAAGTGAACATTGTGTAGACAGTGCAAGCCATTCTTAAGTAAAACTAGCTTAGGATAAAAGATAAATGTAAAGACCACACAATCTGTTTCTAGTAAATCTGCTAGAATGAATTCCCTACTCTTATGTAGTATTCACTGTGACTAGATCAGCTTATTACATACTGTTTTAAAAAAATTATTGGAATCACTTGGCCCCAAAATATTTGTTCTTCATAAAAAAAATATATATAATTGATAATGGAGAGATAAGATGGCTGTAGAAAATAAAAGAACCTAGCTTAAAGACCCTAAAGTTCACATGAGTTCTGTTGATTTTTACTGCATTATGACATACTTTTAAAAGAGGAAAAAATAATACACATACCCCCTTCTTGTTTTTTTACAAATATAGATATATAAATAGGAAATGAAATGGTTACCTTTAAAATTACTTACTACTATTAGCAAAATATGTCATCTGCTATAAAGATGAAAATATAAAACAAGATTAAAATGACAAGTTGAAGTAAAGTTTAATACATAATTAGTGATGTTGATGATTATAGACCTACAATCTTAATGGGCATTGTATTCTGCATAAATTTACATGTAATTATTGTTTTCCAATAGTTTGATGCATTCTTAGAAGTTGGTGTGATTTAACTCTTTTTGGGGGGCTGACAATGCCAAGATATTGAACATAAATTATCTGAATACTTCTAAAATAGTGGAAAATTGAGATGTATCCATGCTATATGAGTATCTAGCATCTACTTGTAGTGAATACATTTACCAATTCCTTTCATAA